>JAQPZY010001440.1:0-700000 GCA_029931535.1 Margaritifera margaritifera | reverse complement strand
ACCATCAATTTATTTACTATGAACCTTACCATCAATTTATTTACTATGAACCTTACCATCAATTTATTTACTATGAACTTTACCATCAATCATGTGAGGTAAGTAACTGTTTGAAATAAGGCCAAAATTATGAGTAGACAGTACATTACACAAATCTTACAAGCATCGAACAGATATCAGTCAAATGCCTTAGGTACTAAAAATAACGGCTTAATGGCAACTTTTTCCAATAAAGGGAAGAATCAATAAATCTTGATGTCAAACGACAGTTATTCAATAAAACCACTTGTTTTATTTGAGCTACCTTGATCAAAATGGTGCAGATTATCTTATGGTGAAATTTCTTTCCCTCGACTTTATTGGCACAAAAACATTCTTGTGCCAATTATGACAGAATGATATCGTACTTTAAGCCACAGTACTATATAAAGGTACAGCAACTCAAAGATTAATGTGTAGATTTTATTAATTAGTGAAATGCATGAAAGAAATCTTTGAGAGACCACGATTATTTTTTTTACTGTAGTAACAATTCAGGAAGCAAAATGTAAAGATACACAAGCATTCGACTAATCCTGTGCAAGCCTGCATATAAATAAACAGCAACAAAAAACATGTTCAGACCATATTCAAAGCCAGTTTAGCTGTTTTGGAAACCTGTAATCAAATCATTGAAATCATGAACATACTTGTAAATTTCTAAGCACACGATTTTCTATAGCTTTCTATCTAACTTCAGCCAATAAGTCAAGTAAAAATAAAATGAGATATAAAATAACATTTGTAGAAGACGACTTGAAACCATTAGTATTTACGTCTGATCACCCAAAGGATAATGCGCTATTAAACCTTCGCTGAATGCAAATTTAGTACTCGTAGACAATACAAAAGCTGTGCATAACAACATCAAAGTATGCCCCAATAACACTAATGGCTATAAGATAAGCACGCGTAACTATCTATTTATCTTTATATCTATATATCTATCTACTGAAACATTTGCTTTGTGGAAAAGACGTCGTTGTGTTCAACATGCGGTCTGACTTACCTATATGCCACAAGAAATCAAAGGAGGATTAGTGTTGATAACTGTATTTCTACACTTCTTACGTTCTTACATACCTCTATCAAAAACAACGGTACTTAGATTACTAATTCAAACGTTTTAAATTATAACAGGATCACAGCCATCTGTATCAAAGCTCGCGTGTTCCAGAATATTTAGCTAAACACGTGCTAGTTTGATACTGTAAGATATTTGTATCGAGATGAAGTTATCAAAAATATAAAGATTCCATAGGTGTGTTAAAAAATAACTTACCGAAAAGACTCTCATTCGGTGAGTATCGGGTTTTCGAGACCTCCACGAGAAAGGGTACTGGTGTATTCTGCGCGGATACATCGTGCCGTGGAACCATATCCCGGCATGCAATGGTCGGGGGGCCCGTGCTATAACCCAGCACACTTCTGCAGCGGATAGCACAAAAAATAACTGTTAGGCTCAGCGTGGCGTACATATCATAGAGTTCCAAATTCTTACCTCACAATTATCTGAAAAGATAAGTATAGAAACAGGAAATTAAATAGCAATATGTTGACTGATGAGGGCTCCGATGTGCCAAATTAATCAACGGGCGTGTACGACTTTATTTATTTTTTAAGAATGGGTAGATATGCTTTTCCATCTCACGTGAAACATAAGTAAATGCAGGGTCTTAATGATACGAATTTGCACATACCTTTAATCTATTATTATGGTACATTATATACATTATAGATGCGGTAGAGTGAAAATATGGTTCGAAACAAAATTTATCTCGACAATTGTTAAATCTGCATCCATTGTTTGTTTGTTACTTTTTTTTAAATGTGTGTGTGTGTGGAGGGGGGCGAATATGGAACAACAAAGGACCGCCGCCAACAAAAATAGACCCATGGTAGTTTATGTTGATGTCCATAAAACAGATCACGTGAGATACGATGCATTATTACAGTTATTTTTCCGAACCACAACTTAAAATCTTATTTCATGGTTAAAGCAACACTCTGTCGAAAGAATGGGTCCAAGACATTAGTATGTAAGTTTCTAAGGATCTTTCTTATAACTTACCATATTGAGTCAATACAGCATTATTTCATGTACTTTTCCCGTTTGTAACCAACGTTACAAAGGTTCATTAATTCACACAATGATTGTAAAGTTCCCTAACTATATAAGGTCAATATAGAGAGGATATTTGCTTAAAACGAGTGAATAACGGATATATTTCATCGAGTGGGTGAAAAACTCAGTATTTTCACGAGTGGCGAAGCCACGAGTGAAAATACTTAAGTTTTTCACCCACGAGATGAAATATATCCGTTATTCACTCGGAGAAAGCAAATATTTTGTTTATTTTATGCTCAAGCGTATTGTCTAGCAATTTGTATAACACACTGAAGTAGCTGATTTCTTACTGCATCCCGCGCGATAATGTCAGCGGTTTGCCGTTTATGTTTTGCTCTGTTTTGTGTATATTTGCACATAAAATATCAGTAGTTACATAATGCTTCTTCCCAATTCAAGGTAAAATATCAGATAAAAAGAAAATGAAACCCCCAAAAAATTATGTTTGTTGCTGGATTTGAACCCGGTTCGCCGGGATGCGATGTGGCCATTTATACCACTACACCACGCGAGCTATTGACTGCTAGTGAAAAATATCATGATATGATATTTTTTCACTGCAGTGAAATATCACAATTATATCACTCGGAAAATCCAGTATTTCACTGCCTAGCATAAAATAAATAATTATATTTCTTGTCCCAATAGACGTGTCTTTTCATACTGACGTTTCACCCTTTGTGAACTTATCAGCATTCGTTACACGGGAGTTTGTTTTGCAATAATAACTCTCTCTCTCTCTCTCTCTCTCTCTCTCTCTCTCTCTCTGACATGGAAGGCATGGTAACTTCTCGACCCAAATTATAATACAGCAGCAAGCATTATGAACTTATCTTCCTGTAACCCATTAGGAAAGGCTGAAAATACTCTGAAAATGATAGAGTGCGTTACAAGTCCAGAAACATGCGGCAGGCATATACGATTTTGTAAGTAGGTCTTTATTTCATTGCAGATGCATCGATCCGTATTAACGCGGATTCACACATACACTCTCTCTCTCTCTCTCTCTCTCTCTCTCTCTCTCTCTCTCTCTCTCTCTCTCTCTCTCTCTCTCTCTCTCTCACACATACACACACACACACACACACATGACGCGAAACAACCTATAGTAAGTTTTCTATACAGTTTGATGGTTAAAATTATGCCCTGGAAACGCATAAAATTCAGGAGCTTCCGGGGGCTTAGCCCTCATGGCCCCCAAAGGGGCCTTTCGTTGCACATGCCCCTCGCCTACTTGTTTACGCTCCACCTAAACGATACTGAACGATATTTCTGGATCCGCCCGTGCTTCTACTTGTAATATTTGGCAGATCTTGGTCCATGATGTTTGTAGTTGGACCCGGTATGTGTCGTATACTGGTAAATGTCGTACTTCAAAGAAGTAGATCAGCCCATCGTTTCATATATTAAAATAGGGCACTCACCATTCACATATTTTAATTGTTTTAATGAGGAAATATATGTAGGCACATGACACGTGAATGTCATGTATGACCCCTTGCATAAGAGACACTTGGCCTAGCTGTTATGAGTTTATTATTCATTCAGATAAGCAAATTGTTCTTCCTGTTACAAATGGAGATTGAGGGAATGAATTTCCTTTTCACGGAGTTTAAACAAGTGCGTGGAAAGATCGTAAAGTTGTTGTCCACCAAGTTTAAGCATGCTGCTCATTCATGTGCATTGCACGAAGAGGCATCGACTTGTGTTGAAATATAACAAGGAGAGAACGTTGAAAATTACATGGTGAAAATCAAAATATTGTAAATCATATACATTAAACAAATTTCATTAATGACCTTAATTTGCTTAGGTATTATCATATCTTGGTATTTTGTTTGTGAGGGTTAATATCTGTACAACATTTAATATCTGTACAACAGTTAATATCTGTACAACAGTTAATATCTGTACTTGTACAACAGTTAATATCTGTACAACAGTTAATATCTGTACTTGTACAACAGTTAATATCTGTACAACAGTTAATATCTGTACAACAGTTAATATCTGTACAACAGTTAATATCTGTACTTGTACAACAGTTAATATCTGTACTTGTACAACAGTTAATATCTGTACTTGTACAACAGTTAATATCTGTACAACAGTTAATATCTGTACTTGTACAACAGTTAATATCTGTACAACAGTTAATATCTGTACAACAGTTAATATCTGTACTTGTACAACAGTTAATATCTGTACAACAGTTAATATCTGTACAACAGTTAATATCTGTACTTGTACAACAGTTAATATCTGTACTTGTACAACAGTTAATATCTGTACAACAGTTAATATCTGTACAACAGTTAATATCTGTACAACAGTTAATATCTGTACAACAGTTAATATCTGTACTTGTACAACAGTTAATATCTGTACAACAGTTAATATCTGTACTTGTACAACAGTTAATATCTGTACAACAGTTAATATCTGTACAACAGTTAATATCTGTACTTGTACAACAGTTAATATCTGTACAACAGTTAATATCTGTACTTGTACAACAGTTAATATCTGTACAACAGTTAATATCTGTACAACAGTTAATATCTGTACAACAGTTAATATCTGTACTTGTACAACAGTTAATATCTGTACAACAGTTAATATCTGTACAACAGTTAATATCTGTACAACAGTTAATATCTGTACTTGTACAACAGTTAATAGCTGTACAACAGTTAATATCTGTACAACAGTTAATATCTGTACAGCAGTTAATATCTGTACAACAGTTAATATCTGTACAACAGTTAATATCTGTACTTGTACAACAGTTAATATCTGTAATTGTACAACATTTAATATCTGTACTTGTACAACAGTTAATATCTGTACTTGTACAACAGTTAATATCTGTACTTGTACAACATGTAATATCTGTATAACAGTTAATATCTGTACAACAGTTAATATCTGTACTTGTACAACAGTTAATATCTGTACTTGTACAACATTTAATATCTGTACAACAGTTAATATCTGTACAACAGTTAATATCTGTACAACAGTTAATATCTGTACAACATTTAATATCTGTACAACAGTTAATATCTGTACTTGTACAACAGTTAATATCTGTAATTGTACAACAGTTAATATCTGTACTTGTACAACAGTTAATATCTGTACTTGTACAACATGTAATATCTGTATAGCAGTTAATATCTGTACAACAGTTAATATCTGTACTTGTACAGCAGTTAATATCTGTACTTGTACAACATTTAATATCTGTACAACAGTTAATATCTGTACAACAGTTAATATCTGTACAACAGTTAATATCTGTACAACATTTAATATCTGTACAACAGTTAATATCTGTACAACAGTTAATATCTGTACAACAGTTAATATCTGTACAACATTTAATATCTGTACAACAGTTAATATCTGTACAACATTTAATATCTGTACAACAGTTAATATCTGTACAACATTTAATATCTGTACAACAGTTAATATCTGTACAACATTTAATATCTGTACAACAGTTAATATCTGTACAACAGTTAATATCTGTACAACAGTTAATATATGTACTTGTACAACAGTTAATATCTGTAATTGTACAACATTTAATATCTGTACTTGTACAACAGTTAATATCTGTACTTGTACAACAGTTAATATCTGTACTTGTACAACAGTTAATATCTGTACTTGTACAACAGTTAATATCTGTACTTGTACAACAGTTTATATCTGTAATTGTACAACAGTTAATATCTGTACTTGTACAACAGTTAATATCTGTACTTGTACAACAGTTAATATCTGTAATTGTACAACAGTTAATATCTGTACTTGTACAACAGTTAATATCTGTACTTGTACAACAGTTAATATCTGTACTTGTACAACAGTTAATATCTGTACTTGTACAACAGTTAATATCTGTACTTGTACAACATTTAATATCTGTACTTGTACAACAGTTAATATCTGTACTTGTACAACAGTTAATATCTGTACTTGTACAACAGTTAATATCTGTACTTGTACAACATTTAATATCTGTACTTGTACAACAGTTAATATCTGTACTTGTACAACATTTAATATCTGTACTTGTACAACAGTTAATATCTGTACTTGTACAACAGTTAATATCTGTACTTGTACAACAGTTAATATCTGTACTTGTACAACAGTTAATATCTGTACTTGTACAACAGTTAATATCTGTACAACAGTTAATATCTGTACAACAGTTAATATCTGTACAACAGTTAATATCTGTACAACATTCGTTATCTCTATGATTCAAAGCAACTGACAATGTAATTTCAGTCGTACTCCAACTACTTTTTATTTCATAATGAATATTCGTACCTAAATATTCAATCTGCATTTTCTTGTCTCGGCTTTCTTGTTTTCCTTCCTCTTTGAGAAACGTACAAGAAAAAATGCACAACAAACTATTCGAATACTATGCCAGAGTATTTACTTTCAAGCAAAACCCTCTTGAAACCTTTATAAATAAAACATATACAAAGACAAATACAAATAGTGAAAGGGAAAAACTTAAAAAGACAGTAACTTTAGTACCAATTCGCTTTTATATCACTACAAATTGTGTCAGGTTTTTAGTACAACTCATATAAGATCTCAAATTTTGCTGTTTTTGAAGACATTTGATTATGAAACCATAGTTTCTAACAGACAAAGCGATACACGAACTAATTTAAAGACAAAAAGGTCTGAAACAGTTCTTCTGAATTTGGTCGAATACAGCTCAGATAATGAAGTTACTGGACTTGCGACACACTTTCAGGGACAAGTACCACAACCATCATCATCATCATCATCATCATCATCATCATCATCAGTAGTAGCAGCTGTAGTAGTAGTAGTAGTAGTAGTAGTAGTAGTAGTAGTAATAGTATTACTAATGATGAGAGTAATAGTATAAGTAATAGTAGTAATGAATAGTTAATAAGTGTTTCTAATATAAGCCAGTCTCATTTTTTTAGCTCCTTTTTTCTTTTTCTTTCTTTCTTTTTTCACCCTTCTTTTTCCAATAAAAAGTTGTTATCTAATTAAAACAGAGACGAGCTTTGATCAAAGTCTACAGTGAGTATAATTAATTATCGTTCATGCCATCAGACTGGAAATGAGAGGAAACAGCATGGCCGGGGTAATAAATATGTCTAAAGGCTGTAGGTGACCTCTCATTGTGTTACTCATACTTTTATTAATTTTGTAGCATGTTCAGCTTGAGTCTAGGTTTATGACTGATTCCTCTTACAGTGCCAATGACTACTTAGAAGTAAGTGCATATTTAGCGGCTGAAATTAGTCGTGGTGTTGACAACAGCAGAAAGCGATCATTCAGCAGACATGTATGCCCCTAGAGTATGACTCGTGTGAAGCCAACAAAAAAGGGGCACATATAACTACTGTCTGTGTCAGATGTATCAATCATCCCATCAATCATTATCTACATTTTTATTGTATTAGGTCCGATCAATCGTCTTAATATACATTATCCAGAGTTGTTGTTTTTTTCTTTGCTTTTTTTCGCATACCAGGGCTCTCATCTCATTCCTGACCTTTACAAACGGAATATTAAGTCCAAGAGAGATGTGTGTGTGTGTGTGTGTGTGTGTGTGTGTCTGTTTGTTTGAAGTAGCTAACTTTGTATTCTTTGTCTTATTGCATAGCTATATTTGTATACAGTATAATCATATTTGAATTTATTTCTAAGGATTAATTATATAGTTAACTCATCCTTATTTTTAATCACCTATACTCTTTTTAATTATTACTAGCCCAACTCCACCGTCGCCATCAACAACACCCCCATGCCATTCATGTGATATTATAGTACAGCAAGAGCTTTCAAATTCTCTGAAAATTAGAACATTTCATAAGACGTCACAATGATGTGCATATCTCTCTCTCTCTCTCTCTCTCTCTCTCTCTCTCTCTCTCTCTCTCTCTCTCTCTCTCTCTCTCTCTCCAGAAATTGTGTGTGTCTCTGTGTGAAAATCATTATTTAGAAAATTTACTATACATCCTTTGGTATAAGGGTATCTCCTTGAAACTGTGTACACTTTAATGGTATTTCATTATAAGTCAATAAAAAGTTGATTTATGTTATTAGGACGAATATATTAGCAAAAGAAAAGAAAAAAAAAACGTAACAGATCTTGATTGTGATATGCATCATTAAGGTTGTATTCTCCGTCTGTCAATTATGGATCACAAAAAAAAGCTAGCATCTATTTCAAATATAGTCTACACAATTAGCCTATACATTTTTCGTGTTTCATCTCTCATTGACCTGTTCTTCTTCGTACACAGCTGTATGGAAATTACGTCTAACTTTCTTTTTTTTTTAGATACAACACTCACAACAACACTCTATCTATTTCAGATCCCATCGCTGCCCACACCAGTTGGCTTCAAAATCTTACCGTAAGGTCGAATCTTTAATTTGAAGCTGTCATTATATTAGACATATATATTTCATAAAAAAATAAAACTGTTGCCGTTTGTAGACAATATTTTCTCATAATAAGAGCACTGTCTTCTTGTCTTGTTCATCTGTAGCTATTATCGATAGTCCGGACCACTATTTATTTCTTTTGGCAGCTGAAAAATCATTTCAAACATAAATGAATATATTTAAAGTTTAAGTACATAGAAATCCTGATTTTAAAATATCAGGTATCACTGTAATAATAGTAATTTAGCCCTTTTGTGCCAATCTCCAGTACACAACAACTTTATTATCGTATATACTCGCGTAAAAACCTGGTCCAAATGCGAACTACATAGACCCTGATAATGCGCCGGCAGATCAGGGTCTTTGTTGTTTATTCTACTGATTAGTTATAACACACTGCATAGACCCAGATATGCCGGCGCATTATGCGACGGCATATCTGGGTCTATGCAGTTTGCAGTTGGTATAAAATTACACGCGAGTATATACGGTATATCACTTCTTGCTGAAAATGTTGGTTACAAAACAAGCGAGGATGCTTAAGCAAATGTACAATTGCGTAAAATGGCACGGACATCACGGATACATCAAATAAAAATTATAATACTTGCAGTATGAAGCAGATTTATCGCTCCTAGCCCCATTTTTTTTTTTTTTTTTTTTTTCGCATGTGAAAATTACTCAAGACAATAGTGTTACGTATTATTTTTGTATGACTGAATGCTATTCTCGTTGTCGTCGCTGTTGTTGCGTTTGTCGACTTTTGCATTTAAAATCGCCCACCAACTTATCTCACATGCATTTTGGATCACTTCAGACATTTCCGTATTACCTTTTAAATCTCAGGTGATTGAAACAATTGGTCTGAATGTTTGAAATAATCAGAACCGCTTAAATAAGAAAAACAGTTGAGATAAATAGCTGCTAATTTAGTGTCATTGGTGTGCTTCATAGTGTCATTGGTGTGCTTCATAGTGTCATTGGTGTGCTTCATAGTGTCATTGGTGTGCTTCATCGTTTTCACAAAGCATTACTTATAGCAAATTTTGTATCCATAGCTTACCTTGGAATCATGTTTTTCAAGATGATGGTGTACGATTCGAAGCTTGTTTTTACCCATAATTTTACTGTAAGCAATTTTTTCCCGACAGGGGTGTAGCGCACCAAAGATACTGAAGCAGAAATTATTTACATTGGCTGGTTTTCTTGTCTGAGCGGTTACTGCCAAAAAGCCCAAAGTATTCCCTATGATTGTGACGTAGAACGATGAGAATGGTTTACCGTTACATTTACCGGCATGAAACTTCGTTACTCTATTGATCAATCAGCGAAATACTCACTGCTAACAAATGTAGGTTACTGTGGCTTTTTAACGCCTAAATGACTACCAAAAAAACCGTTATATTTAGTTCCAACTCAGCTCGCTTATACAATTATGAACATTCAAATGGTGCACTCTTTATTAGAAGCATTTCCCACCGCTATCAAAAGTAGGTTACGTTGACCTTAATTTCACACTATAGTAACTGCTTAAAGTTTGGTTCATACAGAGGGCGAGCTATCGAGACTTTCCCATGAATTCTTGCTCACAACATATGACGCGTTCTGCAAATGATACAATATTTCCATGATTAGTAAGATTTTTATTATAGTAGCATGTGCATACAAAACATTAAAATACACAACACCAAAGAAACAGAGCAATATGCCTCAGTGACCTACAAGTAACTTTAAATATAAATAAATATGAATATTTAACGCAAGAGTTCAAAGAATGTCTTTGCATAAAGCATTTTCTTTTTTTTCTTTTTTTATTTTTTATTTGGTCAATGTTATGAACATTTATTTTAAAGTCTTAATAAGCTAATAATCTGAAGGTAAATATGGTTAATAGTCTGTGAATGCAATGAATAATATAATGTGTGTTGTGTTTCACCTATATCTACAAGTTTTATTCATTATATTTTTTATGTGTGTTGTGTTTCACCTATATCTACAAGTTTTATCCATTATCTTTTGAATACAATGCGTGTTGTTTCACCTATATCTACAAGTTGTATTCATTATCTTTTGAATACAATATGTGTTGTGTTTCACCTATATCAACAAGTTTTATCCATTATATTTTATATCTACAAGTTGTATCCATTATATTTTGTATGTGTGTTGTGTTTCACCTATATCTACAAGTTTTATTCATTATCTTGTGCATGTGTATTGTGTTTCACCTATATCAACAAGTTTTATTCATTATATTTTGTATGTGTGTTGTGTTTCACCTATATCAACAAGTTTTAGTCATTATATTTTGAATACAATATGTGTTGTCTTTCACCTATATCAACAAGTTTTATCCATTATATTTTGTATGTGTGTTGTGTTTCACCTATATCTACAAGTTTTATTCATTATCTTTTGAATACAATATGTGTTGTGTTTCACCTATATCAACAAGTTTTATCCATTATATTTTGTATGTGTGTTGTGTTTCACCTATATCTACAAGTTTTATCCATTATCTTTTGTAAAATGAATACAATGAATAATATAATATGTGTTGTGTTTCACCTATATCAACAAGTTTTATCCATTATATTTTGTATGTGTGTTGTGTTTCACCTATATCTACAAGTTTTATCCATTATCTTTTGTAAAATGAATACAATGAATAATATAATATGTGTTGTGTTTCACCTATATCAACAAGATTTATCCATTATATTTTGTATGTGTGTTGTGTTTCACCTATATTTACAAGTTTTATCCATTATCTTTTGTAAAGTTATCTCTTCTAATCATAAAAGACTTCAAAAGAAATTGTGTAGCTTTTCTAGGGTAAATCTCAACATTTTATTAAAAGAAATTGTGTAGTTTTTCTAAGGTAAA
This sequence comes from Margaritifera margaritifera, assembly GCA_029931535.1. Taxonomy (NCBI): domain Eukaryota; kingdom Metazoa; phylum Mollusca; class Bivalvia; order Unionida; family Margaritiferidae; genus Margaritifera; species Margaritifera margaritifera. Next base: position 688,479 of record JAQPZY010001440.1, on the reverse strand, counting down.
ATCTCAATATTTTTATCAAAATAAATTGTGTATTTTTTTCTAGGGTAAAATCTCAACATTTTTATCAAAAGAAATTGTGTAGTTTTTCGAGGGTAAAATATCAACATTTTTATCAAAAGAAATTGTGTTGTTTGTTTAGGGTAAAGTCTCAAGACAGAAATTGTGTAGGTTTTCTAGGTAAAATCTCAACAGTTTTATAATTTTTTCAACTGGCGACAAGCTTAAACGTTCACTCTTTTTTGAACATATCAAAGACATGCATACGTATATTTTCATAAGTGCCATAATTTAGAGAAACATGAATTTCATCTTCGATTTCATAAGCATCACAAAACTTACAGATTATCTCCTCTTCATTTACAGATCTGCTCGTTTCTATTCTCTCCTGCTTTGATGCAATAAGGGAAACAATTCTCAGTGCAAAAATTTATTTAAAGGTCAGTTGTGAAGAAAATATTAAAAATGTAAAAAAACAAATATTTTTTTAGAACATTATGTGTAGATTAAAAACTGTTTCACTGGTAAAAAAAATTGCTACCGAGTTTCCCAAACTCAACATTAAAATTAATGAAGAGTTAGATTATCAATAATTACCGACTGCATTACCTTACTGGGCTCACTTTGCCGTTATGTGTGATGCTATTCTTGAACAAGCCGACCAGCCACTAATGTAGAAGTGTACTGATTGCACGATTATTTGCAGTAAAAATGACGGATTTGTGATGAAAACTGCTCATAGTAGTTTCGTTCCAACCATACTACAAGCCATCAAATCATCACAAATCCTAAACGCTGAGAAAAGGAGTTAGACAAATCATTTCGGCAAATAACGAGAGAAAACGAGACAGCCGACGATCGAGAGAAGAAGAAAAAAATAAGTCATTTTCATCATGAATCCTTTTTCTTTGTAGATTTATCATGGATAAATAAAAGCAGCATATATCAAGTAGAACATGGCGGAATATTACGTAAGGAGATAAGGAGTCAGGGTCCCCCATGCACAATTTCCAAGAACTGCAGTAAATTTGTAAAGAATTATTGTTGATAACTTTGATTTAAAAAAAGGGATGGGATGCATTTATTTTGTCAATTTATTTTCTCTTATATATTAGAAAAGAAAAGAAGTAGGTGAAGATCGCGCTCTGCGTTTGAATGCACAGTATTTTCGTGATTTTGAATGCACGGTATTTTCGTGATTTGAATGCACAGTATATTCGTTTGAATGCACAGTATTTTCGATTGAATGCACAGTATTATCGTGACTTTAATGCAAAGTATTTTCGTTTGAAAGCACAGTATTTCGTTTGAATGCACAGTAATTTCGTGATTTGAAAGCACGGTATTTTCGTTTGAATGCACATTATTTTCGTAATTTGAATGCACAGTATTTGCGTTTGAATGCACGGTATTTTCGTGATTTGAATGCACGGTATTTTTGTGATTTAAATGCACGGTATTTTCGTGATTTGAATGCACAGTATTCTCGTGATTTGAATGCATGGTATTTTCGTGATTTGAATGCACAGTATATTCGTTTGAATGCACAGTATTTTCGTGATTTGAATGCACAGTATTTTCGTGATTTGAATTTACAGCATTTTCGTTTGAATGCACAATATTTTCGTTTGAATGCATAGTATTTCGTTTGAATGCACAGTATTTTCGTGATTTGAATGCACAGTATTCTCGTGATTTAAATGCACGGTATTGTCGTGATTTGAATCCCAGTATTTTCGTGATTTGAATGCACAATATTTTCGTTTGAATGCACAGTATTTTCAATTGAATGCACGGTATTTTCATTTGAATGCACAGTATTTTCGCGATTTTGAATGCACAGTATTTTCGTGATTTGAATGCACATTATTCTCGTGATTTGAATGCACGGTATTATCGTGATTTGAATGCCCAGTATTTTCGTGATTTGAATGCACAATATTTTCGTTTGAATGCACAGTATTTTCAATTGAATGCGCGGTATTTTCATTTGAATCCACAGTATTTTCTCGATTTTGAATGCACAGTATTTTCGTGATTCTATCAAATAATGGCCATCATTTGTTTTCTTTCATTTTTTTTCTTTCTCTATCTATCGATGACCATATTTACCGTAACTGTAATTTTAGTCGTTTAAATTTGTAAAACTTTCCGTAGGATCACTGTTCATTTAATAACCTATCGCAAATTCCATACACTATAATCCACACATCACTGAGTGCTTCGTTCAACTGACACGTCATTTCAGAATACCTATCAGGAACAGGTAATACCTGCGACAACTTTTGTAAGGGTTACACTTTTTAACGCAATTATTCGTAAACGATGCAATAGAAAGTTTTTATAAACACGAATACGGGATTTTCAGGTATGGAAGATAAAAAAATAAGTTCAAACATGAACTTCCATATAAATTAAATTTCTCACAAGTTCGCAATTTGGAACATTTTGCATCTTCTCAGACTTTAAAAAAAAAATGATCGTTTGCTGACTGGTTTAGAGAACAATTTTGTCGTCAACTAAAATTACTATCACAAGCACCTGACCAAACTGAAGCTTTCGACTTCTGAAGTGCTACACTTACTAACTCGAGTGTTGGATCAACTAAAGAAGTGTGTATTTGTGTATATGTGTGTGTGTGTGGGGGGGGGAGGGCTAAACGAGTCGTGATATTAAAATGTCGATATTTTTTTTTATATTCAGCCTGGAAAATATCTATTTCATATTCGTCTAAATGAAAACTTCTTTGGTCGTTTCAAAACAATTATGTGAGTTTTATTGTGATGAAACCTTGTTCCGAAAAATGTTAATCCATACATTTGCCATGATGATACTGGAAAACATAAACAAGTTGATCAATCAGTGGCGTAGCAACCTCCCAAGCAACCCCGTCAATTTGGGGTGAGGGTAGGGGTGGGAGAAGGCCCAGTAGGGCCCCGAAATTAACATCAAACAACTGTTTTTATTGTGATGGGTCCCAAGAATTAAGTTTTGCGGGGGGGGGGGGGGGGACAGAGTTTCTTGCTACGCCACTGAGGTCAATCATGGTAAAGTTGTAACAATTATTATATTGTCCAATAGTATTTCATCATACAACTGCATGTCACGTGATGTTAAATGTAACAACGGCCATATATTGCAACTTTACACAGATATCCAAGGATTAAGAATGAAAATAGTTATATAAATTGTGCTACAAAAGTCTTCTCCCAAGAAATTTGAATACACATTATTTTATTTCATGCAAGTAGTTTTTAGATAATTGTACATGGTGTGCATAGTGACAAAGTGAATTATCATTACTAGATATAATAATTTTTAAAAATTTCCCTCTCGTCGACCACCCCCATCTCCTCTTTGTTTTCCTCATTGTTCTACTTTTTCGACTTCTTCTTCTTCTTGTATCATCATCATCATCGTTCTGTTATTGTTCTGCTTTTGTTGTTTTAATCACTATCTCCATTATCATGACATTCTTCTTCTTCTTAATTATTATTATTATTATTATTATTATTATTATTATTATTATTAGTATTATTATTATTAGTATTATTATTATTATTATTATTTCACCTGACATCCTTACTCATCTTACAGCAGGAAACATACATGGTTAACTAATAGCTTCAAGCTAAAAGATAGAACTATCTCCAAATCATTACTTAAATTTCTTCAGTTTATCTAAATAACTTATAGAATGATATATTCACGCTATGAACATTTCCGCATATGAAGGTAAATGTACTTGACTAACATACATAACTTATCAATAAACGCATTTCAAATAATTATTCCTAATTATGTTTAGAAAAAGAAAAATACCTACTTTCCACCAGAGACACCTATATCCTTGCGTGCGTTCCAAGGGAGTCACAAAGAGATCAGCTTGTTTAAATGTGCATTATAACGTTATTAGTCTATGTCGTACGCACATAAAATGATCATCACCTAACAAAAACGTACCGCATGTAGGAAATGTACGTCCACCTTTGTAAGGATTCATAGGTAGGGCGGACAAATTTAAAACTGAAGATATACGAAACTATTGGTCTTCCAGAGATTTAAATATTGTTTTCTTAGATATGTAGATTGATCGAAAACGAGCATTGTGTACTTGGATGTCTAAATGAGTATTTATTGTGAAAACATTGGAGGGACTACCACGCAGAGGGTACGTCGAATCCAACGCGTGCTTGTTCTCGTCATTGACCTCGCCGATAATGTATACTACACAGCGATACCTGTTTTTATTGTTTTTCTTTCCCGACATGGATATATAGATTGTCACATTGTCCTGTCACTTGTAGTATTCAATCAGGCGAGCGGTTAACTGGAACAAAAAGACATACAGATTTTGACTTGAATGTACCCATCAGTAACACACCATAACATACCTCATTCGAAAGTTTTATTTTCTCTACTTTCAGATGAGCCTGTTGTAGAATTCGAAAGTGGTCAGGTTTTTGTTAAAATTAATGTTTCTGATAAAAGTATAAATTCTAAAGGGCAACAGAGGGAAAATATATGATTATACAGCATGCCAAAGTTTCCTGATTGGAGCAATATCTACAAGTGATTTGATTCGTAATACTTGACTTGTTTCATGAAAACTGGATATTTAAAATTATAGAGCACGATTTTTACTTTAAAACTTGAAATCTTCTATTTTGTTTGGGGAGGGGGGAACCCACCTCGATTATGAAAATGGTTCCTTTTTTCCCTAGGAAGCTTTATGTTTAGCTATCAGCAACAATAATTTCATGGTGTTTAGATATGAAGAAATACTCTCGTATAATCCTAGTAAAAGTCGTAAGACTAGTTTTCTATCTAATTATACTACTTTGGTTTCAATATTGAATAAGGAGTGGGATATTATTATTATGCAATGTTAAATAATTTAATGTATATAACATATAAGCAGTTAATAACATATATAAAATCTAATTAAGCAACACTGGAATCAAAGTATTTCTTTGTCTCGCCTGCCAAAGTAGAGTTGACATTTCCTTTCAATCATTTCATTATCGCAAAAGATGTGAGAATTATTGATGCGTGGGTATTCAAAATTTCCACGTATGAAAATAAGTCATCAAATGAAGAATAAAAGAAATCCATTAGGATCTAGTATGTGCCTGTAAAGGTAGAAATGTGTGCAGTAAAAGCTTCACATTGTCAGCAACATTTGTTATGCACAGAGTTGCATCCTTAGGAAGAGAATGAAGACTGTTGTAATATCTGCACTTAACATAGACAACTCAAAGACTGGTGATTGAAATATTGTAAGGTATTTTGCAGTGTAGCTTGTTTACACATTTAAACGTTTAACAATATTTGAACTCCCGTGACATCTTCCGAAATCATATGCAATAGTAATGCTCTTGACAAATGTACCAGTCAGTGTATCTGCATACAGGCAGCAGTGTGCAAATGTACCAGTCATTGTATCTGCATACAGGCAGCAGTGTCAGCAAAATGTAAGTAGTACTAAATCTGTACACAATTAATAAAATGTAATCAATATGTTACTGTAACTCAGTTTTAAGAGAGCAATTAACCTTTTCACAAGAAACCTTTAAAATACATGCAGCACATGAACAAAAGAGAAGGAAAATAAAAATTTGAGAACCATTTTAGTGGAAAGCCGTATATATTATCTTATTTATGTTTTTCTTGTCCATTGCAGACGAGACAAACAGACAAAACAAGTTTGTTTTTGTTTTGTTTTGTTTTTAAGTAAAATTATTCAAAATATTAATTCCGATTTGGTCATTTTGAAGCCACATTTGGCTATCTTTTTATATATAATTTCATACAAATTTTCTTGGATCTTTCTAAAAGAAACATGATACTGATTTACAAAGAAGCAAAAAACATATGACCGTCGCAGTACTTATATCAGTTTCTATTGCAACCTGACGACAACAGAGACAGAACCTCACAAAAGTTTTTTTTTCCTAATGTAGCGACTATTGGTTTTCAAACTTTGTATAGAGAAGGTGTGTGACTGATGCATTAAATTTGCGCAAACGCGCTCCTCGTTGCTCACCTAAAGCGGACATTTCATTTACCCACCATAAGGAAAGCGATTTTGAAACTCCTTCCAGACCGTACCATAACTATAGGAGAACAAATATTATTGAATTTAAAGGTTCATCTTCTTTTTCAGTTTCAGTTCTGTCAGTTTATATCTCTTTGACGCAGTGGTCATTCCGTTCATACGAACAAAAAAGACTATCTCCTTTGAGTGGGAAAAAAACCCCACTCTTGATGTACGTTCCTGGCCCCAGTTTAACTAAGATGAGTCCAAAAGTCAAGTCTTGAGGTAAGTCAACTGAATGGTCAATTTAAAGTCCAACTTAAATTTGAGCCAATCAGTTCTGTTGGTAAAATCCGGCACTGGCATTTTTTGTACGTATATCTCTTCTTGAATGATTGAAAGAATTTATATATATATATAAATATATATATATATATATATATATATATATATATATATATATATATATATATATATATATATATTGATTTGGCTTGCAACAATGAGAACTATTGTAGATTTTGTAGGATGTGCTTCTGCTAGTGTCTGAGAAGGCACTTCCCACAAGGTAAAAGTGTGGTTCAAGAGAAGAAAATCATTAAGATCCCATAAGATATATGAGAAATTTCATAACTTTTGAAGAAGGTCATTCCTTCAGATCTGTCGGATGTTATGATTGTTACTAATTGTGAATTGTAAACTAAGTGTAGCATAACATGGCCCAAGACGGTGAGTTTGACATGTATATATGTCAATTTCCTTCAGTATATCAATTAGACCATGTGAGTGGAAAGAGTTTAAACTTATATTTCGATTAATGATATACATATTGGTGGTGTGTTATTGACATTTCTTGTATTTGTGTTAAATATTGATCGGTTTTGTTTTGCATGTTACATTTTAAGAATTTGGGTCAGTCAGTTTATATCACCTACAGTCTAAAGTGTATGTCAACTTAGTCATGTAGGCACATTTACTCATTTTAAATTAAATATATTTGTTGTTCTAAAACTTAATACTAATATAGCTTAACCAAAGTCTATTCAATCCAGATTGTTGAATGCTCTGCACCTTAAATGTCATCACAAAACTTCCAAATGAAAATTATTGATTCCTATGGTTACTTTTACAATGGTGGCCAGGTACTAAACTCAGTTTTAAACAAAATCTCTTCACCTTGCCACTCAATGGATTACTGATAAGTGTCAGTGACATTTTTATTTTATAGCATACAGACTCCATATTGATGTACGCTGCTTTGAAGTCTGTCTACAAAGAGGTATGGAATTTTTTTTGGATTGTAAGGTATACTTTAACAAACTCACTGAGAAATGTTACAGGATACTTTATAAAAGGAAATAGGACATCACTATTACCAAAATTTACAGCCATTTTTTTTAAAAATCAGAGTACCATCCCCCACCCACCTGTACTGAATTGTGTATTACCAATAACCCTTAGAGCAAAAAGCAAGTAGTATAATTTCAGAATGTTGTATGTTGAAACTTTATTAAATACTCTTTCAAAACCTATATAACTTCAATGAAAATGGATAAGCGGACAATTCTTATCATGTCCTCCAGTGGTATAAATTGTTTTATTATTACCTTCTTTGTGAGGGGTGCCGGGTGGCCGAGTGGTCTAAAGCGCTTGCCTTTACAGATCACTCACATCTCATCTCTGTCCACGTGGATTTGAGTCTCGCCGTGGGCAACATGGGTATGTGAGAAAGTTTGCCAGTAGCTTCCCCTGGGTTAGTGGTTCTTCCCAGGGTTTTCCCATGTACTTCCTCCACCTATCATGCGCTGAAAAATGGCATTAGACCCACAAAACCAAACCAAACCTTCTTTGTGCTTTACTCAGTTATACCTACCGGTAGTTCACAAAAAAAGTAAAGAACCAGAAGATAGTGTTCAGAGATCAAATACTAGCCATTGCTTTACAGGGTCATGTATATTTTATATGGTCACAACTAAAATGTAATAGACACAGTTTTGCATGATGTTGTGTATTCTTGTACATAAATTTCAGAAATATAGATGTCATATCTAGGGACAGTATACAACACAAGTATTGGAAACTCCAGAGAGCTGACAGATTCTGCCTGTTCCAATTTCATATGCAAATGATGTTCCCATTGGCCTGTTGATTTCCAATTTTACTTTATTTAAATAGTGTAAATGAAATACAGTATTGCACTAAAATTAGTAGTAATGCATTTTTCAATGCACAGAGAAGATATAAATGTGAATTTTATTCATATATCTGACATATACAATTTGTAAAGTCACAGGTTTACCTAAAGTCAAGGTACAGATATTCTATGCAGATTCAGATTTCATCTTTCACCTCTCATTTTTCCAAAGTTTTGCATCAATGTCCAAATAAATTACACCAATGCACGCACCTCTTTTGCCAATAAATGTATAAGGATAACTTTATTTCTAGTTTTAATGATAGAGCAGTGGTGTTTTCAAAATATGTGCCATGAATGTGCTTCTATGGCCCCTTCAACAAATCCACCTTATGATATTACAATGCACTGGGAACCTCATTTGTATAAGAGTAGAGAACAGTGATATTTGGTGTGCTAGATAGGAAGAGTAGAGAACAGTGATATTTCGTGTGCTAGATAGGAAGAGTAGAGAACAGTGATATTTCGTGTGCTAGATAGGAAGAGTAGAGAACAGTGATATTTGGTGTGCTAGATTTGGAAGAGTAGAGAACAGTGATATTTTATTGTGCTAGATAGGAAGAGTAGAGAACAGTGATATTTGGTGTGCTAGATAGGAAGAGTAGAGAACAGTGTTATTTGGTGTGCTAGATAAAAAGAGTAGAGAACAGTGATATTTGGTGTGCTAGATAGGAAGAGTAGAGAACAGTGATATTTCGTGTGCTAGATAGGAAGAGTAGAGAACAGTGATATTTGGTGTGCTAGATTTGGAAGAGTAGAGAACAGTGATATTTTATTGTGCTAGATAGGAAGAGTAGAGAACAGTGATATTTGGTGTGCTAGATAGGAAGAGTAGAGAACAGTGTTATTTGGTGTGCTAGATAAAAAGAGTAGAGAACAGTGATATTTGGTGTGCTAGATTTGGAAGAGTAGAGAACAGTGATATTTGGTGTGCTAGATAGGAAGAGTAGAGAACAGTGATATTTGGTGTGCTAGATAGGATGAGTAGAGAACAGTGATATTTGGTGTGCTAGATAGGAAGAGTAGAGAACAGTGATATTTGGTGTGCTAGATAGGAAGAGTAGAGAACAGTGTTATTTGGTGTGCTAGATAAAAAGAGTAGAGAACAGTGATATTTGGTGTGCTAGATTTGGAAGAGTAGAGAACAGTGATATTTGGTGTGCTAGATAGGAAGAGTAGAGAACAGTGACATTTGGTATGCTAGATAGAAAGAGTAGAGAACAGTGATATTTGGTGTGCTAGATAGGAAGTTTCCAATCCCCCATGTATGATAGTCTCAAGTGGTCACTGTAGAAAATCTATAGAAGGTGTGCTGTGGATTCTTGGCATAAAAAATATTTAAATGTTATGAAAAAGTAATCTTTGTTCAGAAGTTTGATCATAAACATATTTACAATGTAACCTGAATTGGTGAAGTATCAAGCCAACTATTTAAGGCATATCGGTAAGGCATACAACTGCTTGGTTGACTGTATTTTATACATTTTTCAAACTTTCTACAATAAAAATTACAGTAAAATAAGTTTGTATACACAGTACATCATTCGTGGAAACATGTAACACAGTTTGCAACCTGCGAGGTCATGACTGACTTTCTGCAGAATATTTCGAGAAAGATTCAGATAGATAACATATCTGGATAGCAATTTTGTTCATCTTAAAAATAGGCAAATGGTTTTAAAAAATGTCACTCAGATACAGTATTGTATCTAACAATTTATTGCCTATATTTGCATGTAATTCCAAGGCACAGTCAAGTAGATGCTTGGATAAAATGCAGAACAGTTAATGTATCTCCTAACATAGGAAGATGGATTCTGTTGGTGCAGTCTTCATCCTAACATAGGAAGATGGATTCTGTTGGTGCAGTGTTTATCCCAAGATAGGAAGATGGATTCTGTCAGTGCAGTGTTCATATTTTCTCAGAACACATTAAAAAGTGTAGAAAGATATGTGTCCAAGGATGACATGACAGTCAGGCATTACAACAATGGTAAATTGATTGAATGTATCATGGATATTGATTTTAGAGTTGTGAAGATTGCCCTTGGTGTCAGTTTTTTGTTTTATGAGTCATTTGACTACAGGAAATCCATGCATCAGATAACCATTTTAAAAAAATGTAAGTCTGATTATTCCTTGGACATTTTAGGTAAGGTGAATTAAGTAGCCAAAAGGCTTAAATGCTTCAGATAGTGTAAATCAAATGGGTGTAGGATTTGGTCAAGCATATGACCACAGATCTTTCACTCCTATGAGTGGTGACTGGGTTAGTCTGTGCTCTGCCACACTACACAGACATTATTATTTGCTTTCTATTTTCAATGTGGGGAAAACTGTCATTTTAAATGTAATGTTATGTTTGACTTAAACACCCTATGATAGGCAAAAAAAAGGCATGAATATAAATATTCATTAGCATATAGCTAAGAAGAAAGAGAAGACAATTGGTAACTTTTTCACAGCAAAAAGTTGCTTTGAAATCAGGCAGCAAGGCCAAGGCAGTACATCTGGTGCATTATTTAGCTTTCAGGGATTTCCTTTTTCTTTGACCCGAGGGCCCGGGTCCATGACGCAGCAGTCAGCTGCCTGGATGCACGTATTTGGACCCCCTTGGGTCCCTAAGATGCAGCATATTTTGATAGGGTTCCTTTTGCTTTTTTCGATTATCTATTAAAAATATACTACATAAAAGGCTTTGTCCACAAACTGACACCTTTTCAAGCAATGATAGGTCGATTGCCCCCAGTTATTACATGCGCAGATGGCAAAACAAGTGTCTAATAAGACCCTAATCACATTACATAATTCCTCACAGTGTGATGCCTAGTTGCAAGGCAGGGGATTATCAAAGACTGTTGTAAGTTATGTGGCATCTTATAGATCAAATATAAGATTTACCACTATTTTTATTGCAGTCTTTGTTTTTACCACTATCTTTATTTAAATCTTTGTTGTCTGTTTGGTTGAGCGAGCTGTAAATTTGCCTTTGAATAATTAATGTCCAATGAGTTTTGTTTCAAGCATAAAAATTAAACTTGTTGGTATTAGGCTTATGTGAATTGAGTGCTAGTAATCAACCAATCAGGATCAATAAAGTTCACTACGACAGTGATATATGTTCCCAATTATTTTGATGAGAATTCCTTTCAGTTATCTTTTGAGTATCCAAAGTGGTCATGAGTCGGCTTTCTTTGCAAAGTTTTTTTTAAAAATGTCCAGCAACCACCTTGCCTGAGATGCAAGAGACGTCTCAGATGCAACTTCAAAATGAGGCTTATATGGTGAATGATGGTCAGGAGTCAAAGAAAAGACAATGGTGGTCAGATTGGGTAGCAAAATTGCCTTGGCTAAGAAAGAAAGAGAATGATGTGGGAGATATAAGTGCTGTTTGTTCTTGGTGTGTGGAGTGTGGCAAGACAAACTCTTTTCGTTAACAGAAATACTAATTTGCAGTTTTCTGCATTTACCAAATGCAAGACAAACCCAGATTGTGTACATTCTGTCTGTCAGTGTGTCTGCCCTTCTCTCTCCAATATTTTTTTCTCTGCACAACATACATACACATTTAATCAAAACATCAGTCTTTTGCAACAGAATGGTTCTGTTTGCAAACATCACAAATACAGATTTGTTTCTTTGATGCTTTCTCTGCCTCTCCAGTGCAGATACAGAATACAAAGTTCATTAATGCCTATATTCCCAAGAAAAGTTCTTCCACAATCGTCATATGACCACAAGAGTAAATAGTGGAAATACATGTTTGTGGGAATATCAGTTCCCCATAAGTCAGATATCGCTTTATTTAACTGTGCATCTTTGAAGAGTTGGCAAAGTAAGTATTTGTAGCAGTGCTGAAATAAAAAATCACCCATCCTGACAAAGGCATATTGTTACATGACAAGTTAATTTTCCTAAAAAAAACAAAAGAAAATTGTAATATAGCATAGTTCCTTGTACTGCAGGAAGAGTAGCAAATTGAACATTTTTAAGGTCTGTGTAATACATGTTTGTGGGAATATAAGTTCCCCATAAGTCAGTTATCACTTTTTCTAACTGTGCATTTTTGAAGAGTTTGCAAAGTTAGTACCTTTAACAGTACTAGAAAGTCACTCATCCTGACAAAGGCATATTGTTAAAGGATGAGTTAATTTTTCCTAAGAAAACAACAGAAAATTATAAAATAGCATTGTTGCTTGTACTGCTGGAAAAGTAGCAATTCAAAATTGTACATTAGTGGATGATAACAATCCACCTCCATCTCCTTCAGTGCCCTGGTAACTATAACAAGAATAATGCATTTTTTTATCTCGTGTTTTATACACCAAACTTGGTCATTGTGACCTACTTTCTAAATCTTTGCAACATTTCATCAAAATTATGTTGGATTCTTCTGTTGATGCCTTGTTGACTGATTGCCACCAAACTTGAATTATTGATTCTTTGGGGGTGAATGTATGCTGTGCACCAAACTGGATCACCTGATCTGCTTTCCAGTATTTACTCAAGGTTACGTAAATGTTATATATATATATATATATTATATATATATATATATATATATATATATATATATATATATATATATATATATATATATATATATATAATTATACACAGTACTGGGCTATATTTTCCATACTTATGTAAACATTGTTGACCAAATGCCAATTTCCAAAGAAAACAAGAAATGAAATATAATTCAAGGGGATGAGAGCTGTAACTTATCATGTTGCTACAAAGTCATCATCACAAGTTTTTTTTTTATAAGGCAGTATGTTAGCTGTTTATTTCCTACTCTATCGATTCCACAGAAGTTAAAAATGTAACAATGGAGAAGAAACAGAAAAATATTGAAGAGGGAAGAGACTGATGCAAGTATGGAAGAAGGAAGAGACTGATGCAAGTATGGTAGAAGGAAGAGACTGATGCAAGTATGGTAGAAGGAAGAGACTGATGCAAGTATGGTAGAAGGAAGAGACTGATGCAAGTATGGAAGAGGAAGAGACTGATGCAAGTATGGAAGAAGGAAGAGACTGATGCAAGTACGGTAGAAGGAAGAGACTGATGCAAGTATGGAAGAGGAAGAGACTGATGCAAGTATGGAAGAAGGAAGAGATTGATGCAAGTATGGAAGAAGCAAGAGACTGATGCAAGTATGGAAGAAGGAAGAGACTGATGCTTGAATGGAAGAAGGAAAAGACTGATGCAAGTATGGAAGAAGGAAGAGACTGATGCAAATATGGAAGAAGGAAGAGACTGATGCAAGTATGGAAGAAGGAAGAGACTGATGCTTGTATGGAAGAAGGAAGAGACTGATGCTTGTATGGAAGAAGGAAGAGACTGATGCTTGTATGGAAGAAGGAAGAGACTGATGCTTGTATGGAAGAAGGAAGAGACTGATGCAAGTATGGAAGAAGGAAGAGACTGATGCAAGTATGGAAGAAGGAAGAGACTGATGCAAGTATGGAAGAAGGAAGAGACTGATGCTTGTATGGAAGAAGGAAGAGACTGTTGCAAGTATGGAAGAAGGAAGAGACTGATGCAAGTATGGAAGAAGGAAGAGACTGTTGCAAGTATGGAAGAAGGAAGAGACTGATGCAAGTATGGAAGAAGGAAGAGACTGATGCAAGTATGGAAGAAGGAAGAGACTGATGCTTGTATGGAAGAAGGAAGAGACTGATGCTTGTATGGAAGAAGGAAGAGACTGATGCTTGTATGGAAGAAGGAAGAGACTGATGCTTGTATGGAAGAAGGAAGAGACTGATGCTTGTATGGAAGAAGGAAGAGACTGATGCTTGTATGGAAGAAGGAAGAGACTGATGCTTGTATGGAAGAAGGAAGAGACTGATGCTTGTATGGAAGAAGGAAGAGACTGATGCAAATATGGAAGAAGGAAGAGACTGATGCTTGTATGGAAGAAGGAAGAGACTGATGCAAGTATGGAAGAAGGAAGAGACTGATGCAAGTATGGAAGAAGGAAGAGACTGATGCAAGTATGGAAGAAGGAAGAGACTGATGCTTGTATGGAAGAAGGAAGAGACTGATGCTTGTATGGAAGAAGGAAGAGACTGATGCTTGTATGGAAGAAGGAAGAGACTGATGCAAATATGGAAGAAGGAAGAGACTGATGCAAGTATGGAAGAAGGAAGAGACTGATGCTTTGCAACAGCAGTTCCACTATTTCATCAAATAGAAGAAGCACCCCAAAATCAGAGTGCAATCAATGATTACATAGCTCACCTCTACTTCCAATAGTCTCCAGTAGCCATTGTAAACATTATCATGCAGAAAATAAATTCAGACTCAAGTGATCTTGGCCCTTTTTCTAATTAAACATTTTTTTTTGCCAATCTTTTATCTTTATGTTTGAACTTCTAGTCATTTTAAAGGTTTGAAATTTCAACTTTTAATTGTTACTATATAACCAGTATTGTGATAAAATATTGTGAAAGTACCTACCTATCTACCTACCTACCCACCCTCCCACCCACCTACCTACCTACCTACCGACCTACCTACTGTGACAGGGCATAAAAGACAAAAGAATTTTTAAAAACCCATTCCTTTCTATTGTCTTAAAGTAGTGGTCATAAGTTGATAAGAAACAGAATAATGTTGTTTGTGTTTTACTTTTTTTAAATCATTGTTCTTAAAATTTTCTTGTAAAGCTGTTACCATTGTCCATCCCTAGAAGTCAGATTTTACTGGGTGAAAGTCACAGGCCTTGAGTAACCTGTGAGTGATAGCTGGAAGTATTTAGTTCATGCATCAGCAATTACCTTGATAAACTACTACAGGTGAGTTAAGTACAATATCAATGTGTAATGTAGGAAATCAAAGAACACTGAAAATCTTGTATAGGAGAAAGGATGGAAGTCAATCAAGTACAGTGTATTATGTATGGAACTTGGTTCAGCAGCACCACAAGAAGATAGAAAATATCCTGAAAAAAATTACCAGTTGTGACAGTTTTTAAGTGTACACACTTAACACCTTAATTTTTCTGGAGTTTATGCGTGGGTAGTTACTGATTCAAAGTGCTAAAATCATGTCCTCACAATGACACTTTCTTATTTGTTGTCGAATTTTATGGGTTGTGGCCTGTCATTTGTACACATATGTTCCACAAGTCATATTGTTACCCCTTCTCTCACTTAGTGTCATGACAAGTCTAGAAAACAAACAGATGCCCAGTCAAATTCTTGTGATTACATGTATGTTGAAAGCCCTTGATCTAATACTGTTAAATTTGGGATATGATTGTTTAGCAAATGCTTCAACCTGGTGTAATGCTGATTTTAATTTTAATGATAAAAGTGTTGAAGGAAACTTGAGTGCTTGGCTTTGAGTGCTTTGATGGGTACATTTTGAAAATGACTTTGTTTGCTGTCTTGACAAATTGAAACAAAGTTTTTTTTATGTTTTTGTATAGTGATTAATATTACTAGAAGAGCCCTGTAATTATGGATTGGTTCATCTATCGATTGGTGATGAGTTATTGCTGCTTCCCATCAACCAATAATAGTTTATTCACAAAATTTACTTTAATCCTCATCTAGCATTCATCCTGTTAACCAATATACATGAAAATAGGTTGATCTAAAGTCACAATCAGCAACATTAGTGGCCATCTTGAAAGTTGTGTTATTAGCATGCCTCCTGAATATTTGGTTATATTATTAGAGGACCTTCACACAAAATGATCTTTCATGAAGCTGATCTAATGTTCAAAATGGTGGCCTTAGTTAGGAAGAAAATGTTGCTATCATTGATTAAATGTGTGCCATGTCATTATGAGGTCTTTTATACAAGAAATTATGAAACACAGGTTTTTTGTTCATAAATAAGTCCAGATCAGCTGGACTTGAATCAAGCATGAATATCACAATACTGTTGTGTTCATTAATCCACCACTACAAGCAATGGGGGCATCTTGATTTTGTAATGTTCCTCCATCCATCCATCAGTCCAGACACTACAAGCGATGGGGGCATCTTGATTTTGTAATGTTCCTCCTTCCATCCATCGGTTCACAGAAGCTCCTTAGCAAGATTGTGCAAAAACAAGTCAATCCAGACAAATGAAATCTAGCTAGAATATTTGTATCCTATGATGATGACCATATTATATTTTCAGGCCATTACAGGAGTCTATAAAAAAAATTATACATTTTTGAACTTTTTGGACTTTCTGGCAAAAACCTTTAAGCAAAAACCACTTGAGTTAGAGAAATGAAATTTAGTCACAGATTGTAGATGGTCTAATTAGTATTTCAGGTTATTACATCAAGTTTTTCCTTTGTTTTACACAATTTTGAACATTTTTGGACTTGAACATTTTCGGGAACAAAAACATTCTTAGCATTTTTAAACTGACATCATTTGAGGCAAATCAATGAATTTTGGCAAACATGTTTGTATTCATATGTAGATGACCTGAATATATTGTCATTCCATTATAGCAATTTTTCTAATTTCATAAATGTTTGCACTTGTTTTACTTAGAATTTTTGGTTTGCAGTGGGGATACATGTTTTTACAAACACAAATTGTTATTACTGCTTTGAAACAGCTGGTCATATTAATATCTTGTCTTCAAAAAGAAAACTCCCTCATAAATGCAGTCCCTGTGTCACAATGCAGTTCTTGTGTCACAAAATTATCTAAGTACCAGACTTTAACCCATTTTCAAATTATTTTTTTTTTTTTTTACACATTAGTTCCTGTTAAATTTCATTGTTGTTGGGAAGCACAAGTGCAGTTTCTGGATTTTTTGTCGGAGAGCCTTCTGGCCAAATTGATTTAACATGCAAGATGAGTGACCTCATCAGATATAAAGATACTATTGTAGAATGACTGGTCCTAGTAAGCTATAGCATCTCCATTTAGACTGGTCCTAGTAAGCTATAGCATCTCCATTTAGACTGGTCATAGTAAGCTATGGCATTTCCATCTAGACTGGTCCTAGTAAGCTATAGCATCTCCATTTAGACTGGTCCTAGTAAGCTATAGCATCTCCATTTAGACTGGTCCTAGTAAGATATAGCATCTCCATTTAGACTGGTCCTAGCAAGCTATAGCATCTCCATTTAGACAAATGTTGAGGTTTTATGATGCTAGTATTCTTGGGCAGAACAGTCACATGAACTTATGGCATGGCGCTTTATTTGTCAAGCTTCCATCACATGTTTGTCAAGATTTTAAATTTGTTTACTTCTCAGAAACCTTGCTCAATTATAATCATATTCCACAAAGACCAATCTTATATTAAGACCTATCAAGTTTGTGCAAGTTTGTGTTTTGCTGTCGGATATACTGAAAATAACTAGAATAAAAATGTAATGACTTCATTATGAAAAGTTCTTGACCAATATTGATTATCAGGAGCAGCCAGGTATAAATGCCTTTCAAATGTATACAAATGATACTGATCTACCATCTACATGACCACCATTATTAAAAGTTGTAAAAGTATCTTTTAATGACAACTTTTACTAAATTGTATGGTAATTTTAGACCTTGAATGCTAGACCTCAAAGTCTTTGAGGTTTGAACAAATCCTGCCAATCAACTTAACCAATATGGTCCCTGTTACCAAAAGTATGAATAAAAACTCTTTGAATGACTTCCATAACACCACTTAACTATTGAGACAAAAAATAATATGGAGCATTTATACCCAACAGGTTTTTTGACTTTTACAAATGGTACTAATCTGAATTTTTTTCAGTTTGATGTATAAAAACTTGAGGGCAGGAAATACAGGTATTTTTGCTGTCTTTTTCCCCCATATTTCACTATTCAGATGTAACCCTCTTGCTTCCATTTGCTGAAAAATGCCTTGATTTTGAATGTGACTTATTTGGATTCACCATCTAGGCAGCAGCCCTAATTGTCACCCAAAAATATTTTTTAAAAGAATATTTTGAAAATGTAAACTTTTTAACAAGAATAGGATCTAATTTGATGGATTTTTTTGTTCTTACTCACAAATGTATTGTTAAATTGCTAAATTTTTCTTCTTTGCCACATCATTTTTTGAACAATTTATGAATTTTTAAAAATGGTACAGTGATTATCGTAATAAAGAAATGAATTTATTTAATATTTCATAATGAGATATTGTAATATATTGATATTGATAAAGTTGACAATTAGACTTTAGCTTACATCATCAAGATTTTGGTCAAGTTCAGTTTTGAGCAACATCCCAGCATATTAATGATTTAACCTGGCATCTGATGGACTGAGTTTGTAACAAGCATAGAAGCTGTATGTTTTGGACAGATTTTTGTTAAAGAATATAGACTTTTATCAACCAGTTCTTGGACAAGTCTGATTCTGAGCAAGCTCTATACATACTGATCAGGTGTTCAGGCATCTGATTGGCTGAGTCTGTTACCACTCCGGACTGTATTTCTGATTAGAATTTTATTAAACTTGGTATATAAGCATATATTGCTCAGATATCAGATTAATGTCATTAAGAGCCACATCTATCCATTTCAAATGACGTTGATCTGGCATCCGATTGGTTGAGCATGATAACACTTTTGATGCTCTATTTCTGCTCAAAGTTTGATAAAACATGGTATGTATGCTCATTTCTTAATCTCACAGACAGTTTGATAAAACATGGTATGTATGCTCATTTCT
Source organism: Margaritifera margaritifera (assembly GCA_029931535.1). Classification (NCBI taxonomy): domain Eukaryota; kingdom Metazoa; phylum Mollusca; class Bivalvia; order Unionida; family Margaritiferidae; genus Margaritifera; species Margaritifera margaritifera. The sequence continues at coordinate 669,593 of JAQPZY010001440.1, read as the reverse complement.
TAATCTCACAGACAGTTTGATAAAACATTGTACGTATGCTCATTTCTTAATCTCACAAACAGTTTGATAATGAGTGACATCTACACACATTCATGAGGTGATCTGACATCTGATTTTCTGAGTTTTTTATCACTCACAGGAAGGTATATGTTTAGAAAGTCTTATGAAAAATGTTAAGCATGCAAATTGAAATAAATTGATACATTATTTTGATCTTGAGTAAACAATGCCAAACAGGTGTAATTTGTTGATTGACTGTTATTGCTACCGATTTTAATGCCTTTATCCTGGAACAGTATTTTTTTCAAACCTTGCACAAAAGCTGATATTTACAAGATTTAAAGAATCAAAGATTGCTTTGAAAAGGCTATATGCTTATGAAGCAAGATAGTAATAATCCAGGTGAATGATGTCAGGCCCACTTAACCATCTTGATTTGTTAAATATCCATATGACATTCCTTTCCAATGTTTAAAGAAGACCCTGCTATTCTTTAGGACCCACTAGTCTTATGATCAATAGAGCTTTGCAATGTTACTGGGATTTGCCACAGAATTCTTTGACATTTGTGAGCTTTTTGTATTGGTGAAGTCATCAGTAGTGAAAATTTGTATTGCAGAAAGTTGAAAATTACAGTTTTCCACACAAGATTTTGTACAGTTTGTAAAATGCTCATGAATAAATCAAGTTATATTCTCATTTGTACATGTACTTGTATCTTTTTATACTCCTGCTGTAAGGTAGAGTATATAATGCTCTGGTCATGTCTTCTGTCCATACATCACTCAGTCTGTCCGCTTGACCCCTCTTTTTGTTTCTGCACAAAAGCTATACCATCTACTTTACCAAACTTTGCAGGTGGTTTGCACCTGAGGCAAGGAAGAAAGCTATTGAATTTGCTGACAGAAGTTTGGAGGCACATTTTTTTAGCATGCTTTTAGAAGAGAAATAGTTGATCATAAACAGTAGTAGTGTCTAGAAAGCATTTGAAAGTTAGTTACCAAAACTTTTTTAATTCTGGAAAGGCACAGGGAAGAGTGGTCTCCCCACATAAAAAGCACTTTTTAGTATTTTTTGTCAAATTAGTCTTCAACATGAAAAAGAAAAGTGGGTTTCTAGAAGAGAAGTTACCATGGTATAATGTATCTTACAATGCATGGGCATTTTTCTCTGTACTACAAACACTGTCAAAAAGTATGGTGGATTCCCCACAAAGACTTTTTTGCACTTCCCCTTGAAGTTTCTTAGATATTTGCATCATGATGCATGTTTTTGTTGGTTACATTTGAAATAAGTATTTTAAGCATGTCAGCCGATTCCACCAGCTTTCACACAATGCATGCTGTTGTAATCCACTTATAAAGCAGATAATGTTGAGACAACAGCTGATTGGTCAAAATCTACTTGTGGTAATGACTTAGAGATGTTCCAATTCTTTTGGCCAGTCAGCAATCTTCCTTTTTATGGCACCTGTTTGTAGCTCTCTAGAATGGAGATTTGACCAAAACGGATCATTTGCGGAAATTGAGATGAATTCTTCTTTCAAATGCAAGTTACTGGGATTTTTCTTGTGAAAGGTAATGTGTATTAAACATGCTGCACAGTCTTGAAAATACTGGTGATCTGAGGGGCAAGCATAAGAATGTCTGACCAGAAGAAAATCATATAATTTGGACATTCCCTGTCTAATAACTTCTCCCATATCTAACTCTTAAAGACATGCGATAGCTTGTTGAAAAGGAAAAATATGACACCTAGATTACTAAAAGGTTTCACTGTAAATGCGAATACCTGACTAAGAAAGGGCTGTGTGTAAAGCTGCCATTTCTCGAGTTACAGATATTGTCTCTTAGTATATGTTTATTTAAGGAGCCATGTATTAGAACATAATATTGTCATGGTTTTCACTCCTTTTAGTATCAAGCTTGCATTAGGTAGATACCTGTGGTTCTTTAGTAAAAGCGTAAGCAATGTAGTGGAGAAGTGTACTGTGTTGAATATAACAAAGACAGGGATGAGTAACTCTTGCAACTTGGGGAATTTTTTCTCATTTTTTCCATAGGGCATATTTTTCTCCATAATGCAAGCAATCTTATTTCTAAAGGTGTTGAACAAAAAGGAAGATGGATTCTCCACAATGAGAGCATTTTATTTTCCCCCTGAAGTTTTATGAGATATTTCCCATGTCAGGTTGAGTTGACTGAAGAAGAAACAGTTTCATGAGATATTTCCCATGTCAGGTTGAGTTGACTGAAGAAGAAACAGTTTCATGAGAAAGGAATATAATGAATAGGGCTTTGGGGACCTAATCACCAAAACAGCTTTTCATCCCAGAAAAGCACACGAAAAAATGGTTTCCCTATATTGAAGGCATTTTTGTTAGCATTCTTTGTCAATTTAGTGTTCAATATGACCAAAAAAGTTGGTTCCTAGAAAGGAATTCACTATCACACAAACCATGGGAAATTTTCTCCTTAAAAGCAACAATCTTATTTGCATTGCTATTTGACAAAACGGTAGGTGGATTCTCCACTATAAAAATGTTTTACTCTTACCCACAAGTTTGTGAAGTATTTTTCTTGTAATACAAGTTTTTGTCGGGTCGAAGAGACCAATAAATAAATATTTTGATTGAAAATGAAGCCCATGTGGTAATATTTAGAACACTTTGAAAAGGTAGTCGCCAGTACAGCATTTTGATCTTAGAAAATTTTTATCTTAGAAAATTACAGAAGAAATGGTTCCAATATCAAAAGTTTTTTTATTTTTTTTATTTTAGCATACTTTGCCAGTTTAGTCTGGAGTACATGTATATAAAAGGAAAGTGGGTTCCTAGATGAAAGTTATATATCATAGGATCCATGGGGATTTTTCTATGTAAAAGAAACACATTGCCAAGTTGTTAGAAAGGAAGGTGGATTCCCCACAATGACAGTGTTATACTCTTCCTCTTTTGTGAGATGTTTTCCTCATAAAACACTATTTTGTCAATTTTGAATTGACAAAAGAAGAAATAGTTTATGATAGAAAAATAAGGAATAGAAAGCTTTGGAGAGCTAATCACCAAAACGACCTTTTTTTTTTATCCCAGAACAGCACTCAATAAAATTGGTTTCTCTATATTAAAGGTTTATTTGTTTGTTGTTGTGTTTTTTTGTTGATATGCTGTGTTAAATTAGTTTTCAATATGAAAAAGAAAGTTGTTTTTTAGAAGAGAAATCGCTATCAAAAATACAGTGCTAATGTTTTTGTTTTTTTTTATGTAAAACATTCATATTTCCAAAGCCATAAGATAAAAAAGGTGGATTCCCCACAGTTACTATTTTTCTCTCCCCCTCAAGTATGTGAGATATTTTCCTTGGATATAAACATTACTGTCAGGTCAAAGTTACAAGAAATAGTTTGATTGGAGAAATGTACATGTAGCAATATTTCTAAAACTTTGACAAGAAAGTTGCCAAAACAGTTTTTGAATCCAAAAAAGCACAGGGGGATGTGGGTTCCCCATATCACCAGTTTGTCATTATTATTATTATTATTATTCCAAATTAGTCTTCAGGATATGCATATAAAGGAAAGCGGATTCATAGAGAAGTATGTATCATATGAATGATGGCAGATTTATTTTTCATAAAGCAAATACATTGCCAAATCTATTAGCCAAAAAGGAAGGTGGATTCCGCACAATGACTATTCGACTCTTCCTCTCAAGTTTGTGAGATATTTTCCTCGTTATGCACATTTTTTTTTTTTAGGTGTGATTCAATATAAAAAATACTTTGATTAGAATAAGTAGTAGCATATAAATATTGTTTGCAAGCAGTTGACAAAACAGCCTTTTGATCCTGAAAAGCGGTTAGTCAAATGCAAGGATGTGAAGCTCTACATTTCAGAGTACCGGTCCGTTTCGTGGCAAGGGTCATATACCCATGTCCATCTGGATCCCAAATACAGCCGTCATTAAATTAGAAAACTACGATGCCCGATGTTTTGAACAGGCCATTCTTTCTGCCCTTTACCCTGGCGATGATCACACAATTCGTACCAGCAATTACAGCAAGTATCTGGGAATACTACGATTTGACAAACTTATGTTTCCGATGAAGGCCTCTAATATTACCAAGTTTGAGAACCTCAACCCCACCATTGCCGTCAACGTCTTGGATGGGACCATGCTCCCCGGGATGAGCTGGGATGCTCTGCTCAAAACCACAGGTGCAGAGCTTGAGCTGCTGACACACATTGACATGCATCTCTTTGCTGAGAGAGGGACTCGAGGTGGTATAACAATGGTGAATAAGCGATACGCAAAGGCCAATAATCCAAATTGACCGGACTACGACCCCTCCAAATCTACCACCTGGATCATCTACCTTTCCGCAAATAACCTTTATGAATGGGTCATGATGCAGAGCGTACACACGGGCGGCCATCACTGTGCCGACCCCGAAAAGATTGATTTAAGTAGCGTAGCCCTAGATGCTCGAAAAGTTTTACCTGTTCGAGGTGGACTGGGACTATCCAGAAGAGCTGCATGACGCTCATAGTGAATATCCTCTAGTCCCTGAGACTATGACTATTCCAAAAGAACAGCCATCTTCCTACCAGCACGGTTTGGTGAACAAGCTGGGAGGTCGTTACACCGGATGTACGAAGCTGACACCTACTCTGCTGAAGAAGGGGCGATATGTCATTCACTACTGAAACCTCCAACTCTTCACCAGTCTTGGCATGAGGGTAATAAGATTCACCAAGCACCAGAGTTTGACCGTTCTCGATCTATCGAAATACTTGATGCATGACTTTTACAATAACCACGTAAATGCACGTTATGGTGCCAACGTCCAGCTCCTCTACACTGATACCGACAGCCTGCTGCTGGAAGTAGAGACGAAAGACATTTATAGGGACATGGCGGAGGACGCACGTCTCTCTGATACGAGTGGCTTCCTAGAAGACTATCACGCGCATAGTGACGCTAACAAGAAAGTGGTAGGAAAGTTTAAAGACGAATATAATGGAATCCATCCCTATCGCTGAATTCGTGGGCATATGTCCCAAGATGTACTCTATCCTGCGAGTAGACAGTGTAGAGTCTCAAAGGGCTAAGGGCGTTGCAAGATCAACGGTCAAGACCGACCTCCGACATAAGCTATACCTCAAGAGCCTCGCAGAGAAGGGAGTTTATCTACACCAACCATGAGTTGCAAAAAGCACCAGATGGGGGTATATAGCCTGGCAAAGACTAGTCTCTTCTCGCTTTACACAAAAAATTGGATCGGACCCGATTGGATCACGACCCGAACCTATGGCCACGTCCAACACAGGTGGAGAAAGACAAAGAGTTTGAAAAATTTATGAACTCCCTACTCGAGACCAAAGCATTTGCGAATGAGGTACCAGAACCACGAGCCGTGACGAATCCGGCCAGCAACTGTTATGCCATCGTCGGAGGAAGGCTCTTCTTTGGGGGCTTGCTCCTTCCGGGGGCCACCAAATCTGCAGCACGCAGGGCATGGTCGTTCTCTACGTCCAAGCCACATACTCCGCTGGGGATTCCCGTCTCCCGCAGGACCGTATCTCCGCTATTTGTTCAGACTCCGTGCTCATGACTTGGTATGATCACTTAGGTGCCTTGGGAAGGCCCTTTAACAATTTTATTTTTTTAACACTATTTATGTTTATATCAGATTGTGTTGCAATCACTTCCACTGAGTCTTTTCCACGAAGCATTCGTATCTCGTCTATCTGCTCAGGTGAAAGGCGTGTGAGGTCTCAGAGGGTAATAACCCGCAAACATTGCCTCTTGTACTAACCAAATTATATTGACTCTACACGCAGTAATACCAAAGCGCTTGCCAACAACCCATGCCGCTTCCTTAAAACGAGAAGACCTTATCTCTTTTATTTGCTCCAGCGAAAGTCATTTTTGACGCGAAGACGTTCTCTCTATCGATGACGCGTTTGGATCGTCCACGCCGGGACCTTTCCACGAAGGATGTACGCCCCACCACTTCTTTTTAACTTTTAAAATCGGTGGTTAGTTTTCCATAGTTGTACGAAGTTGTTAGGCCTCATTTTACTTACTCTAGAGAGAACCCCAATATGGCAACTGTCAATGGTCTCTACGTTTCCTTGCGCGCAGAGAGCGTGGGGGTTGAGCCTGCCATATACCGTTTTTCGATGGGGGGGGGGGGACTTTGCTTCAGGAGGGGCTGCTGGTAATGAGTTTGACATCTCATTTATGCGGTGCCAAGAGAGCGACGTTCCTCGAGTCCTCCAGAACACAACAGAAATATTGAGTTATTATAAGGTAACGGCCAGTGCGACTTTTTATAAATCCGTTCTTGAAGCCCCAACCCCGGGATACAAATTTGTATATGTATGGCACAAACCGCGTCGAGCTCTTTGTTTGTCGTCAAGGTTGGACTCCTTTTCGAAGTGGTAACTTAGACAATTAAACATGTCCAACAATCTCTGATTGCGATGTATCCCAATCTTCCGATTGTAACCCACGAGGAGAACCCCCATAACTACCGGCTGAAGAAGATCGATGATATTGAGAATCAGCTCAAGTCCGAGATTTAGCAACGATGCTCCCTCTGCAAAACGTATGGGCGGACTGTCAACAGTGTCGACTGTATGGCGGCGGCGTCTAGTACTGTGGCCTTATTCGTCGGGATCGCGGGTGTGAGGGTGCTCGCTACTCTGGCGGCTCTCCCACTAGCTACACCGCTGGAAGGCGTATCACTCGTGTGCGGGCTCTTCTCGCTGGCTGGACAATTTACTGTCCGACGCCTCTGAGTTTAGGCTCAAAAGCACGATCAGATTCGGGTCCTGGCAGAGAGTAAGCTCAACTACATAGCAGAATTAGTCTCGCGAGCCCTCAGCGATGTCTCCCTGTCCGAGGACGAGTTTACTCTCATTTTGGACGAAATGAGTAATTATGTGACCCTCAAAAATGACATACATGGGGCTGCTAGAACGGCCCACGTCACGGTAGCCATCAGCGATGCCGAAAAAGGCGCTTTTGGCCCAGGGTTGGTATGAGGGCCGCGCCGATCTCATCAAAACGTTAGGCGAGGGTGCAGCTTAGGCTGCGTCATCTATTCTTCTAGCCTGACAAACCTCCCAGAGGTCAATCCGAGCGCTCCGCCTGCCTATGAGCCTTAGCTGACCAAGTCGACAGCTTTTCTGAGCTGGCCAGTTTCGTACGGGTCCTCGAGCATATCTACATGCTCATAAATTCTTCTTCCGAGGCGCTAAAGAAAAGTTCGCGCAGAATAACTATGGAAGGAGGAGGGATGGAATATCCCCATGGTACAAGGTAAGGGCATTGGGTCCAATCGTATCGGGTAAGATCCGTGATTCCTAGACGAGTTAAATAAATGTTGATGGCCATTGGAAATAAAGTCTCAAAGGTTTCAGGTGGTTCTATGCAGTCTTCAACCTCCTCTTCGGGGTAGTTACCTGACCCTTCACAATCAAAGGTAATGCCTTCATCGTTAAATTCCTCCTACCCCACACTGTCTTCTCGCTTACGCTTCAGGCAGTACATGACGGTACCACATAGACCACTCGCGTCTTTAATTGGTGTGTTGGTGATAGTCACACACCTAATGATATGGTACCATGACCGCCAGAGGCCTGCTTAGACCCACCCTTCAAAGACGCACAAGATCTAACAAAAACGTCGCTGCTCCGTGACTTAGCAAAATGTGATGTATGGTGGTTTCAGATTGCCACTTTACTACTACTCAGATTTTATACTCGGCTGCGTTGTAAACAAATTGTGTCACTGATAATTTGAAGATTACACTTGCTGATACCGTTATAGCTCACCCCAGTATTAAACAGAAGTACTCATTTATTCCACCATATAATTTTATTTATTATGCAAATATTTGATACAGACTTTTATTAGTGTTGTATTTGGCATAATTGGCAAATACACTAAAAAGATACTCCAATCTGATAGCAATGCAATGTCAACAGATCGAATCATATGTGACATGCAATTCTGAACTATCGAATTGAAAATCGTGAAACCGTCGTCAGAAACGGATAAGTTTTTCGAATATGGTGTTAAAACTTGCGACTGGGAACAAAACCTAAGTTCTGATTCATTGCAAGCAAATATGCCCTGAATGTCTCGATTACAAGCAAATATGCCCTGAATGTCTCGATTGCAAGCAAATATGCCCTGAATGTCTCAATTGCAGGCAAATATGCCCTGAATATCTCGATTGCAGGCAAATATGCCCTGAATGTCTCGATTGCAAGCAAATATGCCCTGAATGTCTCGATTGCAGGCAAATATGCCCTGAATGTCTCGATTGCAAGCAAATATGCCCTGAATGTCTCGATTGCAAGCAAATATGCCCTGAATGTCTCGATTGCAGGCAAATATGCCTGAATGTCTCGATTGCAAGCAAATATGCCCTGAATGTCTCGATTGCAGGCAAATATGCCCTGAATGTCTCGATTGCAGGAAAATATGCCCTGAATGTCTCGATTGCAAGCAAATATGCCCTGAATGTCTCGATTGCAGGCAAATATGCCCTGAATGTCTCGATTGCAAGCAAATATGCCCTGAATGTCTCGATTGCAAACAAATATGCCCTGAATGTCTCGATTGCAATCAAATATGCCCTGAATGTCTCGATTGCAAGCAAATATGCCCTGAATGTCTCGATTGCAGGCCTTGGTAGATACTAATACCATAGGTAAATTCAATAAAGTGCCGACAAACAGGTGACTTGGCTCTATTCACAACTACGAATGAAAAAGAAGGCGTTGATATTATTATTTTTTTTTAATAAATGATCCCGGCGTCTGTTATCTGGCAAGATTTAAAGACGTGTTGAATTTACTAAAGCCTCTGTAAGCGATTGGAATATACTTACTCTAATTTGCTTTTATGTTATAATGAAACTTTCTTGTTATGCTTTTCGTTTATTTACTTGTTTATGAATAAGGTTAGCTTTCCGGCAATGAAGTTGTTTAAGATCCCTTTCCTTTTCCTCTTAGCTCTATTTAATTCATAGTTGTGGTTAGTATTCACTTGCTATTTGGCTGCTATTACATATTACCATTGTAATGCCTCTACCCCTAAACTGAATAGTTTTTATTATCATCTCGACTAGCCCATTAAGCATACTGCTTAAAAGATGACATACTATCATCATTTATTTGCCCGGTGACATTTTAAGAACAAAATTATATTTTGAGACAAAAAATGCCGGGATGTTATTTTCAAAATTTACTATTACAATGTGCAGTGATCAGGCTCTTTGAGTGCTGTAATAAATGTTCATGGCCTTTTCGCGATCCTGAATTCTGAGTCGTCGAAATCATTAGTCCAAAAGGCGATTGGAGTTACGTCCCCTGTCGCTGTGTTTACATATAGTCAGCAGGTAACCAAGTGTGCGTTTTGAAGAACACGGACTCATCCCCTGTATTTATCCCATTATTGCTTTCTGCCGGTAAGAAACTGCAAGCCTATGCTTATACACGTGAAGCTTGATGATTAGAACTGATACTTATTTTGAAGCCAATCAAAGATCGGCGTTCATATGTTGTAAAAAAACAAAACAACAACAACAACCTCCTGTTGGGTTCAACGCATGAATCAATAACCCGGTCGAGATTGATACACGTATAACTGACTCAGTACAAATACCCACCAGTTAACCATTTCTTTAAGTTGTAAAAACTTAAATATTACAGTCAGCTTTGCAAGCGTACGTGTTCGATGTACAAATTCTTATCGAAGAAATGTAGGATCAGTAGACATCTGCCACATAACAAATAAAGCAGTTGTTGCATACTAACTAATGGAATTAATGCGGTATTTAATATGAGCATTATGAAATTACTGTGATGTGTGAGATTTATATGTAGATCGAATAATTCTTTTTAAATAAAACATAGTAAAGTCCAATATGCATCATTTGTTTCAAAATTTATCTGCTGAGAATTTTGAAAATTAAAAATTAATAACATGGCGTAGACTATGTTGAAGTCAATGGTTTTGACGCACGTATGTACTAACTTTCACCTTGTCAGAAATATACTCATTTCATAGTGATACCTCTCATTTTATTTGTAACATTAGTTATTTCAGCAAAGCATAAATATCTAAGTTCAATGGTATACTCCCTCATACTTTTCTTGGCATGCTTTCAACCAAATTTGGTGTAGTACGTCACATGTTTTGACACACTTCACATGTGTCTACTTCTGCCAGTGACACTGTAGTACATATGCTGCGGTACAAATGTATATTGCAGAGCAATATTAATAGCACATACAAAATTCAAGTTTATTGGAAAAATCACATAAAGAAACTTAAATAGCACTCCTAAAGCTTTTCCTGTATTTATCATAGTTTTTGTTTTGGGAGCAATTTTGTCTCAAAAGCTAAAAGAATCAAATTGGGAAAGATCTGATGGTATTATACAATATTGCTTACTTGATAGCGAAAAATATTAGATTTAGTTTCTGAACTCATTTTTATTTTAAATTAATTGGCAATGTGGGTATACAGAACATAAATTCTTCAACGTACTGTTTTGGAACTTCAGAACTGTCTTGCATTCTTTAAAACTCATTTCTCTAGAAGTGCAAATAATCAGGGACAAAAGACAAAACTACAGGAGAAAGGTTTTATTTTCAATTTATTATCATTCTTACCACTATTGCAAATTAAGAAAATTAAATAGGTCAGAATAAGTATAAAAATATCAAGACTTTCTTATTCTCTTAAAGGATAATGAAAAATATACTGTTAAAGTAAAATTACTTATTTGCCATCAGATAGAAAATTCTAATACTTTGATACAAAAAAGAACAAATATAGTGGATACTGATTTAACTATGAAATAGATGGTAAAAGTATATTTTGTAAATATGCACAAATTATAATAACAAAGAGCCACCTCTGAACATCAGTGACGACAGCTTCACATGAAACTTCATAGCTCAGTCCACCATTCTAAACAGCGTTACTGACGCAGTTAGCCACTGTGATGACCAATATGGCGGAAAGTTGATTTTCCTGGTCAGTATAGTTAGTAAGGACTTTTATGAGGACATACACATGTTGGAAAAAAAGAGAATTAGCGAAAGAGTTTTTTTTTCATGGTATGTATCTTTGTTTCAATTCACAACTAATAATTATAGGATTTTCGACAAACTTTTCTCTCTATATAAATCAGTACTGCTCAGTGCAAACAAATGTTGTGGTCATGGCGTCACTGAGAGATGCGTTCGCTCGATAACGGTCAGTTTTTGACACTGCGTCAAAACAAAGTAGCATTAAAACAGGAGGCGGATGCGATAATGTATGCATTTCAATGTTGGCTGGTGTGCCATATTCTAGAGGTACGAAACAAGCAACGAATTGCAAATAAAAGACAATAATTTACCAGCTAATGAAAGTTGATCTACTTGTTTATTTATCAGTATTCGCCAATCCTGTACTATGCAAATATTGTAAATGATGCAGATTTTTGCAATGAACAACGTCAAATGGAACATACTACTGCCATATAAAACAAGATTCTCGTATTCTCGTGGCAAATGATGTAATCGCTGTACAAACCGGAGCCAAACCGGATATGAAATGAATATGATGTCACTAATAGCTCACCGAATCATCATCCATAGCAGACACAATTTAAAATTACCAATTTTAAAAGTATTTACATATTTACAATCGTTATGAGTCTATAAAATGTTATATCCAGTTATTCTCTGAAGAGGTAATTCGGACACCTGAAAATACATTCTCTCCCCAATACTCTAAGATTTGAAAAGTATAGTGAGTCCACCACATTTTCTCTTATTTACAATAATCAGCCGTTTGCAATTAATAAGCGCCTCTGGATCGGCGACTTTGGACTCTTCCAAACCTCTGCGCTCATACACATTGCTATTGTGTTTGTCAAAAGGCACATGCTCTTCAATAGACGAAATTGTTTTTGTTTTTTTAAATAATTTTTTTAAAAAAGTTCTTTGCAAAATTTCGTTCTCTATATTTCGGTAAATTGTTGATGATTTTACTTGGCCATCTTTTATAGACATGCAATAATATTAAAGGAATAGATTCTGTACTTTTTAAAGGCAGCTATTATGTTTTCTGCAAACAGCGCTCTTCCATTTTCACTCCTTTAGTTCCCAGTTTGTTAAGTATAAGATTGAATTGCCTATTTTTTATTCATTATAGCTTTTCTTGTAATGTAATAATTAATATTAATTACTAGCATGATTTCATTTATATATTTCGGCACATTATGAATTATATCAATAGATAGAGTCATACACGACTGCATCTTTGCGGGACGATGTCAAGCTTTCAATATCAAGATCCTTATTGTCTACCATATTTTTGACAATGATATGTAAACAATGTAATGATCTGACTATGCTTGCATCATTGAAACCATCATTAACTCAACGACTTTATTCAGCCAAGCCGCGCTTGATTCGGTTTTCGGTACGATATATATGAGACTTATATTTGGATTGGGGAAGGGGTGGGGGGAGTAAATATGTGATAAATTTTCTATTTATTCATTATTTTGTTGTTAATTTCCAGAAAAGGAAGCATGGTTGAAAGACTTTGTTTTTAGTTAATTTATTTAGAACGGAACTGGTACATACCGCGAGATTAAGGAACCCGCGAGAATAGGAGAAACGAGTATATATATCTATATCTATCTATCTATCTATCTATCTATCTATCTATATATATATATATATATATATATAAATATATATATATATATATATATATATATATAGAGAGAGAGAGAGAGAGAGAGAGAGAGAGAGAGAGGGGGGGGGGGGCAGACAGTTGTATTAAAAACAAAAACTGCGTTATTTATGATAATGGTATTGTTATTTCTGTCAGTTAGACTTGGTACGTACCGGGGCACAGCTGACGGTAAAAAATTACAACCGATTTTCCGTCAAGCAGTCACTATTAATGGTTCCACCTTTTCAGTTAACCTCATTTAGCACCACCTTATCTTACTGGGTACCAAAATCAGGACTTCCTTATAATGCCTAGCGTGAGTGATTCCATTGTATTACAAAATTAAAGCCCGCGAGACCATGATCTAATAAAGTCCCACAAACAGTCATAAAATAGGAGAATACATAATAACTTCGTGCTTTAGTAAACGAGAAAGTGGCGCTTGGATTTAGCTCAAGTTTTAAAGCTGGCATACTTTATTAAAAGAGTGAGTAAGAAACTTTTCATAATTTTTCTTTAGCTGTCTTTTTTTATTTTATTTTATTTTATTTTATTATTTTGCAAATGAATATGGGCGTGGCTTAAAGTAAATAGAGTAACTATCAACTGGATTGGCAACTGAACTGTGGGTACTAGGGAGCTTACTGAGACCCAAATCCAGAAGGGTACTTTGCAGCTTTAGCCCCACAACTTGGGCTTTGAAGTTTTTCATTTTTATATTTATTGTGTTGCTAACCATACCTTTAAATCTTAAGTCCTACCATCCATGTTATTGTTTGGTCAGGATACGTGCCTTACTGGCTCACGAAGTCCGAGCGCGGTTTTGTTTTCTTGGCTCTACTGGTCATGGACCAGAAGAGCTTATGAGATGGTCCGTCGTCCGTCTGTCGTCTATCGTCCATCCGTCCGTTAGCACAAATTTTTTTTTCTTTATCGCTACTCCTCCTAAATTACTTGGAGGATTGACATGAAACTTTACACACACACACGTTCATCCCATAGTCTTGTTGGTCCGAAATGAAAATGGTGCCGCTCAGACATCCAGTTTGGTCGCCTCAGTGACCATCTTGTAAATCTTGTTATCGCTACATCTCCTGAATGGATCGTCATATCAACATGGGGTTTTCACCAGAAGACTTATTATGATGTCAAGTTGGTCCTAAATGAAAATGGTGCCGATCTGATTTCCAATATGGCCACCACAGCAGCCATCGTGAAAATCTTGTTATCGCTACTTCTCCTGAATGGATGGTCATATCAACATGGGGTTTTCACCAAAAGACTTTTTATGATGTCTAGTTGGTCCTTAATGAAAATGGTGATGATGTGATGTACAGTATGGCCGCCAAAGCGGCCATCTTAAAAATATTGTTATCACTACTGCTTCTGTATGGAAGGCCGTATCAACATGGGGTTTTTACTAACAACTTCTTATGATGTCTGGTTGATCCTAATGGTGCGATTCAGACATTCAATATGCCTGCCACAGTGAAAATCGTGCTATCACTATTTCTTCTGAATGAATGGTCATATCAGCATGGGATTTTCACTAAAAGACTTGTTACGACGTCTAGTTGGTCATACATGAAAATGGTGCCCATCCCACTTCTAATATGACTGCCACAACGGTCATCTTGAAAATCTTGCTATCACTATTTCTTATAGACGGCCGGTCATATCGACATTGTGCTTTCACCAACAGACTTCTTATGATGTCTAGTTGGTACTAAATAGAAATGGTGCCAATCTGATATCGAATATGGCCACCATGGCATCCATGATTTTCAAAATCTTGTTATTGATGCTCCTCCAAAACGGAAAGTCATATCAACATGGGGTTTCCACTAGAATACTTCTTATGATAACAGTGGTGCCAAGTAGACATCTAATATGTCCACCGTAGCAGCTAATTTGAAAATCATGTTATCGCCGAAGAATATCAAAGATGGTTTCAACACTCCGCAGTTAAAAGGATGATATGGTTTCATCTTGAATTCCTGGAAATTCTTTTCGGCCAGTAGAGCGTCAGTTGCTTCGAGGGACTCTTGTTTATTTATTTATTTATTTATTTATTTATTTATTTATTTATTGTACCCACGCTTGGGAATTTAATGATCCATCCCATACTCGTGTTTAATGGAATTACTTGAAATTGTAAGAAAATATTTGGTTTTGCAACATATGTGCAGGGCAATAGTACAATTGATCCACTTCCTTGAGATAGGAACAGGAGAAGGGGTACTGGATTGGGGAAATTGTTATTGATCCACTTCCTTGAGATTGGAACAGGAGAGGGGTACTGGGTTAGGGAAATTGTGAGCTTGGTTACAGCAGGGTAATTAATAGCTGATAAACAATTTGAAATATGCTGCACTTCTGCAGATTTCTATTTGGCCAAAAAAAGTCAAATTCCAAATAGAGTTCTGAATGCTGACTGGTTCTGCTTTTAGAACTACAGTGTCGTTTTTGCATCTGCAAGTTTATCCCGCATAAATCAATAGAAAACCTAAACAATTTCATACCGGATGTAGTGTTGTAAACAAGTAGCAGAACAAACAGATGGAGAATGTCACGTGTAGAAAGAAAACAGATTGACTGTTTTGCACTTGCTATAAGATATTAATTGACTAAACAAATTAGGAAATAATTATGCAAATTGTTCCTTTTGAAAATGAATCCATATCTTATGTAGGCTTCATCTCTCAAAGTAAGATATATATATATATATATATATATATATATATATATATATATATATATATATATATATATATAGAGAGAGAGAGAGAGAGAGAGAGAAATATACACCAAACAGAGCTGTAAGTGCTATCATGGATTCTATGGGAGAAAGCTTGATTGATAACATTAACAGAATTTTTAAAAACGAATAAATAACATAAATAACATTATCATAACTGTATGATAATGTTATTTATTCGTATATATATATATATATATATATATATATATATATATATATATATATATATCAGAGTGTGTGTGTGCTCACCCATAATTAATGAGTTCAGACACGCGTGAAAAATAGAAATGAGACTTTTAGAAATGTCTTTTTGAAATAGAATGACCAAGTCTTTTAAAAAATCTATTTATCACATACACCATATTGATACCTTATTTGTCAGCGTTATATATGTTTGAAGCATTTTACATCGTTCTAAAGACCAAAGCTTTTTTTTTTACCTGCCGTCACGCAGATCTATCAGAACCAAGGATAAACCTCCTCCTCGTTCTTTTTCTCTCCCCGTCCCCTCATCCTCATCCTTTTTCGTCTTCTTCTTATTATTCTAGGGGATATTGGAACCCTATTTTTTAATAACGGGGTGGTGAAAAGGAAAAATAAATATTCCCAACGTGTGGCTTTGATCCCACAACTTGTCAGAGTTTGAAACCCCATAGACGGCTGGTATATGAGCGCTCGAACTTTACACACCCAAAAATTTGGTACCGTAAACCTGACATCAGGTTATGCACAGAGTGTGTGAATGATGTAGCAGATATAGTAGCATGCTAATTTCAATTTTCCCGAAAGACAATAAAACAACATATAGTTCTGGAAGTTACTCCCACAGTCGTACGTTTTGACAGTATGTACTTAATGACACGCTTTTAGGAGGCGATACAACTTTATATATTTTGTGTTTTTATTGTTGTTTTATTTTATTTTGATCTATTTTATTTTATTTTATGCCTATCAGATTTCTTCCAGGTCAGACTGAAACGATGGCACAGCATGTTGGTTACGAGTTGGTTCGTACAACGGAACCGATGCCTCGTCAAACGAGATTTAAACGAGATCGTATGGCCCCCATCACGACTTTGAATCGCATAGCTGCTGTGGCCTGCGAGCGAATTATCCTGATGCTTAACAATACAGAGATGGTGAAAGAGGGACGTTTAAAATCTATGAACGACGTCCTCAAGTACCTAAACGGCCAACATGATGACGTAGGACTCTCGGGTGACAGAGGCGATTTCTACCGGAGAAAACTAGCCGAACAAATGTACCTGAACTTTTCTATAGAGGGTGTTGATCACACAAATGTCATGTCAGTCGTAGAGGCTGCCATTGTTCTAGAACAGGAGACTCGGAAGACTTTCGCAAGTAGCACACAAAACAGAGATTGGGCCCCCTCCGTTCAAATAGATGAAACCATACTGGATATATTGACCAGAATTGCAGGAATTTTCTAATGACGTTGGAGATGAATCTGTCGGTAGTTCTTTTTTATACTCATATAAAGAAGGATAATAACAACATATGAAAAGATTAAAGATAGCATCGATGAAGCAAACAAAAATCACGGCATTTTTTTTTTTTTACAGTTGAAGACATCTTAACTCGACAGTGGAAAAACTAGTGGGAAAAGAAGCAACGTTTTTCTTTATTTAAAAAAAACAAGCAAACAATGGAGATAAAAAGCAGACACTTCAAAGTCTTGTTTTTTTATTTTTTTAATTTTTTTATTTTTTGTTGCATCGTCGCATAGTTATATGTAAGTACCGAGTCTTTCACGCAAAATAACTATAACAGCTTAAGCAGCACAAGGTTGTAATATAAACACTGGCATTTATTACAATGTCGTCAGCATTTCATTACAATGAATTGGATAATTGTGTGTCTACATTTGCGATCATGGTACGAGTGCTTTTAAATTATTATTCAATAATGCTAGTACACAACAGTAGTGCTGTATTTTCTTATATCAATAAATCTGAGCATTTTGGGAGTGTATATATAGTATGTTTGTTTTGGGATTTTTTTAAATAAATTTTCTCGCTGTGATACTTGTTGGTGTACTGGTTGCTTTGTTATTTGGCAACCCTCTAGCTGGACATATTTTCCACAGTATAATCAAAATATTTAGCCAATGAAATGGTTCTTGAACTCTCAACTGTCAACCTCGCTGATATATAGAAGTTAACGATTTATCATCCTTACTGCTAGCATAGTTTTTAATATTGTATATTTGATTTTAATCATCAGTATTACTTACTCCACTTTAATTATTGTAGCTTGTAATCAAATTCAAAGCATTTCTGGTCTGTATTTGTACATTAAATTTCAATCTTATATTTTGACTTCAAAATTTTGCTGTACGCTAAGGTAACCACCATTATATCGGGGTGAGGGGGAAATTTACTGTCCCACTATTTGCTGAAAAAAAACAATTTTTTCATGCACCTCTTTGTCCATATGACAATGTATTACTGGGTGATAACAAAAATCTGTGATAGAGACAATAAAAGAGATCAGGCCCGTAAGAAATCCCACAAATTCCACCGCACCCCTAAGAATATAGTCGGTGTCTAAAATATTCAAAGTTCGTTTTTGTTTGTGCCTCAAAGCTAGTATTTATTTTGTTTTTGTTTGCAACACATGATAGATAATGAAATTATATTTGTTGTCTAATATGTTGATACGTTTTATTAAATAAAGTTCATATACACTACATGTGACTTTTCTTTGGATTCTCCTTTATCTGTGTTGACTTGAAGGATGACCCAGGACCTCCCCCACTTTAATGGGTTACATCCCCGGAACAGCCAATATTCATATACGGCCAGGCACACATTTTCCATTGTCTTCAATTTATCTATACGTTTTACCCTCGACTGCTACCTGCCATAAGAGACAAATCGATCCAACCCTTACATAGATGGTACAGAGACGTTGCGCTGTGTTAGACTTTCTGCGTATCAAGGGCTATACAAACAAATGTGGTGTCTAAAAACAGTTCGTGTCTTAAAATAATTGATGGCGATGGTTTCCCGGTTTTCTCTACCTACATTACATATATGATTTCTACCGCCTTTTCTGAAAATATTAGACTGTCAGCACCAGTTAAGTTTGTATTAAAAACTGTAATTTTCAACTAAATAATGTTTCCGAACACTTATAAAAGATATCTTCGTGTTTGATACAAGTGGCCCAGTTTATAACGCCATCTATAGCAGCAGTCAGCGTCTGCCAAAAGGGCTCTAAATATCGAGATAGCCCTACCTGTGGTATAACAAATTCAATATGGTATGGTATGGTATTATAACTCGGAGCATGCCGACTTTGAAAAGTGATGTTGGAGTTGCAAACTCACGACCGATGTGCATTTTTTCGACTGTTGTTCAGGGCAACCATACACAAACCCTATACAAAAAGGTGTGATGTTGTACAGTAAAATTAAATGGCAATATATTTGATAGACTTAGGATATAATTTGCAATGCGCAGTTAAATAGTTTTTGTCGTGTTGATTTTACGACATATTGGTATCACTTTTCTGGCGGAGACAGTATCGTCAACTATGACGTGTATGTTAAGGTCCATTAATAAAGTCTTTGAAAGTCAAATGTCTACTACGTCAGTTACTGTAATCAACTGAAACTTTGTGACCGTATCATTATATATCTAAGGTTTGTATCCTGGTATGCTAGGAGTTCCTGTATTGTCTGCGTGAGCAGATCGCTGGTGGATGCTGTATAAAAGGTGGGGTGGGGTGATGAGGGATTTGGGGTTCTTTGTATGTATGTATTTTTTAGTTTCATACACATGCCACATAAGTTGCTGTATTTAACTGACTCTTTGGAATAATATTACTGTGTTTAACGTCTGTACCATGATATGCGATAGGCTCTTCAGTCTCACCTGCGTAAGCAGAAAGTTGGCGGCATAAGTGACGACAATGTTAAGGTGCTGTGTGAAAGGTTCTGAAAGTCACTTGACTTCTATATCAGTTGGTGTTTGCAACATTTGGGTAATATTACAGTGTCTTGTAAGTTGTAACCATATACACCGAGAGTTCCGGTATTACCTACATGAGTTAACAATATCCATGTGATGTTTGAAAGTTTTTGAAAGTCACATACCTTCTGCATCAGTTGATATATTCAGTGAAACTTTGGCATTATAACAATGTATGTCTAAAGCTGGTACCATAGTTTATACGCAGAAGAATTTGATGTGAGTGATTCAAATCTATCACACGACAGCATGGACTCTGATAATACATGTACACTTCTACCTGAATATTAGAAGCATTGCAAACAAATTAGAAGTATCTTATTTAAGAAATTTCTGGTTTTTACATTTTTTACACAGACTAATCTAAATGTTTCATTAAAGATGTTGAAATACCTAGTTGATCGGAACCTTAACGTAAGAACAGAGACAAGCATGTGGTTGACTAATGGTTTATATATCAAATATCTTATCATTTTGATGTAGACCTGATTTATATGTACATTATCAAGAAATGATATGATTTGAAACAATTATTTGTAAAAACATATTTATTTAATATGTATATAGAGGTCTCTGCATGAAAAAAACTCCTTTTTGGATTATTCAATATCAGTATTTGAAAGGGCTTTACGTTGCAACCATAATATTATAATTGTTGGAGATCTAAATGACGATCTCGTGGATTGCAAATATTATAAATTAAGAGACGTGATGTAAATTAACAATTTAAGCAACATCATAGATCAGCCAACTCGTATATCAGCGACAAGAATTTCACTTTTAGATTCCATTTTAATATCTCATTTAAAAGTAGAAATCTTCTTGTGTTATAAAGTTGGATACTGCTATTTCTAATCACTTGAGAACTTATGATATTTTAAAAATAGATTACCGTCTATACTCGCGTATAATTCAATACCAACTGCAAACTGCATAGACCCAGATCTGCCGTCGCATAATGCGCCGGCACATATGGGTCTATGCAGTTTGTAAGGACTAATCAGTAGAACAAACAACATAGACCCTGATCTGCCGGCACATTATGCGACGGCAGATCAGGGTCTATGTTGTTTGCATTTGGGTTTGAATTATACGCGAGTATATACGGTACAAAATCCAAGTCTTTTCATCGACAGGTATTGTTATTCAATGTTGGAGATTACGAAATGCTTAGCAGTGAACTTGATTATCCTCGGATATATCTTTAGATAGGCGTACGCCTATTGATGATGCATGTGGCATATACAATTCTTGAAATTGCCGAAACGTATAATCTCTGTACAAATATATACAAGTTAAATATATTGATAAGCCTTGGTATGACAATCTGACAAGGAAATACAACAGGATTAGACATATAATAAAGAATATGGCAGTAAAGACGAACAAAGGAGAACATTTTGAAAAATATCGAAAATTGCGAGACCATATTAATAATCTCATGAAAAGCGCGAATACAATTTGTCTAAGAAATTATACAATTTGGAAATCGAGTCCAGCACTTGACAAATCATAGTGGAATATTGTTCGTTTAGTAGTAAAATAAAGCATTGGGAACAGAAAAACTCATATGTTACTGAAAGAAATTTTAACAACGATTTGTAAACTACGTTTAAATAGATCAATAAATTAAATTAAATTTCCAATTCATTGGAAAACTGCGTAAGTATTAGATAAAAGTACTCCCCCAAACAATCGTCCAATTTCTTTGTTATGTTAGGAAGAGTTTGAGCTGGTTATTTTAAACATTTCTACAGTTATCTTTACAGTAAACATTTTATTTATAATCTTTAAATTGGATTTTGACTAACAACTTCACGTCACCATCTACCATTTCCGATGTGAAATCATGGATGACATTTAACAAGCTGCAGATGAATGATGATAAAACTGAAGCCATTCTGATTACAACACAAAGACTTTCTCATTCACATCCTTTACCTCAAACAATAAATATCAGCAACACCAACATTAAATTCACACAGTCAGTACGAAACCTAGGTGTTACTCTAGACAGTACTCTCTCATTGCACCAACATGTCATGAACATATGCAAGGCTGCATATCTTGAGCTGAGACGCATCAGCTCCATTCGCAGTTATCTTTCAGCTGATGCCACTAAAACACTTGTGTGTTCCTTAGTACTTTCAAGACTGGACTATTGTAACTCAATTCTATCTGGTTCGTCTCAGTATCTATTCCAGAAACTTCAAAAAGTTCAAAACACAGCTGCTCGGATCATTCTTAGAGTACCACGAACAGAGCACACCTCCCCCCCCCCCCCCCACCCCCTGCTCTGTACCCTACACTGGCAACCCATTCGATCCAGAATCAAACACAAAATTTGTTTACTATGCTACGTTTCATTGACTGGCTCCAGTCCAACATACCTATCTCACCTCACCCATGTGTACACACCAGCAAGATACTTACGCTCCTCTTCCGACACTCGTATTCTCATTATTCCCACTATCAAAATGAAGTCATACGGACAACGTTCTTTTGCATACCAGGGCCCAGCAACGTGGAAGGAATTGCCCACTGAACTTAGACACAAAGACATGGTGATCTCATTCAAGAGTGCTCTTAAAACTCACCTATTTCGACTGCAAGAATAGACCTAAAGACTTAATAATGTTTCCTTACCTTAACTATTTTCAGCATGTTTTTGTTTTCTAATTTCATGGTGTTTGTTTTTCGTAATCATATCATTATATATGTTTTTTAGGTGTTTTCTAATGTTGTAAAGCGCTTAGAGCTTCTAAAGATTAGGCGCTATACAAAGTCCTCATTATTATTATTATTATTATTATTATTACCACTTTATTGTTATACACAATCAAATTTGTCAAACGTTTTAATCAAATAGGTACATGTGAACGGTATTTTGTGATGTTTTTTAAGGCTTTACATAAATTACAATAATATGGTGTTCAAAGGAAAATGTTGTGTTTGATTTTTGATTATGTATCCAACTGATCTCAAACGATTGTTTCATTAACTACTGTATCCGATGCCGAACAACTTCGTCATTTTTCACAATGTTCACTAGAGTCAAAAAAAAAGGGGAAAGCAGAGCGGGGATCTAAAACGCCTGGCAGACGATTTAGCATTTAAATAAAAGGAAGTGTTTCCCAGCTCATTGTTCATCACGTTCACGTATCACGATGCCAAGATACCGGTGACAAATCACTGTGGTACTTGCAACTATTCATAACAAACCCATACTTAACTCGAAGGGTGGCAAACTCATAATTAACTCGAGGGGTGTCAAACCCATAATTAACTCGAGGGGTTGCAAACCCCTAAATAACTCGTGGGGTGGCAAACCCCTAATTAACTCGAAGGGTGGCAAACCCATAATTAACTCGAAGGGTGGCAAACCCATAATTAACTCGAGGGTGGCAAAGCGAAGTTAAAGAACACATGCTCTCACTGTCCAAATGTCGCTATAAGACGAGTAACGTCCAATCGAAAACATTGTCTACCTTTAAAAGTGTAGCAGACCCAATGAAAAATCAAGACAATCATCTGAATACAGTCCATATGTACAATTTAGAGAAAGTGGGTCTCGTTATCAAACTCCCCGCGTCACTTAGTGTAAAGTATGCTATTTTTATACCACAACACAAAGATTTCCTTAAAATTAAACAAGGCAAACTGGACGAGCTGGACGGATTTTGTGGTAAGACCATCGTTCTACATTGTTAGGCACTGCAAAGAACTCAAGCGTAATATTAGTTTAAAATTGGTTTTGGGGAAGAAATACAGCTTTAACTTTTCTTCTTTCTTTGTACTTGCTTGTTTTTTGTTTTTTTTTTCAATGTTTTTATTGCTTTGCTATAATAACTGGATACAAAGCAAAATAATCATAATGTTTCCGGTATGTGTTGTCTCAAATAATATGTTCACACACACACACCGAAAAAAAATATACAAATATTTTTTAAATGGGGTAGCTTCGTTTCCTTTTTCTTTAGAATAATAAATGAATCGGCTGGCTGTAATGAGAGGGGGTAGAGACCAAAAACATTCTCTTTATCAGATTTGATTTATTGGATACTGGCATTTTTTTTTTTTTTAAGTAAAAGAGTACTTCCTTATTAGACTATTTTCTCAATTTCATACAAGAAAGGTTGGGGGACCGAATGGTCAAAGGCACTTGACTTTACAGGTCACTCACATCTCACCTCTATCCGCGTGGGTTCGAGTCTCGGCTCGACTAACGTTGGTATGTAAGAAAGCTTGCGAGTAGCTTCTTGCAGGTCAGTAGTTCTTCCCGGGGTTTTCCTGGACTCTTCCTCCACCAGATATACTGGCCGTCATGTATGGCCTATCATGTGCTGAAAAATGGCATTAAACCCACTAAAACCAAATCACACCAAACAAGAAAGATTCACTGCAATTAAAGCATGGTGTACCCTGCACTAACGATGTATAGAAAACAGTGTACCCGACAATAATCTATTTTCATCGATGATATCATGTCCCGTTTCCGCATTCTCTGCGTGCTGAAATTAATGGGATGGATGTGATCGAAGGAATCTTGCAAACAGCGGTTTTAAAATAAAATGCTTGATCTAAAAAGAAAATAATAATATGCTTCCAAATATTGATCTTGTCTGCGCTTTTGACATTCATCTCAAGTCAGACATGTATTTTGCCAGTTGTGCAAGCGCTGACGTGAAATTACTCAGAGTACTATAGTATCCCCCCCCCCCGCCCACACAACAGTTTGTACCCCCCTACCAATTTTAAAAATGAAAAGCATCAAGGATATGAAAAAAATGCACAAAACTTAGTCATTTCATTCATCAATTTACAATTTCGAATTTCTCCAGGTGACCACTAACATTGTCTTCTTGTTCGTGTTTCAAACCAAACAGAAGCTGTCGATGTTGCAACCAGACAGACTGTTCACTGTCCTTTTCCGGTTCCTAGAAGAGTCCATTTTCAGCAAAAAAAAATTTCGTCTGCATCCAATATTTGCAATGTCAAATATCAATTTAAAAAAATTGAACAAACAAAGTAAAAAGGTGTCACTCTTACATACATGTGTTCGAAGGGATGTAACTCCCAAAGTTACAGAAATTTACGGAATTCTTCAGAGCTTATCAGAGACGGCAAACTACGTCACTTATGTTGTCTGAAAAAAAAAAGGGGGACACGCCCAGGCAAATATGGCGATCGTGGAAGAAGGAAACTCCGTTTGGTTTGAAACATGAACAAGATGACAGTGTTGGAGACTCCTGGCGACGATCAGGTTAGAAATTATAAATACATGAATGGAATTACTAAGTTTTGTGAAATTTTTTATAGCCTTTATGATTTTAGTTGTAAAAATCGGGGGGGGGGGGGGGGGAGGGGCCCAAATTTGTTATTTATTTTTTTTTTGGAGGGGGGGGGGTAGGCAAATACTATACACCAAAGTATTATTGAAAGACATGTTATAAATAACGATCGATGCTTTAATTTAAAACAGTGTAAAAACCGAACAGCTGAAAATTACATTCTTCGTGAAAACAATAATGGAATGGAACCATCTGGATAATTGTGTAGCGCATGCGAAGACGGTAGATTTCTTCAGATAATCCCTTCTCAAGTTATTAAATTTACTTCCATTGTTTCCAGGTGGGCATTATTTGGGATAATGTTCTGTGATCTGTGGATAAACCGCATCATGGGGTTCGTCACAAAATATTTGTTTCTTAAACTTTTATTTGCAGGAGAGAGAGACCAAAGAAATGGACGGACTGACGAAGATTAGAAAGGAGAATGGTAAACAAGTATTACACTTGACTTGGTGGTATAAATTCACTTTTTAAAAAAATAACTATTAAAACGTTGATTTAGTAACCACGAGCAAGTGCTTTATTTAATTGCATAATAAAGAAAAAACAAAACTCACCATTCTTGCAACATTAGAAGATTTTCCTTGCTGTAAACAATTAGAATCCATCATTCCGCTGCAAATGCTCTGCAATTAGAAATATAATTTATCTGCAATTGGTTGAAAACATTACCTACCGTCTACACTCGCGTATAAATCGCATCCAAATGCAAACAACATAGACCATGATCTGCCGTCGCATAATGCGCCGGCAGATCAGGGTCTATTTTGTTTGTTCTACTGATTAGTCCTTACAAACTGTATAGACCCAGATCTGCCGGCGCATTATGCGACGGCAGATCTGGGTCTATGCAGTTGGTATTGTAATATACGCGAGTATATACGGTATACAAATATGAAACATATGTTAGAACATTTCACCTGGAAGGCACCGGGGAGAGTCAGCCTTTCTTGGTACACTTATTCTGGTTTATATGTATACATCTGTTTGCATCACAAAAACTTAACGTGGTATAAAGTTACGGCTGGTACTCCTCATTCCTTCTGAAATTTTCTCCAGATGTCACAAATATATCCATATTACAGTAAATCCAACAGTGTAAGATTAACTTCAGCAGAAATATACTTCTACAATTTGAACAAATGTACATATTAAAAAATCCAAACAGTTTGAAATCCGAAGACAACTCTTGTACGCGCACACTTCCTATAATCTATGACAGGAGATGTCTAGTCTTGCACGTGCGACGTTATTATGAATGACAAAGGCAATTGTATAACAGAGCTAGCGCTCAAATCACGCAAGAATCTTCAGTATACGTGCCTTAAAGTTGTAATTAGAATGGTCAGTCAGCATGTGATTCGGTCTGTATCTTCATCGATAGAAAAGTTCGGTCAGTACATGCACAGTTTCACCGTGGCATTACTGACAAAGAGTGAAAGTTTCAACACCTCAGATTTTATGAGCGAATTTTATGTAAGATAAAGTATTCGTGATAGGGGTGGGGCATTCTTTACATATTGGGCCTCGACTTGCGCTGTATCTAACGCATACTAACTGTAGTGTAAGTTGTGTGTAACAGATGTATCTCTCCCGGTCGTGTAAAAAAAAAAAACAAATTCCCGGTAATCTCTGCGGATGATTTTGTGTTCGTTCGATACTCTGTGGGACTGATTTTTCTTGGTTGCGTTAATTTTGTGTTAGTTCGATACCCTGTGGGACTGATTTTTCTTGGTTGTGTTAATTTTGTGTTCGTTCGATACCCTGTGGGCCTGATTTTTCTTGGTTGTGTTAATTTTGTGTTCGTTCGATACCCTGTGGGCCTGATTTTTCTTGGTTGCGTTAATTTTGTGTTCGTTCGATACCCTGTGGGCCTGATTTTTCTTGGTTGCGTTAATTTGGCGTTTGTTCGATACCCTGTGGGCCTGATTTTTCATGGTTGCGTTAATTTTGTGTTCGTTCGATACCCTGTTTGCCTGATTTTTCTTGATTGCGTTAATTTTGTGCGACTTTTTGTCGTTTCTTTTCCAACAGATTGTTATTAACACCAGAAACAAATCGTTCACATCTACCGGAAATAAAAGAATAAACGCTAAAAGGGTTCGATACTGTGTACACCATACCAGATACAGATACACGGACACTTTATATGTTTGACTGGAGAGGGTGGACGTGTGGGTCCATTAAAAAGTCGGTGTTCATTTGTATTTTAAATTCCATTATCTAAAGCTAGGGGTGATAAGCGAGCAAACGAGAGTTGTCAAGTATGTTGCACTTAGATTTATCCAGCTATCATAATTTAATTGACAAAGTGCCATAAACTCTTGGGTTACCAAATATATCGTGTACAGAGTGCGAAGTGACCGCTGACCAATCCTATCAAGTTATCGCTAAATGCTATATTATTTGTATGGCACTACTGACTATCGAAAATAGTAGGTCTTAGTGATCACCGACACTTTTGTATATATACCGGTAGTCATTAAATTGGATGGGTGTGTTCACAATTAAAATAACGAGGGTGCACGTAGGCAAAAGTGAGAGACGTGTACTTTTCATGCCCCTTCGAATATTTTCTTTTTTACCTTTTTACCTTTTTTATTTTTGCATTTACTTATATCACAGTTTTATCGAAACCATGGCATGTATGCTCATGAAACTTGATGTGTCCAGTCATCTATGTCAATTATGTTAGTCACCTATGAAAGAAAATTGTGGTTGAAATGGACTACTTTTCTTGCTGAAATGGCTATGCTAAGTTTGTGGGTTATATATCAGCTGATCAGGCAAGACATGCCGTTCTATAGAATTTCATTTTGGTTCATTCTTAGGAAATAATTTCACATTTTTGTCTATTATAGGCATGAAAGAAGAGAACAATCTTTAATTTGGACTGACTTCACTGAATGGGAAACACCGTGACAAATCTTTCTCGTGCAGTTGCACTCTCGTCTTCTCTTAGTACTTTTCTAAAGTACCAATGTTATTCTTGTTGTCCTATTTTATTGGGAAAATTTGCGCTACATTCCTATTAGAAATGGAACAAAACATGCCCAGCACCCTGTGGCTTGATCAGCATCACTGCCACGCGTCTGGTAGAACCCGTTGACCCACTTCTCATTGATAACAGCGCTCAGTAATAATTTCTTACAGTCATCCCAAAAACAAGCAAACAAAGTACGGTACGGATATTCTTGACCATTGGTACGGATATTCTAAACCATTGGTACGGATATTCTAGACCATTGGTACGGATATTCTAGACCATTGGTACGGATATTCTAAACCATCGGTACGGATATTATAGACCATTGGTACGTAAAATATTCTAGACCATTGGTACGGATATTCTAAACCATTGGTACGGATATTCTAAACCATCGGTACGGATATTCTTGACCATTGGTACAGATATTCTAGACCATTGGTACGGATATTCTAGACCATCGGTACGGATATTCTAAACAATCAGCTTTCCCGTCGCTACTCTAATTTATTATCTTCACAAAATGGACAATCTCTGCCTCTGCGTATATGTATGTTGGTATGGAATAAAACATTGCCTCGTTTTCCATTGCCTCACTCGACCTCCTTCTATTTTTCAAATGTGATGGAGTGGTTTGGGGTTAGGGTATACCCTTGAAGTATTTAACAGTCTTTTGCAAAGGTCTGCTTGTAGGCCATATGTTGTTTACTTGTCTGCTGCTTACGAAATAATAATGCTCAAAATTATGTAACTTAAAAGTTCTTATCTGCACCCTTGCAGTTATAATATTTCATCAAGTCACGTAGCCTTTCTTCTGTTAAGCATTTTACCACTAGAAATAACCCACTCATAAGTTATTCACGCGTATCTATCTGTCTGTCTATCGGTCGGTTGGTATGTATGTATTTATGTGCGTCTGTCCTCTTTAAATCTGTCAAATATCTCTTAATTTCCTTGTCACTCTATCGATCCACCTATCTATCCACTTACCTGCCTGACTATTTTCTAAAATCCTGGGGGTGATTTTTTATATAAATAAAATGTGAAATTCCTAAATAAGTTAAGGAATGCACTCAATAAAATTTAATTCCGTGATTGGGTTTAAAAAAATACATACCATAAAACCCCAATGTGCATGATTCACTTACGATGTGCTACATTTCATGGTCATATATATATATATATATATATATATATATATATATATATATATATATATATATATATATATATATATACAGATACAAAGAATAACACCCCCTCTTACACAAATTGTTGCACTGTTTACACTTTGCGTGCTTGAGGAAAATAGTATCCTTTATGTAATTTATGGAATTAACATATATTGTATTAGCAATGCCAGAGCGAATGTTAGTAAGATTTTCTTCAAGGTGTTACTTTCAAATATGTAAAATTCATGCAAAAAATAAAAGACTTCTTCAGGTTTGAGTTTTAGTTATCAATAGTGCAGCCGAAAAGAATTACATATCCCTTACTGACAAACTGAAGAAAAAGAAAAATCACTAGTGTCCGTCATAAAAAAACAGAACCAGGCGATATGTAGGAATTACTTTGTCCATCCGTCCATTCGGCCTGCCCCGCGACCATACGTTCTCTTCATGTCCGACCTGTATCTCTCTCCACCTATTGCCAATCGCAATCATTCACAATGTAGGTACATATTTTGGTTAATGAGTTTTGCGCATCAAAACTGACCGTGACCCACTTCTTGAGATTAACTCATTGTGACTTAAAATCGTGTCTGTGTAAGATTTTTATACTTAATCACATACTGCTTTCAAACTTGTAGAGTGACTGCATCTTTATCGGGTCTTTATTTTTTTGGGGGGGGTGGGGGTGGGGGTGGAGGGGGCGGCAACATATTTCAGGTACAAACTGGGTCACTGGGACCTACTTTCTAGGCTTCTATGGTTAAAAATAAAGACCGTATCCATGTTATAATTCCCAGATATGTTTACCTGTTGGCACAAAAATTGCTTCCTGTGTGTATCTCGATGTGTATATGTCTCACACATATACGCAGATCAAAACACGTCAAAAGTGGTTGACTATGACCTATATTTCACAGCAGACTTGAATTGCGCGACGTGTATGTCCAAGCAGTCTTTTTTTTTTTTTTTACCTACAGCCACCAAACTTACAGCTTCCTTTCATCTTTGAATATGTGTTATGTAATTTAAATTGGTCATTATAATCTATTTTATGCAGCTGGCTCAACATTGGCATAGAATTATGCGCGGGGATTATTTAGACATTATGTTACGCA
Source organism: Margaritifera margaritifera (assembly GCA_029931535.1). Classification (NCBI taxonomy): domain Eukaryota; kingdom Metazoa; phylum Mollusca; class Bivalvia; order Unionida; family Margaritiferidae; genus Margaritifera; species Margaritifera margaritifera. The sequence goes on along the minus strand of JAQPZY010001440.1, from coordinate 639,453 downwards.
TGACCATAAAGATGGCAGCGATATTGCATCTGCATGGCGTTGTGTATGTGCCTGTGAACCCAAACTAGGTTATTATGGCCTTTTTTTGCTATTGGCTGAACACACAAAACTCACACACATTTTGTAATCTTTTATGCCAAGAGATTTATTTATTTATGCCATAGAAGCCAAAGTATCTTGTAAGCACCAATTTACTAAGAATATAAATTGAACTGAAAGTTTCATGTATATCAAATGATTCATTTTCACTAACTTACCAAACCTAGAACATTAACTTTGTTGTCTACATCACAAACAGACCAAAAACTGCAAAGCTGCATCCTGTTTTTAGCTTTGCAGCCAGTCGATTAGCGGCCAGCATCTCCAATCCCCATTTATCGTGGAATTAAACCATTACTCGGTATCAACAGATTGTATAGATCCGGATTCTAGCTGTTTCAAGAAAAATAGACGAAAGCTTCATTATTATTTGATTAAAGGAAAGAATAAAAGAAAAAGAAAAGAAAAGAAAAGTGAAATGTATTTCTACAAGCTTAGATATCACACACACACACACACACACACACACACACACACACACACACACACACACACACACACACGTATAGTATTATATAACACGCCAGAAGGGACCTTGCAGTGTGCTTCATAATATCCGATATTTCGCTACATCCCATTTCATTATAACGTCGTTTTTGTACGTGTTAGTTATTTCACGGCACATCAAAATGTGAAAGGCAATACAGTACCAAGGCAAATGGGAATATGTGTGTTTGGTGTTTAACGGCACATCAAAATATGCAAGGCAATACAGTGCCGAGGGCAATGGGAGTATGTGTGCTTGGTGTTTAAGGGCACATCAAAATATGAAAGGCAATATAGTACTGAGGAATGAAGTGCCTTGCATTGAAACACACTAAAGCAGCAGATCCTGACCGATCTCAGTAAGATTCGAACCCTCTACCTTTTCGTTGCGAGTCCGGCGTGCTATTGACACTAAGCCACCTGTGCCCCCAATTATATATATATATATATATATATATATATATATATATATATATATATATATATATATATGTGTGTGTGTGTGTGTGTGTGTGTGTGTGTGTTCTCATATCCGTACTGCGTTGTTTTAAAAGGTACGCAGCAGTTCGAACGAATGCAAGAGCGACGTTTCATTCATAACACTCAACGACGTAAAAATCGCATTTTCAATATTGCTGTCAGTAGTTTTGTTGAGAAGTATACATCTATAATGTTGATATGAAGATAAACTACTTAGTATACTGTTTTGGACTTTCTGGTAGAGTGCAGTTCGTTTAGCAGCACAGTTTGATCCTATATTTTGGGATTTTGCCTTTACCTTTACCTTTTACTTATATACCGCTTGGTAAATTTTAAAAATCTTTACCTTTTATCTTGTAAAGTACATGTTTGCTTTTGTTTGTCGGGGTTTGTCTTCTTGAAGATTTTGGCAAGTTTTGGTATTATATTTATCCAACCTTTTACTAGGCACTATATAGATAGGATTGTACACTCATCCATCCATCCATCCATCCATCCATCCATCCATACATACATACATACATACATACATACATACATACATACATACATACATACATACATACATACATACATACATACATACATACATATATTATGTTTAATGGAACTATTAATGAAATATGGAGGCAAAAATCTTCCCTTCTGATACTTTCCCATGGAATAAAAGCAAGCTTCTTTTTCCTCCTTCAACTTTGAATTGTTCATCCCCTTCATTTTCGAAATCTCCCAAGTTTCAAAACACTAGTCGAAATACATTTAAATTGAATCCCCGTAAATAATAATAATAATAATAATAATAATAATAATAATAATAATAATAATAATAATATTAATAATAATTTGTGTAAAGTGACTGCGTGGTCCACTGAGCCAGATGCTTAGTATACATTTCATGTAATTAGTGTATTGTTGAGAAGCTTTTGCAGTTCTGTACTTTGTAAAGCATATGTCACTATACTAAATTATTACTTACTTACTATGTTTGATCAAATCTGCAATTAGTTATTTATTTCGTTATTTAAAGTCGCATTTCAAGACTGTAAGGTAAATCTCCGTGATTCAGTGTATCTTATTCCTTGGTCATTTGTGACCGAAGATTTATTAAAGTCATAATTTTATAGCATGTAGTTGTTCATTAACAAGAACGTTCTCTAATTCGATCAGGGCACACCGGACTACACACAATGACTAGTAAACTCAACATAAAAAGATTATTATTTGCAATATTACCACGAAAAGTTCAAATCATATGGTAATTTAGCGATTCGGCCTGTGGTCAAGTAAGATTTCTTATATAGAAATGTGCAGCAGGAAACAGTTTATTAAAAAACCATAATCTTCAGCTTCTTAAAATTGTATTCGTACATCGATAAAAGTCAATAGATATCTACCCACCCAATTCACTCCTTCTCGTCCTTTTCTTCGTGTTCTTTGTTCCTTTCCGTGATATTTGTATCGGACAAACGGGTGTGGCAAAGGTAGTATTCATTATACTTTAGGAAAATGTAGTATTCATTGTACTTTAGGAAAGGTATTATTCATTGTACTTTAGGAAAGGTAGTATTCATTATGCTTTTGGAAAGGTAGTATTCATTATACTTTAGGAAAGGTAGTATTCGTTATACTTGAGGAAAGGTTAACATAATCTTCAGAAAGTAAAGCATAGGCGACAGCCGCAACATTTCCCAAATGGAACATTTGAGCGAAGAAGTATTCACTGTATGTACATTATTTCTGCAATAATCAATAAAAGGAATATTTTCGGTGAGCTCACAAAAATACACAGACTTTGTCTTTATGACAACTAAATCCTCCTAAAGAAGAATACAAAGGTACCAGATATTCCAACAATGGAATATTGTAAGTTCAAAACCGTTGGGCAAATTAAAGTTTAGGGCGATATTTCAAAGAAGAATATTTTTAAGCATTGAAAAATATACCCTGTATATAGAAAATATATCAGAAGTAAAACAATAATGAAAGTAAAATCAATAAGCAATTTATTTATATGCAATTAAAGTGAAAATTCAAAAGACACGTACAATATTGTGAATTGAAATCCAAAAAATCCAATAATCCTAAGTGTCCTAATCACAAGTCCAAAATATAGAATGTTCCGAATGAATTCAAGTAGCCTTGAAGGCACTGATATGCCAGTAGTCTTAACTGTTCTGGTGTGCCAGTAGTCTTTAATATCCTGATGTACATTTTAGTCTTGAATGTCCTGATCTACCACAATGATGTAATCCAAAATGGCTTTGAATGATTTCACATGTTATGTATGCTGTTTATATAATATTATAAATGTTTTAGGAAATTATAAATGTTTCTCGACTTTAATATTTGCTCAAACCCTAAAGTTGTGGGCAAGGTCCACATTGTTAACTATTGTCCTTGAATTAGGTTGTTTACTTAGTATTTGAGTTCAAGGACAGTTTTGGTAAACAAGTTGTTGATTCAATTTCAGGTCAGGGTTGATTTTGTTTACAGATAAAACCAGACTTTCATTACAGTTACGTGTTAAATGTCACACACACCATTTAATATTCTAGAATGTTCTGTCAGGTGATTTGTCTTATATTTATACAGCATTTGGTAACAAGATTCCATTCCAATTTTAAATCTTGTGTTGAAAACATTCTTGTTTTTTATGATCAGTCTTTTGGAATCATCAGATTGTTTGGAATTATAGTTGTGCTGTAATCATGTAACCTTGTAGTACTGTAATGCCGTAATGCTGTATACGTAATTCAAAAGGAATTATTTATTGGAACATTCATTGGAGTTACCTAAAGTGCTTACATCAACCTTTGAATTTAAATATATGACTTTTGGATACCTGTGGACATTCTCAAAAATGATCTGGATTACATTATTGGGGTACATCAGTACATTCCAGACTACCCATTCCTTCGGAACATTCATACACTCGGAACATTCATTCATTCGGAACATTCACTCAGACCATTCATTCATTCAGAACATTCTATATTTAGGACTTGTGATTAAGACACTTTGGATTATTGGATTATTTGGATTTTAATTCACGTTACTGTAAGTGTACTTTAATTATATAGAAATAAATTGTTTGTTGGTTTTACATACATTGTTGGTTTCACTATCTTTATGTTACATATTTCTTATACCATAGAGTCGTAACACACAAAAATCCTAAAGTCATGTATTAATCCTAAAAAGTTCTAACGTCTATGAGCACTTTAGTATTTCCAATGAATATTTTAAATAAATAATTCCTCTCTCTGAATTTCCTCTGATTTTCAAAACACAACTATAAATATCTGATTAATAAACCAAATTCCTTAAAGACTGATAGTTAGCATAGGAATGAAATACTGCTTACCAAACTTCCAATATATAAACACAGGTCACCTGACAGAATTTTCTAGAAAATCATATCGCTTACCTGACAAATATTTGTAATCCTAGTGGAAAAACCAATCTAATTGTAAACAAAAGCAACCCTGACCTCGAATTCTAAGTAAACAACTTGTTTACATCCTACAATCAAGGACAAAGTTAAATATGTATGACAAAAGTTAAATATGTAAACATTATACATAACACACTCTCAAATAAAACAAAATTGATGGGAACTCGGAACCTTGTGCAAACTAAAGATGAAGACGTGCCAGCACATGAAGGAAACAAATACATTTTCCAGCACGATCACATGTGAAAAGTTAAATATTCCAAACCATACTATAACTTACAACACAGAATGGGATCTACCTCATCACATGCAAGGTATGCAGTACCCAATATGTTGGAGAAATGCAGAAATTAAATATTAGAATGAATCTCCACAGATCAGACTGGTAAACGAATAAAGTGGAAGGGAGCCCAGTGGCGGAACATTTCTCTTCTCCCAGCCATACTTTCAAAATAGAATACAGAAGATAGGAATTCCAAAGAAATCTATTGGATTCGCCGGCTGCGAACACTCCAACCCAGCGACCTAAGTCAAGAAGTAACTCTAAATGGAATTTTACTGGTGTACCTGATTTTTCTCATGTCAAGATATGGAAAATTCCATTCTAAGTACTAAATGCTAGGTAAACAAGTCTAACCTTGAGCTCAAATGCAGTAAACATGTTGTTTACAAAATTACCACTAAAGTACAACTTGCCTCATGGGCATATATTATAAATTCAATATACATAACAATGGAGAAAGATTATTATCATACAAGTAGAATATTTTAAAAAAAAGTTCTTCCCCTACTGACATTCGAACCCGGGTCCTCGGGTTACGGCACCCATTGCCTCGTCATATAGTAGCCACCTGCATGTAAAAGTCTGGACAGTAAGTTCTATTTGAATATCACTTAGTATGCATTTAGCTGTAAATCAAGGTCACCTTCTTATACAAGTCAGATGCAGTAAGTTCTATTTGAATATCACTTAGTATACATTTGCTAGTAAATCAAGGTCACCTTCTTATACAAGTCAGATGCAGTAAGTTCTATTTGAATATCACTTAGTATGCATTTACCTGTAAATCAAGGTCACCTTCTTATACAAGTCAGATGCAGTAAGTTCTATTTGAATATCACTTAGTATACATTTGCTAGTAAATCAAGGTCACCAGTTATAAAAGTCAGACACAGTAAGTTTTATTTGAATATCACTTAGTATATATTTACATGTAAATCAAGGTCATATGCTTATAAGCGTCATTTTCTGTTTGTTCCCATGGGTGACCTTCACAGACAAGTTTGAATGAAGTTGAATTTTTTGTTTGTTTTTTACTTTGTTGCATTTGAGTCTCATTAAATTACACATTACTTAAACAATTATAATACACTTACAGGCACTATAATATTTAAATATATAAAATATATTTTTTAAAAAGCACACTTAAAGAGAGAGATAATTATGCGGCTTCTATTAGTGTTGTACATGTAAAGGATTTCATAGGCTGGTTGTATGTATTCTATTTAGTATTTACTAGGTTAATGCAATATTGTAAGCAAAGAGAATAAAGGCACACGTTTCGGAACACACACATTTGTTCCTATATTTTGGATTTAATATCAGGAAAAATATTCATCAGCTACTTTGATAACGGTATTATAGCAGTAAAAATATAGATAGTACAATTTTTATTACGGTCGGTACTCACTTATAAGTCTGGTTCAACTGTAAACAACACAGACCATAATCTGTCGTCGCATAATACGCCGGCAGATTGTGGTCTATATTGTTTTTTCGACTGATTACTTATAACAAACTGCACAGACCCAGATCTGTCGGTGTATTATGCGACGACAGATCTGGGTCTATGCAGTTTACAGTTGGGTTCTACTTATAAGCGAGAACATACGGTACTTAAAAGATCCTAATTTTTGGGGAACGAAAATAAAATATATTTATGAATAAGATTGATTTGGGACAATCGAAAGAAACAATATGTTCAAATGATCTAACGTGAAACTGCATGCACCTAAAAATAAATATAGTATTTGAAGACGTATACTTCATGAAACCTTCTTTTTTAAATTAGGTATGGGTACACCATAGATCTTCATAAAAAACACATTTATTTGGTGAAATACATGCATCGATATAATTTTCTCTACATTCAGATCTGAATTTGGTATTTAGCTGTCGTTTTTAATAAATAAAGATAACCCACTTATTTTGCAGATAATCCTTAAATTAATACACTTAATAGCTAAATGTACCTATAGTATATATTAAATATATCCAAGTAAAGCATTGGTTTTATATTTCTAGCCAAAAAATGGTAATATTAGTTTATTTTAGTGCAAAAGGAAAGGGGAGTGTTTGGTTAACTAAGTCAAGTGTTTTGAAACTGGTCTGATGCCAGTTTAAATAAACTCAAGAGTATTTTGAAACTGGTTTAAATAAACTCTAGAGTGTTTTAAAACTAGTTTCAAAATACTCTAGTGTGTTCTGAAAGGGGAGTGTATTCAAACTGTTTAACTGGGCTATCGGACGATTGATTTTCCTGCTTAGAACAACGTTTGATCTACACTGCAATGAACATTCAAAAATATTCAAAATCGACTGACGAATTTGTATGGAGAAAATGTTTTAAAATTTCACTTTACATATTAAAATATACAGGGATTTATTTAATTTCGACAACATTCTAGTCTAAGTTTAAGCCATATACAGTGTTTACTATCTGCAAAAAACGCAAAAACAGCATTTGTGATTAACGATGCACTAAAATCTGTCAGTTTCGTAGCAACAGTGCGCTAAGTACGCTTTAATCTGTATTACAGTCCTAATAGTTTATTCTGAGTGCGCACTCGAATTAAAGAACATTAATTAGATTGCATAATTGGACGCTTTGATCAGCTGCGTCTGATCTACAAGTTTCGAGTTACTGATGCTGACGGTAAATAAACAAAATACTGTACCATGACGTGGCCGGTAAAACTTTCTCTGATGAGTCAAAATCACTTACATATGAATAATCTTCTACCTCTGTGGTTCATACAGTACATATTACAAAACCAAGGCTTTGTTTACACAGTGGGTGGGGTGAAAAGCTGTACATAAACGCTTTATAAAAGGAAATAATTATATTTTTTTTAAAACAAAAACAACAGCTGGTTAAATACAGAATTAAATTTTCAAACGGAGAATTTCCTAAAAGCAAGTCACTCTTTCGTAAAATTCAATAATCATTGATCATTAAAGACTGTTGATTAATTATGCTTGTTGTTTTTCTTGGTTTTTAACGGCACTTTCAGCACATTTTAGGCTATATCATGCAGAACAAATGGGCGCTAAGTACCTTTCCCAAGGAAAGAACGAGGCAGCCAACCAGGCTGTCCTGGGCGGGTATCGAAACCGCGACTCTTGGATTGCGAGTCCAACGCTCTACCAACTGAGCTTCCTTTGCTGATTAAAGTCTAACCTATTAATGACAATTAATAACTATTGTAATCTATCTCAATTCTTAAATTTGCGCGACTTTAGTTTATAATATAGCTTGCCTCCTCAAAAGCTATACATATGGCATGGTAGTTTTATTGATTGAAAAGGAAAATTGCTAATTCTTTCTCTAAGACAGCCGTGTATGAGGAGTTTAGTTAATTACCTTCAGAGTAATAGCCAGACCTTTACTAATACAGCAATCATGAAATTGGAGAATCAAAACTTTCCATCCCACTTATTTACAGAAAATAGCAATAATATCTGTGCACGTGTAGGTTTTACTTTATCATCATTCGACGTCTTGGGGGGAGGTAACTGAAAGGGACTGTACACCAGAGTGGTAAGTTATTAATTTCCGATTGGGATAAAATGATATTGTCCTATAATATATATTGAATAGTAATATGCCTACAAACAAGATCCAAAGTCGAATAATTTCTTCCTTAATCACCTTATATAAGGACCTCACTAGCTTTCAGTACATACCATCACACGGTGTTCAAATTATTATGCACACGCACACACACACACACGCCCGCGCTCGCGCGCGAACAATTACAATACCTTCTGGAGCGAGGTCATTTGGAATTGTTCATATGTTGATAAAGATACCGGCTATAACTGTATACAGAATATATACAAGGCGTGTCTATTCAGTTTCAGGATTGATGTGTCTTATGTATTATGGATTTATTATGAGTTTATTAAAACGAAATGAACATCTCATATATACCACGTGATGTGATAGCCTATAAATTTTATCAGCATCATTAAAGCGATCTAATTTGGGATTGATTTGGTGGCGCTGTATGTAATAGCGCCAATAGTTACAACGTCAGACGGAGATGCCGCACAGGGGTGATTTATCATCGTACATCCATAAGAAACTTCATCACTTGGTAAATTTAGCTATTTTTCTGCCACAACCCAAATTTGGTCAAATCTGTACTGCACATTTCGCCAAACGTGTTGTCCAAATTTTATTTTGAGTTCCATTCTTGTTGTTGTTGTTAAATCAGCTTTGCGTGCAAATAAATACTATTTTGCATCTTTTTAACATTATTACTCTTGATTCTCCACTTTTTATTAATTTTTTTCATAATAATACAAGTTTTAAATTTGATAATGTGTTAATATTATGTTCTACATTTACCAGTTATAAAATACAATATTTAATCCAAAGATGAACATTTTTATGAATATTGAAGAAAGTCCAAGCATGCAACAATGTTTGATCACAAAATTTTATTCTTTGATGCTTTTTACTGGCATCCAAACATATTTATTTCACACCTAAAGCAATGTTCTCTGCGTGCACATAAATATTTACTGGCATGTTGGTACTGAATATTTGATGGTAGTGATCGTCTTAAGCATTACATTAGATAACATGAATAGTGTCCGATTTATAAAAGTCATGGCTTTGAAGATCGGAACGCGGTGTCTCGCCTCTGAAAGGCTTTTTGATGACGTTGCTTTCTGCTTACACAGGCGATACAGGAAGTCCTAGTATTTTAGGGTATAAACCTAAGACATTTAGTCATATTACCTAAGTTTAATTTGAATGCACCAACTGATGTACAAGATATGCGATGTTCAAAGTCTTTTTCATTTCCGGAAGTGTGTTACTAATCCCTCGTCATTCATAGGCGATACAGAAATGGTGACAATCCACTTCACTACTATATAACGTTAAATATTCTAGAAAAAAAAAAAAGTAAAGTGGATCATTTGTAAAGTGTCTTTTTAAACAACATCAGCGATATCATTGACTTATGACCCCATCGACGGTAACAACCAGGCGAGAACATTCCGTACCATCCGGAATGAGAAAAAGTCATTGAATGTTTTGGACTGGCCCTATCGAAACTTTCCTCGAATGACTCAGGAAATATTTGCTCTGAGGAGAAATATTATAACAAGGGGTATGAAACACTTAAAAATAAACAAACTCCTTGAGGAGTGTTATTATACATTTTAAATTTAAAATCAGAGTTTACTTTCTTTAAAGTTAAGAAAATATTGCAGCTCTCTGCATAAAACAATACATGGTAATAGAAAGTATCATTTTCTAAAGTGCATTTATAATATTATGAAACTGTTCCTGCATCCCCCTTAGATGTTTTAATGGTACGTTCCCAGATGCGGATAAATGAAAAGAGGTGGCCTTCCAGAATTTGTAGTACATAAAGGAAAGTCATTACGCACGTCTGACTCCGAAGCATGAACATGGCGAAACCAACATTGTTAATTCTACTGGCACTTTTGGTGATAGAATTAATTGTTGTGGAGGGAGGAATCTGGGGAAAATACGGATCGAAGGGCCGACATGGTCACAGAAAGGGGATGCTCCGCGATCAGGTTTCTCCCAAAAGGCATCAGATGCAACGGGACAGGCAACACAAAGGACCGTCTTTTTTTCATAGGCAAGTCTCTCTCTTTCTCTGTCTGTCTGTCTCTCTCATACGCAATAAGCGCAAATTATGTAATAATTGCTTGAGTATAATAAATGTAACAAGAGTTGTTAACAAAATTATTTCTTGGATCATTTTTCCATGCCTATTGTATTCAATTATAATAGCTTACAACACTCCCAAAATATTAGCGTTTGAACAGATGATCAATTACTTTTGGCGATCAAAATGATACATGTTTTTGTAAGAAAAAACTCATACATACATGTAATCAAACACATAGCTGAATTACAGCACACTGTTTAGTTTGTAATATTGAGAGCGTTCGGTCTATATGTACGTGTTTCCAAATGGATGCCAGGTTATTACCAGATACGTTATAAGATGTAGCAAATGCAAAACACAGGATACATGTATGTTTTGGTATTTGTAATCTACATTTTGCGTAGAAACTTTCTTTGCAAAATATTCTGGCTGGTTCAGTGGTTACTGTAACGCTAAATCGTAAGTGAGTATCTGATATTTGATATTTGCAAGAAAGTACGTGACTGTATCATGCTTGTTTGTTTTGAAACCACGTTTCCAGTCACACATATGGAACCAATTAGTAAACGTAATGGTTCTTGTAAATAAGTAATTCAAAACGCCGACCAATGTCAAGGCCGAGTGGTAGCTTCTCGCATTTTCCACAATCGGCTCATACCTAGTCCACAATGCAACGTTTGCTGATACTCCCAGATTTACCCAGTTTCATTCAGTAAACGTAAAGATATATATGCAGACTGTTTATTAAGCTGGTTAATCATATTACAAAGAAATCCGTGCTCTTGTCTGAAGCTCATGAAGAACATCAATGCTTATAGCTCCCGTACTTCAAGAAAAGTCAGGGCTTTTTTTTAGTTTTATTTTTCGTTAGGATTTTGTTACTTTTACGATATGACACTGCACACTCTACCAAAGTCATCCATATAGTGGTGGTGGGATAGTACTGTTTGGTCGAACTCATTTAAGAAAAAATACCTTTAATAATGAAGAAGAAGAATATTTACGAAAATAGAGCATGAAATTTGAAAGAGTTGAGGTGATTAGATGGGTGCAATTATACTTTAAACCTTAACTATACCTTATACCTCAAACACCCAACTACATGAACTCGCTTACCCTCAACCTTCTATTTTTAGCTCAACCGGTCATATACCAGATTAGCTTATGTGATTGTCTGTTTTCCGTCGTCCGTCCGTCCGTTAGCACAATTTTGCTATCGCAACTCCTTCTAAACTACTTGGACGATTGCCATGAAACTTTAGCCACACATTCATTACCTGGTCTAGTTGGTTCAAAATGAAAATGGTGCCGCTCGGACATACAATATGGCCGCCACAGTCGCCATCTTAAAAATCTTGTTATTGCTAATCCTTCTGAACGAAAAGTAATATTGCCATGGGGTTTTCATCAGAAGACTTCTTATAATGTATAGTTGGTCCAAAATGAAAATGGTGTAGATCTGATGTCCAATATGGCCGCCACAGTGGCCATCTTGAAAATATTGCTATCGTTACTTCTATTGAACGAATGTAATATTGACATGGGGTTTTCTCCAGAAGACTTCTTATGACTCTAGTTGGTCCAAACTGAAAATGGTGTCGATCTGATGTCCAATACGAAATCTTGAAAATCTTGTTTTTTTTTTCTAATCCTCCTGAATGAAAAGTAATATTGTAATGAGGTTTTCACTAGAAGATTTCTTATGATGTCTAGTTGGTCCTAAATGAAAATGATATCTGATATGGCTGCCACAGTCGCCATCTTGAAAATCTTGGTATTGCTAATCCTTCTAAATGAAAAGTAATATTGCCATGGGGTTTACACCAGAAAACTTCTTGTGATGTATAGTTGGTTCAAAATGAAAATTGAGTCGATCTTCAAAATATTGTTATGACTACTCCTCCTGAATGGATTGTCGTATTAACATGGAGTTTGTACTAAACAACTTCTTATGATGTCTAGTTGGTCCGAATAGTATAATTTATATTGTAAATGCCTGCCACAGTGGCCATCTCGAAAATCTTGCTATCACTATTTCGCCTGAATTAATGTTCATAACAGCATGAGGTTTTCACTAAAAGACTTCTTATGGTGTCTGGCTGGTTGTAAATGAATAGGGTGCCCATTTGACGTCTAATATACAATGGTCATCTTGAAAATCTTGTTATCACTACTTCTCCTAGATGGCTGGTCATATCGACATTGTGTTTTCACCAAAAGACTTCTTATCATGTCTAGTTGGTATTAAATAGAAATGGTGCAAATCTGATATCGAATATGGCCACCATGGCATTCATCTTGAAAATCTTGTTATAGTTGCTTCTCCAAAACGGAAATTCATATCAACATGGGTTTCCACCAGAAGACATTTTACGAGCGTCAGTCCCTTCAGGGAACTCTTGTTTTAACTATTATTATTATTATTATTATTAAAGTCGAGATATTTTTAACAAATCCGATGAAGACTGGGGATTTTTCCGAATTTTCATGAGTCAAAGAATTTCTGCAACTATTGTTGAGAAAATAATAGAAAAAGTTGTGGCTTTTGTTAAGGTTTTTTTAGTAGATGCATTTGTAAAGGAGGATGGCTTACCTTTAATTTGTAATTACACATACTTCCGGGCATATACCCGACTATCTCAGTTCTGTCACAATATTATTATTATTATTATTATTATTATTATTATTATTGATAAAAAGGTGATAATTTGTAAATGTGTTCTACTAATCAGCAACCCAATTTGGAATGTTATATATATATATATATATATATATATATATATATATATATATATATATATATATATATATATATATATATATATATATATATAACCATCAGCTTTCTCAAGTCTAATGTTGCAAAACCTCGCTCTTCGAACTGGAATGATATATCCATTTTGAATACAAAATCTCTACCAGATACAGGGTTACAACTTTTTTTTTTAAAGTCCAGTTTTAATATCCACCGCTTGCTTGCCATGCCTTATTGTTTCTTTCCCTCTTTCCTTCTTATTTTTATTCTTTCTTTATTTCCTTCCTTTCATTCTTTGTTTCTTTCTTTCCCTCAGTCTCTTTCTTTCCGATTATGCACTCGAAGCGAATCTCGACTGTAGGCGTCTCCAATTCCCCGTTTTTAATCATAATTTTACTAAGAGAATGTTTTGATAGAGAAACTTTGTCTCTCTCTCTCTCTCTCTCTCTCTCTCTCTCTCTCTCTCTCTCTCTCTCATTTTTTCTTTCGACGAGTACTTGCGACTGAAAGATCGATAGAAGATAGATAGATAGCCAGCTAGCTTTTTTATGTTCCTGCCAATAATATGGCAAGATGATATAGTGTCGGGCTTTTCCGTCTGTCCCGTATGTTCGAGCTTTCCGAAATACTTGTGTGTGCACTACTTCACACACATGATCTATCCATGGGATTTATGAAAACATGGCAAATATTTCTAACTGAGCAGGTGCATGTTGTTCCAGTCTGGTACTTCCAAATGTCGTCACGCTTATTTTTTTTTCTTCCAGTTATGCACCCTTTATTAGGTTTGGACAAGTTGCACACACAAGGATTATCGTATACCAGATTAATTGCCCTAACACATTAATGACGGGAGGTGAACATGTACATGTCATTCTGTAATCATGCTCCAATACGTTTTTCTTGAGGGATAGCACTTTTGGGTATGTATGTATGTGCATATATATATATATATATATATATATATATATATATATATATATATATATATATATATATACTATATATGATAATTCTTTTGTTCAGAATTAGTCCCACAGCTTATGATGAATTGCCATGAAACTTGGTAAACGTTATTGACATGGAGTGAACATGCGCATATCATTCTGTTGTCACGCTGCTAAAAGTCATATTTTTTTCTTGCTAGAACTATGTCCCTTTTTGGTGTTATATGTACCATATATATGATAATTATTGTGTTCACACCTAGTTTTTGATGAATTGCCCTGAAACTTGGAAACAGGTGAACGTGATGAGTTTATTTTGCAAGAGTTATGTCCCTATTTGGATTTAAATGCATGTGCCATTATATGATAATTCTTTATCGGGCAGCTAGGCCTACGGCTGTCGATTAATTACCCTGCTTTATCTGGCAGCTAGACCTAGAGCTGTCGATTAATTGTCCTGAACCATGGCAGATACTGTTAACATCAGGAAAACGTGTTATCATTCTGTCGAAATACTCTGATGTTTTCCTAAGGCTATCATTCTGTCGCCACACTCAGATGGTTTCTTAAGGCTATCAATCTGTCGCCACAATCAGATGTTTTCTTAAGGCTATCATTCTGTCGCCACATTCTGATGGTTTCTTAATACTTGTATCCCTTTCTTTTTGTTTTATTGATTGTGAATGTTTATCTGCACCATATATTCATTCTGCCACACAATATTTCTCTTTTCTACTTGCACCACGGGGGAAATGGGGCATGCGTGACCTATAGACACATTTCTGATTTATAAATTATTAAGTGCCGCACGTGTACCTTACTATTAATTCGTCGGTGTGTATATATATATATATATATATATATATATATATATATATATATATATATATATATATATATATATATATGTGTGTGTGTGTGTGTGTGTGTGTGTGTGTGTGTTTTGTATATGTGTGTGTGTGCTCTAGCTCTAGTTAACATGATTTGATTCCATCAAGTGTTTGTACTTTACAAATCTTTATTTGTTTAGTTGTAGTGGGTTTAATGCTGAACTTTTTGTCTGAATCATCTGCGTGAAAAGAGAAGTAAAGCAAACGCATATATTTCGTCCATTATATATAACGAAAGTTTTGCGAAGCACCAATGTCGGGCTGGTCCATCTGGCAATCTCCATCTGGCAATCTGCCAGAGGACAGATTGACCGCGGGTTTTTAGGTAAAATTATAAGGATGGGGCCACCATGATGTTTTGCCGCCTGATCGAAGGGCAGATAACAAATATTTTGGCCCAGTCCCAGAGTGCGATGACTTGATCAGAAAATGCCCAAAACTTTTCATAAACTGGAGGCATAATACTAATTTCTGCATGGGATTTAAAGTAAGATTTAACTGTGATTAGAATTTCAGTTCTTATTATCCATTCTAATTCCCTAAATCATAGTGTTACGCACCTCTTGTAACAGGTGTACGATTTGGTTGGTTATCGTTATCTAGAGGATGATCTACCTCGGTGTTATTGCCCGGATCGAGTAAATAATAAAATAAAATATGAAATTAATAGATGGAATAAATAGAGATATGAGCAGAGATATATAATAGAATAACACGAACCCCCGTATGTGAAATATAACAATTTAATCAATTACATAAAACAAAATGAAAAATTGTACATGAGATTTGAAAGATACACTTCTTTTAGAAATCAATTACCGAATTTCAACACAAATGTAATTAGCCGATCTGTTTATATCGATCAGACTCAGTTCATCATGGCATCGAGTGAACAATCGAATCAATTGCCCAGCATGCCTGCATAACCTTGTTATTGCTGGTCACTCCCATTTCTCCGTTGCTGACAGGTCAGGGTTGATGTTCTCCTCTCTCTCTCTCTCTCTCTCTCTCTCTCTCTCTCTCTCTCTCTCTCTCTCTCTCTCTCTCTCTCTCATCCAGCCTCCTTTCGGTCATCAAACTTAGTATGGAATGCCTCTTCTCTCTACCTCCTAAGTGGATACGTATACGTGTATCGATGGATGGGTGGGTAGGTAGGTGTTTAGGTAGGTGGAGCTATTTTCCCTTTTAAAATAAACAAAGAAGCAACCTAAATATTCTGTCAGATTTCCTTTTGGGGAGTAGAACATTACCCCACTCTCGTTACGTCGGATATCGTCCTATCGGAATTCAAACAGATACCAAAGGCTACTAGTTTCAGAAGATTAATGTACTGTTTAACGGCGATTTCATCACTAACTCACTCTAACATCACACGAGACATAACAGTTTCAGTTCGCGTCTTAATTATACAAATGAATCAATGAAATTCCCTTCACGGCTTAACATATTAGTGGCAGTGAATACTCACTCAACTCTTTAGCATACGTGATTCATATCATTTACGGCAGGTAATTTCACACAAGATTCTCGCAACTCGTATCAAATAAAGTAATGCATGAAATTCTTAGAATACATTTTTCCTATAACAATCAAGACTAGAAATTCGAACAATTCGTCAAACTCATATAAAGAAAATTGTTGTACGAATTCAGACAAATGAATTCAAACAAATAGTTATACTCATATCAAGAAAATTGATGTACGAATTTAAACAAATAAATTCATCAAATAATTATATTGATATCAACGAATAGCATGAGATTGATGCAAATACTTTGTGCTTTCGAGACTCGATCGCTTCTACCGCCAGAATCGTGCCCCTGAACTTTAAGACACCTGTCCCTTGAACAATTGTTTATACGAGAGAATTTCGGCTTATTCTGCTCGGAGTCAAGAACCTTCCGGCCTTTCGCAGGAAACTTGGACTGACTAAATTTTGCGATATGGAATAATTAAAACATGAAATTTCGTCTTGGAAACCCCCCCCCCCTTATTTAGTGTAGCCAATCAGGATTAAACATATCTATCGCCTTTTATAAATACACGCCCATCGTAGTTAGCGTTACACTCTAGATTTCTCGCGATTTAAATAACCGATTCTAGAAAATGTCAAAAGATGACAATACTTCAAGTGGTTTCACAAATAGTCTCTGCATCCTCTCAACTTTGACATTTTCGATACCTAGACCCCAAATTATCCTAGCCTTGTACATCTGTCCGACCGTTATCCAACGAATGCTTAATTAAGAATCAATTGCACCCCAAACAGGGACATTAAAACCATCGCAGTCTAGCGATTTAATACGGTACCTTTCCTTTCGGGGCGGCAATTTTTTGTAGATGTAACCGGGGCGTAGATGGGGGTGGGGGTGGGTGGAGGTTGGCAACTGACATACAAACTATTCTCTGTGGCAAAGTAGGGGCGCCACTAAAGAACATTGCCCCCGGGCGCCTCGAACCCTCACGCCGCCACTGGGATGGAACCTGCTCGTTTCCATGGCCTTGGGAAGAAACTGTTATCTATATAAGGTGTGTGTCTCCCTGTGCTGTGGACTACCATTGAATGTCCCCATCCAATCAAACGGACGAAACACTATTTCTGTGTCTACCTGCGCAGGGGACCAACATTTACCGTCCACATCCAACGGACGGTAACTATTTCGCATTTATTTAGCATTTAGATCATGCAAATGGAGGTGTTAGGAAACACATAGTCTCGCCCCCACCATGAAGTGAATACTGGACCTTTAGTACCAGAGGCTAGTGTGTTAACCTGTAAACCACCTTCTATTGTTTGTCCGTCTGCCTGTCTCTTTATCACATCGTTTTGTCTTACAGACTGTTCGGTCCAGGAAGTTTCCGCTTCGGATATGGCTTCAATGAAAATCCTTTCTTCGACGTCTCCTTCAACTGGATGGATTCCAATACCCCATGGTATGAAGGGTAAGCCATGATAAGTGATTTATTACTTGAAATTTATTATAAGTTGTTATATAATTATGTACTCTTGTTTAAAGAGATATATACAAAACAGAGTGTTCAGTTTACATGTGCGCTTATTTTAGTTATATGATGTTATACAAACGTCTATTAAAGGACACAACTACAAACATGCTAAATATCCAAACTTATCGAAACTTTTTCTCTATTCAGACCATTGATTTTTTTGTGGTGAATTATTGAACAAAAAGTATTGAAAGTTATAATTCTTAAGAAAAATAATCCCAACTATTTTTTTTTTTTTTATGTTCATATGATGTGGATATATTACAAAGATGATACAAATGAAGCTTTGGTATTCAGTTTCCGATGTCTTAGTGTGACAAACAAATAAATAATAATTTAACATACAGCCAAATTTTATGAATACCAGTCTGATAAACCTTTAATATGCATATAACACAGTTAGTCGCCATAAGTTTAAGTACTGGCTTCCAAAATTCCATAGACTTATATTGTAATTGGAATGACTCTAGGTTTTACAAATATGTAACATAAAGAAAGTGAAACCAACAATGCAAGTAAAATCAACAAGCAATTTATTTCCAGACAATTAAAGTAAAAATTCAAAAGACACTTACAATTTGTGAGTAAATGCCAAATAATCCTAAATGGCCTAATCACATGTCCAAAAATATATAATGTTCCAATAGCCTTGAATGTCTTGATGTACCACAAGTCTTGAATGTCCTGATGAACCACAAGTCTTGAATGCCCAAAT
Organism: Margaritifera margaritifera; assembly: GCA_029931535.1. Taxonomy (NCBI): domain Eukaryota; kingdom Metazoa; phylum Mollusca; class Bivalvia; order Unionida; family Margaritiferidae; genus Margaritifera; species Margaritifera margaritifera. The sequence continues at coordinate 620,681 of JAQPZY010001440.1, read as the reverse complement.
GTACCACAATGATGTAATCCGGAATGTTTTGAATGAATTCCCATAAATCCCCCAAAGTCCTAAAATCTATGAGCACTTTAGTATTTCCATTGAATATTGTAAATAAATAATTCCTCTCTCTGCATTATATCCGGTTCTCACAACTGTAACATCTGATGATTAAAATAGCTTCTTTACAGACTGGTGTTTAGAACAAGACTTTTAGAACCCGAATGATCTCTTGTTTACTAATCCCACACACACACACACACACACACACACACACACACACACACACACACACATATATATATATATATATATATATATATATATATATATATATATATATATATATATATATATATATATATATATATATATATAGTCAAACCTGTCTTAGGGGTCACCTGTGTTCAGCGCTCATTCAAATTTTCCCCTGGCAAATTTCCTATATAAATGCCCAGTATTTAACGGTCGGTCACCTGCTTTCAGAGGTCAGTGGCCAGGTGTTTCTTAACCAAACCATGGTTTCACACTGTCTTAAGCGATCACTGGAGCGTACCAGAAGTGACCACACCAAGTATGCAAATTAAACACCTCTTTTGTTTGATGAACATGGCATTGTATATAAATATGTGTACCTGACAATTCTCACATCAGAATATGAGTACTTTTTATAGAAAATTACTTTCAGTACCTGACCTTTGTTACAACAAGACAGCTGAAATAACAGTGCAGCTGCTGACAAAACCGGCCTTGAACTCAGATTCTATCTGAACATGTTGTTTACAAAATGACCATAATCTGACTAAAGTACAATCATGGACACATATTATATAAATTCAATATATATAACATAATTGATTTGATTTTTTTAAATGGCCACAAAAATTACCTATATTTTATTTTTATTTTACTTAATCATACATTGGAATATTCAGCATTCTGAAAAGGGTTGTATAAATTTTCAACTACCTGACTTAGATATCGAACATTGATATATAGATCATAGTTTGGTCTATATGATCTTAATCTGATCAAAAGTCAACGGACAGTCTGATATACAGGCAATATCTTGAACACCAATCTGACCAATCAACGATCTGCAAAATTGTAAAATCACAGTTTGGTTCAAGTCAGCTTTTAAAAATACACAATTAATAATTGATTTGATGTAATTTTTTTTAAATATCAGACCCAATGTGTGCTTCTCCCGCACTGAAGATAAGGAGGACCCAAAAACGGAGAGTGAAAGTCAGATCCAGACACACCACATGTTCCAGACTCAGATCTGCGATGGATCAGATACAGCCTACAAGTGTACTTCATCGTAAGACATTATTATTATTATTATTATTATTATTATTAGTATGCCAATACGTTTTTTCTTAATAAAGTGCAGGGATTTATGTTGTCCTGTCTGTCTGTGCTGTCATCTGTCCATCCATCTATCCCTCCATTTGTGATGTGGCGTATCTCCTACACCATTGAAGATGCAGTCTTCAAACTTTCTGATACTTTTTGGAGTTTTTACATGTTGATATATGGACTCAGAGTTCAGGGAGGTTATTAAAAAATCTCCCAAAAGGTATTAAATATGGTAGATCTTGATCTGAATATTATCAACAAAGCCAGGGCTATAAAACTTGTAATGGGCTTTTGAATTACACCTTCAGGGTCATGCCCCAAGGGCGGGGGAATGTTGCTCCTGGGTCATAAGTCAGAAACTGTAACCATATATTTAGGTTTGAAAGACACGAGGAGACAAAATCAGACATGTATCCAATACAGACACTGGATCATGCCCCTGGGGTACGGGACTTGGCGCTGGGTCATAAACTGGAAACTGCAAAGATCCACACTCTATAAGAATGTATACATTTAATGGGCATGAGGAGATAACTGTACATGTGCATCGAACACAAACCCTGGGTCATGCTCCGGGACTAGGGGAATTATCTTTGGTTCATAATTTGGAAACTATCAAGATCCATACCTTATAACCATATATACACTAACTGGACATGAAGATACAAATACACATTTACAGCGCTGCAACATAGGCTCCTGGGTCAGACCATGCCACTTGTGGCATAGCTTGGAAGCACGGGGATATGCAATGGTGTGTCATTGACCGAATTCTAGATTTTAGCTCTACTGGTCATAGACCAGAAGAGCTTATGAGATGGTTTGTTGTCCTTCCGTCTATTAGTACAAGTTTGTTATCGCTACTCCTCAGAAACTATTTGGAAGATTGCCATGAAACTGAATACACACATTCACTCCCATGGTCGAGTTGGTACGAAGTGGCAGTGCTCGGACATCCAGCTTGAAAATGTTGTTATCACTATTCCTCCTGAATGGATGATCATATCAACATGGGATTTTCACTAAAAGACTTCTTAGAATGTCGAGTTGGTCATAAATGAAAACGGTGCTGATTTGACTTCCATTATAGCCGCCACAGTGGCCATCTTGAAAATATTGTTATTGTTACTCCTACTTGGATGGTCATATCAACATAGGGTTTTCGTTAAAAGACTTTTTTTGATGTCTAATGGGTCCTAAATGAAAATGGTGCTGATCTGATGTCCAATATGGCTGCCATGGCCGCCATTTTGAAAATCTTGCAACTCCTCCTGAACAGAAAGGATTTTTACCAAAACATTTCTTATGATGTCCTGTTGGTCTTAAATGAAAATAGTGCCGATCTGATATCCAATATGGCCGCCACAGAGCGGTCATCTTGAAAATCTTGTTATTGCTACTCCCCGTGAATGGATGGTCGTATCAACATGAGGTTTTCACTAAAAGAATTCTTATGATATCTATGTGGTTCTAAATGAAAATGGTGCAGATCTGATGTCCAATATGGCCGCCACATCAGCCATCTTGAAAATCTTGTTATCGCTACTCCTTCTGAATGGAAAGTCATATTGACATGAGGTTTTCTCCAAAAGACTTCTTGTGATGTCTAGTTGGTTCTAAATGAAAATGGGGCTGATCTGACATCCAATATGTCCACCACAGAAGCCATGTTGAAAATCTTGTTATCACTACTTCTCCTGAATGGAAAGTGATATTGACATGATTTTGTCACCAGAAGACTTCTTTTGATGTCTAGTTAATCCTAAATGAAAATGGTACTGATCTGATGTCTGATACGGCTGCCATAGTGGCCAGCTTGAAAATCTTTGTTATCACTACTTCTCCTGAATGGATGGTCATATCAGTATGGGGTTTTCACCAAAAGCATTCTTATAATGTTTTGTTGAACCTAAATTAAACTGGTGCTGATCTGACGTCCAGTATGTGACCATCTTGAAAATCTCATTTTCACTACTCCTCTTAAATTGAAAGTCATTTTGACATGGTGTTTTCATCAGAAGAGTTCTTATGGTGTCCAGTTGGTCCTAAATAAAAATGACTAACCCTCAATATGGCCACCATGGTGGCTATCTTGAAAAGATTGCTATGTCTACACCTCCCAAATGAATTATAAGTTATATCAACATGGGGTTTTCACCAATAGACTTCTTCTAATAATGCCTACTTTGTACTCAATGAAAATGGTGGCAATCTGACATCCAATATGTCCACCACAGCAGCTAATTTGAAAATCTTGTTATTGCTGAAGAATATCAGAGATGGTTTCAACACTCAGCAGTTGGAGGGAAGAAATGATCTTATCTTGAATTCCTGGAAATTCTTTTCATCCATTAGAGCGTCAGTCCCTTCGAGGGACTCATTATTATTATTATTATTATTATCATCATCTCAATGCTTTCTAACAAGGAATTATGTCATCCTGTTAGTCTGTACATCTGTTTGTTAGTAAAATGTACTGTATATCCTACTGCATTGAAAATATGAATTTGAAACTTTGGAATATGATAAGGGTGATCTGTAGATGTTCAGTAGTTTTAAAAATTTTATATGACCCCAAGGATCTAGGCAAGTTGTGTGGAAAGGAGATAATTTTAAAAGTATTTTTGGTTTTGGTATAGATATGAAAGTTGGCATGTATCATCATGAAGACCAGGATATATATATATATATATATATATATATATATATATATATATATATATATATATATATATATATATATATATATATATATATAAACATATATAAACATATACACATAATGGGTGTTGGGACTATTCCCTTGTGTCATGTCCCAGCTGCAGGGCGATGTTGCCCAAGTGTCATAACTTGGAAAGTACTTAGATCACAGATCACTCCATATTCATGTATGCATTTAAAGGGCATGAAAAGATGCAATAAAATATGTGACCAACATTGGCCCCAGGGTCAGCCTTTCTCCTCAGGGACCTGTCCCCATGGTCATAAATTGGAAACTTTTGAGATTCCACCTAATAATCATATATACACTTACTGGGCAATCAACATACTGTAACAATATATGTACATTTACTGGACATGAGATGAAATGCTTACCGTATTTGCCGGCCTATAAGTCGATACTTTTTGACCTGGAAGTCTGGACTTCGTCTTATACTCCAAATCGACTTATATATGGATTATGTGTTTGAAATTGCTTTACCGTTTGTTAATGTAAATTTTCGTACGTAAAAAAAAAAAAAAAAAAAAAAAAAAAAATTAAAAGTACGAAAAGTATTGTGTCAACAAATTATTATCATTTTGGGGAAGAGATCGTATGCGAAAAAATATAGGACCCGACATTGAGAAGGATTCCGAAATATTTACGTGATTGTCAGTATTAAATTCATGTGCATTATACGTAGATGCGGCGCTAAAGCAGCATGCATTAATAATATATGTTGTTTAAATTTGACTACATATGTGTATTAGAATTGACAGGTTAGAAAACGGATAACCATGACATGGACATGGGTATTCCATTACACATTTTTCTTATTGCATCTTGTGATTGAAATAAAAGATGTCCCGATATGAGAGAGAGAGAGAGAGAGAGAGAGAGAGAGAGAGAGAGAGAGAGAGAGAGAGAGAGAGAGAGAGAGAGAGAGAGAGATTTCAGCCCTTCTTCATGCTATTTTGCTTAATGTACCTTACTGACCCCTTTTAGCTGAAGCATTTGTCAAAGAGAGAAAACAGTAATAAAATAGTCAATGGAAATTAAAACAATACATACCATACTCCTTCAGTTTCAAAGATATATAATTTATATTTAGATATTCACAATATTTATATCCATATTGACTCCATTTAGTTTAAATTCCAAGATGACCATTTAGCATTCTGTGTTGTTTTCTTTGCAAATAAATGAACTCAATATTCCCACAAAATAAAATTAACCTTTATCAGTGAGTGCATGTACACTTCCTGTAGTTAGGCGGCATTTTGGTTTGATCTTTGCTCATGAATTCAAAGCTCCGACGCTTCTGTCGGCGAGATCAAAAGATGTCACTGGTTGAGAAACTTACATGAGCAAGCACCTGGCATTACAGGTCATTATACAGTACTCCATACATTAGCATGCTTTACGTGATCGATTACAATACCCTATGGGAAGCCTCATTTCCCTATTGGTAGCCTCACTAATTTGATCACATCTACTGCATGTGTCAACTGGAATGACCTGGCCAAAGCTGTAGGCATATTTAATTAGAATGTAAATAACACTGCAAAGCCATTTGGTTATTTCTGATAATGGATATAAAAACAAGAATGAACTGTTTATTCAGAGATATTAATTGATGATGGAATACAGTAATGCCCCTGTACATGAGTAAGATCACAATCATCAGGTAACTAAACAATACATATTACAATCGTCCTGTAACCTCTCTCTCTCTCCAAAAGCTACAAGTAAAAACTGTTCTGAATGCATACGTTCTTAAACACTGATATAGCGTTGTTTCATCTCTCTCTCTCTCTCTCTCTCTCTCTCTCTCTCTCACAGACACACATACATACACGCATTCACTAAAAACAACAAGTCTTAATGGAGTTCTTTTATTTTTTATTGTATATATAATTTGACAATAAGGTTCCTGTTGCTGTAAGAATACAAGTTGCACTTATTTTTTGACAACAGGGGTTCATATCATTGCGTAAAATGTACCAATAAATAATACATAGAAATAATACATGTACAGACCATCTTAATCATGTTCCCAATTAATCTGGAATAGCATTGTGATACCATTAATATTCATGAAACCGGAAGTTACTAGCGAAAGTGACGAAGCCAAGGTGTTGATCTGGCTTCGTCTTATACTCCGCATCGACTTATATATGGATGAAGGATTGAAAATTGACGAAATTAGCGAAATCGACTTATACTCCGCATCGACCTATAGGCCGGCAAATACGGTATGTGCATCTAAAATTGCCCCTTGGGGAAGTTGTTATCCTCAGGGTCTGAGCAAGAGCTTAAAACTTAGGAGTGGAAATAAAGATAAGTAAGAATGGGGATTTTTTTTTTTCTTCTTCAGAATTCTAGTTATTATAATAATTATTATTGTTATTGTTGTTGTTGTTGTTGTTGTTTGTTGTTGTTGGTCTAGTGTTGCTTGACACAAGTATTGGGTCTATCACTGTTGTTTTGCCTTTGACAAGGCCCATTGATAGCAAACTTTCATTGTGCAGATACCATATGTTCCAAGAGTTAGCCCCTGTGACCAACTCTTTATTATAAGTACACATTGATTAGAAAAAAGGCATCCATCTCAATTATTTCAGAAAACAGCATCAGTAAAAAAAAGACTTTTCATTATATTTCTTGGGACATGATACTCAAGAGTGCCAATTGGAACATTGCCAATGGCAACAGGTTTCTCTCAAGTTTAAATGAAATTCAGTATTATCATTATCATTGACAATTGGTGTCCCCACAAATTATGTAAAATTCTGTACTTTTATCTGCTGTTAAGGATGAGGATCTGTATTTAGAGGAAACAAGTGGAGGAAAATAATTTTCAATAATATTAATAATTGAAGTACTCGTGAATTTCATGGTATTTTGCTGTATTTCATCACTCACTTTGTAACATTTTCCATTTCTGGAGATTTTAAAAAAAATGTAATAAATGCATGAATGAGAAAGAAATAAAGAAATAGTAAGTTAAACAATGTACTTTCTTTCATGAAAAGAAATCACTTTTGGATTATCCCTTGGTATATCCACAACTTTGGTGAAAAATGTGTATTATGTGGAAAAATCCATACACATGGTAGATATAAGCCTGTAGACATTTCCTAAGTATTATTAATAGTTTGTGAAGTTGAAGAGAGCTGCAAGTCCAAGTGCAGATTATGGTATGGCCCAGAATGCTTTGTTCGGCCCATTAGACAGGCAAATTCCCTTTCAGTATTTAGGGTTACACTTGATTAGTCCATTACATAAACCATCAAATTTAATTATTTACTTTGTGTTTTAACTCTAATGAGAACTTGTAATAATATGAATAACTGAATATCTCTTTGCCAGGGTCATAACTAGCAAGGGAAAAAAAACAGTGACAGAGATATATGAATGCTGTCCTGGATTCTCAAGGAAATCAATGGACTATGGCTGTCCCATAGGTAATAAATTAATTATATTTTCTCTCTCTCTCTCTCTCATCTATACATTAATGTTGGTAAAAAGCTCATTGGAGTTTATGTTTATTTGTTATTTTAGTAATGACAACTCCAAATAAATCTTATCTGATATTATGGATATGTGTCATAGGATGAATAGGTGAATAGATGGACAGAAGAATTAATAGATGCTCATTTCCTTATTTAATAATTCATATACATCTATTCTGGATATAACATATCAGTTGTTTTAAAAAACTACCCCATGGACCAACCTCCCATAATGGTCACCTTTCATTGAAAGCTATCTCTTATATCCAGCCAATGCTCAATTTTCCCAGCTCTTATTTCCTCATTGATGTTACCTCCTTAACCAGACACCTCCCTCAAACAGCCACCTCCTCTAAGCAGATGCCTCCCTCAAACAGTCAGATGTGTTTCTAATGTCATCATCTGGCTAGTGGAAAGAGGTTGGACTTTATTGTTGAATATTTGCCCACATCTGATATAGATCAGCATTTAAAGTCCATAAATAAAACAAGTATATGTTGTATTCTTACAATATTGTGTGTCATAACAAACTTTGCTATTATGAATTCTCTGATGCAATGAATGCCCAATTTAAACTCTGAAAGACACACATAATTATATAATACTTTATAATAATGAGCACTTTGTTATTAGAAATGTTCAATAATAACCTTAATTGTTTATTCATAAGTGGCTCATATGACCAAAGTAACGTCATAATATGCATAACATCCATGAAGATTCAAGCTTTTCTTCTTACATGTTATATAAACAAAAGTGTCTTCCCTGCTACAGCAAAGAAACTGCAAGACCTTATTTCTACTGCAAGGGAGTTGAATCTCAATGAACTGATACGTGCCATTGAAGCAGTAGACCTGGTGCCTACACTTACAGAGACCAACAATAGCTTCACCATTTTTGGACCCACTGATGAAGCCTTCCAGAAAATCAGATTACTGCCTCACAGTGAAAATGAGGTCCCTCTTAAGGTATTATATCAAGCCTACACTTGTTATAATGGCAAATTTTACCCACAGGTGAAACTGGCATTATAAAAAGTCAGCATTATAAGGAGGTTTGAACTAAGCAATCATTGGAAGCATGCCTAAATAGATAGATAGATAGATAGATAGATAGATAGATAGATAGATAGATAGATAGATAGATGATAGATAGATAGATAGAGGGAGGGAGGGAGGGAGGGAGGGATGGATGGATGGATAGATGGATAGATAGATAGATAGATAGATAGGTAGATATAATAAGATATTCACAAAAAGGAAACAATAAAACTAAGTTTAATTCATTCAATCAATGTTAATTGCTAAAATGCAGCATATGAATTAGAATACCGTCATATCAAAATTAGAATCACAGAGTCCCTGGATATGACCTCAAGCAACATGTACCTTCAACCCTGCTATAGCACGCTTAGTTATAACATGCATTTGAATATAACACAATTGTGGTTTGGCTCCTGCAATTTTACAATAATTTAACCAATTTATTGAAGTAATACAAAGTTTTAGTGCTAAAATAAAAAGAGTGTGATTTAATAATTTGGCAATATGTGTTGTGTTCTTGTAGACAAAAATGTCTTGTCATTCTGTCTATCTTTATATGAATATAGATGTGAAAAGTTTCTATTTGCGGATATTGATTTCAACTCTGTCAATAGTCAATCACTGCACATTGATCTTAGCTTATTTATGAAAGATGTCAGCACTTTAGGAAGCTGATAAATGTTATCTTATTATTATTGACCCATGAACAATAAAGTCATGAAGTCTTCTTTGTGTTCATCTCAATGCATTTTGTGTACAATCATTGCTCAAATAATAGCTGACAGATGTTTGCTCATTCAGTTGGCATACACAACTAAACACCATAAAATGCAGTGGTTGATAAAAGATTCTCACCTGAATGTATGTATGTAAATCACAGATATGTATCTATTACTTGTTTCTTACTTTGACTCTTGATTTTCTTAAATTTGATAGGAAAAAAATCTTCAGCGTAAAAAATCAGATTCATACCTTAAATAAATGATGTTAATTAATTAGATATATGAGATTTGCTCAGTATTGATCCCTTTTACAATGGACCATGAAGCTTTACTGGAAACTTAAAATAATTTAAAGATTTCTAATTATTCAGTTGCTCTCAGCATCATGGTGGAGACCTAAAGTGTCATGAATACACAAAACAAAATTACTGACTGAAGAATTTAATCAATGAGAGATATTATAGATTATTACATGGCACAATCAATTGACAATATAACAATGACAGATATTATAGATTATTACATGGCACAATCAATTGGCAATATAACAATGACAGATATTATAGATTATTACCTGGCACAATCAATTGGCAATATCACAATGATAGATATTATAGATTATTACCTGGCACAATCAGTTGGCAATATAACAATGTATTTTATGCTAGGCTGTGAATTACTGGATTTTCCAAGTAAAATAATTGTGATATTTCACTGCAGTGAAAAATATGATATTTTTTCACTGGCCGTCAATAAACATTAATAACGTTATAACTAAGAAATTCCAAACTCTTTGTAAGATGCTTACGTAGTGTAAAGGTTAAGATGGTTGCTTCACATCCAGGTAAACTTGGTTCAAATTGGTTCAAATCCAGCAATAGGCAAATATATTTTTTTTCATTTTCTTTTTATCTGCTGTTTTACCTTGAATTGGGAAGGAGCATTATGTAACTACTGATATTTTATGTGCAAATATACACAAAACAGAGCAGAACATAAACGGTAAACTGCTGTCATTATCGTGTGGGATATAGTAAGAAATCAGCTACTTCAGAGTGTTATACAAATTGCTAGACAATATGCTTGAGCCTAAAATAAAAAGAATATTTGCTTGCTCTGAGTGAATAACGGATATATTTAATCTCGTGTGTGAAAAACTTAAGTATTTTCACTCGTGGCTTTGCCATTCGTGAAAATACTGAGTTTTTCACCCACTTGGTGAAATATATCCGTTATTCACTAGTTTCAAGCAAATATCCTCTCTGTATTTATTGTAGCATATGGCATTTTTGTCCAAATATTTGGTTGGTGGAGATAGGCATGGGTGGTGGTATGACAGAGAACTTAGAGAGTGGAGAAATCTATTCTGGGTCATTTGTTGGCCAGGGTGGCAGTATAAAGCATAATACATTGTAATAGGCAAGGCTGGTGGTATGACAGAGGACTTAGAGAGTGGAGAAATCTCTTCTGTGTCATTTGTTGGCCAGGGTGGCAGTATAAAGCATAAGACATTATAATAGGCAATCATTGTGGTATGACAGAAGACTCAGAGAGTGGAGAAATCTCTTCTGTGTCATTTGTTGGCTAGGGTGGCAGTATAAAGCATAAGACATTATAATAGGTGTATAATGTGAGGAGAATTTCCCATTATGTTCAACACATAAGCTAATTAGCTCCAAAGTCCAAACATTTAGACCTGGACTTCATGGTTTAAGCAACTATTTCTGGACTATGGGACTGGTGTGCAAATCATTGGAGAAAAACAAGTTTCAACAGTTTTTCGTAAATAGAGGTAGCACATTTTAATATTTAAAAAATAATTTTAGTTTCGCAAACTGAATCTTCTAATATGCTTCAGATTTAAACTTTCTTAAGTATCATTTCATCCACTGATGCTGCACTTGGGATATTGATTCCCAACCCGCACCTCCCATCCCTGGAGCACATGAGGGCAAAGTTCAGATGGATATTGTTCTTACCCTTCTCAACAAGGACACTGATTCCCAACTTATCCAGTCAACAAGTAGCTGATGCAAACGATAAACTAATTATGTTTTTGTTTTGATCATCATTAAAATATTTGTTGTAGAATGAAAATATTCTTAGCAATAGTTTTTAGATCCTTCATATATTTGACTCATTCTAGATTACAGTAAAATCAGACCTGAAAGATCAATGTTTAGCGAAACCACTTGTCATTAAAGATCAGATTCTAAAAGCACAGACCAATGTTTAGGGAGACTACTTGTCATTAAAGATCAGATTCTTAAAGCTCAGATTAATGTTTTGGGAAACCACTTGTCATTAAAGATCAGATTCTTAAAGCACATATCAATGTTTTGGGAGACCACTTGTCATTAAAGATCATATTCTAAAAGCACAGATCAATATTTTGGAAGACCACTTGTCATTAAAGATCTGATTCTAAAAGCACAGATCAATGTTTTTGGAGACCACTTGTCATTAAAGGTCATATTCTAAAAGCACAGATCAATGTTTTGGGAGACCACTTGTCATTAAAGGGCAGATTCTAAAAGCATAGATCAGTGTTTTTGTATAATATTTTTACCCTGATTAAGAGACCATCTGTGCTGAGATACCATTGTTCTGCTCAGTGTTTTTGTATAATATTTTTACCCTGATTAAGAGACCATCTGTGCTGAGATACCATTGCTCAGTGTTGGCAGAACGAATGGTCTCTTAAGACTGGTTTTAGTTGCCTTCAAATTTTCTTTGTCTTCAGATGATTTCATAAGGTTTCTTTCTCTTCAGTAGTTATTGTTTAAATTTAAATTCTTTTCTGTTGTTTTTCTTATATTCTCAAGAAAATTAAATACTCAGAAATTTTTTCAAATAACTGACAAAATTCAGTGCATTTCTCTAAATTCAAGGACCCAATTTCATTATGGATTAAATAGCATATGTCAAAGTTTTTTTGAGCTCTACTGGTCATAGACCAGAAGAGACTGTGGGATGGTCTTTTGTCCATTGTCCGTCCATCTGTTAGCACAAGTTTGCTTCACTACTCTTCTTAAACTACTTGGAGTATTGCCATGAAACTTTACACACAGATTCATCTCATGGTCTAGTTAGTCTTAAATAAAAATGGCGCTGCTCGGACATTTTGAAAATCTTGTTATTGCTACTCCTCCTGAATGGTCATATCAACATGGGGTTTTCACTGAAAGACTTCTTATGATGTCTAGTTAGTCCTAAATGAAAATAGTGCCAATCTGACATCCAATATGGCTGCCAAGGCAGCCATCTTGAAAATCTTGCTATTGGTACTCCTCTTAAATGGATGGTTGTATCAACATGAGGTTTTCACTAAGAGACTTCTTATGATATCTTGTTGGTCCTAAATGAAAAAACTGCCAATGTGACATCAAATATTGCTGCTACAGTGGCCATCTTGAAAATCTTGTTATTATTATTGCTACTCCTCCTGAATAGATCGTTGTATCAACATGATGTTTTCATTGAAATGCTTCTTATGATCTCTAGTTTGTCCTAAATGAAAATGGAGCCAATCAGATATCTAGTATGGCCGCCACAGATGCCATATTGAAAATCTTGTTATCACTACTTCTCCTGAATGGAAAGCCATATTGACATGGTGTTTTCACCAGAAGACTTCTTATGATGTCAAGTTAGTCCTAAATAAAAATGGTACTGATCTGATGTCTAATATGGCTGCCATAGTGGCCATCTTGAAAATCTTGTTATCACTACTTCTCCTGAATGAATGGTCATATCAGTATGGAATTTTCACTCAAAGACTTCTTATAATGTTTTGCTGAACCTAAATTAAAACTGTGTTGATCTGTCATCCAATATGTGGTCATCTAGAAAATCTTGTTTTCTCTGCTCCTCTTAATTGGTAAGTCATTATGACATGTTGTTCTCATCAGAAGAGTTCTTATGGTGCCCAGTTGGTCGTAAATATAAATGACTAAACCTCAACATGGCCACCATGTTGGCTATCTTGAAAATATTGTTATTTCTACTCCTTCCAAATGAATAGCTATATCAACATGGGGTTTTCACCAATAGACTTCTTATGATACCTAGTTAGTCCTAAATGAAAATGGTGCCAGTTATACATCCAATATGACTGCCATGACAGATGTCTTGAAAATTGTGTTATCACTACTCCCCCTGAATGAATGATTATTATGAAATGGGTTTGACCAAAAGACTTCTAATGATGTCTGCTTTGTCCTAAATGAAAATGGTGCCAATCCGACATCCAGTATGTCCTCCACAGCAGCTAATTTGAAAATCTTGTTATTGCTGAAGAATATCAGAGATGGTTTCAACACTCACAGTTGAAAGGAAGAAATGGTCTTATCTTGAATTCCTGGAAATATTCTTTTTCCCAGTAGAGCACTAGTCCCTTTTAGGGACTCTTGTTAAGTGTTTGCCTACAATTTGATCTGTTTTTCATAAATTACAGATTTAGAGTATATCCTTGTATAATTTAATAAAGGAGTCAGGTTTCAATAGTGAATGTTTTTTCTTCCCCAGGACATGGGCAGTATGGTGATTGTATCTGAGCAAGCAACCAGTGCCCTGATGCAGGATACCATGAATCTGGTTCTAGGTCATGTGGCCCTGGGGACACTGACCAGCACTCGGCTGAAAAACAACCAGCTCATCGAAACAGCCAGTCCATTTAAGAGCAAAATCAGGGTGAATCTGTATGATCAGCCTCAGCAGGTATGTTTGTTTATGTGTGTGCATATATGTCTGTCTGTATGCATATATATGTATGTGCAAATGGAATGTTTGTATGTATGTATCTCTGTATGCATATCTCATGGATGGATGGATGAACAGATGAATATACAAGTAATATCATGTGAATGGATGGATCATGAATTATTGTGGGATCAATTGATGCATTTTTTAAGAAATGGTTTAAAAATGGAGAGAGATATTTAAGGTTCTTGGATACTTTTTTAACAAACATTTATATCTCTAGAAATGCAAGTAGAACTATAGTTCATATTATTTAATTGTTTCAGATTATTGTCAATAATCTGCATGCATTTACATCCTTTTTAATAAATGTATTGCTTTATTTCAAGGTTATCACAACTGACTGTAAACGTGTAATATCTGTAGACAATGTTGCCCTAAATGGAGTGATCCATGTTGTGGAAGAAATCCTGCAACCAGTCACAGATTCACTGATGGACAAGATCAGCAGAAATCCAGATCTCAGCTATCTCAAAACTGGTATATTCATAAAAGTTTCTTGCATTTAGAGTATTCATAAAAGTTTCATGCATTTAGAGTATTCATAAAAGTTTCATGCATTTAGAGTATTCATAAAAGTTTCATGCATTTAGAGTATTCATAAAAGTTTCATGCATTTAGAGTATTCATAAAAGTTTCATGCATTTAGAGTATTCATAAAAGTTTCATGCATTTAGAGTATTCATAAAAGTTTCATGCATTTAGAGTATTCATAAAAGTTTCATGCATTTAGAGTATTCATAAAAGTTTCATGCATTTAGAGTATTCATAAAAGTTTCATGCATTTAGAGTATTCATAAAAGTTTCATGCATTTAGAGTATTCATAAAAGTTTCATGCATTTAGAGTATTCATAAAAGTTTCTTGGATTTAGAGTATTCATAAAAGTTTCATGCATTTAGAGTATTCATAAAAGTTTCATGCATTTAGTATATTCATAAAAATTTCATGCACTTAGTTGCCAAAAATAAAAGTTTCATGCATTTAGTTGCCAGAAAAGAATTTTATTTTCTTCAAAATTTCATTCACAATAATAACAATGCAGTTATACAATATTTGTATTGCCAATGATCAGTTAATACAAATTTAATGTTCTGAAATGCAAATTTACTAAATTAACTGAAAATTAATGTAAAAAAATGTATTATTTACATTATTCTAATTATTTTATATAGTTTGTGGTCTATGTTTTAAACACTTTTATCTTCAATAATGTTTTCTTGTTCTGATATTTTAAACCCTTTGGTATTTGCTTTGTATAGATGTGTATTCATGACACACACACACACAAACAAGCACACACACACATACACACACACATATATATATATATATATATATATATATATATATATATATATATATATATATATATATATATATATATATATATATATATATATATCTATTTTGATTATATTCATGACACAAATATATATATTGCAAAGAACATTTGAAATGGAAGCAATCACAGCTTTTTTAACCTGCATAAAAATTTAAAATACTTAATATTGCAGCTGTTGGTAAAACTGGTTTGGGACAGATGTTGCGTGAAGATGGAGATTTGACAGTATTTGCACCAACTGACAGTGCCTTCAAAAAGATAGACCCAAATCTGCTCAACAAACTTCTTTCAGATCCAACATGCTTGACCAGTATGTATTTGGTGCATGTATTTTTTTTTAGTATAACCTTTCCTTCAAACCATCCCTATAATATGACAATTTTATCATTGCAACCAGTTTCTTTTGTAAACTTGAAATCTTGTAAATAATCCTTTAAAATCAGACCACCTTTGAATCTAAATCACTTCTCTCCTTTCTGTAAAGTGGTCTTAGGTGGGAGATGGGTGGTATTACTCTATTTATGTAACCGATCATTCATTCATTCATTAATTCATTTGCCTTCTTGATTATAAATCTCACTGTCTCTCTCTCTTTATATATATATATATCCATACTGTGGTGCCATATATTAATGAACAAACATCAGCAACATCATAGAGTTATGTGCATACATTGCAACAATTTTAATTATGATTACTATCATAAAGTTTACTAACCTCAATACTTGGTTATGTAGCCTTTTGCACAAATTACTTTGAGAAAGTGCCTTGGGATAGAAGAATCCAAGTTTGTAATGTACACTAATTACTTAGAGAAAGTGCCTTGGGATAGAAGAATCCAAGTTTTTAATGTACACAAATTACTTTGAGAAAGTGCCTTGGGATAGAAGAATCCAAGTTTGTAATGTACACAAATTACTTTGAGAAAGTGCCTTGGGATAGATTCAGAATCCAAGTTTGTAATGTACACAGATTACTTAGAGAAAGTGCCTTGGATTAGATGAATCCAAGTTTGTAATGTACACAGATTACTTAGAGAAAGTGCCTTGGGATAGAAGAATCCAAGTTTGTAATGTACACTAGAGGGATAGTACTCCATATGTCACTGATTTTATATTCAAGGTCTGTGATGTTGTTGATGTATAAAGTTCTGTTTTTCAACCTAGTCTTCAAAAGTAGCCAACAATTTTCAATAATATTCAGATCTAGACATACATGTGACAGAACCAGGACATCAGATCAATAGATTTCAACATTTTGATCAGAAGATTGGCTTCTAAATCAGTATGATTTCTTATTGACATACATTTTTACATGTTTTTAGGTAACTGAAAACAAAACAAGTGCATTTTTGCCATAATATGTATTCATATTATAAAAAAAACAGCAAGCTTTGAACAGATTCTGATAGAAAATGTTACAATAATAATTAATTAATATGAGTCCATGTATTGTGAATTATATGAAAAAGGAAGAGTTGTGTATCTCATAGTTCACTGCAAAGATTTTTTTATATAAAATCCACAAGCATTTTTAGTTTCCTTTACAAGTTTACTCTCTGTAGTCCACTTATGACATTCATTGTGATTATTAAGTTTAACGCATAACAGGTTCTCAAAAGTTTTCGGGTCCAAATTTCCCCTATGTGATGGTGTCTGCATATGTCCGGTGATATAAATTCTTTCTCCATATACTATCTTAAAATTCACTTTGAATGAAACACACAATGCAAACTCATAACCTTTGCTACTAACCTGCACAAACTCCAACTCTGATTTCCAAGCATCATTGAAATTGTTGTAATATTTTTTATCAAATGGTTTTTTAGCACTGGGAGAAAGTGCATGTTTTGACATTTTTACATGAATTGACCAAAACAAACGAAAAAAACACCCCAAGAAGAGCTTCCCTTAAATACTCCTCTAAAAACATCTTGAAAAACACAATAATAATTTAACAAACCAGAAAATCAAGTACTTATGAAAGTGTTTCTGCTGAAATCATATTTTGGCTGGTCTCTCCTTTATATCTCACCTCTGCCAAAGGTTAGCCAATATTTAATCAAAGACTCACAAACCATCATGGACCACCTTTGATCCATTTATTACTTATAACACCTCAATAAATAACCTGCATTTGGCCTTAAACTCTCCTAATTACAATAATAAGGTAATCAATTTACAGCTTGTTGTGCACACATATCAGCTGTTGAGTAACAATTCCTAATTGGATTACTCAGCATGCCTTACTGCACCAGACATTAAACTGGTGGAACAGTTCCGGCCCCCAGTAGACTGGTTTCTGCAATGTGTGAATAGAATACATAATAATAATATGTGGGTTTTTTCAAATTTTTCCTAAGATTGTTTAATTTTAAAAAGTGGTTGATTTCAACTTAAAATTGTCAGTGTGATCGATGCACTTTAAAATGGTATTTTTGTCCTACCGCTGGTGGAATCACATCTATGTTTGGAAATTGTGCAGGCCATGCCATTGTGCAGATTTGGTTCTGACATTTACAAGTTTCAGTAATCTGAGCATGATATACAGGAGCATTGTCATCTTGGAAAATGTAATTGTTTTGAGGGAAATACCTGGCAACAACTGGCCACAACTCTGAATTGAGAATATCTACATATTTGTCAGCATTGATATTACCATGAACAACTGTCAAAGTACCCACACCATTCCAGTTATCAAACTCACTTTGACTTGTGGAGCAGGACAGGTGCATTAGGGTAGCCATCTTTCACCAGGCTGTCTCCATACACAGTAATTTTCTTCAATTATGACCTTGCATTCTTTGAACAAAATCACATGATTCCACTGTCTAATTATAGTACATTAATGTTTTTAATTGGTTCATGCAGCATGATTTTTCTAGTTCTAAGCACGGATGCAAATCTTTTTCCTGACAACTCTCCTATAAAAATTATTTGTATACAGTCATCTCTGAACAGTTCATTAAGACACTGTGTGATCTGTCACCCCATTAAAAATGTTAGTAATGTCAGCCAATGAAAGACCTCACTTCTGGTTTACAAGCTGCAAAACTTGACAAGTCCCACAATTACTTGTTTTTCTCTTCTGTCTTTTCCTTAGCCATGTTTCCACACTTCTGGACAAGTACTGTTTTACCACCATATATAGTGTTACGAGATAATCTAAATTCTCTTGCTATGGTAGTATATTTTTTCCCAAGTAGATACATTATTACAATGATTTCTTTCATGTTCAGACTTTACAAATCCACTTGCTCAATGCCCAGGACAAGCTCAAATTTGGCTCTGAGCAAGCTTGAGTTTGTATGGTACATCTACTTGCATATGGGCATGTCAACAAAATTTAGCAAGAGAGGTAGTGTTCAGTTCGTAATGTTTTATGTTCTTGAAGTTTTATATTACTCTGCAATCTCTCGACATTACATAAATCAACACCTTTATTTCTCATGTATATGTACCACATTCCTCAAATACATAACTGCCCACAGTTTGTTTCATCTATCAATCCATTATTTCACATGATATACTGTCAAAGTCCATCATTTGCATCTTGTAGTTGATGTCAAGGTTGGTCTCGCATTTTCTCACACAGGCATGATAATGTGAATATACAAATAGAAAATAAATATTTATATTTTAACTTATCAGTTGTATTTTAATTATAATATTTGTATGTATATGGGATTCACTGACTTTCATGTCCTAACCTAGCCAAAGACAGTTTGCGAGTTCCAAAATGTGCAGAAATTGCGAACTCTGAACAATTGACTTGCCAAAAATTGTTTTGATGAATGTCACCGATTTCAAGGGGACTAGGTGATGATGAATAATAATACAACTTATGAGATTTCTTTGACAGTTGTATATGGAAATAAAAGGCACTCCTCTCTAATGATTAGCAACCTGTTAATCTAGTAACTACAAGTGGTGTTTATTGTTGATGTGATTATTACAGGAGACTGATTCATATTTACTATTTCACTGGATCAAAATAAGTGTTCTTAAATCATTCTTAAAAGTTGGCTTGCCAGTGATTGTTTAGATGCATGTCACCAATTTCAAGATGAAAACTGGATGCTATGGAAGCAGAAGCAGACATGTGAGTGGACACAAAACTCCCCAGAAAAAAAGCAAAGAGTGAATTCATTGATATTGGAATATTTCAGTGAGGAAGACTATTTTGCCTTGTTTTCTTACTGGATTTGATACTTAAATCTGCATGATCAATTGAACTTGAAGTGGAAACATAGATAAAGAAAAATGTTATGATAAATTACAACATGATTAAAATTAAGTTAACACAGTTCTCTTCTTGGCTGTTTAATTTTTCAGGTTAAGGTCGTTTACCTAAACATTTCTCTCTCTAAAATATCTAGCCAAAGGCATTTAAAAAATCCTTCTATACGTATCCCCCATTATCTGTCTGTTTTTATACATGTATATGTCTGTCTTTGCTCTTCTAACTATATCTGCATTCTAACCCTGCCTTTCTTTCCTCATCAACATGTCTATCTACATGTACTATTTGCACATATCTTTTTTGATAACTTTAATTATATACATATTGTTTTGAGGTGCAAACAAAGATAAAAAGAAAATCAAAGTTCTGTATTTGTAAAATAAGCAATGCAATTTCCTTAAAACTTTATTGTGATATTTTGTATTCATATTTTGGGGCAAACTCAAATCCCCCAAGGGCAAGTTTAATTTTTCAATCAACTTGCCCTAGGCAAGCTGACTTTTATAAAATTTGTAAAGCCTTGATGTGTGTTGTAAAATCTTTTGATTTACAGATGTCTGTTTCAAAACATGCATGTTTGTTTGCAGATGACAATTTGGTGTCGTTTGCACACTTCACTAATTCTGGAAATCAAGACCTGAAAATAGATATCTAAATACATCACTGACATGGTGTGTAAGTGGAGCATGGGTCAAAATAAAGTGCAGCATAAGAATAACAAGAGCAATGCTATCACATTTGTTCATAAATATATTGGACATATTTACACAAAATAGAAATATGGTTTGCACATTTTAATATGAGTTTTCGTCAGATTTTTGGGTTCATTATTTAACTCTTTATTTGTAGTTTTGCTTTTGTCACTCGAACATGTAAATAGTGCCAGTTTTAGCTCTGCTGGTTATAGACCAGAAGAGCTTATGGGATGTTCTGTTGTCCATCGTCTGTCATCTGTTGTCCATCCATCCATTAGAGCAAGTTTGTTATCACTACTCCTCCTGAACTACTTGGAGGATTACCATGAAACTTTAAACATACATTCATCCCATAGTCTAGCTGGTCCTAAATGAAAATGGTGCCGCTTGTACATCCAATATGGCCATAAAAGTGGCTATCATGAAAATTTTGTTATCACTACTTCTCCAGAATGGATGACCATATCACCATTGGGTTCTCACTACAAGACTTCTTATAATTTCTAGTTGGTCTTAAATGAAAATGGGGCCAATCTGATGTCCAATATGGCCACCAAAGTGGCAATCTTAAAAATCTTGTTATTGCTATTCCTTCTGAATGGAAAGTCATATTGACATTCAGTTTTTACCAAAAGACTTATTAAGATGTTTAGTTGGTCCTAAATGAAAATGGTGCTAATCTGATATCCAATATGGCTGCCACAGTGGCCATCTTGAAAATCTTGCTATCGCCACCCCTCCTGAATGGATGGTCATATTAACATGGGGTTTTCACTTAAAGACTTCTAATGATATCTAGTTGGTCCTAAATGAAAATGGTGCCAATCTGATGTCCAATATGGCCACCAAAACAGCAATCTTGAAAATCTTGTTATTGCTACTCCTCCTGAATGGGAAGTTATATTGACATGGGGTTTTCACCACAAGACTTGTTAAGGTGTTTAGTTGGTCCTAAATGAAAATGGTGCTAATCTAATATCCAATATGGCCACCACAATGGCCATCTTGAAAATCTTGTTATCACTACTCCTCCTGAATGTAAAGTCATATTGACATGGGATATTCACCAGAGGAATAAATGAAAATGGCGCTGATATCTGACATCCAGTATGGCCACCAAGGCAGCTATCTTGAAAATCTTGCTATTGCTACTCCTCCTAAATGGAAAGTTATATTCACATGAGAGTTTTCACCAGAAGACTAATTATGATATCAAGTTGATCCTGAATCAAAATGGTGCTGATCTGACCTCAAATATGGCTGCCACAATGAACATATTGAAAATCTTGACACTAATTCTAAAACATGGATTTTTTTAGCAAAAGTCTTCTAATGGTGTCTAGTTTGTCCTAAATGAAATGGCATTGATCTTACATCCAGTATGGCTGCCATAGTGGCTAATTTTAAAATCTTATCACTCCAGGATGGTTTCAACACTCAGCAGTTAGAAAAAAGAAATGTCCTTATCTTGAATTCCTGGAAATTCTTTCCGGACAGTAGAGTGTCAGTCCCTTTCGAGGGACTCTTGATGTCAGTTGTTTCTTCTTCCAACCAAGACCTTGATTAGCATGAAACAAGGGAAAACTGTTTTGTAACTGCACTGTTGCCAATTAATTATTGTGTCTATTTCTCTGTCTGTCTGTCATCAAAGACCCGGATATTGTCCCAGATTAGGGCTGACAGTAGGCTAATCTGAAGTTCTGAAGGTGAATTATTCATAACTAAATGTTTGTAGGTAAGCCATTTAAAAAAGATTATGTTTATATGTTTTTTTTTAAATTGTGATTGATGCTATTAATTTGTATACATAATCAATAGAATATTTTTAGATTGTTTTTTTAATTTTTTAATTAAATATGAGGGCTTTATTAACCAGGCATGTGGTCTTGCTTTTGATGCTTTGCTGACATTGACTGACAAAACAGTATTCTAAAAGCCAGACTGACTCAATTGACTTTCAATGGAGAAAAATCATTACATACATGTATTTAAGAAGCCATGACTGTCATTTGTCTTCACTCACATGTCAAGATGTCAGAATGACCAGAAAAGTGTCATAGAATTGAACTTTCCTTACAGGATAAAATTAGTATGATCAGTGAGTATGAATCTGTGCTAAAACCTACATTGATGAAACTAGGGAAAAAATTCAGCATTGGAACATCTACTGTTTCAAATATTGTAAATCAAATGGAATTCTGAAAGAATGAATTTGAAACGAATAGTGATGCACAAAAATGTGTTACAACAATGCCTGCAAATTTGGCAAACTGAATGATCTTGAGTGGCAATGGTTTAGCCAAGATAGGACCAAAAATATTCCAATCTCAGGACATATAATATATAATCTCTCTCTCTCTCTCATCACATATGTGCTTAGAAAAAGACATTTGTTCACATCTGCAAAAACCTCAGTAAACCACAATATATATATATATACACACACACACACACATACAGTTGTACATGTGTGAATATATATATATATATATATATATATATATATATATATATATATATATATATATATATATATATATATATCTTTATTATCAATGATTACTTACATGCTTCCACATTTATTCATTATTCACTTAATTACTTCTTTTCTTAACCATATTTTGATAGCTCTTATTTTTTTAAACTATTCTATTTATTTATGGAAATGGAAATTTGATTTGTATCATTATAAAAATTAATGTTACCAATTTGTGTGTGTATATATATGTATATATATATATATATATATATATGTATATATATATATATATATATATATATATATATATATATATATATATATATATAATATTTTACCCACTTACTTACTTGCTGTGTATTTATACACATAATTACTTACTTGCTGTGTATTTATATACATAATTACTTACTTGCTGTGTATTTATACACATAATTACTTACTTGCTGTGTATTTATACACATAATTACTTACTTCAGTTTTTACCCATGTTTCTTAAGCACATATTCTGTTTATGGCAAATTGATTTGTATGGTTGCATAATTAAAATTGGACTCTGCTTTAATGCCACTTGAAATGTGTATTTAAGTTTGTATTTTATATATTTCAGTATGCTATTAAACATTTTGTAAGAAGTCAACAGAAAGAAAACTGTAATCAGAATGTTTCAGCCTTGTTGCTTACTTCAGTGTTTGAAGTGTAGAATTACTTTTTTCTTTTTTCAATTAATGATAGTATAGCTCGCGATATTCATGAATCTTAAGGTATGAAAAATCACATCACATAACAGTAATCACTGAGAGGTCAAATTATAGCAAGAATCTTAAGGTATGACAAATCACATAACAGTAATCACTGAGAGGTCAGATTACAGCAAGAATCTTAAGGTATGAAAAATCACATAACAGTTATCACTGAGAGGTCAAATTATAGCAAGAATTGTAAGGTATGAACAATCATATAATAGTAATCATTGAGAGGTCAAATTATAACAAGAATCTTAAGATATGAAAAATCACATAACAGTAATCATTGAGAGGTCATATTACAGCATGAATCTTAAGGTATGAAAAATCACATAACAGTAATCACTGAGAGGTTAAATTATAACAAGACTCTTAAGGTATGAACAATCACATAACAGTAATCATTGAGAGGCCAAATTATAGCAAGAATCTTAAAGTATGAAAAATCACATAACAGTAATGACTGAGAGGTCAAATTATAGCAAAAATCTTAAGGTATGAAAAATCACATAACAGTACTCATTTAAGATATGAAAAATTACATAACAGTAATCATTTAAGGTATGAAAAATCACATAACAGCAATTTCTGACAGGTAAAATTATAGAAAGAAAACAAAATGTAATACAGACAAATTTGTAAATGTTAAAAAATATCTTAATGTAAATGAATACCTACATTTTAGCCTTAATAAGCATTAAAAGTTGCATGCTTCTTTTAATGTTTATGGTTTCTTTTCAATTTTATGATTTCCTTTACAGAAATTTTGAAGAATCATGTGTTACCATCTGTGGTCTGCTCTGCAGTCATACAAGGACAAACTCACACCAAAAATGCCCTTGGTAACTACATTAACCTGACCCGAGATGACAACAACAAGTTTTACATCAATGGTGTCCAGGTCATTAGCAAAGACAACATGGCTACCAATGGTGTCCTGTACATCATCGATGATGTTCTTCTAGTGGATGATGGTAAATTGTTTTAAAACAATTTTAGCTGCATTTATTTTGTGTCAAGTGTGTCTGAATGTTTGCACAGTTTTCACATGCAAGTGTGAAATATGGTTTTTGTGTTTGTTTCTTTGTTTCATAGTTACACTTAAAATACACTCTTGCTTTACAGACTGTACGTGTGTGTGCATGAAAGAATATGAATGTGTACATGTGTGTGTATGAAAGAATATGAATGTGTACATGTGTGTTTGCATGAAAGAATATGAATGTGTGTGTGTGTGTGCATGACAGAATATGAATGTGTACATTATGATATTTAAGTTCCCAAGATAGGCAAAAAA
Source organism: Margaritifera margaritifera (assembly GCA_029931535.1). Taxonomy (NCBI): domain Eukaryota; kingdom Metazoa; phylum Mollusca; class Bivalvia; order Unionida; family Margaritiferidae; genus Margaritifera; species Margaritifera margaritifera. Next base: position 595,786 of record JAQPZY010001440.1, on the reverse strand, counting down.
ATGATGTTGAGGTAAAAATTGGTATTACCATTATTATCATTCTAAATAATGTACTGGAACACACTAATCAGATACACTACCAGGGCTATTTTCTTATATATATATATATATATATATATATATATATATATATATATATATATATATATATATATATATATATATATATATAAGAGATCCTTATATACATGTATTTTCCAGACATGTCCAGTAGGTCAAAGGTTTTGACCAGCACATACTCTAGGCAACCAAACATCGGTAATAGGAGTTCTAAAATATCATTATATCAACTTGTCTTTGATTTGTTTACCCATTTTACTGCCAAATAAACACCTTAATGAAGTAAAATTTAGTGATCAATAAGTCTAGTTTACTGATTGATTCTTTGTCAAACAATCAATAAAGATGTTGCAGGCTAAACTTAATTCCAAGGTGATCTCATTGTTTCTTTGTTGGACAATCAATAGATGTGTCACCAATTAAGCGCATTTGGTCATTGTGTTTTTTCCAAATTAAGAAAATAAAGATACTAGGAACAAGAACTAACTTTTATTATCATCCTTCAAGACTTATTTGTGGACATGATCAAATAAAACTTCACAATCTGACTTGCCAGTTAATTAGGTGTTATATATTTTCGAGGTAGTATATCAGCTTGTTGTCAATTAATGCATAATTTTTCGAGACAGTAGAGTGCAATAAAATACTGTTGTTGGGTCAAATTCTATGGTAACATTTTCTGAAAGAAAAAATTATATTATATAAATAATTAGTTTGGAAGGAAACCAGTTAATAATGGAAGGATTATACTAATACTAAAGCAGTAGCTGTAGTATCAGTTAATGAGGCACAGCCATGTGTAATTGGAGTTTGAGACACAGATAAAGGTTGACAGCTTTAAAGCTAGTAAGACCTAGGGTCAGTCTAATTGGAGTTTGAGACACAGATAAAGGTTGACAGCTTTAAAGCTAGTAAGACCTAGGGTCAGTCTAATTAGAGTCCAATTAGTTACAGAATGCTTGTGATGTACATCATTTATTTTATACTCTCCCACCTTTATGTTCACTTGGTTTTGGGCCTTCATTCAGTTAATAGCTTTGTCTGTATATAATAAAAGTAGTGTAGAGAATATCTAGTGTTTGTTCCTACATACTCACACAAAAGTAGCAAATTAAAATTGACACATTTTCCAAGACATTAATTAATTAGGTATATCAAAGTTTTCTTTTTGGTCATGACTTGTCATATCTTCTTTGAATGTTTTTATATTAAATTTCACAAATATATGTCCACCACATTAATTTTCAAGAAAAAATATCTGGTGATAGTCATTAGAATTTCAGGATCTCTGATATATATATATATATATATATATATATATATATATATATATATATATATATATATATATATATATATATATATATATATATATATATATATATATTTATATATATACAGTGAAACCCCTCAAATCTGAACCCTTGGTATACCAAAATCTCCTCAAGATTGAACATTTATTTGGTCCTGAATTTTTCCTTCTTTGATATTATCATTTTTTTCCCAACTGAAACCGATCTACTATGAAAACTAAAACAACTTTTCAGTCACAAATTCATTTTTACACAAAAAAAAGCCCCATAAAACCAGAAATCAGTTTAAATTTTGAAATACATTTTAGCTGCTAAATTCCAGAAAACTTTGATATTTATGGTCCAGAAAATAGCCAGTAGTCATGAGTTAAATAAAACACACAACTGAAAAATGCGGGGCCAGATTATTTACAATTAACAAATACTATAAGAGCTTATTACTGAGTCAGTCACTCAGAAATGCCCCAAAGGAACATGAGGTAAAATCAAAACTCCGCACATGCGCTGATACATATTAGGGCCAATAATAGGATAATCTGAAGTCACTGAATCTTAAAGAAGAGCAAGCTATTAAGGTAAAGTATTCCGAACTAAATTCTTTTAGATAAACCAATTAAGAAAGATTGTGCTTACCAGCTTATTATCTACTCTCGTTTGATATTATTCCTTTGTATAAATGATCAATAGAATTTTTTAAAAAAACCTAAATACCCAGGTTTTAATAGGCAGGCCTGTGACCTAGATTTGATACTTTACCAAAAGAGACTGACCAAACAGTATTTGGAAGGAATGTACATTGTTCAGCTAATTTCATTAAATGTTAAAAAAGCAAACAGCATTCTTACTGAATAGTTTTCTCTCTTACATGCATAGTTCTTTCATAATTACATCTTACCTCTCTAGTCACATAAGTGTTTTCCCTGTTTCACACGCACACACAAACAAAATTCTCCCACTGTAATTCTTAAATCATGTGAAAAACATTAACGTTAGGTTGATTAAAAAAAAACAATTATGGCTTTGTTGTCTTCAAGTTTAAGGCTGGTATCAATGATAATATGCTTATACATCTATCTGTATATAAAAAGACATTTTTTTATATCAGCGATACCCCCAGTAGACCGAAAACCTCTCAAAATAAAAAATAAATTTGGTCCCATGGGGTTTTCAGTTTTGAGGGGTTATGCTATATATATACATATACATAATTGGTAAGCTAACATTTTTAATTTTCATTGATTATTTTCTTCAAAATACAATAAAACCCAGTTATAACTCGATCTGTCAGTAAGCAAGTGCTAATGGAACACAGCTGTAAGATATGAAAGTGTAAATACAACTTCAAAAATTGGGGAGATGACTCTAAAAGTACTAATCTGATATGGGAAACAAATTCATGATACAAAAACATATCAAGCTTCATGAAAGTATTTCAAATGGTTATGGAGATATTAACCGCACAAGAGTGTGATAGGTGGATGGACACAGTTTGTAAAAACAATGAGGCCAGTGCCTGCATCTTTAGCCCATGAAAATCAAAATATTACCTGTTGATGACTATAATGATAAGGCCAGTGAAAAAGTGACTGCAATGAATTACTTTACACCAATGTTGGTTTAACAAAAATCGGGATAATTCTTAAAATGCTGATCAGACAGACTCCACTTTGTAAAGGACACCATATCTAGTCAAGATACAGACACATATAAAATTTCATGAAGATTTCTTAAAGGGTTCAGAAGAAATTAAGTAAACAAAAGTGTGGGGACAGACAAGCTGACATCAGTATATCCCCCTCCAAACTTTGTTGTGGTGTTACTAATAAACTGTAATTTCCTAAATGTGAATTATTATAAATGGGTTCATTTACATTTATTGTTATTATATGTTTAAGTTTTAAATTTGTGTTCCATTTCAGCACTAAATGCTTTGATGGTGGCAGAGAAGTCTGGTTTCACAAAACTTCTGGACCTGATTGACACAGCTGGTTTGAAGAAAACAGTTGAAAATCTTGATAATGTCACAATTTTTGTGCCAACCAATGAGGCCATTGAAGTAATATTATTTTAAAACATTTCTTATTTTCATCACAAATTGTAATAGTTTTTTTTAATAGTAAAACTTATACTCAAGTATATAGCTAATTTTGCAGTATTAAGACTTTTTTTTGCATTCATCTAACATAGTATGTTTCTATTTAGTATTGTGTATTAAAATGACATAATGTCTAATATGTTTAGTATTGTGTATTAAAATGACATAATGTCTAATATGTTTAGTATTGTGTATTAAAATGACATAATGTCTAATATGTTTAGTATTGTGTATTAAAATGACATAATGTCTAATATGTTTAGTATTGTGTATTAAAATGACATAATGTCTAATATGTTTAGTATTGTGTATTAAAATGACATAATGTTTAAAAATCTTTAGTATTGTGTATTAAAATGACATAATGTCTAATATCTTTAGTATTGTGTATTAAAATGATAATAATGTCTGATATCTTTTGTATTTTTTATTAAAATGACATAATGTCTAATATCTTTTGAATTGTGTATTAAAGTGACATAATGTCTTATATCTTTAGTATTGTGTATTATTTTTAGGCTTTAGATGAAGCTACACTGTCAAACCTAGCAAACAATTCAGAGAAACTGCAGGCAGTACTGAAGTACCACATTGTTCCGTCTGAAGTCACCTGCCATGGCTTTTATGACAATGTTCAATTGGACACCCTTAATGAAAAAAGAAAGATAAGAATCAACGAATATTCATCGGTTTGTATTGTGTAACCTAAATTAAGTGTTGAGAATTAAGGAAGACTGATCAGACTTTGAAATACAGTACATTAAAACCCGTCTTGAGATAATATCTCTTGGACCAATAATATGGTCTTTCAATAGAATACATTAAAACCTGTCTTGAGATAATATCTCTCTGACCAATAATATGGTCTTTCAATAGAGGTCATCCTTTTATTTAACAAAATTGGTCTTTGCATTTAGAATTTGGCCTAGAAATCATAAAACTCTTGATCTTGAACTTGAGATTTGTACTCAGCCAATCACAATTAGCTTTACTTTTGCGACATCATTTCTGATTGGCTGATAATGAAGCTCAAACTCCAACTCAGAACTTGTATAATTTTTAGACCCAAACTGGTCCAATGACAGATGGTCTTCCAAAACTTAAGTCTTTCAAGTCAGGTTGTAGTGTTATATCGTATCCTTTGCATGTTAAATTATTAGGTGAAACATGTACAGTATTTCTTCTGTGATAAACCCAAGGGGCCAGCCCAATTAATTTTTCACTAAGTAAGGGCTGGGCATACAATAACTTATAAATATATTTGTAATTCTGTAAAAAGTGTGTGTGTGTGTGTGTGGGGGGGGGCTTATAATCAATCATGGAGTTATTTTTGAATAGATACAGTACATGTAGACAGAGCTTACAAATTCATGGGGTTATTATTGAATATATACAATACATGTAGACAGAACTTACAAATTCATGAGGTTATTATTGAATAGATACAGTACATGTAGACAGAGCTTACAAATTCATGGGGTTATTATTGAATAGATACAGTACATGTAGACAGAGCTTACAAATTCATGGAGTTATTATTAAATAGATACAGTACATGTAGACAGAGCTTACAAATTCATGGGGTTATTACTGAATAGATACAGTACATGTAGACAGAGCTTACAAATTCATGGGGTTATTATTGAATAGATACAGTACATGTAGACAGAGCTTACAAATTCATGCACAATCGGCATGTAATATAATATAATGTAATTTAATATTTAAACAATATTTACTCATGAAGAGGGCAATATGATTACGTATGAACTGCCAGAGGGACAGGGACAGGGTCACCAGGTTGATATAGCCCAAGCCTTTAGCTCAGCCATATCAACCCAACAGTCCCAGCTGAGGTCCAAAGGTAGTCCATATCTAATGATGTTACCCGCTTCATAAGTAACTAACACCTTTATTGTAATTAATTATTTTTTCCTTCATTCATTCTTTACATCCTGCAAAGTGAAATGTGTGATTTTATATCATCTATTAACCAGTCACTATCATAACATTAGACTAATACAGTATATACTGTAGAATAGGTAATACCACATGATTAAATTTCAGCCAATATAGAAGGATCAAGTTTTACATTATGTCAGGAATCTGAATTTTTGTTGGTAATCACAACTTGTGTCTCTTTTTTACAATGGATAATAAAGGCAAAAGCAGGAGCCAAATTTGATTATTTCATACTTATTATTCATCTGGGAAAATTAGTAGTCAGTGTCTATTTTGCCTAGCACTAAACATAGCTACAGGTTAGGTCAGAGACTTATTGTTTCCATTCTTAATCTACATGAACATATTTGGACTTTTTCTCTTTTCCAGTTCCCATTCCAAAACAAATGGATTCAAACAGCCCAATGTGCCAAGATTGTACATACCAATATCAAGTCATGCAATGCTATCATACATGTGGTGGACAAGGTTAAAAATCCTCTCTCTCTTATCTTCTTTTTTATTCTATTTGCTTTCACTATTACTCTTACATTGACATCTAAGATAAACACACTTGAGAAACCTCCAGCAAATTATGAAATTCTCAGCAGCTTTCATGAATTCATAGAGGAAATGGCTATTTTTTTGCAGATTATAGAATTTAAAATGTTTGGTTAGGAATGTGTATTGCTTTAAGTACAATATTTTATTACCTTGCCATAGAGATGTTTCATACAACCTTGAAAAATCCTTGAATTTAAGGGGTTGCCTTGAAAACTCCTTGAATTTTGAAAAAGTTGGTTTTATCCTTGAAAAGTCATTGAATTTCTTGACAAACTCCTTGAATTTCCCCCCCCCCCCCAACTCCTTGAATTTATGTTAGGGAATAGAAAACATTAAACAGAATGAAATATGTAACTTATTAAATTCTTAAGTTTTGTTTTTTATATATTTTAAAAAAAAAAGAATAAATAAATGCATAAAATAGGATAAAATTAGGTGGATCAAATGACACATGACACAGGATGGAGTACAGTCCATTTGTTCTAGTGGCACACTAATTAATTATGTTTTTTGTTCTGCTTTTGCACCTGTTTATACAGTGATAAACTCAATGCAATTTTTAGCTCTACTGTTCATAGATCAAAAGAGCTTATGTGATGGCCTACTGCCCATCATCTGTCATCTGTCTGCCTGTTAGCTAAAGTTTATTATTGCTATTCCTTCTAAATACTTTGAGGAGTGCCATGAAACTTTATACACACATTATTTCCAAGGTCTAGTTGGTCCTAAATGAAAAAGATGCCACTCAGACATCTAATGGAGGCCATCATGATATGAATGTGCTAAATTCACCAAGTAAAAATTATATGACACTAAAATAAATTAATTTATGTTACAATCTAGCCACCTTACACAAACACCTGTAATCCATCGCTTAAAGTAGTTTGTGTTTGTAAAGTCAATGCTTACTACACAGCTTGAAATGACATCATCATTACATTATGACATAATATATGACATCACTTTTTGCCTAGGTGTATCATGGCACTATGAACTCTGGGAGAGATTTGACATAAAATGATGTGGTTGTGACTTTTGTCTCTTATTAAATAATTAAAACAAATTCTTATATAATTTTAATAATTATAATAACAGTCATATGAAAGAAAATGATAAAGTCATTGAAATGTAAAAGAGACCTTTGAAAATATTAAGTGATATATGACTTGCTGTAAATTGGCTGTGCTGACTTTCTGTTGGAGAAATCTGAAGACATATCAATAATTGTGTCAAACTTAAATAAATTTCACTCACCAACCCTTTTCTTTGTGTATTTCATTATAGGAGTCTATGATCTTTAACCTGCAAATTTGATGAATTTTTAAATACTCATTCATTTATTTATTTTATGGACAATTAGTGATGGGGTATTTTTCCCCATACTTTTCTTTATAATGACCTTTACTTGGGGATAGATATTTAACTCAAGGTAGAAAATGCACACCAACCTGTTCATTTTTAAGTGATTTTGGGATTGCTTGGACCCTTAGCTATATAACAAATATCAATTTTAAAAAAGTTAAATACTCCAACATTTCACATGCAATCATCCTTAAATATTGCTGTGCCATATTTATCTGTGGATCACACACACACACACACACACACACACACACACACACACACACACACACACACACACACACACACACACACACACACACACACACAGTTAATAGCATACAGCCAAATGCGTTGTTTGCATAATGCATGCACAGGCAGGTCAAGCTCAAGTTATGCTATTAATTTTACAAATCCTTATCAATGGTCTCTCGTATTTGCATAATGCATGCACAGGCAGGTCAGGGTCATGGTTATGCTATTCATGTTCCAAATCCTGATCAAGGGTCTGAGTTGTTTGCAATGGGGCACACAGTATACATAGATAAATACACTATGTATTGAAATAAATTAATGAAGGTCAGTTAAAATAAATCCATTGATGTAGCATGTGGACTTATTGGCATTTTTAATAGATAAGGAATTACCTGAGTCAGATTAATGAGACTATACTACTGATACAACTACTACTACAACTACTAATACTACTAATAATAATATCATCATCATTATTATTATTATTATTATTATTATTATTATTATTATTATTATTAATACTGTACTCCCTCACAATAACACTGTTCATGGGGGCCATACAAGTGGACTGCCTTATAGGTGAGGTCACCTTATACTGAGGTATTTTTTTATACATAATACTGTTAAACAATGAAATGGGATCCATGACCAACCCACCTTATACTGAGGTATTTTATACATAATACTGTTAAATAATGTAATGGGATCCATGACCAACCCACCTTATATTGAGGTATTTTATACATAATACCATTGAATAATTCAATGAGATCTCTGACCATGTATGATTTATAAAAGTGACCACCCTTATACAGAGAGAGCTTATAGTGAGGAACTACTTAATAAAGAATCAGATATGACCTTATTAGATCATGTACTAATCTCAGTGCATTGTTGTCATATTGTACCATACATTGCTGAACTGTATTTTGCAGGTACTCATTCCCCCAAGTGGCAATGTGGTAGACGTGTTGGCAAAGGATTCCAGATTCAGCACACTTGTGGATCTTATGAAGAAAGCAGACTTGGCAGACACACTGCAGGAAAATGGACCCTTCACAGTCTTTGCTCCAACAAACACGGTGAATTTTATTTGAAGTTCTGTTATCTAATTTGCATAAGCAAATGGTGTGACATAAGTATCACTTTTCTATAATTAGCTCTGCTGGTCACAGACCAGAAGAGCTTATGGGATGGTCTTTTGTCAGTTGTCCGTCCATCATCTGTCCGTCCATTAGCACAAGTTTGTTATCAGTACTCCTCCTAAACTACATGTACTTGGAGGATTGCCTTGAAACCATACACACACATCCATCCCATGGTCTGGTTGGTCCTTAATGAAAAATGGTGCAGCTTGGACCTCCAATATGCCCACCACAGTGGCCATCTTGAAAATCTTGTTATCCCTACTCCTCCTGAATGGATGGTCATATCAATATGGTTTTTTTTACTGAAAGACTTCTTATGATGTCTAGTTGGTCCTAAATAAAAATGGTGCTGATCCAAAATCCAATATGGCCACCCGGGTGGCCATCTTGAAAATCTTGTTATCACTACTCCTCCTGAATGGATGGTTATATCAACATTGATTGTCACTAAGAGACTTTTTGTGATGTCTTGTTGGTCCTAAATGAAAATGGTGCCAATCTGACATCCAATATGGCCACCACAGCAGCGATCTTGAAAATTTTGTTATTGCTACTACTGTATGGAAAGTCATCTCTTAAAAATAATGTTATCTCTACTCCTGTCCAAATGGATGGCTATATCAACATGGGATTTTCAGCAGTAGACTTCTTATTATACCCAGTTGGTCCTAAATGAAAATGGTGCCAGTTGTACATCCAATATGGCTACCATGAAGACTGTCTTAAAAACCTTGTTGTCACTACTACCCCTGAATGGATGATCATTATGACATGGGGTTTTGACCAAAAGACATCTAATGATATCTACTTTGTCCCAAATGAAAATTATGCCAAGCTGACATCCAATATTTGTACCACAGAAGCTAATTTGAAAATGTTATTATCGCTGATGAATATCAGAGATTGTTTTAATACTCAACAGTCAAATGCAAGAAATGGTCTTATCATTGAATTCCTGGAAATTTTTTTTGCCACTGAAGAGTGTCAGTCCCTTCAAGGAGCTCTTGTTTATGCAAGAATAAAGAAACATAAAACCCCTATGGATGCACTGATCTCAACTTCCAGCTTTTACAGTCAAAATAGGATATTACATAGTTGTTTATGGCTTTGTTTTAGTAATATTTTAGTTTTGTTATGGATTGAAATGATTGTAAGTATATAGAACTGAACACAGTTGCTAGAAGCTTTAATGTGGTCATGCTCGTCCCCCCCCCCCAAAAAAAATCCAATGACCGACAGCATATAAAAAATGTCTGGGACTGTTGTATAAAGAGATGTACATGGACACCAAAGTGATGTACATGGACACCAAAGTGATGTACACTGACACCAAAGTGATCATTGTGTCGAACTTCTGCCTTGGCAAGCACAGCAAATATTAACCTTTCCCTATCATTGCTGTGAGAATGTGTGTTTGATTTGGCCCTTTTTTTTCCATTGCCTTTCAACAATTGGCTTTACATTTTATCAAACAAAATTTCAATGTAAAGTGTTATTAAGTTCCGTGGATATTACTGCAATTATATTGAACTTTATGTTCAAATTTGATTAATAAATCTTTATGTTTAAATTTGATTAATAAATCTTTCTAAAATGATTACCCAAAACAAAGATTTAGCATTAAAAATCTTACAGTGAGTTGATAGAAATGGCATGACTCTACAGAAATGGCATGACTCTACAGAAATGGCATGATTCTACAGAAATGGCATGAAATGGCATGATTCTACAGAAATGGCACAACTCAACAGAAATAGCATGATTCTATATGTCTGGTAGATATTCAGAGTAAAATTTTGAAACATTTAAGAAAAGAAGATGAGAAAGTAATATTATTGCTAGTGGTGTTAGGTTCATTGCAACTCTTACAGTAGTGAAGGACACACATACTGACATCCAGGGAAAGTATATGTATATATATATATATATATATATATATATATATAGATCAAATGATGCCATTAAACCTCTTTCTGTAAAACAGTGGTTCCACCCCATCCCCATCCCACCAACACTTCTGCAATTGAAAAATTGGCTCTGTAAAAGAGATGGCCTCTCAGAAGGCAGATAAAACTGTAAAAATACATTATTGTGATGCTGAGAAGGTGTCTTCTAATCAGAGGGTGGCTGCACTTAAGAAGCGGCCTTTCAAAAGAGGATCACTGTAGTTATACCCCTGCAAACAAAATTTGGGGTAGACTGGAGTAAGTTTGTTTTTCCATCTTTCATGACACTTTGGTTTACCTAATTTCTCCATAACCCTTTAAGATATCTTTGTATGCTTTTGTATCATGAATAGATACTGTGTTCTATAAACAATAGAGTCCATCTATTCAGCATTTGAAGTTCTTATATTCCATATGCACTTGCTTACTGACATCTTGTATTCCATATGCACTTGCTTACTGATATATCTTGTATCCATTTGCACTAGTTTACTGACATACCTTGTATTCCATATGCACTTGCTTACTGACATCTTGTATTCAATATGCACTTGCTTACTGACATTATATTCCATATGTACTTGCTTACTGACACATCTTGTGTTCCATATGCACTTGCTTACAGACATATCTTGAATTCCATATGCATTTGCTTACTGACATCTTGTATTCCATATGCACTTGCTTACTGACATATTGTGTTCCATATGCACTTGCTTACTGACATCTTGTATTCCATATGCACTTGCTTACTGATATATCTTGTGCTCCATATGCACTTGCTTACTGACAAATCATTTTAAATTGTTCAGTGTTACTTCTCTTCAAATATATCAAAATTATGTGTTTTTTTATATAGTTAAAACTGTAGATATATATCTAATTGACTAGATATCACTTTGGATACATGCCTGCCACAACACGTGTGATGCTAAAAACACAATATTTTACTCCCAAAGCTCCTGACACAATCGTGTTTCGAAAAACATAATTTTCAGTAATTTGGGGGGAAAAACCCACCACCTTAGCCTGGGTACAGTTGTGGATATATGTTTGCTTTGCCAATATATTTTTTCTTTTTATTCCCTTGCTGATAATCTGTCAAGATTGAGATTTTGGCGATATTGACATTCTTGAGAACTAAAATGTACAGTAAAACAGGCTACCACCACCTCAATATATGCCCGTAACATGTAGCATGTATAAATGGTATACAGTTCTGCTTACAGCTCATGTAAAACTATCCTTGGGACAGTTTATACAGCAAATTGTCAGAGAGGCAATTAAAAGGCAAGGTGGTCAGGTATAAAAACCACCACCATTTCACATATTACTTAATAGCCAGGGTGATGTGTTAAGAACTTTGAAGACTGTTGTGGGGGAACCCATTATGCTAATTTGCATAGGTAAATTTCACAAAGTGGAACAATCCAATTCATTTTAGGTGATAGGTATATCAAAGAGATGCATTGAAGAACAACAGTTATTATACATCATTGCCTTGAATGAAAATGTTTAAGCCGTCTGTATTGAAGATTAATGGCAAGATTGTGAACAGCTGCAATGTTTCTTTAAAGTCAGATTTTATTTCATATATAAAACACAAAGCATGATTATTTCAGTCATCAAGATAGTGTTCAAGTGTGATTAATTTTTGAAGGCAAACTGTCAAAATGCATTTCCTGTGATTCAGGAAGCAAGAAGCTATCAGCGAAGCTAGCAAAGCAAAGCAAAACAAAATTTCAGAAGTCCTGGTTCAGAGTTTGACTTTGTGAAGCACAGCAGCAAGGGGGAGCATTTTGTCTTTTGTACATACTGCAAACAAAAGATCGACACATGTCATTATGGAGTGTACAATGTCTGTTGAAATGGCAGCACCACCTGTATGTAACATCGGAACAAACCAGAACATATTCGACATGCTGAATTGAACATTCAGATTAGTTCTCTTTATTATTATTCATTATCTTAATCTTGTTAAAATACCAACTATTAATTGACCCATGCTTTTCAGGATGATTTTAGCTATGAAATAGATTGATTGAAAGACAATAAGAACACGTTCATATTTTCACAGTTGATTTGTGTTGATAAAGTGTTAACACCCGTATTGGACAGAGGCATTTATTACTGCTGCTGTATTACCTGTAAGGCCCCCATTAAACTTTAAAATATTATGCCCCCAACCCCTTTTCCCCAATGAAATGGTCAGTCCCAAATGTGATGTATATTCATTTTTCTATAGAGACAAGCATATCTCGTGGTCAAACTGCATCGGATACAGTTCTGACAATTCTAACGTTATGGTCGTCAAGAACAATACAGTTCTGGCCAGGATTTTCTCAGAGAATCCAGCAGGGAATTTTGAACAACAGTATCATCCAGTCTCTAATGAGAGCAAAGATGAACACAAATGACATTTGCATTACCTTCAAACCCCGTATTGAACTATTGAGAACCACAAAGACTGCATCTAATTTAGCCTATATTTTGCCATCAAGTGGATTTTAAAGACAGAAACTTTGAGTATGTTTTGATTTAATGTCAGTGTGGTTGTGATTATGTGAGTGTTTGCAAATATGTGTATATTTGTTTTGATGTTATTTGACAATGCTAAGTCTGCTATTTTTTTCTTTTTGTAAGTGTATTAAATGCTTTAAAGAAAACAGACAAATTATTTTCTTTTATTCAGATTTGAATTTCCAATCCTTTTCCATCAGACCACTGTGTTATATAAGGCGATTACCTGTAATGAGAGACTACCAGTCTTTTGAGACCTCATTTGTTGACAGAGGGGTCTCTCAAAGAGAGGCTTTAATGATATGAAGCTAGAAATGGTGAAAAGGATTGAAATTTATTTATTTGTTTATTTATGCAGGTGTTTGAAGCTCTTGGTAGTGATGCAGTCCTTGAGCTCCAGGGAAACAGGGACCTTCTAGCCAAACTTCTGAAGAACCATGTTGTGCAAGGTACATCTAATATTATATTATATACTATATCAAGATTAACTTAAATAAAGGCATTAACTTGTTAAATACTGCTCATATTTTATATTACCACATTTCTTCTACCACATGAAATATGTCTAATATTAACACATGAAAAGAAAATATCCTTTACATATTTAGTTCCTCTTTATTTTTCATGACAAAACAACAAAAAGTTGATGTTTTGGTTCCCGTATTTTTTTCTGCAATAACCCATGTCTAACCCTGTTTACCAGAATTTGGTATAGCTTCATTTAAGAAGTTTTTCTTTCTACGATAGCCTACGCTCCAATTTTCAGAACATTTTCGAGATGGGTTGCCCCATCATACTTATCACAAGAGAAATAAGATTGACAAGTTTTGTTAGTTCAATGTTGCTAGTGTTTACATCCATAAGAAGAAAAATATGGTTTAAATATTTGTAAAGTATGGAACAATGAAATAAATTAGTGCCACTTTTAGCTTTATCATGTAAATCTTTGAGATGTACATTTTTCTATTGTCAATAGTAACATTTCCATTGGAGGAATAAATACATTTTCTTTCATTAATTTTCTTGGGTACCAGTATCCTGATGAAGGCAGAAATGTTGAAATCTAGAAAATGATTCAAGATGGGACATTTTCAGACTCTGATTGATGAATTTCTATTTGGCTGCAGAGGCTGTGAAATGGCCTACTTTTTGGTCTTTTATGAATTGTCTATAGGTAAAAGTACATAACTTCTGACACTGCTTAAGATAACACAGTTATTGATTCCAGGTTAAAGAGGTCTGATTAGTGTTAGAGTAACCCAATTAGGACCAAAATATCTAGTCAGTTCATTGAAATGCCAGTTTACAGATGGAGCCATTTTAGGGAAGGTTCAGTGTACATGTTATTTTACAGGGACAATCTGTTGCTCTGGAATTTTCCGTGGCAACTGGGTGACAAGCCAGAAAATCCGCACACTTTCTGGAGAGAGGTACCACCTATCCCGCAACCCCTCTGACCAGCCAACTATTGGACATGCAACAGTGACTGAATGTGACAACACTGGAACCAATGGTGTTGTTCATGTGATTGATAGAGTCCTGATGAATGACCAAGATGATGAATTGTTTTGGGATTGGTGGATTTAAATCGAGACTGAATCAAAATGCACAAAGAGACAATAAATGGAATTAAGGCGATTTGCTATTTACTAACATATAGAGACACAACCACTGAAGCAATAATAATTATTTACTGTTGATTCCAGGATTGGAGATAATACTAAGATCCTTCATGCTTACCATTTATATGAATTATTCACAAATTTGTAGAATTCAGAATTTGTATTCTTAAAAGTACTAGCTTTTGGTCAGAATGCATACACAGTATTTGTGTGAGTTGTAAGCAGGACTTAAAGGTCAGTTTGACTGATCTGCAAAGGCATTATTCTTCATTTTTATTCTTGTCTATGCAGTGTAGATCTATTGCAATAAAGAAGAATTTTCTACTAATATTTGTTCATAATTATAGTACTTGAAGCTGGTTGTAAAGATCACCCACTTTCACACAGACATATCTGCCTTTAATTAGCAGACAGTGCCATACAAAGGACACATGTTAATAAAGGACATAATAAACCAATGTTCAATTAATTAAGTTAAATAGTTAACCTTTATAATAGATACCTAACCATAAAGAACTAAATTGTGTAGTGTCTGTTATTAACAGGTTTCACTGCATTACTCTATGCCACTGCTTTTTATCTTGATGATTTGTGATTGGTAACATATCTTTAGTATTTATTAAATACCCATTAAATCTTATGGTAATACATCTTTAGTATTTTTTAAATACCCATTAAATCTTATGGTAATACATCTTTAGTATTTTTTAAATACCCATTAAATCTTATGGTAATACATTTTAGTATTTTTTAAATACCCATTAAATCTTATATGATAATACATCTTTAGTATTTATTACATACCCATTAAATCTCACAGTAATACATTTTTTGTATTTTTTAAATACCCATTAAATCTTATGGTAATACATCTTTAGTATTTATTACATACCCATTAAATCTTATGGTAATACATTTTTAGTATTTTTAAATACCCATTAAATCTTATGGTAATACATCTTTAGTGTTTTTTACATACCCATTAAATCTTATGGTAATACATCTTTAGTATTTATTACATACCCATTAAATCTTATGGTAATACATTTTTAGTATTTTTTAAATACCCATTAAATCTTATGGTAATACATCTTTAGTATTTATTACATACCCATTAAATCTTATGGTAATACATTTTAGTATTTTTTACATACCCATTAAATCTTATGGTAATACATTTTTAGTATTTTTTAAACACCCATTAAATCTCACAGTAATACATTTTTAGTATTTTTTAAATAACCATTAAATCTCACAGTAATACATTTTTAGTATTTTTTAAATACCCATTAAATCTTATGATAATACATCTTTAGTATTTATTACAAACCGATTTAATTTTATGGTAATACATCTTTAGTATTTATTACATACCCATTAAATCTCACAGTAATACATTTTTAGTATTTTTTACATACCTATTAAATCTTATGGTAATACATCTTTAGTATTAATTACATACCCATTAAATCTTATAATACAATTTTTAGTATTTATTACTCACAGTAATACATCTTTAGTATTTATTACATACCCATTAAATCTTATGATAGTACATCTTTAGCATTTTTTACATACCCATTAAATCTTATGATAATACATTTTTAGTATTTTTTAAATACCCATTAAATCTTACGATAATACATCTTTAGTATTTTTTACATACCCATTAAATCTTATGATAATACATCTTTAGTATTTATTACATACCCATTAAATCTTATGACAATACATTTTTAGTATTTTTTACATACCCATTAAATCTTATGGTAATACATTTTTAGTATTTTTTAAATACCCATTAAATCTTATGGTAATACATCTTTAGTATTTATTACATACCCATTAAATCTTATGGTAATACATTTTAGTATTTATTACATACCCATTAAATCTTATGGTAATACATTTTTAGTATTTTTTAAACACCCATTAAATCTCACAGTAATACATTTTTAGTATTTTTTAAATACCCATTAAATCTTATGATAATACATCTTTAGTATTTATTACAAACCGATTTAATTTTATGGTAATACATCTTTAGTATTTATTACATACCCATTAAATCTCACAGTAATACATTTTTAGTATTTTTTACATACCTATTAAATCTTATGGTAATACATCTTTAGTATTTATTACATACCCATTAAATCTTATAATACATTTTTAGTATTTATTACATACCCATTAAATCTCACAGTAATACATCTTTAGTATTTATTACATACCCATTAAATCTTATGATAATACATCTTTAGCATTTTTTACATACCCATTAAATCTTATGATAATACATTTTTAGTATTTTTTAAATACCCATTAAATCTTATGATAATACATCTTTAGTATTTTTTACATACCCATTAAATCTTATGATAATACATCTTTAGTATTTATTACATACCCATTAAATCTTATGATAATACATTTTTAGTATTTTTTACATACCCATTAAATCTTATGATAATACATTTTTAGTATTTTTTACATACCCATTAAATCTTATGGTAATACATTTTTAGTATTTTTTAAATACCCATTAAATCTTATGGTAATACATCTTTAGTATTTATTACATACCCATTAAATCTTATGGTAATACATTTTAGTATTTTTTACATACCCATTAAATCTTATGGTAATACATTTTTAGTATTTTTTAAACACCCATTAAATCTCACAGTAATACATTTTTAGTATTTTTTAAATAACCATTAAATCTCACAGTAATACATTTTTAGTATTTTTTAAATACCCATTAAATCTTATGATAATACATCTTTAGTATTTATTACAAACCGATTTAATTTTATGGTAATACATCTTTAGTATTTATGACATACCCATTAAATCTCACAGTAATACATTTTTAGTATTTTTTACATACCTATTAAATCTTATGGTAATACATCTTTAGTATTTATTACATACCCATTAAATCTTATAATACATTTTTAGTATTTATTACATACCCATTAAATCTCACAGTAATACATCTTTAGTATTTATTACATACCCATTAAATCTTATGATAATACATCTTTAGCATTTTTTACATACCCAGTAAATCTTATAATACATTTTTAGTATTTTTTAAATACCCATTAAATCTTATGATAATACATCTTTAGTATTTTTTAAATACCCATTAAATCTTATGACAATACATCTTTAGTATTTATTACATACCCATTAAATCTTATGATAATACATTTTTAGTATTTTTTACATACCCATTAAATCTTATGGTAATACATTTTTAGTATTTTTTACATACCCATTAAATCTCACAGTAATACATCTTAGGTATTTATTACATACCCATTAAATCTTATGATAATACATCTTTTGTATTTATTACATACCCATTAAATCTTATGATAATACATCTTTAGTATTTTTTACATACCCATTAAATCTTATGGTAATACATCTTTAGTATTTATTACATACCCATTAAATCTTATAATACATTTTTAGTATTTATTACATACCCATTAAATCTCACAGTAATACATCTTTAGTATTTATTAGATACCCATTAAATCTTATGATAATACATCTTTAGTATTTTTTAAATACTCATTAAATCTTATTATAATACATCTTTAGTATTTTTTAAATACCCATTAAATCTTATGATAATACATGTTTAGTATTTTTTACATACCCATTAAATCTTATGGTAATACATTTTTAGTTTTTTTTACATACCCATTAAATCTCACAGTAATACATCTTAGGTATTTATTACATACCCATTAAATCTTATGGTAGTACATTTTAGTATTTATTACATACCCATTAAATCTTATGGTAATACATTTTTAGTATTTTTTAAACACCCATTAAATCTCATAGTAATACATTTTAAGTATTTTTTAAATAACCATTAAATCTCACAGTAATACATGTTTAGTATTTTTTTAAATACCCATTAA
Organism: Margaritifera margaritifera; assembly: GCA_029931535.1. Lineage (NCBI taxonomy): Eukaryota > Metazoa > Mollusca > Bivalvia > Unionida > Margaritiferidae > Margaritifera > Margaritifera margaritifera. Next base: position 577,034 of record JAQPZY010001440.1, on the reverse strand, counting down.
ATCTTATGATAATACATCTTTAGTATTTATTACAAACCGATTTAATTTTATGGTAATACATCTTTAGTATTTATTACATACCCATTAAATCTCACAGTAATACATTTTTAGTATTTTTTACATACCTATTAAATCTTATGGTAATACATCTTTAGTATTTATTACATACCCATTAAATCTTATAATACATTTTTAGTATTTATTACATACCCATTAAATCTCACAGTAATACATCTTTAGTATTTATTACATACCCATTAAATCTTATGATAATACATCTTTAGCATTTTTTACATACCCATTAAATCTTATAATACATTTTTAGTATTTTTTAAATACCCATTAAATCTTATGATAATACATCTTTAGTATTTTTTAAATACCCATTAAATCTTATGATAATACATCTTTAGTATTTATTACATACCCATTAAATCTTATGATAATACATTTTTAGTATTTTTTACATACCCATTAAATCTTATGGTAATACATCTTTAGTATTTATTACATACCCATTAAATCTTATAATACATTTTTAGTATTTATTACATACCCATTAAATCTCACAGTAATACATCTTTAGTTTTTATTACATACCCATTAAATCTTATGATAATACATCTTTAGTATTTTTTAAATACCCATTAAATCTTATGATAATACATCTTTAGTATTTTTTAAATACCCATTAAATCTTATGATAATACATCTTTAGTATTTTTTACATACCCATTAAATCTTATGGTAATACATTTTTAGTATTTTTTACATACCCATTAAATCTCACAGTAATACATCTTAGGTATTTATTACATACCCATTAAATCTTATGGTAATACATTTTTAGTATTTATTACATACCCATTAAATCTTATGATAATACATCTTTTGTATTATTACATACCCATTAAATCTTATGATAATACATCTTTAGTATTTTTTACATACCCATTAAATCTTATGGTAATACATTTTTAGTATTTTTTTACATACCCATTAAATCTTATGATAATACATCTTTAGTATTTATTACATACCCATTAAATCTTATGATAATACATCTTTAGTATTGATTGCATACCCATTAAATCTTATGGTAATACATCTTTAGTATTTATTACATACCCATTAAATCTTATGATAATACATCTTTAGTATTTATTACATACCCATTAAATCTTATGATAATACATCTTTAGTATTGATTACATACCCATTAAATCTTATGGTAATACATCTTTAGTATTTTTTAAATACCCATTAAATCTTATGATAATACATTTTTAGTATATTTTACATACCCATTAAATCTCACAGTAATACATCTTTAGTATTTATTACATACCCATTAAATCTTATGATAATACATCTTTAGTATTTATTACATACCCATTAAATCTTATGATAATACATCTTTAGTATTTTTTACATACCCATTAAATCTTACGGCAACCACTTCTTTATTCCAGGAGCCCAGATGCACTATGTTTTGCAACTGGTGATGATTTTAGTGATGCTTGTCAATAATGTCACCTTTAATTTATCTATTAATTTTCAGTTGTCTATCTATCTTTCATTCAATCATTCAATCTATCAGTATGACACATACCTGTCTAAAAAATCCACTCTCTGCTGGTTTATTAAGTGGTAATTATATAGTTTTACTGCATATTTAGTTGGAACTTTTGGAACACTGGTAAGAGAATTAAATGTGAATACCCTCAAATCTTGAAAAAAAGCTGTGACTGATACTAATTATTTGTCATTTCTGATCAGCTCATTTTCAAGCATGGCTTACTTTTGAGTAAAAATATCGGTAAAAATGTGAATATGGTTGTTTCCTGTCTTAAATTATCAAAAAAATGTAAAAGGCTGAAATTTTTGGATTCATAGTTTTAAATTCAGCATCACCGACATGATTTTACAATTAGATTTTCACATATAGTTATGAATTGTGTTTCAACTATGAAGGTATTAGTTTCTGTCTTTATATTTTAACCTACATGTATACAACCTACATGTATACAACATTATGCAATAATTATAATATGCAGCTAATATTTGAGGATGGTCTACCACTGAGGATAAAATGTTTTACGATTGTAATGGCTCATTGAGGATGGTCTACCACTGAGGATAAAATGTTTTACGATTGTGAAATCTAATTTTCAAGGTACGCTTCTATGCACGGTTGGCATAATTTTTAATTTTACAGTATTCATATTAGGCATGTAAAAATAAGTGTGCATGTCATAAAGAAATTATTCTCCATCTAATTGTAAATAACACCCCTGATTAAAAAAAGTAAAATTTGAAAAATAAAATAAAAATTACACATATTTTGAGATCATTTTATTAATACTCAATAAGAAATTTAATTTTAATATATATTAAAATATAAAAAATAACAATCTAATATTAACATAAATAATATGTGAATACAAAAGAAGTATTGGCAAGCATATTTTTAAGCAAGTACTATTGGTTATAATAAAAATTACTTCCAGTTCCTCTACCATGTGAAAACAAAGCTTGCTGCAGCAAAATCAAAATTTAAACAGGAATATTGCTCATGCTATATTTGCATAACTTTTGTTTCAAAGTTATATACCCAAACTCATTATTACCAAAAACCTCATTTACAATCAACCTGAAACAAATTTCAGATAGACTACAGCTGATGTCTTAAGTGGAATGCTTACAGGAATAATCCAGAAATGACATTGGATTCAAATGTATTTTACAACAAAAAAAAAAAAAAAGCAACTAAGGAAAGCAGGCCTCAAAGAAAACTGTTCTTATTGACTGATACAAAAGGCATTTTGTTTGGTTTTACATTTTTCATTATTTTAGTTGACATTTAATCCTTTTTAATAATGTCTAAAGCAGTAATGACCGGTTTTCTTAATTTCCACAGTACTTTTGTTTTTTCTCCAGGGTTTTGGAGCACCAGTGAAAGTGGGGAAGGCACAGGGCAAGTTGTTTGCTCTATAATTGTCACAGTGTAGAGAGAGTTATCATACACATACATGTCTTTCACCTACATGGATTGACATTTTTTTTCTTTTGTCAATGTTAGGAAAACCATGTGCTATTTGAAGCAGACAGCTGATGAAAATTACGTGTATTAGCACAAAGTACACCAACTTTGCTTGTCATTAAAATATGGAAACAAATTTTTGCAGTGTAGGCATTACTATTTTCTTAAAGTACACATTTAATTACAAAATATATCAAAAAGCTTAGCAAGTTCTTGGCTCATTTTATTATAATTTATCTCTGAAGCTGAGAAAGTGAAAATAGCCATGCAGAATGAGCAATCTTCTATTGAGATGCACATTAGAAATAAGGCATAGCTGTGTACTCTCAAACCCAAATCAACTCCCCTCATTCGGATATCAAAAAAGGAAAACTTCCCCTAGGATATACACATTTCCTTTTTAATAACAAGGATTGCTTGTGGGGGAAATCTGGGGAAAACCTTTTCGTGAAATTTGTTGAACCCTGTGTAAAAATGTAAAACTCTAGAGCAGAACCTTAAGACAAATCTGAACATTCGTGCAATTCATTTTCTCTTTTTCATACAATCCTGTATGTTTTCTGACTACAACAGTGCATTAATACTGATGCTATGTATGAAAATAAGCTAATTATGCCTATTTAACACCATTGTCATACAAACTGCTTTAAGTCAGTAATGTGTGTAAAATGTACCTTCTTATGGGTAACTTCTCAGGACATAGAAAGAAAATAAACTTATTTTTGCAACTGCTGGATTCAATGAAAGTAAATGAAAAGCAAAAGTGTTCTCTGAATTTTTCAAAAATAAAATTTTGAAAAAGTATGAAAAAAATGACTTCACACACTTCCATATATTTATGTGAGAAGAATTAACAAACTCTTTACCATCAGCTTTGACCCCTCTGACACTGATCTGTTTCATCCCTGTTCAAACTATAGAATTTGACCCCTCTGACACTGATATGTTCTATCCCTGTTCAAACTGTAGAATTTATCAGAGATATCTCGGGAATAATTGTGGCAAGTTTCATGTTCCTATCTTTTATCATAGCACTAGTTGATATGTTCGAAAAGTGCAGTGTACACTAGTTGATATGTTTGAAAAGTGCAGTTTACATTTTGAAAATGGCTCACTGTTCACATTCGTATGGAATTGGGGGTGGGGGTGGGGGGCTGAGACTCTGGTATTAATGAATTCTGTTCTGTGGAAGCAATGTTTGATGATTTTTCAAAAGTGGTGTCTAGATTGTCTAGATGCCTGCAATTTAAAATGTTCAGCTTTACCACCCAAATTAAATCATATAATAATAACATGTTTGGTCCTTAAGGTTGTGCTCTGGGTTCTGGATCATTGTTGAAAGTGAGGAATGTACAGGGTAAAGTTGTTTGCTCTGCAATTCTCACAATGTAGGGAGACTTAACATACACTTGCATTTCATTCATTTGGATTGACTTTTATTTTTTAATACTGTTAGAAAAACCATTTGCTTTCTAAAGCAGATAGTTGATGAATATGGTTGCTATTATGTGTTCAGGAAATGAACTTAAAATACCACAAAGTACACTAACTTTGCCTGTCCTTGAAATGCAAAGCAGAATTTCACAGTGTAGGCATTGCTATTTTCTGGAAGTATAATTTTGAGATTTTAAAAAATTAAGAAACTAAAAAAAACTATCTCATTTTTTTGTAATTTGACAAAGAAGTTCAGAAAGTGAAAAAACCTATGTAGAGATCTTCTATGAGATGCACATGAGAAGTACGGCCTAACTGTGTACTCTCAAGCCCAAATTAGGAAGCCATGGTAGCTCAGTTGGCAAAGTGTCGGACTTGTAATCTGAGGGTCACAGGCTCGATACCTGCTCAGGCCAGCCTGTGTCAGCTGCCGTGGTGTGTCCTTGGGAAAGGCACTTAGCTCCCATTTCCTTGGCATGATATAGTTAATAATGTGTTAAACGTGCCAATAAAACCAACAAAAACAATCAAATCCAAATTAACCCCTACCATTTAAATACCAAAATATAAAAAAATTGTAGTTTTTTTTTTTTTACATCCCCAAAGATATAAATATTTCTTTTTTATAACTAGAAGAATGGTGAGCAATTTGTTCATGTAAATAGACCCCCACCTCCCCTGAATCCCACCCCTATCTCCATGAGATCAGTCTATAGTAAAAAAAAAGTGCATAACTCTTTTGAAAATTGTGCGAGTACAATGACTGGTTAACATGTATATCTTCTGACGATAGCCATAATATATACCAAGTCTGACAGCAATTCACTGAAAACTGCAGTTGCATTCACAAAATTCATCACATATTACATCCAGATGCAAGTAACAAAGGGCAATAACTCTAACAAAAATCACGGAAGCACACAGATTTGTTAATACGTGCTTCTCTAGATGATGACCATAGTATATACCAAGTTTCATAGCAATCCATCAAAAACTGCAAGACAAGCTGTGTTGACAAGATTCTTTCATACACTGCATTCAGCTGGATAAAAGGGGAAATAGTTCCAAGTGATTTGTTAATGTGCATCTTCAGATGATGACCATAACATGTACAAAGTTTCAAGGCAGTCCACTGAAATCTATGAGATCAGTCGTGTTCAAAAGATTTTGCCGTACAATGCATTTAGCTGCAAGACAAAAAGGGCAATAACTCTAACAAAACTGTGGAAGGACAGTAATTTATTGTCGATATGTGCATCTGGTGATGACAATAATATGTACAAAGTTTCATTGCAATCCAAAGAAAACTGAGATTAGTCATGTTCACAAGATTCTGTCAAAAAGGGCAATAACTCGAAAAAAAATTACAGGAGCACAGTGATTGGTCAATATATGCTTTGTTAGTTGATGACCATAATACGTGCTAAATTTCGAAGTGATCCTTCAAAACTCTAGGCCTAGTTGCATTCAAAAGATCCTGTCAGTGTATCGCATTCAAAAGATTCTGTCAGTGTATCAAAAGATTCTGTCATACACTGCATTAAACATGACAAAAAGGGCAATAACTCTTTAAAAAAATTGTGTGGGCAAACTGATTTGTTGATATGTGCATCTTCAGATGATGACCATAATATATACAAAGTTTCATGGTAATCCATGGAAATCTATCAGACTAATTGTGTTCAAAAGATTCTGTCAAGCACTGCATTCTGCTGCAAGACAAAAAGGGCAATAACTCTTACAAAAATTGTGCAAGGACATTCATTTCGTGTTGTTACGCACATCGTCGTATGATGAAAATAATGTGTACAAAGTAGTTTCAGAGTGATCCACTGAAAACTGAGATTTGTTGTATTCACAAGATTCTGACATACACAACATCAGACTTCAAATTAGAAAAGGCAATAACTCTAACAAAAATCACAGGAACATAGTGATTTATTATTATGCACTTCTTCAGATGATGACCTTAATACGAACCAAGTTTCAAAGCGATCCATCAAAAACTCCAAGCCTAGTTGCGTTCAGAAAGTTCTGTCATACACTGCATTGAGCAAGAAGACAAAAAACAAAATAACTCTCACACAAATTGCATGGGCAAAGTGATTTGTCAATATATGTACATCTTCAAATAATGGCCTTAACATTTACCAAGTTTCACAGCAATCCATGGAAAAATGTTAGAGTAGTTGCATTCACAAGATTTTGTCACACACTGCATTCAAGCTGCAATTCACACAGGGCAATAACTTTTACAAAAATTGTGGAACACTGATTTGTCAATACATGTATGTGCATCTTTAGGTGATGGGCATAATATTCACCAAGTTTCATGGCAATACATCAAAAACTGCATGACTAGTTGTGTTCACAAGATTGTATGCTGGACAGAACAGATGGAGCATTCCTATACACCTCAGCCTTTATACAGGCAGGGTTATAACAAGGATTACTAGTGGGGAAAATATGGGGTCACCTTTTCTTTAAATTCTGAAGCCTGTGCATAAATGCAAAACTCCAGAGTAGAATCAATACATATTTTTCAATATACTATTTCATTGTATAATACATATATACATAAATTATTACATAATACATAAATGAGAACCTCCATCATAACACTTCAAAATTGGTTATGGGTGAAACAACTGGGCAATATGGGAAAAACGAATGGGATAATTTACAGTGAAACTTGTCTAAACTGGATTCTGTTGGGACCAAACATTTTGGACTATGTATGGAGGTGACCAGTATACTGAGGTTTAGTTAGCATCAGAATGACTTTATTGGACCCAGAATATGTGGTCAGTCCGCAAAAGACAACTGGGTTACAGAGGGTCTGGTCTAGGAAGTTTCACTCAGTATAATATTTATCCAAGCAGTCATTTGCTGTAGTTTTCTCCACAACCCTTTGTGGCTTGTACCCCATCTACATCTGACAAAATAAAAGCACAATATTGCTAACTTCAAATGATTCAATATTTTCAAATATTTTAATTTTAAACCAACCCTCCATATCTTCATGCAAACACTATTGTATCTGTTTCCACTCCAAGTGAATGGTTTCACTAATGATAATCATGTACTTGGAATTAGGATTTTTTTCACTAATCAACAGGATCACCATAATAACATTTTTACTGATCCTGCCTAACTTTCACTGATCCACAGAAAATCAAATAGAAGTCAGTTCAGTTGCTAGTTTAACAAATTATTATTCATTAACATGAACTCAAAAACAATAACAACTGTATTTCACAATAACACTCATCGATAGTTGAAAGTTCATATTCATTTTATGTATCTGATTCATCATCAGATCAAGATCTATAAGGTCTAGTATCTGACCTTCTGTTTCTTGGTCCTGGAGCATGCCACAGCTTGATGGCATCTCTTAGGTTTGGTGAGTTAAGGAGCACTATTATTAGTGTGATTTCAGGGACAATTTATTTAAGTTTTTACACCCATCAACAAATCATAATGAAGTACACTATGCACTTTGCTATTTCTCTGAATACTCAGTGCAGAAAGTGCACAACATCACATCCTCCCCCCCCCAGTCATAATTTAGCCAATTGTATGCATTTGTCCAGCATTTCTGGTACTTTCTTACTCTTTTCTCTTGATCATATTTATGATTGCACTCTCTTATCATCTAATTTCTGACATACCTTTGGCAGCTGCGCACCTTGCAAAAACATAAAAATTATTTTTCGAACCATTAACTTTAGTTGGCAACATATAGCCACTATTGTGCTGATGTGCCATAAAATGCTCTTACATACATATATATGTACTTTCCAATTTTCACTGCACAATGCATCAAATGTTTATCAACAATGATATAAATATTGCAACATGTTATTTGGTATAATATTGGATTATTTGTCGAGTCAGCCAATGTGACCTTTTCCGATTGGCCATCATTAGCCTGATACCCTATATCATTTGTTATCATCTGTACTGAAATCAATGTTTGGAGCAAGCACACCAGGCTACTTCCATGTGCACGAAGACTGTTTTGACAATAATCACCCTAATTAACTTGATGTGTGCAATAACATGTCCAATTCCACTGAGGGATTTATTGCTCCTTGTCAAGTGCAGGATATTGGTAGGTATTCGATTTACACAATAAACAGATCAATTAACCATGAAAGGAAATGGCATCTCACTTTTACTTGATACATTGAACACTAGGCTACTTGTTAACTGTTATGATAGCAACCAGTGGAAATTTTCACTGCTCCAGTGGATTAGCGATGGCTGGGGTTTTAGTGATCCTTCTGCAAAATCACTCACCTTGCGTTAATGGATTAGCTTTAATTATGAGCCCTGATTTGGAACCTAAAATACCTCTTGATGATCATGACTAGCTCCATCCAAATGCATGCAATACTGGATGAGTCTATTATTTAAAAGGGGCGAGCACGATAAAAAATGACCCAGTTAGCTAAATGGTGACTTTGGGACATATCCGAAGCTGGCTGAACAATATGAAACAGCTCACTTTTCAAGCACAAACTGATTCATTTGCCTGAAACAGGGATCAATGTAATCAATGAATATTAAAATCACCTGGACTAATATGTCGCAGGATTAACATTAGCCAAGCCATCCCCTTTGAGCAGAAACCAATAGATAGTGTTTACATTGAGATACAGAAGATTGGTTTGAACATTATAAATATTTCAAAAGAATTGAATTATTTACATGCAAGTTTTAGCAATATTGTACTTTTATTTAGTCAGATGTTGATGGCCACAGAGAGTCATGGAGAAAATTAAAATATAGGAGAAGGTGAAGTACAGAACAAACTATACATGTATCTCTTGATAAAATATCCTAAAGTCCAGCTGACAAGTCTGGAATATATCAACTCATAATTATTCTAGTAAATTTGCCATTAAAATACAGTGCCCAAAATCCAGCTGATAAATCGGGTATATATCAACATGTTGTAATTAGTATAGGAAATCTGCCATCACAATACAGTGAAGCCTGTTTATAAAGGACACTCAAATGAACATAAATTTATTCTAAATGGGCAAGTGTCCTTCATATAAAGGTTACTCTGATAATGAACAGAAGGATAGACACCCTTAAAGACCCTATAAGGTGTCCTTAATAAGATGGTGTCTGCTAAAGCAGCTTCACTTTGCCTATTTTACAAAGTGTTGTACTGTTATGATGGTGGGTTTTTTTAGCCCATATTTTACTGTACTGGCTTTGCAAAATAAGCCATTAGAAATATTCTGTCTAGTTCATTTAAAGTTTTTTATGCATGTATGTCAAGACACATATCAATACACAGAAATGATTCCAAAGACAAAGAAATGTTAAATTAAATCAATTTGAAATGTCACTTTCTAAATTTTGCATGCATAAAATGCTAATGAAAGATGAATTCAAGTTCATCAAAGGTACACATGAAATACACAAGCAGTCCTAAGTAAAAAAAATCCCCTTGTTTCCATTAAATTTCATAAAATTGTTATACTTGAAAATAATCCATAATAATAAAGTAGTATGAAGAAAAAAACAAAACACCCAGATTGGTGTTTGTAAAACATGTATGCCCCCACTGCAGACAAGCAGACCAAAAAATCTAAATAACAAATTCCAAAATTGTGAAAAATTGGAAATATTGCTATAATTGCATGAGAATTTAATCAGAACATCTATATATGTATATAAATATACCTAATTTCATTTGTCTATGTGAAGTAGTTTTACCTAATTGTGCTAACAAGGTTTCTTGTGTAAAGTTCAAAAAGTTAAAAAAATTTGTAAAAATCGATCAAGTGTGGTGTTGGCTTGAAAATCTAATCAGATCATCTACATATCAATAAAAATATGCCTACTAAATTTACTTTCTCTATTTCAAGTGGTATTTACTTGTACGTGCTAACAAGGTTTTTGTCAAAAAAGTCCTAAAAGTTGAAAACTGTGTACAAATTGGAAAATTTTCTGATATGGCCAAAACATTTAGTCAGGTCATCTACATATGCATATAAATAAGCCAGCCAAATTTTATATGACTGTTAAGTGGATTGTGTGCAATTTTGCTAAAAAGCTTCTCAGGACAGGTGGGCTGACATACATATGTATGGATGGACATGCTGATGTATCGACTGTACCAAATCAAGATGCACATATTGCAAGCAGTGAGGTCATAGAAAAACACAAAAACTAGTTTCTTTTTTCCATTGTTTTGGGTATATCATGTGCTACATCACATTTAAATGTTGTGTACAACAAATATTTCTTGGTACATGTAATATTAGCCCACTATTGTGTTGGTTAATAGAAAATATGCTGCAGCAACCCAGCAGCCCCTGATATTATTTAGAATAATGCCTGTATATTGTTACCTGGTATAAATGAAGTCGACAACTTGCAGTATAGGTGTAAAAAGAATCAAGAAATAACGAAATATAACATTAGCTTTTTGACAACAAAACCATATGCTTATTTGGAAAGTAGGTTACTGATCATGATTTGCTCATAGTTAAGAAAAAAAAAATTCAAACCATTGTGTAATATGAATATAAAAAAAGCATACAGGTAAATAATTGCATAGTGGAACAACATACTATCTGACCAATTAAAACAGCTTGTGGCTTTTCTACAAAATTCCATCTTGGAAATATAATCATTGACAGAAAGGCCAGAGGATATTCTAATTGACTATCAGACATGCCATTAGTAAGATAATGCCTATAAATGTAGATATGATAGGAATATGACGCTAAACACTATAACAGAAACAGGATATATGTTGAAGTCGGCAAAGAGACATGAAAATCCCAATCAGGCTTGAGGTATATTGTGCAAGGTGAAAGACATTCATGAATTTTATAAGACTGCAATTTCCTTGTTTCCCTGTATGGGTTCTAACTTTGATATTGATTACTTTCCTCCACCAGAAGTAAAAAATAACTCGATGTTGCATATTACTATGAAACTAATGAGATGGTAGCATCATTGTAGCCAAATCCGACCGTGTTTAGTGATTTTGATCGTTGCTCATGTAAGCTGATTAACAGTTGCAGAATTTTAGTCCTTTAACAAAAGAACATAATTCCTCAGTGTCAGATTTAGATTATACTGTACACTTATCAGCTACTAATGATTTTTACATAATGCAGATGCATGCTGTAACAGCAGCTGTGAGCACCCAATTTCAGTCAACTGTCTTTGTTCCACTTCAATATCAAACTACTGCTTAAATTGTTTGATGATATGACTGTGTTAATGATTGACACATGCCTATGAATGTTAATTTATCAAATATTTATTTGTCAAATAGGACAATAATTCTGGCATCAACTTGACTGGAAAAGTCATACCTTGGCAACTTAATAAAGAGCTGAGCAAGTAACAAGTTGAGGAATCACTTTGAATAAGCATAGTAAATAAATTCTCAAATTTAATTTTATTATTTTGGAATATAAGTCCTTAACAACAACAAAAACAAAAACCTTTTTCAAGAGTTACATCCTCAAAGTACAGAGGGCACCTGCAGCAGCCAAAGTGACATAATATAAGAAAATTGGTGTGAAGCCAAGAAACCAGTGAAAAAAAGCTGTTATTAATGTCATAGTGAAATGTTTGATAAATGAAACAATTTTTTAAAAATTAATTTTTGTAGGTTAATAATCCAATTTATTTCATATCAAGGGGATATTTATATTGATGGATCATAGATAGGGGAATCCTGGTGCACAAGGTTGGGTTTCTGAACAACAATGAAACGATGTTTCTTTTTCTTTTGCAATACTAATTTGATTTGGATTCAGAAAACATATAATCTTCAAAAGTAAATTGAATGTGGATAAATGAAAACTGCACAATTATAACATGCCATATAGAAATATTTTTACTAAAGGTCAAATGCAAAGCTAATGAGACTGGATTTGGGTACCCTGCTTAGTTTGGGTACTGAGACGTTAGCTAAGGAAACTTGTAAAACAAATTTTATGATACAGTAAAACACCAACTATCCAGCCAATGATTATCCAAATTGTTCACTCATTTAGACTCCCAGCCATGTCCCTCCAAAATGTTAATCCCTTATTGATTAAAATCATCTGGATGACCAATTTTTCAGGACAAATTAACTATCTCCTCATGGTTGATAACTGACATTGTACTGTACTAATATGTCTTTTAGGAATTTTACCGATTGAAGACCAAACGAACAATGATCCTTCTGTGGAAACAATAAGAAACCTCCCCTAATTAGAGTCTAAATGAACAATGATCCTTCTGTGGAAACAATAAGATGCCTCCCCTAATTAAACAAATGTAAAGCCTGATACAAATGTCATTTTTTGCAAAACAAAAAAAATTGAGACCAACAAAAAAAAAGGAATTTTTTTTAGTAAACTATGTTTCTCCAATAATACTTACCTGATCACATTACATTAGAACTTTCTGTCTATATATATATATATATATATATATATATATATATATATATATATATATAGGGAAGCAACTCTTACAGGCCAACTCCCCTTGCTACTCGCTATGTGGTTGCAATTATACCCGGATGTAACCAGTTTTTAATTGTGTGAAACCTTCAAGGACACTTGCATTGTGGGGAAGGGTGGGAGGGATTATTTGTATATATGTTCCAGAGTATAAGCCCTGTGTGTGCAGTTTTTGTACTATCTACACAACCCTTCACAAGCAGAAAACTAGATTTTTTTTGTATAAAACCATTCCCTTCATTAGATTGCTTGGGAGTTTCTTCATGAAGGTAGCACGATGAAAGTGGAGGGATTCTGATTAACAAAATCTGGAGACCCTCTGACATGGTTTGGATCACCCATCATTTTTCTCCAAATCTGATGAAAAGGAAGTAGTCTGGCATCTGAGGTGGGTTGTCAGAGGGCACGAGTGATGGTGTATCACTGACAATTGACGAAAGGCCTGGGGAAGGAGAAACTGTGTTCTTCTCTCACCCCTCCCTGCCTGCCTGTGAAAATAGGGGCATATGACTGCCTATAATTCGCTTGGCCAAGAGAAAAAAAAAAAAAAAAACTGCCGTTGTTGAGAAACACAACTGCAAATTCTCTGGCAACAATCGTCCCTTCTCTTGAATGTCCCCTAATAGGGTCATGCAGCGATAGAAGATTGCGTTGAAAGTTAAAGGGCAACTCATAATAAATAATGAGTTTGGTGGGCCATATGTTTGACATCCCTGCATTAGACTAATCAATGATTTGGATGTGAGGTATATGTTTAAAATCTTGATCCGGTGTATTGGAGCATACTTGTTTTTCTGGCCCTTGAGTTGGTTTTTCAAAACGTTGGACCAAGTATTTCTTACCAAAGTGCTACTGTACGTATAGACATGTCTTGAGTCCATCCTTCACTACCTTATATTGTTTACACTTCTTGCATTTGGTTGTCATCTTTGTAATGAAGAAGGGGAACAAAGTGCATACAACAAATATATATAAATTAAAATAAATGTAAACCACATTATCAAAATGACTTTGAAGTGTAATAGTCTCCAGTGAAATTGAATGTTACTGATCGAAATCACGTGACAATAATGAATGGAACAATAATTGCATGAATATGTATAAATTCACCACATTTCACAAATTCACAAAAAATGTTGTATGCACCATATAAAACAACATTTTTACTTACTATACCACTGAAATTAAAAGATGGATGATGAAATTTAAGTATAAGATTAAATGGATTCTATGGAGGACATCTTTAGAGCATGACAGGGAAAGTGAAAACTGGTACATCTGGATACAATGGTAACCACCTAGTGGGTAGAAAGGGGATTTAACCTGTAAGAGTTGCTTCTCTTTGTCTATATTATATATAGACAGAAAGACGTTTTTTGTCTTTCTGTGAGGGCTGGATTTGGAGGTAGCAGAGAAAGTTATCCTAATGTAATGTGATCAGGTAATGAATCTTACAGAGAAATGACAATGTGATCAGGTACTGTATCTGAAAGAGAAATTATTTCACAGTATCTAATTTGTAAATCTTTTGGTAAAAGAAAATAACAGTCATTTATTTGATTTTATTTTCCAGTGCACTGACTGCTGATTTGATTTAATTTCGAACATGGAAGACAGTGTTATAGTGTATACTTTTAATCAGTAAACTATCATAAATGTGTTGTAGTAAATTATGTCATCATCAAATTGTCATGGATGGACTATTGCAGCCACACTGAGACAGAGAAAATAGAAGTAATAATCACATATCTATGAGATTTCTCAATCACAATGATGAGCAATACACAAAACTATGTTCATGTTTTATTCTGAATTGGAAGAAAGAACAAGTTTGATATGACATAAGGATACATTCAGGCCATCAGGCTGAGATGTATTTATACACCAAATCAGACAAGTTCTTTCTCCCAACTCAGAACAAAACATGAATGCTGTTTTGTATTTATTACATACTTCCTATTTTACACTTTTGAAACATTTTAATTTTACAGTGTGAATGAAATTAAAACAAATTGGGATATATAAAAGTTGAAGTCACTGCATCTAAAAATGTTGACACGTGGATATTAGAGAAGACACCTATTAAGTAGTTCCAATCTGGGTGCGTGATACGGAAATATGGAATGAACAGCTGTATCAAATGCCAGATCAAGCATGTAAGATTAAATGGGTAGGTAATAAAAAGAAAAACCAGTTTATGCCACCACCTGTGGCTTGGAAATCTATGAGAACATAACATTGTTGTTTACTGGCATCATAACATTATGTCATAAATACTGTATGTCATTCTGTGATGTAGAGACATCATGTGACAAGTTACAATTTCAATCAGTAATGCAAACTTTATTCAGTTAAGATGCTATGTAACAATTTCTTTATAAAATTTATCACACTGATGGATACAATATATCACAAGTTACAAGCAACTGATGGCATATAACATTACTGTTACAAGCTACTGATGATATATAATATTATTGTTACATGCAACTGATGACATATGACATTATTGTTACATGCAACTGATTGCATATAACATTACTGTTACAAGCTACTGATGGCATATAACATTACTGTTACAAGCTACTGATGGCATATAACATTATTGTTACAAGCAACTGATGATATATATTATTGTTACATGCAACTGATGGCATATAACATTACTGTTACAAGCTACTGATGGCATATAACATTACTGTTACAAGCAACTGATGATATATATTATTGTTACATGCAGCTGATGGAATATCATTACTGTTACAAGCAACTGATGATATATATTATTGTTACATGCAACTGATGACATGACCTTATTGTTACATGCAACTGATGACATATGACATTATTATTACATGCAACTGATGGCATATAACATTATTGGTACATGCAACTGATGGCATATAACATTACTGTTACAAGCAACTGATGACATATAACATTACTGTTTCATAAAATTACATAACAAATGAACCATTTAAAAAAGTTTTCTACATATTAATTGTTACAATTAAATGCACAATCAATATGAAAGAAATACAAATTCGAGTAAAACTTTACATGTGTAAATTTTAAAGGTGAACAAAAAATGTGGACGGATTATAGAGGCAATGATCATTAATCAGAAAATTACACATGTAATGCATCTTGAGCAAAACATATAAATTACAATTTGCTTTTACTAAGAAAACTTAGAACAGATTAAAATTAAAAGTCTAATAAGCTGAAATTCCGGTTGAATCTCATTAGCAGGTTATGTATGCTATAAAATCACAAAATGAAAAATTGTGAAACAAAATAAATAAAATGCTACATATATAGAAGCTAAAGCACTTGTAAAACATGTGACATTTTTTTCACAAATAAGAATTTCATGCAAAGTATAAAAATGACATACATTATTGCATCATGCAATTATGGTATGTCTCCAAGAAATATTTATTTATAATGGGCCTATGTTTGACATCTTTCATATGAAAACTTGTATAATATTCCTGGATTCCTGTATTGTGCTCTAGGTGTAGTATACAATATAAAATAATAATCACAATGAATCACAAAGTTTCAGTGTCAGCTTGAAAATGATGTGAAGGTCAATTAAACCGACTTAGTTTTTTTGATTCTACCAAGGAATTTTTTGTTCCAGCTTCAGAGAATTTAGCTGGATGTTCAAAGAGAGATGTTGCAAATAATATACGTGTTTTGTATACAGCATCATATATAAATTCAAAGTTGTTATGTGAACTTGAAAACATACCTGGTAATGCTTTAAAATTGTCATATGACCTTGAAAACGCACCTGTTAATGCTCTAAAGTTGTCATATGACCTTGAAAACATACTTGGTAATGCTCTAAAATTGTCATATGACCTTGAAAACACACCTGCTAATGCTCAAAATTTAACCAACAATCTGCAGATTATAGTACTCAATCTTGGATTCCTTAATTGGTAGGAGACATTTCTGAGCAAATGTGTGTGTGTGTATATATATATATATATATATATATATATATATATATATATATATATATATATATATATATAACATATTTGAGTCCAGATAATTTCTAGCACTCAAACTGAAGCTCTAGTATGCTGTTATTATCCAACTATCATTATCATCAGTCTCTCTCTAATCCCACACTGTGGACTACAATTATTTCACTCTCTAATGCCTGCATTTTTCTTACAAAAAAAGTTGACAAACATGTGAAAATAGGCTCATAGTCACCAAACCAAATGGTTTTGTGAAAGTCTCTGAATGGGTATATATATGTACAGGGTGTAACAGCACATCAGCACAACACTGGCTATAAGTTACTGATTAAAAGATAACTTCTAAAAATTGGACTTCCAAGCCAGTTTGGGTTTGTTCCCATGGTTTTCAAGACAGGCTGAATACAAGTTACTGCAATGCTAATGTACACACTAGAGCTAAGGGGGTGGGGAGGAATATAAAGTTAAGTTAAGGGATCTAGGGGCTGGAAAGAAACATAAAACTGCATCTAAATAATACATGCTATAAATATATCATACTTTGAGCAAAAAATGTATTTTACTAACTAACAAACAGAAATTCAAATAAAAAAATAAATTTGCATCCAAATAATGGAATATTTTCATTGACAAGGATTCATAGACATGCTTTCTTCCTTTCTTGAAATAAATGACTTCAGGTTGATTCATAGTCTGTACCTCTTTCCCGCTAAAACATGTCTTGAGCATCCATTGTCAACTCTAGACTGGCTTTCCCACTAATACGTGTCTTGAGTATCCCTTGTCAACTCTAGACTGACTTTCCCACTCATACATGTCTTGAGTATCCCTTGTCAACTCCAGACTGGCCTTCCTACTAATACATGTCTTGAGTATCCCTTGTCAACTCCAGACTGGCTAACTTTAAAACCTGAAACAGAATAATAGTTCGCTACAAAGTATTAAGATGATAATTACTGAAATTTTATTAACAACACAAAAATACAGTCTAGTTTCTTTCATCTTAATTCTTTGTATCCAAGTATTGCTCTGGTATGACATGAATGGGATGATTTATTGAAAGTCATTCAGAATTAAACCTGATTATCCAACAATATGGTCTCAAGGTTGTAAAAACATATTTAGCACAACTTATATCAAACTGAGACTGAAAATAATATGTTAAAAAATTAACCTTAAATCTCTTTTTTAGTTTCATAAAGTTTGCCACTGAAAAAGGAACATTTTGTGAAAACTTGAAGGTGTTGGAACATGATATAAATGCAAAAGAATGAAAAGGACAGATTGTATGATGTTTCATTTTTATTTGTTTTCGGTGTACATACCTGATCTGTTTGCTTGACACGGGAGTAATCTGGTTTGTCTTCTTTCTTAGATCTGTGAGTCTGAAATAGGAAATACATGTATATGGTGGATCTTACACAAGTTTTAATTTGAGATGATGCTTATATAAGACACAAACTGATTTATATATATATATATATATATATATATATATATATATTATATATATATATATATATACATACACATATATATCTATATACATATACACACACATACATATATAATACAAGCTGCTTTCTTATAAATGTTATGTAAAATGATACAAGCTGCTTGCTTATAAATGTTATATATATATATACAGCTTGTTTATAAATGTTATGGAAAATGATACAAGCAGCTTGCTTATAAATGTTAAGTATATGATATGAGCTGCTTGCTTATGTAAATGTTATGTAAAATGAAACAAGTTGCTTGCTTACAAATGTTATATAAAATAATATGAACTGCTTGCTTATAAATATTATCTAAAATGATACAAGCTGCTTGCTTATAAATGTTATGTATATGATACAAGCTGCTTGCTTATAAATGTTATATAAAATGATACAAGCTGCTTTCTTATAAATGTTATGTAAAATGATACGAGCTGCTTGCTTATAAATGTTATATAAAAGATATGAGCTGCTTTCTTATAAATGTTATATATAATGACACAAGCAGCTTGCTTATAAATGTTATATATATATGTAATATGAGCAGCTTGCTTATAAGGCCCAAAAAAAAATATGTGTTTCCTATTGCACTGGTTTTAAAATTAGGGTAGGCAGGCAGGTTTTTTTTTTTTTTTTTTTAAACATTGTATTCGTGTACAAGTCCGTTTGTGTATAAGCCGACCCCGCAAACTGAATAGGTAAAAACATCTAACCTGAACCCCCAGGTCCTCCTGTACTAAGGTTTCCTGGCTTATGGCTTCTAACCTGAACCCCCTGGACCTCCTGTACCAAGGTTTCCTGGCTAACAGTAGTCAAGAAGAAAACTTAAAAATTATCAAGTATAGACCTTGTCCCATGGATAAACCGACCTCCCTTGTTCCAGGCTTTTATTTTTTTCCTATATTATTCGGCTTATACGCTAGTATATACGGTATATAAATCAAATAATACTTCAAGCGCTTCAAAGTACTGGGCAAAACCAGCTCAATTAGATGCACCAATCAATTTTGGCAATGTGATTTTATTTTTTTTTACCATGGGGGAAAAAAGTGCTAGGGTCGGCAATGAGAAACAGGAGAGTCAGCTGACCGGAAACACATTTTTTTTTCTTCCTAAATGTTATGTAAAATGATACAAGCTGCTTGCTTATAAATGTTATGTAAAATGATACAAGCTGCTTGCTTATAAATGTTATGTAAAATGAATACAAATTAATACAAGTATGAGATTCTTTTTATATAATGTTTAAGATTTCACATTACTCTATGATGTTGCCAAGTTGAATTTCTAAGATTTATGTACAAGTGATACAATTTATGATTTTTATGATGTGATAGGGCTCAAACTAGTGGGTGAAAAAGTGGCTAGAATCGTTTTTTGGACTGAGAAGTCACTTTTTAAATGCAAATGAGTGATTTACACTTTGGCCATTGATCTATATGACCCCCCCAGTGAAATATGAGTTTGAGTTGTACCCCTCTTACTCCCGACCACTGTTTTTCATTGATCCTGGATCCCGGGTTCCTGAAGCATCATATCTAGGTTCTAACACATGAAAAAACATCCCCTATGGTCCTAGTATGCAGCACTTTCATAACTGGGGCCTATACGGTACACAGACACCCTCTTATCAGTTATTTGTAATTGGTCACATTGCAGCCATGTAGATGAATGTAATTAACCGCTTAGCCAATTACACAATCATCCGCTACTTTGCATGGATTTTTATATGAGGCAAGGTGACTTGATACAATAAGATTACTTGGAGTAGATTATCAATGACCTTAATTGCTTTATTCAAAGACAAGGTGTGGAAACACTTGTGGGAATTGTGTCACATGTGCACAATTATGTGTAGGGTCACCTCCAAGGTATTCCAAACAGGGCAGCTTTATTTTTGGATTACAATGAACAGTGTACAGAGGTTCTGGATTATGCACATGGAAACTGTGAAGTGAGAAGCTTATGAGGAAATATGTAATTTTTAATATTTGCTGCAAATGTGCCTTTTAGAAAGTCTTCACAGGATATGTGTAGATACTGCTTTGATTACCTCAGTTTTTCCCTGTTTTTTTGGAATAGGCCTCAGAATGGTGAAATATTCTTTTTTAAATAAACACAAGTGTCTCTCGAAGGGACTGATGCTCTACTGTCCAAAAAGAATTTCTTGAAATTCAAGATAAGACCATTTCTTATTTTTAAGTGCCGAGTGTTGAAACCATCTCTGATATTCTTGTTATAACATTTTAAACTTAGCTACTGTGGCAGCCATAGTGGATGCAAGATCAACACCATATTCATTCAGGACAAACTGGACACCATTAGAAGACTTGTGGTAAAAACCTCATGTTAATATGACCATCCATTCAGGAGTATTTGTGACAGAATTTTCAATATGTTCATTGTGGCAGCCATATTTGAGGTCAGATCAGCACCATTTTCATTCAGGTCCAACTAGATATCATAATTATATAGTCTTCTGGTGAAAATCCCATGTCGGCATGACTTTCCTTTTAGGAGCAATAGCAACAAGATTTTCAAGATGGCAGCCATGGTCTGTCTGTATGGGTTCGAGTCTCAGCTTGGTGAAACGTGGGTATGTGAGAAAGCTTTCCAGTAGATTCCCATGGGTCGGTGGTTTTTCCAGGAGTCCTCCCAGGTTCTTCCTCCACCAAATATACTGGCCACCATGTATCACCTATCATGTGCTGAATAATGGCATTAAACCCACAAAACCAAACCATCCTCCAGGCCCTGGTTTGGCATTCCATTGTAAATCAATGACAGTCACAGCGTGATGGGCAACCTAGTCAACAGAATGCAGCGTCTTGCCTGTGAATGTGCTATGATGTACCCCCAATGACTTTGCCTTGCAAAAAACTCAAACAAAGAACTTTAAAACAGATTCTCAACAATAACCGTCTTGTATAGGTCAGAAAAATTATATCAATCTTTTTGCCATTAGGTCTGTTCCATTTACACATATATATTGTACCCAGGGAAGGCACATTAAAAGTGCCTTCCCTTCGCAAGTATATTTTACTGGAACAGTCCTTAGCTAACACAGGCAAGACAACAAAGAGCATCAAAACAACGATGCTTGGCAGCAGATTTCTAGTTTTTTTCACTGTATATGATGTAACACTTTCTCTGTGCACTTAAAAAAATCATTATTTGAGAGAGTGCACACCAACGATATCATAATGTCCCCATCATGTGTATGTTCATAATAGAGAAGTTAGCTCCCTATGTCTATGTTGGTAGCTCTCCACTTTGGAGGTGCACTGTCTCTCCTAATATGGTCGAGCTGAATAAAGCATACGCTGGATTCATTTCTGAGGCTGATACAACCTATAAAGTAATATAGTAATGAGACATAAGTCATGCATAGTGGTAATGTGCAATCAGTCATGCATAGTGGTAATGTGCCATCAGTCATACACAAATCAGGATGTTCTAGGCGGGTTTAGGTAGCTGCTTTCCTCTCATAAGGCATGCCGAGATTGAGAAATGTGTGCTCAATAAGAAATATTTTTTAAAATTTAACCACAAAATGGGTGTTTGCTTATTAAGGCCTGTGCAGGTATCTTGTTGAATATGGTAATTTATTTTTAAATGAGGCAAAAGTACCAGCCATTGCCTTCCTGTAGGAAGGATGATAACTGATGAAATGTCAGAGTATTTAACTTTTTTTTAAAAACATATTTTTCAATACTTAGGGTCCAAGAAATAAAAAAAAAAAAATTTGTAGGTTGGTGTGAATTTTGTTGTGTTAGACTAATTTTACTGGTAATACCTATCTAAATGTAAGGGGCATTACATAGAAAAACATACAAAATGGTACCCTCTCATGTCCATAAAATAATAGCTGAATGAATATTTAAAAATTCATCAAATTTGCAAAGGTTGAAGATCACAGAGTCCTCATAAAAAATATATCAAGCAAAATATAAGTTGCTGAGTTAATTCTGTCTCCATTATACATTGATTGAGATCACATCAGAGTTCTCAAACAGCAAGCCTGCAAGGCTGATTTAAGGCAAATTATAATCACCAATTATTTCCCAAAAATATACATATCATTTTCTCTCAGAGTACTGGCATCCTACAAGTTCTCATCAGCAACAGTTCTCATCATGGTTTGCAAAAAGTATATATTCTGAAATTTGAATAATTCTGTATTGCCTCAGCCCTTAGTCACTTATAATGTATGTTTGAAGCAACAATCAGCACCAACTTGAAAATGTATTTATCCAAAAGCAGACCAAATTCACAAGGAATACATCTTGTTAGCATTGTTTTGTTGGGGGAAGTACATGCTGAATTTGCATATCTGCAATACGAGACCAATAAGAGGAAAATATCACTGACCATTATTTTATTACATGTACAAGTCATGAATGACTAAATAAATATATTAAGCATTTAAGTATTAAACAAGCAAAAAATTAGGCATAGCAACTGCATTTATTCCATATATAATGTCAGATTTATGGTTATTTTGAGTTCCACCTGTTTTGGAAAATTTAGACAGCCATTGAAGCAACTTGCAACATAATTTCTAGACCAAAGGTGCATCCTGAAATGATTATCAATTCCAGGATATGTATAAAGTGTTAAAGGAAAACAAATCACCCAAATAAATGTATTACAGTGCCTTAAAGGTGGATGATGAGAATTGTTTCAGCGGGATGAGGACCTTTGCTCCCATCTTGCTACTTTAAGAGATGACATTTGAAACATGCTGTTAGTGGTACAACATTTTAAGCAGTAGTTTCTTGTGATAAAGAAGTAAACTAATTGTAATGTTTAAGTATTAAAAATATACTGAAAGATGATTTTTTAAAGTGAAATAACATTTGTATTATTGACAAAAACTGCTAGGATGCCAGTATTGTTATTTAGATGATTCAAAATGTATATCTGTATTTTTCATTATTTTATAAAAGACTTCTGGTCACAATCACAAAAGCGTCAGCCCAATTTCTCCCACAGTTCATAGCACTATGATATACTGATGTAACAAGTGATATCACAGCAACGATTAATAATGTGATGATCATGTCTTTTGGAGCTGCACTGTAAACATTGATTTGCAACCAGTAAACAGCCTTAAATATCGAGATTTTGTAAATGCTTTGTTTAGTTTGTATTATTCAATCAGTCTTGACTTTCTTCCTGAGTTTCTAACAGATCTAGCTTGCCAAAACATTTGTATGAAACACTGATAATAAAGTTTTTAAAAGACCTAGCATGTCAATGACATTTGTATGAAACACTGATAAAGTTTTTAAAAGCCCAGCCTGTCAATGCCATTTGTATGAAACACTGATAATAAAGTTTTTAATAGACCTAGCTTGACAAAACATTTGTATGAAACACTGATAATAAAGTTTTTCAAAGACCTAGCATGTCAATGACATTTGTATGAAACACTGATAATAAAGTTTCTAACAGACCTGTCACGTCAATGACATCTGTATGAAACACTGATAATAAAGCTTCTAACAGACCTAGCTTGACAAAATATTTGTACGAAACACTGATAATAAAGTTTCTAACAGACCTAGCTTGACAAAACATTTGTATGAAACATTGATAATAAAGTTTCTAACAGACCTAGCACGTCAATGACATTTGTATGAAACACTGATAATAAAGTTTCTAACAGACCTAGCTTGACAAAACATTTGTATGAAACACTGATAAGACAGTTTTCAGCATGATTGCTGCAGCAAATCAGTTTTGTCCCTGAAAGAAAAGTACTACATCACAGATTGACCCCATCAACTGATTTTTGCAAAAACTACAACTTTTTTTTATTGAGTTGCATATTTGCTGCAGAATCTGCATTTTGGCAATTTTCTAATCATTGATACAATTTCTTTTGATTTTACTGATTTTTCTCTGTGCTGTCTTTGACATTATAATTTTCAAGAATAAGTTACAATTATTGATTTGCGTGTTGGTGACAGATTACATGTAGATTATGCTTGGTAGCATATGAAGATAAGTGTATTTTGACTGAAGGAAGATATAAAAATGTGTCCATATGCCATGGATGCCCATGCCAATATGATGCAATTAAAGACTAAAGTTTTAAATCAAACAGTGGACATACCCACAAACAATTTTGCCAGAAAACACTAAAATTCAAACAGTTATTTGACCTAGGTTGTTCTTAATATAAAGCCTCATCTCAAATTTAGTTTCAATGCATGAAGTCCTTCAAAAGATACTGAGTAGAAAATAAAAGCAAAGTTATAAAACAAACAGGAGCCATAACTCAGTAAAATCATACCAGAAAAAGGTGAAAATCAAACTTTACCTCCTATTGGTCTTCTTCATGTAAAGCCTCATGAAGTCCTTCAAAAGTTCTTGAGCAGAAAAAAATGTGAAAGGCCAAGTTCTAAGTCAAACATGGGCCATAACTCCATTACATTTTCCAGAAAACAGTGAAAATTAAACTTGACTTAAGTCTACTTAATGTAAAGCCTCATACCAAACTGGATATCAATCCATTAAGTCCTTCAAAATTTCATGAGCAGAAATGAAAGTGGAGGCAAAGTTTGAAGTCAAAGGTCCATAACTCCATTAAATTTTGCTGGAAAATGGTGAAAATTGAACATTTCATAGGTCTTCTTTACATACAGCTTAATATCAAATTTAATTTTGATTCATTAAGTCCTTAAAAAGTTCTTGAGCAGAAACAAAATGTGTGATGGACATGACATGATGTAATGTGAGTTCAATCAACATCAATAACACTATATGCCCCCTTCATAGATATGATGGGGGATAAAAAAAAAAAAATTCAGGCTTCTTAGCATCAAAAAATTTAATTCTTGTGCAATGAAGTCTAAGATTTTTATCTGAAGATTTTTTTGGGTTTGTAAAATGGACATTAAAGATTTTTTTTTAAGGCCCTGTGGTTATCTTGACATTACTAGTAGATCCACATATGCACAGTCATATAAACTTGTTAATACTGTGAAAATTATATTATTTGTGAGGTAACAATTTTCATGGTTGCTACAAACCATGAATATAAAAACCAAAAGACAACAATCTGTCTATAAAAACAAAAGAACTACTTCCCTACCTGAGGAATATCTGCAAACTTAAGTAAAAAAATAACTTTTTTTTTAAAAAAATTATTTGGGGGGAGGGGGCAAAACCATGAAAATTGATGCAAATCAAAATAAATATACCCACAGTACTTGACATCATAATAATTTGTTGTGTATTTGTTAAGTGCTGATTCTTAAGTACTGTGGTCTACAATAATCATTCTAAAGATATAAAACATGCATTCCCTGTGTCTTAATATAGAATACAAGGACAGGGATGGACTTTTTTTAAGGTATGACAATTTTCAAAATGAGTAAAACAAATTGTCAAATTCTGATGGAGAAATGAGGAAATGGACTTTTATTTGATCTGGAAATTTATTGGAATAACTATTGTACATGCATAGTCAGGCATGATCACTTAGTCCCTGCTTTATTTAACAAAATTGGAGAACAGTAACATTTTGATCCACTCACTCCTAGGTATAGGTATGCAAGTTAACCAGAAAAAAAAGTGTATCTAATTGCAAATCTGGGCCTTATGGTTATGTCAGCAGACTCAATAAATTCTGTCTGACTGCCCAGAACATTCAATAAGTTAAAAAATGTAATGTGCAGATACAATTTGATGCACAGATAAAATTTTGATACTGCCCAAATTTGTATATAGAATGTGAAGGAAATTTTTTTTATGCAATTTCATTCAAATTTCAGTTATGGGCCAATATCTTTTTGGGGGGAATTTTTCAGACTATTCTGAAATGCCTTCTTGTGAGACTTACCCATGGTTTTGGCCCTGGGGTTCCCATGGTGTCTCTGATTGTGTGGGAACTTACACCATTCAGCTCTGCTGTACTGAGAGAGTCGAGATACCTGCAAGAGGAAAAATAAATCATGAAATAAGTTCAGTTCTCAAAATTATGCTTAGGCACATGCTGCATATACTTATGAAAAAGTTGATCTGTGTATAAGCTGCTCTGTGTACAAGCTCCCACCCATTCAAATATGCAACAGTGATCTTTTTTATGACCCTTCTATGTGCTGGGGTCATGAAATCTGTCAGGATGCTGTACTAGTATTATTTATATAAATGCTCCAGCTGTAAATCAATTAGGGCTGTTCCAGCAAAACATACCTGGCACCCAGGGAAGGCACTTTCAATTTGGAGTAGTCACCCATAGATGCAATTTAGATTCTTTGAGTAATATGAGTACCATGGCATATATTTCTAAAAATCTGCCTTACAGGAGTACCATATATGTTTAAATGGAACAGCCCTTACCCTATTTTCTGGCTTATAGGTCAATGTTTTTTTAAACTTTGGCTTTGATTTGGCAATAGCACATTTAGTTCTCTGATATACTCTCATCATCAATCATTGACTTCATTGACATACAAAATCAGCCATGTTCTGGCTTATAAGTCGACCTCTGCATAATTTAATTTTTGTTGAAAAACCTCGACTTATGTGGGAGTATATATTGTAATACTATTTTGTATCTTTTCTTTCAACCTGCCCTACAGTTGGTGCTGTTGAACAACATGACTGCCTGCACAGGTTCTTTGATCCCTTGAACAACATGACTACCTACACAGGCTCTTTGATCCCTTGAACAGCCTTGTTTTGAGTGGTATCAACATGACTATCTGTGCAGGCTCTTTGATCCCTTGAACAGCCTCATTTTGAGTGGTATCAAAACTCTATTTCTACTCATTTTCCCCCCAAAAGGATATATTGATAATTACAAAGTAATATATACAATAATCACATGGCAAAATTTTTAAAAAATTTGGGCATTTCATACAAACAGCTTTACAAACTTAGTAAACACAATATGCAACTTTTTATACAGGATTTATGCAGACAAAACATCTCTGGAGGTAGTAGTGTTATCAACATCATTTGAGGATCAGTTTGCTTTTATTTTCTTTATTTTTGAAACAGAACTGTAAAGAAGTGATAGAAATACAGTATAAATGTAAACAGTCTGGAAATTTAGGACTGATCCATTAAAGACTTCCAATGATTTACATGTAGAAGTCTAGCTGAACAAAAATATATCACTGGTATACCAAGGAAGTCTCTGAACTTCGATTTGTGTCTGTAATTTTGTGTGTCTACAATGTTGCACAGTGACTAAAGAGAAAAGAAATTATTAATTAACCAAGGGCCACAACCCTGTATATGTATCTGATTAGATCTTGTACAAAGAAATTCCCTCCAATGTGAAAGTATGTGCCAAATTTTCATTCTAATGCATGAAATAATATTATTGAAGTTGGGCTTGACAAAACCAGAAACGAGCAAAATCAATGTTTAACAAGGTATATGACTTCATCAGAATTTACCAATATGATGTAATATTGTATAACATCATTTCTGTTTCAAACAGTTCACAAAATGTTCTTTTCTGCACCTGAGCTCACATGCTTAACTGATTTTAGGATGGAAAGAAAAAAGCAAGACAAAAAGATGTCAAGACAAAGACATAACAAATGCAAACTGTCCAACTTTCAAGTGAGGGCAGAAGGTGGTGGGAGCTGTTACATCCCCCTAAAATTCCACCAGTGAATTTTCAGCAGTGACAATACAATGTTCTATTGCAAGTTTCAGTTCCAGTTCCATTTTCCTCCTCTGTCAAAATGTGTACTGTATTTTACCTCTCTGGTCAAAGCATAAAAACTTTTAATGCAGAAATATATGGTTAATGTATGAATTTATGAAAAAAAACCCACTTAAAATCTGTATACTGCTCTTGAAGGGCTCTTATGATTCTGAAAATCATTACAATGTTTCATAAAAGAATTTCTGCCATATATTTCTCATGGATAGATGACCAATAAAAGACAAAATGGTCATTTAAGGGAAGAAAATTATGACATCATGTAAAACCTATTTAGTGCAAAATGGTCAGAACTTGTTTCTTTTTCTATGGAATGCTTTTAACTTACACAAATCTGTGAAAACCAACAATATGATCTTTCCATTCATCGCAAAACACCATCATCAAATTACAAAAACATACATGCATATGTACCATATATACTTGCTTATAAGTGGGGTCCAACTGCAAACTGCAGAGACCCAGATCTACAGTAATTTAATGCACTGGCAGATCAGGGTCTGTGTTGTTTGCAGATGGATCTGACTTATAAGCAAGTACATATGGCACATTACACACCATATATCAGGTTATTTTAGCAGTGGTGGAGAAAGGTCACCCATTTTGTTCTTTCAGAATGCTAATGTATTTTCTTTTCTCAAAATACATGGTAAACATCACTGAACAATTACTACAGATAGTATCTGAAGTAATTGTTTCTTCTTTCCAGGGTCAATCAGTCTTTGGTACGAGTACATAAACTGAATAATAAAGTGGTTTCATAACCTTTCAATATAATTCATTACTCAATGTCAATGATTCTGTGAATAAAAAGCTGAAAAGACTGAAACCTATTCACTGCACTACTATAATAGGGATTGTCCGAGCCATGCACCTAGATTGGCAACTTTGAACATGCAGAAGCCAATCAAGTTCATAATGGAAAACAGGGAGTATATTCTTGTTTCAAATCCCACCCAAGAGTTCAGTTTTATTAGTACCCAAAATCTCACCTATTATAAAAATTGTGTTTTATCATATAAAATGCTGGAAAAATATGTCACCAATGTGAATAATAGAAGTGATGAGTTTAAGAAAAAGTGGACCCTACTGTCAACTTGAGGTACATGATTTTTTTCTTTCTTTCTTTTTTTAAAGAAAAACAAAAAGAACAATTTAAAACACCTTGGGGCTTGTATGCGAGTGTGTCTTTGTGTACAATAATTGTGAATGTATGTGTCTGTGTGTGTGCATGTGTGTGTGTTGTGTCTATGTAGGGGAACACATGTAAAGATCAGGATGCAAAATAATTTAAGGTAATGTCCCATACACAAGGTCATCTGGTGATGTAGGGGAATATGTAAAATCCTGACAACTTGTATTCAATAAAAAAAAAAAAGTTTTATTAACACCATTTTACTATCCTCGCAGTATCAGTTTCGGAGTCCTTGAGAAGAAATCACGGAATAATTCGTAAACAATGTAAGTTTTATTAAAAGTTCATTTACGCTTAGAATGATCATTATAACAGCACTGAAAGTCAAAGCTTCAAACTATTTATGGCCACTGACCTTTGTTCCGTGAGAGTTTATTTATGTGTACTCCGTTTCGCTTACCTTGTTTATAACGTCATCTGTTTTGGAGCGGTTGATCACAGCGCCACTCGCGGCCATCGTAGATATGATAACAGACATGTACGGTGGCACAAACTGGCTACAATGGCGAACATAACAATTGTCATCTTAGTATGAATCAATATTTTTCTTTCTTATTGTATTTCTATCTCTTCTGCTTAGTTTTATTGACAGAAAAGAATTAACAAATGTTGAGGGATAATCTTTTAAGCTGGTTCAAACAGAAAATTTAACTGTTAACTTAAAAATTAGATATGTACACATGTGAAAACTTTCTTTCAACATCTCTACAGTCTGCCATAGTTTTCCTTGGCAGTTTGGAATGACAGGGACAGTTGAAGACCTTATTCCGCCTCAAGACTCTTACTTCGGTACAATACTTCAAATGAACCCAGTGACTGCATCCTTGAACACAACACTGTGCCCAACTGACGAATTCGATGTAATCATTGTGTTTCATGGCATTGGGCTGTTCTTGTTTGCATACACAGCAGGGTTCACCATCATCTACAAACTCATAGTCTTCGTTTCTTCCGATTCCTGTGCTGATATTACATGCTTGCCCGATGGACCAGTCATATTAGCACCATCTGACTGGATCTTAATAGGGTGTGTAAGCTTTATTTTTTTCCCTGACTTTTTTGAACCCTCAGATAGTGAAGATTCCTTAGGCTTGTATGTTTTTCTGTTTTCCTCATTTTTCTTTGCTTTTTTTGACGATTGCATTTCAAGATGTCCAATTATTTCCTGCACAATGCTATCCTCTGTTATTGGATTTCCACCAACTATAGCCGTTAGGACTTTGCGTTTCTTAGTGGTATTCTTTGATTTGTCCAGTAATACACTCTCCTTCTTGCTGAATTAACCAGCAGCTTGACTGCTTGGACTCAGAGCACGACAACCTACTGCTTTGTCCTCGTTGGGAATAAAACATTTGTTATTTTGTGGAGAGATGGTATGGTTGGTAACTTCGTTGGAATAAGAGTCATTGCTTTCATGTTGGAATACTGTAGCTGGTATGAATGACGCACAGTCTATAGCAGATGGGTTGAAGGGGTAGATTCCACATTTTTTAAAAGATGATCGAAGATTTGTACCAGACAGACTTAAGTTGTAGGCTCTGCATGCTATGTCACATATGGCGTGCTTAGGAACAGATGATGATGACATTTCTCAAATGAATTTTGCCCTTTCATTATTGTATATTTTCTGAAACGGTCTGAAACATCCGACGTCAAGTGGTTGTAGAACATGACTAGTGTGAGGCGGCAATACGAAAAGAATGCTGTTATGTTGTTTTGCCCAATCAATAACTGCCAAAGATACGTGTGATCTGTGTCTGTCATACAACAGAAGCAGTGGCTGAGATGGATCACGCCCTTGTACATAGCTGATGAAATGTTCCTCGAGATATTTCCTGAATACTGGACCATCCAGTCGCACTAACAGTACCAGAAACACCAGTTGTTGCACCCTCAAGCAATTCATTTCTCATTCGCTTTCCCGGAAATATAAAATAAGCCAGAATGGATGTACCTAAAGCATTCCCGGCCGATAAAACAGTCACATTATATGACATTCCACTGGTAATTGCGACAGGTTTCGATTTTTTATCGGCGACTACAAAAGGAGGGGTATGATTATCGGAAATGCCCTTCTCATCGATGTTGTAAATGTACTGTGGTTTCTCCTTCAGGTTATAAGTATTCATGATTTTCTCCAGTTCCTCAAAATATGCGGTTACTTTCTCTCTTGATGTCGATTTTGCACGTGCGATTGCGAGAGACCTTGGTTTTTTAACAGTTAAATTAGGCCATCGTGATATGAAGTTGCGATACCACTGCAGTGATAATGGATTATCCTTCTGATGAAGTCCAATGTCAACAGCATAGTCAGTGGCCAAATTACATACATCTGAACGGGTATAACCATAGCCCACTTTCGCCAAAAGAGAAATGTGGTCTACAAGCCTAGCTTCATGCTCCAAGGAAAATAATGGATTTGGCCTTGATTTAACGGTGTCAATGTCGACTTCACCAATGACACGTTGGCGTAAAGTTGTTTCGGGAACACTATGCAACCTTGCCGCCTTTTTAACTGGCATTTTTTTCTCCTTAACATCCATGTATGCTTTAGTTAAAGCTTCTTGGTCATAACGACGATAGTGTCGATGCATGTTTCCACCATTCTGAAAATCATGGAAAAATGCATTTATGACATGGTTAAAATTGTTTAATACTTTTTCTTAAAAAAATTATGTAAATGTTAACTTTCCAATATATATGTATTTATCATCAAATTTTTTTTATTTAATTCATTAAAATCGATTACTTTTTTTTTCTGTATTAAAAACATCAAATAAGGAGATAAAAAATTAAAAAATATCCCATTAAATTAAACAGCAAAATTTATAATTATTCCCTTAATGGGCTTCCGTAGGAAAAAATAACTGTGCAGAGGGCGGAGATAAGAAGTCACCTGATTTTATTCATTTGACAGACAACAACAAATCAATTTGCACCAAATGTTTCAATTGATTGATATTATGGGGGGAAAAAAAAGGTATTTTGAATGGGTATGAAAGTGTCTTAGGAAATTTTATGTTTTTTGGTAATTGTTATGCATAATGTGTATACTTACGGCACTTAGACGAATTAAAGCATTTTCTTTACTTGTAGCAAAGCGTGAAAGGACTGTCAACAAATCTTCTGAAAATTGCATCATCAGCTGCATGTTATCATGTGATACCAACAAAATAAAATGGCCGCTCCGAAACACATGACGCTCCGAAACTGATGCCACGACGATACAATTTTTCTATAATCAGTTATGAAACAAAGTGTATAAATTAATCGACACAATCCTATTGCATGATTTGTTATTCAAGAGTTTTCACTCATCGAATGGATTATAAGTTTTTTTTTACTTGTCCTCATCATAGTATTGTGTAGTCAAAAGTAAATTCAGAATATGTTAATGTCCTGATTATAGTATTGTGTAGTCAAAAGTAATTCAGACTGTGTTTATGTCCTCATTATAGTATTGTGTTGTCAAAAGTAATTCAGACTGTGTTAATGTCCTCATTATAGTATTGCAAAGTAAAAATTAATTCAGAGCGTATTAAATAAGACAATCCTTGCTTGAGGTAGAAAATTATACAGGTTGTCCTGGATAAAATAAAAACTTCCTTTATCTGCAACTGCCAAATACAAATTGCCAAAATTTAAAACTTCTCTATTTTCAGTTTGGTTTTGGATTTGTGGAGTTTAACGCCATTTTCCAGCACATGATAGGCTATGTATAGTGGCCAGTATATTTGGTGGAGGAAGAACCAACAACCCACGGGAAGCTAAAATCAAAATCACTAAATGTTACATTTGCAAAAATATCCCACTATATGGAATAAGTAAATGAATTTAACTTGATTTAGGATTGTCCAGAATATGAAATCCATCACCTTGTTCAAAAATTAAGTCCATGCATCTTCTAAATATTTGGGGAAAATCCACAAATTTGAAATTTTCAGGTGAGCTTCCTAAAAGGGGAGTGAGCAAGATGGGAAAGGAACTTTTTATAATTGTAATATCTTGTCAGACATCAAGAATGACTTGTTTAGTGATTAGATAAAATAAATCTATGACAATTAATTAAAGTATGTTGGTGTACATGCAAAAACATCAAAACAAATGTTGTATTATTTCTGCCATTCCTGAAAAATCACAAAAATATAGTTTTTGCCACAAGTCTACAAAAACCACTGAAATTTTGCCCATTTTTATGATTTTCATTAAAGTCTACAAGTAATTATATTGGTAGAAATTAGTAATTTAATTTTTCTGCTCATTCTCAAGAACAAAAATTTAAATTATCAAAAATAATCATGATTTTAATGAATTAATGTGTACAAACAAAATTAGTGGGTACAGAAACAGACAATAAAGCATATAAAAATGCCAGATCTGTAAATCCAGAGTTCAAATCTTAATATGGAAAAATGGTGAAACCCTTAAGGATTCTGATGACTCTAAATTTTCCCTTTGTGATATAATGTCACCATCATTTGGTTTTGAGTAATTTGAAGGTTAAAGAAACATTCTGTATACAAACCTGAGGCATGATTCCAGATCTGTTTTCAATTTGTCTTCATAATCTGCATACTCATTCTGCAATTCTCTAGAGAATAACAAACCAGGAAATAGTATATGGCATAATATCAGATATTGATATTTCTCTACCAATAGAAATTTTCTTGAGTTAAATGGATAAGTCAGTGTCTTTAGTAAATATTAAGTAAGTGATACTATCTTATAAATGTTTTATGAATGACAAATTCTTCTCTTCCCCACATTATTAAAATCATAAAATCCTTAAACGCAAGATTCTGATCCTCATTCTAGCACATGACAGAAAATTTCTCGCAGAAGTTGGTGAAAATGACATTTAATATGACTTTAAGTCATGGAGCATCATGACATTAAATTAGCATAAAAAACCCATATAGTTTGTTGTGGACTGTACTCAACCAGAACAATTTAGAGTTATTCTGCTAAAATCTACCTCAGAAATACTCATGTAGTCTAAAGCATAAAAATGTGAGAGGGAATTGCTGGAAGATGGTGAGAACTTGATCAAACACAAAGACAATACAGTTCCAAAAGCAATATGTGGGGTTTTGTGAAGTAACATGCATATGAAAAGCAATGCTATAATTTTCCCAATGTATTTCACTTGAGAGACACTTCAAAGGCAATGAAATGACTAGAATATTAAGACAATGAGATAATAGTCAAAATTTCATGTAGATCCAACATACTGAATCTGAAAATTTTGAGATATTACTGTGACAATGTAGAAATTCAATATCACACAACTTAAAGGCATTTTATGACAATGTTGGAATTCAATACATAGAGGATATATAAGCTTTTTAGTAGATATAAGGAAATATTTCATGAGTGAAGTGGAAACATTGTACTGTCATGAGTGGTGAAGCCATGAGTGACAATACAAAAATGTTTCTGCTTCACAAGTGAAATATTTCCTTATATCTACGTAAAAAATGAATAATTTATTTTTATTACATATTTCTGAAGGCAAAAGCCATATTTTTTATATATGGATATTGATTCTGTTCTGTCCCAATACAATTAATGATTGCATTACTACACCAACCAAAAGAAGTTCCAAAATTGTCCAATAATTTTAGACAGTGACTTTTTATATACAAATTTAGCTTCAACACATGATGCTTCAAATTGTGTATTTTCTCAAAGAGATTTTTATTTTTGTCAATACATTTCTTGCATGGATTAATGCAGTGTTTATTGTTGGGGTGGAGGTATGGTAGAATCATTGCTCATATAATGTATAGTCTTGACATATTTTAAGATCTGTTCATCCTGATGAAGAGAGAGAGAGAGAGAAAGAGAGAGAGAGAGAGAGAAAGGAGAAGCAGAAGAAGAAAAATTAAATAACCCTAAATATGGCAATATAAGTTTGAATAACATACATAAGGGCAGATATATTTCCTTAACAGGAAAAGAAAGTAGTTCCAAAAGTGACATCACCAATGTGGCAATAAAAAGTGGCATCATCACTGTGGCAACATCAATTTTCTCCCACTGATACATTTCAGTATCTCATTATGAAATATATAATAAAATGTTATACATTCCATACTTACCAAAAAAAATATACAACTTAAAGGTTTTTTATGACAATACAATACATCCCATACTACGAAATAAATATCACATAACTTAAAGGCATCTTATATGTATTAAAATAAATCTTAATATTTACATGATTCTCTTCTGTAGAAAATTAATTTGGTCTTCCATTTTAAGTTTGGCTTCTCTCATTCTTTCCTCAAAGGCCTGCTTGGCTGCATCCTGAAGTGTGTGGATATTGTGGACATGTTTGTAACTAGGCTCACTCTGAAATAACACATTTCATATCAGAACAGGATCTTGTATGAGTGCTCATTTTATGTGAAATATATCAAACAAACCCAATAATTTCAATCATTACCTAGCCATTATGAGCAATATGTTGAAATTTCCCAAAACATTTAAAATAAAATGAACACAACCGCAAAATACAGTTTGAGACACATGACAAAATACACTGAATTTTTCTCAATAAATCACTCAGAAAAGCACTGTGTTTAGATACTTCGGTATATCTGGAAACCTCATAATAATATGATGTAATTATAATTTAATAGATCCTTCTATTATGGATTATCCCACCTCATATAAATTTCATCTGAATACCATTGGATAAGCCTGGTTATGTGGAGAGAGTATAAATCACATATCCCATCTGCATTGGTTTGTATCCAGTGTACATCCACCATTAGGTTTTGTCAAATTGACTTGTCTCCCTTTCAGTGTTTACAATGACAACCAAAACACTTCAGAGATCTTACAGAAATTGCAGACAAAAGGAGGAAAATCAACTCTGACTATACTA
Organism: Margaritifera margaritifera; assembly: GCA_029931535.1. Taxonomy (NCBI): domain Eukaryota; kingdom Metazoa; phylum Mollusca; class Bivalvia; order Unionida; family Margaritiferidae; genus Margaritifera; species Margaritifera margaritifera. The sequence goes on along the minus strand of JAQPZY010001440.1, from coordinate 540,781 downwards.
TAGAATTAAATAATCATGCTGCTATCGCCATGTGGGAATAACTTGCCAAAACTAATCAAGATATCAGCTTTGAAACATTGACAAGGCTTGTTTAGCAGAGACGTGGGATTCTTCTACTTAGAGATGTAGAGACTGATGGTGAAATGTACAAAGCAGGCTCCCTGGAGAACATAAGGTACAGTCTGAATAGATATTTAAAAAGCCCTCCCCACAACAAACCTTTTGACATCATTAAAGGTGGTGCTTTCAATGATGCAAATGAAAATTTCAAGGCTGCCATTGCAGAATTTAAACACCTTGGGAAGGGGGACACTGAACAGCACCATGTTATTGCATAACAAGACCATCAGGAATTGTACACATCCTTGTACATGAATCCCAACACTCCAATTGGGTTGGCAAATACAATACAATTTGATTTCAGGTTATAATTCTTGCTCAGAGGGCTGGAAAATATGTTGAAGATGACGAAAAGCATGTTTGAAATTTGCCAAGATTCATCAGGAAAGAGATTTGTGCAAGATAAAATTGATGAACAAACCAAAAGTTGTTGAGGTTCCGACAAAGAGAACATCTCTGGTGTGATGCCAGAATTCCCGGGGAGAAATTATTGTCAAGTGTCCTCATTTGAAAAGTAACTCACTAAACTCCATCCACAATGCAACAGACTTTGGCAATATCCACATCAATCGTTCTGGGAATATGATCCAAATCTGGTACTGTAATAGCCCACTGGGTGAGAAAACTCACTAAGTTTATGTCCAGCCTTAGCAAAGCGTGTGGACCCTCCATGACATACACATACCATTCAATATGTGTGAATGGTGCAACAGTTTTTTCTCAAAACCAATTTGGAGTGGCTCAGATCATGGGAATTTCAAAACATAAACCAAGTTTGGCATCATATCAGTGTGTGAATACAGAGAAAATGAAAATGGGTCAAGCTCTTGCTAAAAGTTTACAACCTTCTACAAATGCACTTCCTGGATCATCAAAACTTGCTCTACCAGCACCCAAAATGTCTGTGGGAGGTCATAATATTGCACTTCCTGATAAAAAAAAGACACCAAAACAGCTGATAATCAACTCTCCAAAATAGACATCGATGACCTTTTCAGACAAAAGTGTTCAGCGTTATTTGAATTTCCATGGTTTCCTTATGCATTAGTATCTCTAAACACTGCTTGGTAGTTAGCACACTGTCCTAGTATCTCTAGACATTGCTTGGTAGTTAGTACTTTGTCCTAGTATCTCTAGACATTGCTTGGTAGTTAGTACTTTGTCCTAGTATCTCTAGATATTGCTTGGTAGTTAACACTTTGTCCTAGTATCTCTAGACATTGCTTGGTAGTTAACACTTTGTCCTAGTATCTCTAGACATTGGTAGTTAGCACTTTGTCCTAGTATCTCTAGACATTGGTAGTTAGCACTTTGTCCTAGTATCTCTAGATATTGGTAGTTAACACTTTGTCCAAGTATCTCTAGACATTGCTTGGTAGTTAACACTTTGTCCTAGTAACTCTAGACATTGCTTGGTAGTTAACACTTTGTCCTAGTATCTCTAGATATTGGTAGTTAACACTTTGTCCAAGTATCTCTAGACATTGCTTGGTAGTTAACACTTTGTCCTAGTAACTCTAGACATTGCTTGGTAGTTAACACTTTGTCCTAGTATCTCTAGATATTGGTAGTTAACACTTTGTCCTAGTATCTCTAGACATTGCTTGGTAGTTAACACTTTGTCCTAGTATCTCTAGACATTGCTTGGTAGTTAACACTTTGTCCTAGTATCTCTAGATATTGGTAGTTAGCACTTTGTCCTAGTATCTCTAGATATTGGTAGTTAGCACTTTGTCCTAGTATCTCAAGACATTGCTTGGTAGTTGGCACTTTGTCCTAGTATCTCTAGACATTGCTTGGTAGTTAGCACTTTGTCCCAGTATCTCTAGATATTGGTAGTTAGCACTTTGTCCTAGTATCTCTAGACATTGCTTGTTAGTTGGCACTTTGTCCTAGTATCTCTAGACATTGCTTGGTAGTTAGCACTTTGTCCCAGTATCTCTAGACATTGGTAGTTAACACTTTGCCCTAGTATCTCTAGACATTGCTTAGCAGTTAGCACATTGTCCGAGTATCTCTAGACATTGCTTGGTAGTTGGCACTCTGTCCCAGTATTTCTAGATTTTGGTAGTTGGCACTTTGCCGTAGTACAGTATTTCCCAAACCCTGGGTCGCGACCCAAATGAGGTACTACATTATTTAGGGTCACGATCAAAAAAGTTTGGGAACCACTGCCCTAGTATCTCTAGACATTGCTTGGTAGTTAGCACTCCCAGTATCTCTAGATATTCCTTGGATAGATAGTACTTTGCCCAAGTTTCTCTAAGCATTGCTTGGTAGCTAGCACTTTGCTCTAGTATCTCTTGAAATTGCTTCGTAGTTAGCACTTTGCCCTAGTATCTCTAGATGCTTCATGTTTTTATCCTAAAATTGTGATTTTTCCATATTTTACTTATATAAAGATGAAATTCATATCTAAGATTAAGTAGACATTGAGGATGAAAATAACCCAAGTCCTTTGAAATGCTGCATTCATACATGTACAATGTTATACATTCTAAGATTTAAAGATGAGGATTTTCCTAAAGATAGAAGAACTAGAGTTATCTACAGAAAGTTTTGAAGTTTTGAGTTTACCAAGAATTTACATACTTGTATATATGCTTTTAAAATAGGAAAAAATGTTTATAGAATATAAATTATTCTTTGAAAATGGTCACATCAGTCTTAACAAGAAGTTGTTTGCTTGTTGGTTGGTTTTAACGGCAATTTTAATCATTATTATTGCCTATATCATGCCAAGGAAATGGGAGCTAAGTGCCTTTTCCAAGGACACACTGAGGCAGCAGACCCAAGCTGGCCTGGGTGGGTATCGAAACCCACGACCCTTGGATTTCGAGTCTGACACTCTATCAACTGACCTACAACTTCCTTCTTAACAAGAAGGCCAGAGCCTGCATGTTGAGCCTATGATCAAAGCATTGCTGCAAAACACGTGATCTTGACCCCAAGGCCAAAAGGTAGAGTAAGCATGTTGTGGAATGAATCGTCTTAGCTTCAAGATTCATGCAACATATGATGAGAATCGATCAAGGATTTTACAAAATATATGCAAATAAAAAGCTTGAACCAAAGACTTTAACAAACTGTTGATGATTGCTGGAGGAAAAGTGACTGATATATATTGCTTCCCACTAATGTGGGCTTGACAAAAAGTAAATCTTGTTGTGGTTTGCAACCATCAAAAGTTGTGATGGAGCAAAGAATGTGTGGTATGCATGATTTTTGGTTTCTGAAATACATTTGAAGAAAAAAAAATGCATTTTTATCTTATGTAAAGAATATGTAAAAAGCTTTACAAGTTATTACAGACCAAACAGTGTCCATAAAAATCTCCATGTTCCTGAATAATGCATTTCTGTGATTGCATGTAAGATCCCTCTGATCAGCACTTTCAGGAGTTTGTGGGTGCCAATCAAATATGCTGTGGGTGCCAATCAAATATGCTACCCCTGGGTTCTCTAGTTTCCACCATCATAAGACTCAGGTCACAGACAACTAATTCTTTTAGGAGCTTGCCAATGTATGGTGGAATATTAAACACAGAATTAAAGGGAATAAAGGTTGCAGATTGGCTGAAAATAATTACATGAAAAAAATTAAGGTGTTTTTTTCTGAAGAAGCTTGTGTAAACCTTGGTAAATTGTAAGCAATAATAGACTTGAACCTAAAACAATTTTGCATTTTATTGCTGTCACCGTACAGGTAGTACCAGATGTACAAGGGGAGATCTCACTGGGCCGAAATTTGATAATAGGCACCTACATAGCAATTTTTCTAAAAAATCAGTTACTGTGTAGTATACTCATTTTCATCATGTTAAAACCAGTTGCTGTGTAGTACATGTATATCATTTTCATCATGTTAAAATCAGTTGCTGTGTAGTACATGTATATCATTTTCATCATGTTAAAATCAGTTACTGTGTAGTATACTCATTTTCATTATGTTAAAATCAGTTGCTGTGTAGTACATGTATATCATTTTCATCATGTTAAAATCAGTTGCTGTGTAGTACATGTATATCATTTTCATCATGTTAAAATCAGTTATTGTGTAGTATACTCATTTTCATTATGTTAAAATCAGTTGCTGTGTAGTATACTCATTTTCATTATGTTAAAACCAGTTGCTGTGTAGTACATATATATCATTTTCATCATATTAAAATCAGTTACTGTGTAGGATATCATTTTCATGTTAAAACCAGTTGCTGTGTAGTACATGTATATCATTTTCATCATGTTAAAATCACAAGTCTAGTGTCTTTTTCAATTCTCAAGCTTTCCTAATTAGATTGTTTAAAATTTCTTGTATGTATTATATTCTGTATTATATATTTTATTATATTGTATGTTCTATATTCTGTAAATCTAAAACCAGACACACTTTCTGTTAAGCAAAATCATGAAACTGAAACTTAAATGATAAAGTGTCATATATACCGTATATACTCGCTTATAAGTTGACGTTTTTTTTACTTAGAATTGGATTCATGCAGAATAGGGGTCATCTTATAAGTGTGACATTAAAAAAAAAAAAATCTTGAGGTAATGTTGGAAACTCAAGATGTTTGCAGTACATAAAAATACTGTCAATTCATATATTTTTACGTTTTCATGCCACTATTCCTATGCAGTAATGCATATATGGTATGCACTGTGTTTATCCGTTTCATGACGGTATTCATTACCCAATACATGCATCTTCAGTTATTTGGATTTCATTAATTTGAAAATATTACCGGTAAATTTAATACTACCTACCGCAAAATGAAGTATCTGTCAATGTTTACTATGGGTGTTTACAAGTAAGTATATTGCCTCCATTTTCGTGCAAGTCCGAACAACCTGTATTTGTATTAATATTTGTGTTTTTCTCTATAAAGACTGTGCTTGATGCAATAAAAAGTTTTGATTTAATTTGTATTTTCTTTTTTCCACAAGTCAGATTTAATTCCCAAGTGATATTTCCCAAGTTATCTGCCAGTGCATGTGGGCCGATAAGCCTTTGGCTTGTAAAGGGGCTCACTTTGTTTTAAAGTTGACAATCCTTTTGATCGAGTCGCCAATCTAAACTTGTTCAGTGCCAAGTAGAGTTCTACAACTTCCTGTGCATATACTTTGACCTTAATCCCTTTGCTTGTAAAGGTACCACACTCTTTGTTTTCCCACGTGACAACCCTTTGATCAAGCCACGAGTTAGATACTTGTTCAGTGCCAAGTAACAGAGGGTGGTTATTTGAATTCCCTGTGATCTTGCCACACAATTGACGTGTTCATTTGCAGCCTTTAATAGATTTCTGACTTTATGATCAAAGTGTTACTCACAGAGCCCAACCTCAGTCTCTGCATAAGCACCCACATATGACAGTAAAGCCGAGAATCGGAGTCAGATGAGATTTACGATGACTAGACGATGACGATTTACAATGACTAGATGACGATGTAGGATTTCAGAACTTTATCAGACAATGAGGATTAATTCTTGGACTTTTGTACCAGATGACATTAGATATTGACATTTATAGGATACCGTGAATCAAAAAAAAGTGGACTTAACTTTCATTGTTTATTTGTACGACGTGTGGAATTAACATATTACAGGATATTGTGAATCGGATCATTCTGAACTTCTATTTTTATACCGGTATGTGACCTATAATTGAATTCGTGGATTTATCATATAAATGGATTTAAAATGTCAAGCATTATGGATTTCAATGGACTTTATTACACAAAGATGGACAAATTGTAAGTTGTCAATTTATTTGTGACATATTTCACTCAATTATATAATTGTATTTTACACTGGTTTTGTCTTTATTTTTCTTATCCATCTATCCAGTTTGGCTTGTTTATATTTCCAAAGTGCGTTTCTGACTCACTAAGAAGTCACCCCTTCAGACGGATCTGACTTCCAAAATACACCACAACTTATATGAGGGTCAAAGAGAAATTCACTTTTTGCAGCCCTAAAAAGGGGGGGGGGTCGACTTATAATCGAGTATATACGGTACCTCACTATGTTTTTTTTATCCATGTATTATGATCATTGTTGTTGTTAAGTCATTCAGAGACCAATATCAAATTAATTTATCTTTTCTGTTTCCCTTATTAATGAAAAATTACAATTTTAGCTTAGTTTTATCCTTTTGTGAATTTTCTATGCCAGAAAAGGTTGTCGAATTTTCAAAATCTTAAAATATGACAACCATCCTACTCTCTCATTATCAGTGCTGAATCAACTTGAAATGTGTTCTTGGGAGCAGTAATTAAATATTACTACTGATTAAAAACAAAAGTTTTAGCAGATCTTTGAAAACCAGGGGGATAAGGGGGGGGGGATCCAAATGAGCATGAAATCGGTATGGATGTGCAATCTATAGCATATGTAACGATTTTAATGGGTTTTAAAATGTGAAGTGCTTGATTCACTCACTGAGGAACTCATTATCAGGCATCAACTTTCTTGTGAAATTCAACAAATTATGAACTATAATGATTTTAAAATGATATGTGACATTAAATAAAGATTTAAAAGTATTGAAACATGTTTCTCTAAGGACAAATCCTCAATTTTACCGTGATAAACATGTGTTATGGATTAGAGGATTTGAGCAGAATTGGCTGTGCCATGTAACTAACGGTTTTTCCGCATTTCTAAATATAGAAGAATATTTGAGGACTTCATTTGTATATTTTTAGTGCTGATTGGTACTACAATTAGCAAGAAATGTTTTTTAAATATCGAAAATCCATAGTTTTGAAAAATCGTCATTCTTTGTGATATGTTGTTGCTGAAATGATGGATATAAACTTAATCAGTGAACACGTCAGTAAAGTATTTTTAACGTATAGCCTTGTTCCAAAGTTTGAAGTTTACTCTAGTCTTCCTCTATTTTGGTGAAACCTTGATAACAATTAACTGGACTGGTTCAAAGAATGGCATATTCCTGTGTATATTATAAAAAATTGGTCAACTGTAATATTCAAATTTGCTTTAATCCTGCAATTAAACTAATCACTTGCTTCATATTTACTTTCTAGATTCATTCTCTCTGCTGTATAAGTGATAGTTATGGGTATAAAGATTTAATTTTGGTAGTACTGGGTATCTTAATTGAATTTGTCATGAAAGGCGTCAAAATGTGTCATTGTGTAGTAAAGGGGTTGGTATCAAAAAGTGTCATTGTGCAGTGAAGGGTTAACAAACTAGGGAACCAGCTGATGTGTAGTGGAATATTAAATATCATATTCAAATGAATGAAGGCTGCTGATTGACTTAAAATAATTACCAGAAAAATTTAACATATCTGTTCCATAGGAGATTGTCATATGGGTAACTGTAAACGATAGAACACTTGAACATAAAAACATTTTGATTTTATTGCTGTCTGCTACTATTGGATGTAAACAGGGAGATCTCACTGACACATAATTTGGCAGTGGACACCTACAAAGGAATTACTCTCAAAAATGAGCTGTCACACAGCAAATCATTTCCATCATTTTAATAGTTTAGCTGGAATTACCATGAAAGTATAGTAATTTTGCAAAACATTAATATCACGGTCTAAGGAAACCTAATTAGTTGTCTGTGCCCAAAGTCACTCACTGTTACTAGTGGTTTCCCAATAAACTGATTTAGTTGATGTCTGGTTGCTGGAGTCTCAAAAGCAATTAATTGATTACAATATTTGGAGATCAACCAAATTTTGACTAATTTCTAAAATAATACCATATGAATATCTTCTTTGTGTTATGAAGTAGGTTAGTATGCTAGAAAATGTGACGAAAACCCTTTGAGTGCATAAGGCCATGAGAGTGGTGGTGGGCAGGGGATGGAGTATGCTTAAAAATGCATGACTGATCTTTAGTCAATTATCAGTTACTTTTCTTCATTGATGATCGATGATTTTGGAAGTGATTCCCGACACTAAAACCACTGACATTACTTAATACAAATTGTACTTCTTCTACAGTCCATGTTTATTGCAAATTTATACTCATATGTAGTACATTTACTCACAAAGCTGTAGGTCATGTCCACATCGGGTTTCTTTGGAAGCGGGCGAATAGACACATTATCAAGTGTCATCACATTGGTATGCTGAAGGATTTCCGTCCTGTATTGCCGGTCTCGTTCAACTGGATTACCCTGGATTATGAAACAACTCAAATGAAAAGAATATTCAACATTTTTTAAAAAATTAGTACCTTGAAATAAAATCTCTGATAAAGAAACAAAATGCAAAATTGTCACAATACTTTTAAAAACTTTACAAAACTGTGAGCATTTTGAGCAACAGAAACATGTGTTGCAACATCCAACCTTTCGAGGTAAGTTTGGATTTGCAACATTAGAGCCAAAATTCCAGAAATTAGATCTTCAGTTACATGTAGATCAGCAATGATGAAAAACCTTGCCAGATTCTTATTAAGGCTTTCAAGGCAGACTAATAAGCACATATATATTAGCACAGGCCACTTCAAGTGCAAACTATATACAACATGGCAGTTTATTACAAACTGGGAGTTTTTTAACTGGAAAAAAATACCTAGATTCAAACAGCATGTGAAATTCTGATGTTAATCATACATCAGTTCTGATAAAGGACTAGGGACTTTAGATCTTGGTAATGGCCCCAGAAAATGTCCAAAATTTATTTTCTTTATTTTAGAAGGTGTTTTATATATTTTGTATAGACATACCTTTGTCTTTAAAAATGTCGTATTTTTAAAATTTATCATGTGCAATGACGTCATCGGCAGCCCAAAGAAATGGTCCAAGAAACAAGGAGATTTGAAAGTTTATGCGAAGAACTTTCCTGATAAATGTAAAAAAAATGGATGTGACTTGTGCTAAATGTAGAAGCAAGTACTACAGACAAAGAGGAGCATCTTTCCATGAAACAACTCAGCCCAATGACGATAATGCAGATCCTGTTTACAATCCACCAAAAAAGAAACAAAAAGCTGATGTTAATTCTCCAAAGAACATAACCTTGCCCATATCTTCTGTTATGGTTCATCTCATTCATCCTGCTGCATAGAGGGCCAAAATTTACCATAGTTCCTGCTTCGGTCTGGTATCACACATTTATTGATGGTAATATAATCATTACAGCTGGTGCAAGATGTTGTCCTGGCCATATTGAGGATAACAGATTTAAAGATGCAGCTTTTGAAAGTATTTCAGACTTGAGATCAAAAACCTGTTTGAACAGGACAGATATTGTCAAGCTGATAGAAAGTATTAGAAACAATGCCCTTGAGAACAAAAGCAGACGGATTGATTCTGACTTGTCAACATCTATGACTGACGCTGATTATTACAATCTACTTGGGATTGACAAGGCCTCGTTTGATGACATTTGTAGTCATGTCAAAAGTCGACGAAATTCAAAAATCAGATCCCACAGAACATGCATAGGCATCCTTTTGACAAACCTTCACTCAGGCATGTCAAATAAACTACTATCAACGGTATTTAATATCAGTGTTCATTCCGTAAAATGAGCTATCACATCAGCTAGAAAAGCCTTAGCTAAGGACTTTACTCCAAAATATGTTGGCTTTGAACACACAGAGGATCTGTAATTACTCAATATACTAGAAGCCTGGCACAGACAGTTTTTGGTGGAAACAACATTCCAGCAATTTTAGTCATAGATGGTACTTACATATACATACAGAAAAGTTCACAGTTTAATTTCCAATGTTGATTATTCAGTCTTCACAAATGACATCCACTTGTGAAACCAATGATGGTTGTTAGAACAACCAGCTACGTTGTCAGTGTTATTAATCCATACTTAAGTGATGGTAAAAATAATGATGCCAACATGTTAAAGCATGCCCTCAGCAAAAATATCGAAAAAATGAGAGAATGGCTGCAAGAAGATGATGTATTTATTGTGGATCCAGGATTCAGAGACTTAATCGACCTACTTGAAGATTTAGGCATCTGAACTGAATAGACTGCTTTCTTGCAGAAAGGAAGGAAACAGCACACAGAGTAATGCAACAAGATTAGCAACTAAAATAAGATGGGTAGTTAAATCTGTAAATGGTATGGTAAAAACATGGAAGTTTCTCAATAATATAGTACCAAATTCACAGATACCATATATTGGAAAATATGTGAGACTGGTATGTGCTATTTTGAACAAGTATCATCAAGCACTGTGCTAGTCATGTCACAGATGAACAACTTGGTTTGAAAATGCTGCACCTATCTAAACAAAGTAATGAGCTCATGCAGAAAGAAGGTGGAACGTGAGGGTCTAGACAAAAAGAGAAATCCTTGGGAAAAGATAGGCGCCTCAGATACCATAATCCCTGACTTTCCAAGACTTGATGAGGAAGACTTGCGAAATATCACTTTTGGAGTGTATTAACTGAAGTTAGCAAAATCTTACAACTGTGAGCACCTTAGTGAGGATGGAGGTTATGATTTATTAGTGCATAAAGACCAGAATGGACTTTTAATGGCAAAAATTCTGAGCTGGCATGTGTCCAGTAGAGTCTACAAACTCTGGCTTGATTATGATCAATATTCAGTCAGAGGTTGGTGCTGCCAATGTCTAGCCAGAGCCTGTGTTGTTGGTATGTATGTGCATACAGCAGCCGTCATCTGGTACCTTGGATATGCACGTCATCAAAATGCACCTTTTAATTTGCAGTCTGACTGGAGTTCTTATTTGAATGAGGTGCAAGACCTTCCTGAACCTCAGTTGATTGATGATGATTACAATGATAATAATGGTGGTGATGATGATGATAAAGCTGATATTGAAGAGTAATAAATCATTGAAAGAAGTTACAAGTTGCTTGTGAAGTAATTAGTCCAGGAACAAAAAAGCAGCCAATAGGGTTATATCAGGTTTCTCTGTAGTTTTAATAATGTATATCATTTTGAAAGCACCAAGTACATGCTGTTTTGGGCTGTGTAAATTTGACACAAAATTCTTAGTGAATAGGTCAATATGAGAACATGCATTTGGTTGCTGAATAATTTTATTAGAACTTAGAATAATAACCATACCGGTAGTTTAAAAGTATTACTCTGTACCTTCCAGTCAAGTTATATACTGTATGTGTACTAGTTATATATGTGTACATAATTAGCTTTTTTTAAACAGGCATGGTGTACAACATTTAGATTTTTTTGACGATAACTGTATGGTGAAATACTCATGTATTTGCTATGTTGTTAGCTCGTTTGTATTGGAATTGTTATCGAGAAGGACTTGATCTCAATGTTCTTCTTGTTCAAGTCAATTTTAACAAACTTAAACTTTGGAGCAAGTTACAATGATTTTTCTTCTATTAATGATAATGTTATATATACATAGTACTACTTAGCATATTAAAGTGTGTTCTGTAAAGATGCAAGGAAAACCTAAAGCACTCCCTTTGGGGTACAAAAACACAAGTGCGGAAAACTTAAAATTTGCATGCATGACATCATTAAAATAACGATCAGGTCATGGAGCCAGTAGTAATATTATTTTATGTAGGTAAACTATTGATGCCTGCAGCATACGTAATTTGACTGAATTCAACAAAATTTTTATTATTCTGCACAAAATGCATCCTAAAAAGTCTTTGTACAAAAGTTAGTGCCTATTTGTGGTTGGACCAAATTTGACCCTTGTAGTACCTAGTCCTTTCTGAAATTAGCACACTTTCTGAATGTCAAAAATTGCAACTGTAAAATCCACAGTATTCTGTCAGAAAATATGTGAGATCGTGACTCTCTCATGAGACAAGAATGCACACATTATAATACTGTCAATTCCTTTTTTTCACTGGTATAAATTTTCATGATTTTGCAAAAAATGACATTTTTGTTGGTACTTCAATATGTGGATTGGAGAAGGGGTCCTGCTGTTTCTACAATAGGTGTTCTATTGCCATACAGAGTTAGCAATCTTATATGACATACACATCAAAAGTGAGACTTAGCTGTTTACTCTCACACCAAAATCAACCCCCATCATTCAGATATCAAAAGAAACCAATCTTTTATAGTAAAATATGTTTCATTGATAATACTTACCCAATCATAATACCTTAGGTGAACTACTACTACCTTGCAAATCCATCCCTCCCAGGCAAAAACTTTTTAGCTAAGAAGCTAAAAGTTATCTGCCCACATAGGTGGCTGTTATTCTGCCTGCCGTCGCTAGTGTGAGTAGAAAGCAGGTCTTATATGAAATTGAAATTTGACAGAAGATCGAATAGGTTTTTGTTTTGTCCAATATTCTCTCTTCCATGATGACAGAGTATGTCGGAGATCATGAAATGGTAGCCTTTTATTGTGATTGGTGCTAACTGTTTCTCATCAAAGAGCCACAGTAGGAAGTTGTGTGAAGATTCTCCATTTTTCTTTGTACGCTATCAAAGTGGAGGGGCATCTGGCTCACATGATTCTCTCCACCACTTGTTGAGAGAACTGTTTGTTCTTGAGAGCTTGTTTAATATGATTCAGACATGCAGGTTCAACAACTCTTGATTGGGATGAAATTCCTGCTATCGTGGTTGCTTGAGCATATGAGGAAATGTCTCTATTTTCCTGGGGATTTCTGATGCTGGGTTTATGATGTTGCTGATCCATCATTTCTCCCATTTGAGTGGAACAATCAGCATGAGATGACAATCTGATTCTCTTGCTTTCTGTATCACCTTCAGAATCAGAGGTGTTGGAGCATAATCATATGCATCTAGACCATACCAATCTATGGAAAGAGCATTGACTGCCCAGGCCTTCGGATCTGGGACTGGTGAGACAAAGGTTTGCGAGTTTTGCATTCCACCTTGTCGCAAATAGATCCACCATTGGTTGATCCCAGCGGGCACATGTGCGAGTGAAAACTGAGGGATGAAGAGACCATTCTGTTTCTTTTAATTGATTTTTTTCTGGGACAGTGAGTCCGCTAATACATTTAGTTGGCCTGGAATATGACGAACTTGTAAGCAGATTTGTCATTGAAGACACCACCTTAGAAAATCCCCAATGGCCTCCTGGGATGATTGAAGGAGGTGTGCACCCCAGCCCTCTGTTGAGATTGTTATCAGTTGGTCCAAGGGGCAGAGTCTCTGACTCCATTGGGACAACAGAATCATTTATAATAGTCTCATAAAAAGGCAACCTAGGATGATGAGGTCCACTGCCTCATCAAGCAAACCCAATAGGCAAAGGAATTCTTGGGCTCAGAGACTGTCCTGTGAAAGCAATGAAGACACCATTGTACTAATTTTTCAATCTCCATTCTTGAGGGAGACATACTGTTTACCTGTGTTTTGAGCTCCACACCTAGATGGACAAAATGCTGAGTTGGTAATAGGTTGGATTTTTCCTTGTTGACAAGGAATCCAATGTTGAGAGGGCGAGTAACAAGGGATATCATGTCTTGCTCCAAAATATAACTCACCTGATGTTCATGCCGAATGTTGTCCAGGTAGTCTGATGTTGCCACTGTGGAGGTGGTCCTAACATGGGCCATTACTCTGAACTGGTAAACGGTGTCTTTGTAAGCAAACTGCAGGAACTTCCCAGAAGCTTTGAGAGTGGGGATGTGTAGATACGCATCTTGTAAGTCTAAACTGATTGTGCAGTAGCCCTCATGAATGGAATTTAAAATCCACCTTGGTGTTTCCATCTTGAACCATGGTGCACAAATGAAATGATTGAGGGTACTTAAGTCAATGACAGGCCGAAGAATGCCAATGGCCTTTGGGACCAGGAACAGTCTCGAATAAAATCCCGGTGAATCTACATTGTGACCAATTTCTACTGCCTTTTTCTGAAAAAGGTCATTGATTTCTTGCTACAGAGTGGTTGCTTTGAAGAATAGGAGCTTTCCCCCACTGGGATATCTGACAAGGGTAGCATGAAAATGTCATTTTTTGTTATAAAGAGGATAGCTTGGAGAGAAATGCAGGCGAAAATGATCACCTTTTCTCAGCCTCTTGTCCATGTTCGTTATTGAGAACTGTTGTCTTCTCTGGTTGTAGGGTAGGTAGGACTGCTTCCCTGTTCGCTGTGTCCTTGAGTCTTTTGATCCTTTTGTTGAATTCCCTGAAAGTCCCCCCCTTTGTGGCTGAGGTTTTGTTAGAGGGAAATTGATCGCTTTGGTGGCTTGTTTTTGGATTTCCTCAACAAGGCCATTGAAAGGAAATTAGACGATAATGCCTGTAATCATAACATGGCTTTATGGTGATCTTTATGAAAGATGGATGTGGAGAACAATGCATCTTTTTCTGTCAATTGTAAGCTGCTGTTACAGCATTGGCCAGGGTGTGCTGGGCAGCTTCTCTAAGCAGCTCTGTTTAAGATGTGGGTGATTCTAGAAACAGACTCCCATACATGTCCTGTTGGATTTGGGGTGGGAGATAAACTGTGTTCAGCTTGTTGGAAGACAGCCACTGATACCAAGTCCAACATAGAACCCACTGCCACAACATTCCGCACCAAATGCTGTGTGTCATAGAAAGACTTCCAGTCCTTGCGTACTGAGTATGGTTTTGCCATTCCCAATGTTGCAATGTCTTGGTCAACTGCTGGAGTGTCCATATGAAAAACTGGCATGTGGGTCTTACAGAACCTCCTACTAAAGTTTGACGGAGGAGCCGTAGCTGTCGCTGACCATTATAACTTGGATCGCTTTGTGGTTGATGAACATTGTGGATTGCGATACCCGTCAAAAAGTAACTCATTCACTGAAGTGACGCCATTATGTATACTGATTGTGTCTTTGTCCCTTAAAGTGTGCTTCTTTGCCTTCCCCTTTTGTGCCCCTCAGTACTTCAGCCCATTGACTTTCGGTCCACGAGGCGCATATCTGACATGTATTAGCAGACTGGCAACTGGAGCTAGCTACATATGAAGGATGGTTGTCATTCCCGTGTTTCCAATGTCTACATAGCTTACACTTGGTCTTGTCATTCCTGTGTTTCCAATGTTTACATAGCTTACACTTGGTCTTGTCCATGGTCTTACACTTGGTCTTGTCCATGGTCTAAATCTGTAAGACAAAAATAGAGCTGACTATATATATAGGTGTAGCCCAGCACACGTCCTGCTTTATAAACTCGAAGAGTGGACGTACAGAGCTACACACTATGTGACAATTTATCTGTAAGAAGGGTGCACATGGCAGTCGATACAGGTAAATTACTGAAGCACCACTAGTAATACTTATGAAGTGGACACTATAATATCAATTCTAATAAAAAGTTACCTGTAGGAAAGGATAATTGAGTGCCTATACAGGTAAAATCACCGAAGCGTTGCTTATAGTAACTACAAAGTGGATGCTATGACTAATCAATGTATAGAAAACTTACCTGTATGTATCCGACTGCAGCGGAAATTATACAGCGATTTTATTTGAGTTTTCTATAGCACACACAATACCTGCACAAAAAATACAGCTACAGTTATGTGAGGGGATGCACTAGTGACCCATGCAGGTATGTACAAAGGGCACCTAAGTGTGTGAGGATGGCAAAGTTATAATTCTAAAAAGACAGAAAACTTTGTCATCAAAAGAAATGAGCAAGAAAAGTTGGAAAATTATAGATGGAGTATACTTACCTTCAAAGAGAAAACTCTCCAACTTGCTTTAAGGTAGAAAAACTTCCAGAATACTTGTAGGTGGATTGAGAGGCCTCTGTTTCTGTAGAGAGCATGCTACTCGGCATGAGTGAAAGTAGTAACTGCAGTATTCATGGGATTTGGTGACAATCCCTGTATCAAGGGGAGATCACTCTAACTGCCACCTATGTGAGCTGATAACTGTTTCTTAACTAAAGACTTTTAGCCTGGGATGGCATGATTTGCGATGTAGTAGTAGTTCTCCTAAGGTATTATGATTAGGTAACATATTTGAAGAAGAAACAAAACTGTTGCTTCTTTCAACCTCCCTTAGGATATAAACATCTCTTGTTCATAACAAAGATTACCCGTTCTGAATATCAGGGGAAAACCTTTTCTTTAAATTTCAAACCCAAAATTGCAAAACTTCGGAGTGGAACCTTTAAGTGAAACCACAGGTTGCTACAGCCATCCATTAAGGAGAAGTAGTGATAACAAGATTTTCAAGATAACCATCATGGCAACCATATTGGATGTCAGATCGGCGCTATTTTCATTTTAGGACCAATCTGGCATCAGAAAAAGTCTAATGGTGAAAAACCCATGTCCCTACAGGCACCCATTTAGGAGAAGAGTGATAACAAGATTTTCAAGATGGTCATGTTGGATGTCACATCAGTACTATTTTTATTTAGGACCAACTAGACATAATAAGAACACTTTTAGTGCAAAGCCCATGTTGATATAACCATCGTATTGGGAGGAGTAGCGATAACAAGATTTTTAAGATGGCTGCCATGGTGGCCATACTCAACTGAATGTCAGATTGGCACCAATTTTATTTACAACCAACTAGATGTCATAAAAAGTCTTTTATTGAAAACCCCATGTTGATACACGCATCCATTCATAAGGAGTAGCAATAACAAGATTTTCAAGCTGGCCATCTTAGTAGCCATATTGGAAGTCTGAAGGGCAGCATTTTCATTTAGGACCAATTAGACCTTGGGACACTTGTGTTTATAAAGTTTCATTGCAATCCTGTCAGTAGTGTAGAAGAAGTGGTGATCAGACATTTTGCTAACTCAACGATGACAGTTGGACAATGAATGACTGAAGACTGGCCATCTTCCTGGTCTATGACCAGTAGAGCAAAAAAGTAGTATATGAACATGAAAAATAGCTGTACTCAAACTGCATATGATATTCCAATGTTTGAGTACAGCTGATGTCAAAAAAGCACACATATCAAACCAGCCAGAGCCAGTTCAATCATGTCAGAATAAAAAAAATCTTAATATTACAAAACAAAGTATGACAGTGACAAGCTATATGTATGTTTTTCTGTCTGCTAAATGCAGGCAAATCTAGGCTTTCTACAAATACCTACATGCAAATTCAGAACCTCTAGTCTCTTCAGCTGACCCAGGATATCCACAGTGTTGTGTAGTGTTGTAATGTGGTTGTCAGCAACATTCAAGATTTGTAGATGAAAACAACTGGTCAATGGAACTACATCTTCCTGCAAAAAAAATGAAGTAAGATTTCCCGGAAGTAAATTCCAACAATTGCCACCAAATTGTTTGAACTGGATTGTGCTCCATATTTTGCATTCACTTGCTACTATTTTTGTCTTTTTCAATGACTGAAATTGACAAAGTCCTAAAGAAAAAAGTTTTCAAGTCCAACGTGGACTTTTGAGGTTGACAGTGTTTTAAAAAAAGAGAATTACCATATTTTCTGTATGTCTTCAGACACTGTTTGCTTAAGGACACCAAAATTATTTTGCCAAAATAAATTTTTCAAGCCTTGTAATTTTCGGCCATTGTTTAAAAAACATTATTTAGGCACTGATGTTTTGGACACCAATGTAGTTTTACAATGATAGGACAAGAGAGACAGATTAGAATCACTTTTGGAAAGTAGGGAATGGCATCCTTATCATTGTAAATAGCATCAGCAAGATACATGTATAATTCAAATTGTCAAAAATTGGGAGAATTTTGTTTCACTATACACTAGATTGTTGATACTGATATAATGAATAGCATTTGTTAATAACTACATTGCTCACCTTTAGAGAGAAAAATCTTAATCCTAAAAGCAAAGGAAGAATATGTCACACTTTATTAAAACAGGAAGAATATGTCACATTTTATTAAAACAGAAAAAAATTAAAGTCAAAGTCTTCATTGTGAAAATGTAGTTTAACAGCTTAGTTGTGGATAATATTGAAACTTGCACCTGGTTATGTACTGGTTGTGTATACAGAATTAGTTTAAGTGGATAATAACATATTTTAAAAAAACATAACCTAGCACAAAATAGTTCTTTACTTATTGTGTTTTATATACAGTCAAACCTGTCACTAGCAGCCACTCACGGAAAAAAGCAAAACTGGCTATTGCACACAGGTGACCTCTGTACACAGGTTCACCTTTTAAAATTGGTTTTTGAACAAATACCATGGACTGAATAGCATTATTATTATTATTGTTATTATTATTATTATTATTATTATTATTATTATATTATCAAGATTATTTTATGTGCACTGTAGAACAAAACCAAAAATTATGTGTATATGTTGTTCTCTCCCAAATTTATGTTCCACACAAGATTATTGTATCCTGCTCACTTTAATCCATCCTATAAATTAAATCATTACTGACTTAAAATAATCACTGATCAATATCTGGATTAGTCAGTCACTCAATTTGTAGAGATCAAAAGACAGTCAGCTAATGTGAGAAACCTGTGATAAATAGGAACTCAAAAGAAGCCATATATGACAATTCTTTCTGACTCATGAACCAAAACTTCACCTGATTTTACAGACAAGTTTTCAATACTGAATGACCCCTGACCCTAATGAAAGGGGATGTAACTCGTATCTCTTCTCAAAGATGAACTTTTTTCTTCAGAGATAGCTTTAATTTACAGGCAAATAGATGAAGATATCTAACTATACCTGTCACACTGGCACAAAATGTGACTTTCATTTCTGCTGTGATAACACAACTACAGGGTACATTTCCACCATCTAGCAAACGAATTGCTTCGACCCTCTACCCTAATGATAAAAACTGCCTCGATTTCGAATTTTACATAGTGACACCTTTGAGTTACACTATCAACATGACTGGGGTATGGTGAGTAAAGTGAGATAAGAAATGTTTGCACATCGATTCATATTATATTCCTTTATCTAAACAATGCCTTCCTCATGAAGCAAAAACCTGAGCGGTCACTGCTGTAGTTACATGCCAGTGACCGCTTAAGGCAGGGAGAAACCACTGTTTATTTAGAAAACACATGGCCACTGACTGCTGAAGGCAGATGACTGTTACATGCAGAACATTTATATAGGAAATTTATTGGTGGAAATTATAATGGCCATTGTGAACAGGTGACCACTGAGTACAGGTTACCGTAAGGACAGGTTTGACTGTATTGTTAGAAATTTATAAGTATTGGAATGTAATTAAGTTTGGTGTTAGTCTTATATAACTTTCAGTACTGGACAACACAAACTGGGATTGGTAAGTAATATTCTAGAGTGACCTTTTTTTCATACATATACACTGGCTGTGTGTGATGCATTTCATACATATACACTGTGGCTGTGTGTGATGCATTTCATACATATACACTGGCTGTGTGTGATGCATTTCATATATATACACTGTGGCTGTGTGTGATGCATTTCATACATATACACTGTGGCTGTGTGTGATGCATTTCATACATATACACTGTGACTGTGTGTTATGCATTTCATACACATACATTGGCTGTGTGTGATGCATTTCATACATATACACTGTGGCTGTGTGTGATGACCATTTTTCATACATATACACTGTGGCTGTGTGTGATGCATGTTACATGTCTCTGTCCTTTAACTATGTGGCTCTTTTTTCATACATATACACTGCGACTGTGTGTGATGCATGTTACATGTCTCTGTGCTTTAACTATGTGGCTCTCTTTTTATACATATAAACTGCGGCTGTGTGTGATGCATGTTACATTGTTACATGTCTCTGTGCTTTAACTAAGTGGAAAATTACAATCAAGATTCATCCTATTATACCTATTTTCATTTTGTTTATATTTAATGACAAACTCTGGGATTTATCTGAGTTATATTTACGCAAATTTTCCTAGGCAGTGGATGACAATAAGACATTCAAACACTGCAGATTCTTTTGCTTCATGTGTGACGTGTTTTTCAATATGCTTCAATTTTCTTGTGGACTGAAAAAAAAACTAGATGAAACAATGTAAGTAATGTTGGTTTTCATTCATAAATATACATGTAAAGTGTGATTACTTTGCTATATGACTTAAGGGATAGCCTATAATTGTATATGTGGGTTTGGCTGCTGGGGCTTGGATTTGTTGTTTATTTGTTTGTTTTTGGACACTGAATGAAATATTTTTTTACATTTTGGGACAGAAAAAAATTAATTATTTGTTTGCCATCCAGAAACATGCAGAAAACACATTAGGAAGGATAGATGAATAGCCATTCTTTGATAAACCTCAACATTCAAGGGCAAGCGAGAACTGAGATTTAAAATAGGGCAGATTAGTTGTATTTCAAGAGATACTGAAATAAAAGAGTTTGCATTTCTATAGACATAAAGAAATTGTGATTTGCCTGTATACTGCATAACCTAACTGAAAGGCAATTAGGGCTGGCATGATTAACAGAATAATCAGGTAATCAATAAATATATGTGCTAAAAATGAATAGTGATACAAAAGAAAGAGATGTTTTAGGAAGACATTGAAATTGCTCTTTTATGTTGAATCTTGAACTAGTTAAATCTCAACAATGGGGGCTTAATATGACAAACGAAATGGATAACTCTGTATGCTCACTACCAATGACAGCGAGGGGTTCCATTTAGTTCTGACCTGGTGCTGACATGCTGTAAACTTTGTTAAAATGTCTCTTTCACTGTGGATGTGTCACAGTCATAGCATACCTGCCATATTCCCAGACAGTGTTGGGGTTTTTCTGAGACTCAAAAAGCGTTTTGAGGTCCCAAGGGGGGTCAGTGCACGTGACCCAAAATAAGCGACGTCATCCAATTGAGAATAAGCTATCTTTTCATATAAGCCAATAGAAAATGACTGGAAATTCAAATCTGAATAAAAGAAAAAAACTTGTCTGTTTTCTTTAAAGCATTTAATACAATTACAAAGAAAAAATAATTGCTAGACTTAGCATTGTCAAATATCTTCACCACACATACACATATGTGCAAACACTCACATAATCACAACCACACATAAAAACATATTACACCCAGTTTCTGTCTTTAAAATCCATTGGATTGCAAAATATAGGCTTAATTAGATGCAGTCCTTGCTGCTCTCAATAGTTCAGTAGGGGGGTTTGAAGATAAAGCAAGTGTCATTTGTGTTCATCTTTGCACTCATTAGAGACTGGGTGGTACTGTTCAAACTTCCCAGGTGGATTCTCTGAGCGAATCCTGGTCAGAACTGAGTTGCTCTTGCCAAATTTGGTTCAAACCATTTCTGTGTGTGTATGTGTGTGTGTGTGTGTGGGGGGGGAGGCATAATTTTTTCAAGCTTTATGGGAGCCTTACAGGTAATACAGCAGTAATAAATGCCTGTCCAATATGGGTGTTAACGCAATTTCTTTATCAACACAAATCAAATGTGTAAACATGAGCATGTGCTTATTATTGTCTTTCAATCAATCTATTTCATGGCTAAAATCATCCTGAAAAGCATGGGTCGATTAATAGTTGGTATTTTGACAAGATTAAGACAACGAATAATAAAAAATAATACAGACAACTAATTTGAATGTTCAGTTCAGCTTGCCAAATATGTTATGATTGGTCCCGATGTTACATACAAGTAGTATTGCAATGTTGATGAATGTCATACACTCTAGAATTACTAATGACAATATGGTGTTTGCAGTACATGCAAAGAATGAAATGCTCCCTCTTGCTGATGTGCTTCACAAAGCCAAACTCCATGAACCAGGAGTTCTGAATTTTAGTTTTGCTGGGCTTTGCTGATAGCTCATTGTTTCCCAAATCACAGGAAATGCGTTTTGACATTTTGCTTTCAAAAATGAATCACACCTGAAAACTATTCCGACTACTGAAAAAATCATGTTTTGCGTTTTATATATGGAGTAAAATCCGACTTCGAAGAAACGTTGCCGCTGTTCACAAACTTACCAATCATCTTTAATAAAGATGGCTTAAACATTCTCATTCAAGGCAATGATGTATAATAACTTTTGTTCTTCGACACGCATCTCTTTGATTTACCTATAACTTCAAATGAATTGGATTGTTCCACTTTGTGAACTTTACCTATGCAAATTATCCTAATGGACTCCCCCACAGCAGTCTTCAAAAGATTTAATACATCACTCTAGCTATTGTCAGCCAATTAAGTAATATGTAAAATGGTGGTTGTTTATACCTGACCACCTTACCTTTTAATTGCCTCTAGGAAACTTTAGCTGTATAAATTACCCCAAGGAAAATTTTACATAAGCTCTAAGCAGGACTATTTACCGTTTATAGAAACTACATGTTACAAGCATATATTGAGGTGGTGTTGTTTTTTTTTTCCTCGAAGATTACTAAAAATTTTGTTTTTCTAAACACGACTGTGTCAGGGGGGTTGGAAGTAAAACAAATAGTGTTTTTAGTGTGACACATCATGCTATGGCAGGTAAGTCATAGTGGATAATTCCAATAATATTAAAATAATAGTAAAATGCACATAATAAATTATTAAAGTGATGCACAAATGGGCTCCATTTCAGAAAAAAGCGAAAATTTCATGTGATTGAGAATTGTGTTTCATTTTACAACTGTGACATAAAAAAAGATGTTGATTACCCATCTCTCTCTTTCTTACCATTTAATGAAACAACATAGAATGAAATATATATATATTCGTACGAATTTTAATAGAAAAACATTGCAATGATTATGGTCCTGTTGTATCATGTAAAAGTATCATGTGGTTTCATGTGCAATGTTGTGGTGCATTTTGATGGCAGACCATCGCAATCAACTTTCATGCCTGTAGTCAATTTTCTGTATTGCCAAACAAAAATCAATTATTGGTTATTTTTTAATATAAAGAGACCAATAATAGACACCAATTTAGGATCTGACTAGCCAACTGAAAAGAAAATGTATTCCTTACCAAAGCATTTTTCTGAGCATAAAGTTCTCGTAGTCGAGGTAAAGACTGAACACCATCCAGTGATCGAATCTGAAAAGAAATGAAAAAGAATGTCCACACTGTCAAATTCTACATATTTTTCTTATTTCTCGGAGCTTAACAATGTGAAATATACAGAATGGCTTTCTTAAACCTTATAACCTGCCAATTTTGACTAAACTTGGAAGATCTGTGAGATTAGAAGGGCAGTGGTAAATAAATCAATATTTCAAAATATGCATGAAAATTATTTAATATTTATTATCATACTGTCAAACTGGAAAGTTTAAGCATCATCTCTATCAATTAAAGAATTGACAGATTTAATTATTAGTTTAAATAAAAATAATCAAATATCTCCCTGTTTAACACAAAGTCTATGTCTATTTGGTAATGCAGGTAATGATTCAAATGACCATATATTACATAGTGCATGAAAGAGTTAAGTTCTTCAGCAAAATTCCATACTTACCATCTATACTTGCTTATAAGTTGGGTTCAACTGCAAACAACACAGACCCTGATCTGCTGTCACATACTGTACAAACAGATCAAGGTCTATGTTGTTTGTTCAACTGATTACTCCTAATAATTTGCATATACCCCGATCTGCCAGTGCATTATGCAATTACGCAAAGGCAGATCTGGGTTTATGCAGTTTGCAGTTAGACTCAATTTATAAGTGAGTATATATGGCAATTTATAAGATGCAAGTTGAGATCAATATTTTCATCAAGGGGAAGTCTGCTGACTTGTTGACTGAGTATCCTTACAATCAGAATCTACTGAACTTATAATCTTGTGAGACCTCAGAGTACGCTGAGCGTACAACCCACTTCAACCAAGAAGATAGGGCTTGAGGGATGATATCCTGTTTCCCGGCATTCACCGGAAGAAAGAGACCCTTGCATGTGCTACGACTTGCCTCTGCACTTCAAGTAGTGCTTGAGGGCATGAACAGGGTCTTGCATGGCCGCTGCTCTCGATGTGTCTATGGAAGAAAGTGAGTGTATGATGACTCTTTGATTGCCGACTGATGGTAATTTTTTTGGCTACAAAGCCTGGATGCATCAAGAGGACCACAAAACCATCTGTTCTGAACTGAAGATAGTTTGGGTCAATGGAAAGGGCATGTAACTCGCTCACCCTGCATGCTGAGGCTAAGGCTATCAGGAAACATGTTTTGTATTATAGTAGCTTCAGCGAAGTGCGGGTTAAAGGCTAGAATTTATTTGAATTGAGCCATGTTAAGACCCAGGACAGATTCCATTTTGGAAACAGGGTGAGGGATTTTGGCCGATTCAGATCAAAATTGGCTAACAGATCTGATAGGTCTTTATCATGCCCAATATCGCATCTGCCATGATGCCTGAATGTGTCAGATATCATGGATTGGTAGCTTTTGATAGTAATTGGGGCCATCTGTTTCTCCTCAAAGAGCCAGAGAAAAAAGTGGGCCAGCTGAAGGATTGAGGCACTCAAAGAGACAATGTTATTGATTTAGCACCAGTCCCTGAAAACACACCACGTTCCCTCATAAGTCTTCAGAATTGAGTGCCTTCTTGCTCACGAGATTCTCTCCACAACTGAAGGTTTAAATTCTTTGTCTCGCAAGGCTGTCCAGACAAGAGCCAGGTGCGAAGAAGATGGTCCAGGCAGGGGTGGAACACCCGTGACCATGGTTGTTTGAGAAGATTTGGGCTAGCCAGAATCTTCCTGGGCAGATCTATCACTAGATTTAGTAGATTGGTGACCCAGGACTTGTCCCATATGAGGGGCTATCAGAATCATTTTGCAGTTCAGACCCCACAACTTCTGTATTATTTTCAGTACCAAGACCGTGGGAGAGCAGAAGGTCCACAACCCTTCCCAGCTGATTGACAGTGCATTCACAGCCCAAGCTTCTGGGTTTGGAACTGGAGAGGTGAAGGTGGGCAACTTGTGATTCCACCTGGTCACAAAAAGATTTATCATCGGACGCTCCCAAAGTGCACAAATCCAAAGAAAGACTGATTGGTCCAGAGACCATTCTGTGCGAATGACTTTACCCTTTCTGGATAGTGTTGGCCAGGACATTGAATCTGCTGGTGAATGTGTCTGAGTTGTACATTGATATGGAGTCTGTCGCACCAACACAGAAACTGCCAAATCAGAATGCACAGATCAGATAATTTGGTGCCCCTGTTTGAGAAGGTAGGCCACCACTACAGAGTTGTCAACATAATTAGGACCATTTTGCCTGACAGTCGATCCTTCCAGAACTGAAAAGCGTTGATGACAGCCTTCATCTCTAGAAGATTGATGTAGAGATTCCAATCCCCTGACGCCCATGTGCAGCTGACAGTAGCAAAATCCGGCAACAGGTAGGACCCCCAACTGCTTTGGGCTTCTCCAGAAGGACCCCTGTCATCAGCCAACCTGTGTTGTGCCACTGACAAAAGAATGATTGCACCTTGGGCATGATCATGACTTTTTGATCAAGGGGACTTGAGAAGGAGAGCTATTGAGCTAGCAAAGTCATCGGTAAGGGGCCCATAAAAAGACGACCGAGTGGGATCAAGTCCACTGCCGCACTGAATAATCCGAGGAGTTGTAAGAACTCTCTCGCTGAAATCCAAGTCCTGTTAGAAATGGACTTGACGAGTTCGACAATCCAGATAACGCGAATGCAAGAAGTCATACCATATTAAGGTTGGTGAGAAACTCCATACTCACATACTCAGATGGACAAAATGCTGGAATGGATGAAGATCTGACTTTTCCCAGCTCAATAGGAAGCCTAGATGATCTAAAAGTGATAGAAGATCATTTCTGCCTTGGAGTAAAATAGAACTTACCATATGTTTCTGGAGGATGTCATCCAAGAATGCTGCCATCGCTGTAGATGATCTGTCAACTGGAACAGGGTGACGACGCAATCCATAATTTTGGTACAAGCCCAAGGGGTGATGTTGAGGCCAAAGGGTAGGACTTGGAACTGATAAACCATGTTGCAGTAAAAAAGTTGGAGAAATTTCTGTGATGCAGGGTGGATAGAGACATGAAAATATATTCGTTCCTTCTGATGGAGAGACGGATTGACCTTGCCGTCTCCATCTTGAATTTCGGTGGCATAATGTATTAGTTGAGGCGACTCAGGTCGACAATCGTCCTCAACTTGCTGTTCACCTTCTGGATGAGAAAAGGCCTGGAATAAAACCCCAGAAATTGTAGTTTTTGCACAACCTCCACTGTCCATTTGTTGACGAGTGACATTATATCCTGTTATAGAAAAGCATCCTTCTCCCAATCTGACAGATAAAGGAAATCCGAAGCTTCTCCGATATGACCTTGATCACCAAATCGTTTTTCAGAAATAGGGTGATCTAGTGATAATAAAATTGTATGAGTTGGCCGCCCACAGGTAGGCAGTCTGCGTGCGGTGGGGTTGGCAGGTCAACGTCTAGAGTTAGGAGGCTTGAAGACGAAAAAACTTGGTTTCTTGGCTCCTCTGTAAGGCTGCCTCCTAGATTGGCTAGACTGTTGTCTCTTGGCATTGGGCTGGGATCTATACTGAGCGTTTGACTGAAAAAATCCCTTGTCACTGTTCTGCATATCATCTCTCCACTGGCAGTGGCAGATTGTTCCAAAAACCTGGGCAGGTTGGGCAGTGAGTTATAGGGGCAGTTCTCGAGCTACCTGCCTCCGAACTTCTTCAATATTTCCTCCAAAACGTAAGGGTGACCCAAACAGTGCCATACTTAATGTCAGGTTATGGTGAGGCTTGAGCGACATGGAATGCAGACATGCGTCATGTCATACCAGGTCTAGATTGGCTGAAGCAGTCAACGCATTGGCCATTGAATGGTGAGCTGCCCTGTTAATAACCTGAGCAATTCTGGCTGTCGCATTCCAGGAATAATCATTGCCCGATTTTTCCGCGAGGCAGAAAATTGGGAACGAAGCCAAATCTAACATTAAAGATGTGGTGACTATGTTTCTAACTAGCTTTGAAGTGGCATGGAACACATTCTTATCCACTTTATAAAACAGTGGAGAGGACATGTGGACTGCTGCTAGGTTCTTGTCCTGCACCGGGAGGTCAGTACTGAAGGCATCTGAGTGGGTTTTGTACCAGTGAGATAAGAACGTCGCTGGTACTTGGCTTTCTGAAAAGAAAGCCTTGGCATTCCCCGGATCACATATTCGTCCCGACAGACGGTCATTGATCTCCTTAATTTCTGCAGATTGAGGAAGGATCCGGAAAGACAGCATCTCTTCCTCCTCGTCAAGATCTACTGATGCCTTGCATGGCGGTAGGGGTGGAGGGCATTCTGAAACCGACAACACCCTATAAATTTCCTCGACCTAGGCCTTGAAGCCAAACTCTGTCCATTCCATGGTTGGATCTGAGTAAGGCTGATTTGTAGGAGTCTCGTCACACTCACTGTTTGTCAAGTCCTGTTCTAGTTCAGCTTGCATACCTGGAAAACCATACCAGGTGGCATAGATGATGCAATTCTGTCATCTCTGTACAAGTCCTGGTTTCTTTCGAGTGGATAAGCCATGAACATGTGGAAAGCAGTGTCTACAAGACGAATGTGTCATGCCAGAACGGTTGGCTGGTTTGCCGGGAGTATGGTCAACCAGGTTGCCGGCTGTACGGAAGACGGTCTGGATGTCGCTGGTAGCGACTGCATTAATGGCCTGGCTGGACAGACAGATTTTTCACTAAAATCCCCATTATAGTATTGGTATATCACCAAAGGCGCAGCGAGACGGACAGATCTGTCACTAAGATCCCCATAAATCATGGCTGGCCTGGCAGATCTATCAATAAAGTCCCCAAGCTGGGATGGCTGGATGGCTCTGGATGGCAAAGTGGTATTAGTAAATGGATCCAATGGATCCGGCAAAAACCCCATTCGCCCAGACTTACAGGTCCAAAGGCCATGTTTAGACATGCCGGGGGACATATGCCCACAAGGCTTTCTAAAATTGGGGGGACAATCCCCCAATGAGTCAGAGAAACCCGTCAAAGCCATATATGGGAACGAAGGGACAATTTTGCCTGACGTTAATAATTGCGTCGTCATCTCATGAATCAGACGACACATCT
Source organism: Margaritifera margaritifera (assembly GCA_029931535.1). NCBI lineage: Eukaryota > Metazoa > Mollusca > Bivalvia > Unionida > Margaritiferidae > Margaritifera > Margaritifera margaritifera. The sequence continues at coordinate 512,718 of JAQPZY010001440.1, read as the reverse complement.
GTTCAAAGACATCAGGTTGCAACATCTCAACATTTGCTCCATAATTTCCGCAGAAGTTACTGTAGTGGACGGTTGTAGACATCGTACTTTAGGTGTGTGTGTTTGTGGGGGGGGGGGACCCCAGCAGCATCCTCCACGAGGCTTGCAATAGATGTTGACTTGGAATGAATACTCAAGACGTCTATACTATCTTTCTTAGATTTATTTCTTCTATTTCTCCCTTTGGCTGCCTTCTGGATGACTGCAGCCCAGACTTCTTCCGACCATGTTGTACACACGCTGCATGGCAGAGAAGATGTACACTTAGTACACACATGACAAGATTCATGAGTGTCTTCTCTTGCATTGAACTTTTTGCATTTTATGCACTTGGTTGACATTGTACTGAAACAACACAAGAATAGAAAAAAACAACAAAGCATAAATTAGCGATTCAGCATGTGAATAAATTGTTAAAAATACCCATTACTAATGGAGTAAGCAAAAATAGTAAGTGTCGTTATAAACCATGAATGACAACATGTGTTCACGATAGCATGTTGTAACCTAGTCTTAAATAGACGAAGTACATAAAATATGACAAAGTTATTAAAAATTTAGAAAAAGTGTAAAAATAATGTATACAACCTGTAGAGGAATGATTTTCATACACACAAAATCCAAATTCCAAGGTGTATGGTTGAATAGTACACTTTATTGGCTAGGATTATCTTGGAGGTTTATCATGTACGTTTACCATACTGCAGCGAAGCTTAAAAACTAGCAACACCTGGCAGTGGGAAGGGGAGGTAATGGGCAAGAGTTATTGCCCTTTATCTACATGAGATAGACAGAAAAGACAGAGTTTTGCAATTTTAGTAGGGCTGGATTCAGGAAGTAGCAGGGTTATATCCCTAATGTTAATGTGATCGGATAACATATTTGAAGGGGAATAGTATGATTTTCAGTGACTAATGAGAAAATTTGCCTAAAGAAGCAAAAAGAAACCATTCCATTCTCAAAATGAAATCATCTTCAAAGAAAAAAATAGAGATCTCTTTCTCTCTTCATTACACCAAGAACTGTGTGGCTGATCAGTGTTTTATGTAAATTACTCTGGATTCATTTCCCAATATGTCTCACAGCATCTTGCACCCCAAATGACAGAGTTCCTTTCCAATAGTAAACAGATGCTCTGTAATATCATCCTTTACTTGTATAATGACTTATCAATGTATATTTTGTCAACACCAACATTATTATTAGCCAGATCTAATGGTGGATCAGTGCTTGTATAATCACTTATCATTGTATATTGTCAACACCAAATTATTATTAACCAGATCTAATGGTGGATCAGTGCTTGTATAATCACTTATCATTGTATATTGTCAACACCAAATTATTATTAGAAAAAATCTAGTGGTGGATCAGTGCTTGTATAATCACTTATCATTGTATATTGTCAACACCATATTATTATTAGCCAGATCTAGTGGTGGGTCAGTGCTTCATGTAAAAGATTAAGATTAGAACATATTATATTGGTCCAAATTTGTAGAACCAATCTCAATAATTTATTTTATATATCTCTGCTATCTCATGTCCAACCTTTGGCAAAGAGAATTACAGTGGGCAAAGAAAAATATCTGCTCAAAACAAATTGCTAAATTTAAATTTATTTTGGAAATTAACACTGAAATTAACTTAAGGATTCATTAATTTCATTGAACTTGTTTTTTAATTTGCTTGACCTAATTTAATTTTATTTTGTTATATTTTATTTAAGTTTTAAGTTTTTATTTAACATTTTTTTTTATTTAATGTAATCTTATTATAACTCTTTTGTTGTTTACCTCTGGAAAAGACTCCTAGACCAATGGACAAACAGTTCACTTAGCAGGAATAACAGCAGCAACAATAGATAATAGATAATTGTTGCACATTTCTGTGTACAAAATGAAAAAGTGACAGGTAGCACCTCATTACCCAAACTGGGTTAACTTTTGAATCTAGCAACATCAGGGGCAACCTGTTATTGACCATCTAATTTCATTTAAGTACCTTCAATGAATTAATTGTGGCAGTCGAGTTGACACAAAGCAGCACTGAATACATTTACAAACCCAGAGTGAAGTGATACAATGGATTAAAATAGCTTCAATACATGATAAGTAATATGTTTCGAAAGGAATTTATAGTAGTAAAGATTGTTTTTCTGAATTCAAAAGCAACTGGACACTTTTGTTACAGCTAAAAGTACATTAAACTATGATTGACCATAGTGTAATATGACACAAGAGAATTTTTTTTTAGATCAATATTCCTTTTCATTATTATAAGACAAATTCGAAATGTCTTGAATTACTTTGCATACAGAAAACATTTATTCATAAATCCATTGATCCATCCTTTTAATAATGATTATTTACTGGAAGATATGATAGTAGTATATGACAGGAATAGCTGAATAATAATAATAATAATAATAATAGTAGTAGTAATAACAACATAACAACAAGAGGCCCAAGTTGGCACAATGTTGCTTAACAGGGTAGTTGACATATGTCAGATTGTGAATGCAAATTCACACACTTATTAAAGCTGTAGTGGGGACAAGAAAGACTTGGAGCACATAGTTCCTACATTGTCTATTAATGTAGGCGTCACTTATCTTCTTTTCAAGACCATATATATATATATATATATATATATATATATATATATATATATAGGATCACTTTTTCAGCATAAGAAGTACAAGTCATTTATATAACAAACATTATTCCCTGACTATCTCCCTGGTCCCCGGGGGACTAGGCCCTGATTCGTAACTTAGAAACTGTTCATAGCCCCACCCTTAAAGTATATACACTTCCTTGGCATTACAAGAGTAGTTAATTTGTGAAGTCAGCATAGATTCCTGGATCTGTCCTTACCCCCTAGGGTCCCATACCTGGAGTCATAACTTGGAAACCATTGAGATGCCCACCCATGGAGTCATAACTTGAAAACCATTGAGATGCCCACCCATGGAGTCATAACTTGGAAATCATTGAGACCCCCAAACACCCATGGAAGCTGTTGTAGCTGAGTGATTATGGAGTTGGACTCATGACCATAAGGTCTGCAGGTTTAATTCCCACCATCTGATCAGATCAACTACCAAATGGATGTCACTCATCACACCATCTGATCAGATCAACTACCAAATGGATGTCACTCATCCCACCATCTGATCAGATCAATTACCAAATGGATGTCACTCATCCCACCATCTGATCAGATCAATTACCAAATGGATGTCACTCATCCCACCATCTGATCAGATTAATTACCAAATGGATGTCACTCATCCCACCATCTGATCAGATTAATTACCAAATGGATGTCACTCATCCCACCATCTGATCAGATTAATTACCAAATGGATGTCACTCATCCCACCATCTGATCAGATTAATTACCAAATTAATGTCACTTATAATTGAACTCATCCAAAACCTCCATGATATAAGCTTACATACCAAGTCTGATCATAAATTAAGGCTCGGGAGTGTTCACAAAAAAGTGCTGATGGACAAACAATGGATGGATGATGTACAATGGACACAGGGCTATACCATCAGCACATTTGACCTTTGGCCAGGTTTGCTAAAAGCCACAATATGAAATCTGCAACATTCACACCTTGCAAAAATGAATCTGTATGACAGATTGTTTGCATTTTTGTTAATGCATGTGGCAACTCTGAAAAAATCTCAGAATGTTTTGCCAGACCACACAGACTGGTGTCTTAAAAATATCACATGTACCAGCTGGAGTTTCATCACGCCCTTGCATTTGCTTTATTCTCCCCACACTTAATTAAGATGTGACCCTATCCAACAATGCATGTATTGGTATTAGTGCATGTGTGCTTGCTGCAATGCTAACGTCATATATACCTCCAACACTAATTTAAGATAAAGACTTTAAACCTTGAAATATTGCCTTACATCCTTCAACCAATACAATATGATTTGGGTTATGTTTGCACAATTGTCTTTTAAACAGTCTGGATCCAAACCTCAGTGGTGGGGCTTTGGGAGTACAGTACAGCTCATGTGACTAATCATTTCTCCATGCATTCTGGTGGGGCACTTAATCCCCTTCATGCTCACTCAGTGGTGGAGGGGTAAATAATATAAATCACCAACACGCCTCAGCAGGCATGTCTTTGGCAACTACACTGTGAAGGGGGCGAGTCAACATTATTGACTGACATTTTTAATAGCCAATGCATGAAGACTACCCATGGAAAGACTGAGATGTCAAGAGTGATTTACATTTGGATACCATTTGAAGAATCAATCATTATCTTTATGTTGATTATATATTTAGACAATAAAAAATATAATTTCAAAACAATCTTGTATATTCAATACATGTGTGTTTAGAAAAGTTTGATTGGCTTCTATTGCAATACTTCTATCTGCAGTTATTGCCAATGTCAAAAATTCATGTGCATTTCCAATTCAGTTTCGACAATGTAGCTCAAGAATTGTATATCATGATAAGCAGAAAGTAGATCACTGACACTTCAGGAATTTTATGTTTTTACTTTATTTAAAGAAATCTGAAAAAAGTTATGCACTAACATGATGAGAGCCACACCTTTCAGTTTCTCTTGAACAGCACAAATTTATCCTATTGTCACAAAGGAAAAGTAATCCTTTGAGATATGGACAGTTGTTATTTAAAACAAAGAAAAGAACAGAAGTTACTGAAATTACACTGCTTAGTCCTATGGTAATGGACCGACCATTTCATTTTCAGAGGGGGGGGGGGGGGACTGAAATTTTTTATCTGACCAGGATTTTTTTAATATTTTTTTTTATAAGATACAAAATTATTTTCTAGTAAATGAAGTATAGAGTAAGGTCTTTTTTTTATCCACAAATCAGAGCATGACAATTGTTTTCAAGCTTTTCAAAAAGAGTCCTAATCCCTTCTCCTCCCCCCTTTGAAAATTAAATGGTCTGTCCCTAAAAGAGACTTGGCTTCTGTGGATGTTGTATAGAAATCAAAGCTGCAGCCATTGTCAACACTGTTATAAAACATTGACAAGAATTAGCATGAAATGAATATGTCAATTGCTGCTTAGGAAGGTGTCATTTATACTACACAAAACTATCCAACATTGAGCATCATGTTCAACAGCTCCAATTATAACCCAGCAATTAACAGCAGACATTTGTTAATTGTCCGCAATTTAACTGAATTACATTTATTGCTGAAATGAGCGATGATGTGAGAAAATTGTCATGATTCCAAGATAAATCCCTCTCTCCATATCTGTGATAGTTAGTTTGCAATCACAGATTTTCAGATTCTATTTTCCAACAAATAAGAAACACCTCACACTATCAATTATAGTTTGCCCACTTGCATTTTGTTCTTTAGGCATAAATAATATGACTTTTGTGACTACCAGACCTCAGTATCCAAAATCTCTCTCTCTTGTTTTAAGTCATAAAATCCAGTTTATTTAGTCTACTTATTTATTGAAAAGATATGTAATTATATAAGCTACTGTACTTTGGATCACTGTTGATTTTAAAATTTTGAATTTGTTCATGTTTCTTATGCAAAGAAATATGTGAAGTGCCTTGTGCAGGGACACACCACAGTAGGTGAACCATCTCTAATTGCCTCGGCACTTGAAATTGTCAGCAATTTCGTGGGTTAGGGGGGGCTAAACCGCCAGTCCAACCCTGCCTTAAATTATTGTGTTAATGTGCTGTATAACCGCAAAGCAAACCAAACATATGTCAAATCAAGTATAATTTTTTATTCTGCAAATGAAAAAAAAAATTCCAGTCCATTATCCTGGATTGTTTTATGTAACTTTTATAAAGTTTTAGTAAAAGTAATTGCAGTCATGTAGTCCTGTGTATTCATCAATTCTCTATACAGGTAAATGGTATTTTTAGTTGACTTTTAGCTGACAATGAAATCAAGTTTTTGATATTCTATTTTCATGATGTTGATACAATGCGCACCTAATCCTTTAGCCTGCAACTTTAGCCTGCAACTTTAATCCCTTCATTCGCTATTCGTTCTTGCCTTCTCTGTTATTCTTGCAGTTTAATTTTACATCTCTTCCCAATCATGGTCAACTGAAAATAATCACATTCACTTTTAGATATAAATCAGTGTCCTGCAGCAAAATTATCAGTGACTGCTCACAACCTACTCTCTCTTCTCCCTCTCTCCACAATAGGACTTTAATGTTGATGTGCCAACTTCAGACAGACATCCTTGTGAAGTCAACTATGTTTTACCAATTTTATCGCGCATTTCTTTTCTTCGGAAATAGTGGCTGCATATGAAACTTCCTCATGACATATATGGCATTGTTTGCATAGTTTTGTAAGGGGAAAAAAAAGCGTGTATCATGAAAACATATGAGCACAGATTTTACATGTCTTCAGCAGTTACGATCACATTGCCTCTCTTGCTCTCTCTTGCCAAACAATTTGATGATTTGATACATTGTATTTTCATTTGACATTTAGCTGATAACGTTGATGTTACATAAAATTTCATTTGCAGAGATACTGCCAGAATTTTATCTAAAGGGGGGATCCCACCCCCCATCACCAAAATAAGGGGTATACAAAAAAAGGGGGAGGAAACAGCCATAGTGCAATATATACCAAACACTTAAATATCCATCTCTCTTTCTTCCAGCTACACTTGGTTAGGGTTCTACTGAAATCAAAATCCCCAAAAGATGTCCCCTCTAGTTGTATAAACAATAATCTGTTTATTGTTTCAGAGCTTAATCTGTTCCTTATCTGTGAATGAATATTTTTCGCTGCTGAGAACTGCCTTTTACAGTCTGCTGTCTGAAGGGGTATATGCATTGCTAGCTTAGCCATTTTAAAATGCTACATGTATATAGTTTTTGTAACATAAGATCCATTGTTTGAGAAAAAAAAAATGAAAATTGCACTCTACTTTTAAATTGCCTGTATTTTAGTTAGGCTTGGTATTCTCCATTTCTACATTTAATTTTGAAATATTGCTGAATAGGGGGTTGACCAGCATGCCTATCTGTTTTTGTTCATCCAGCAAGTGCATCAGACTCTTATTCAACATCATTTTCGGGCTAAAAATCACCCACTGGTATTTCCAGTAACACTTTCCCAGCTCCAATAATCTGATACACTTCAAAACTTTCAAAATCATTGTAATCATTGCTATTATCAGCTAGTATTTGTTTAAGGAAATCTTATTTTGAAGATGAACCATGTTGGGAGTCAGTCATTTTGGGTTTTCTAGGTAGCCTGTATTTTAAACAAACATTTGTAAAACTTCCTCGATATATGCAAGGTTAAAACTATGACAGAATGCTTGTTCTAAGGCCCAATTGTACCAATCAAATTTAGTTTAACAACCATCTGTGTCAAGCTGAAGTGCACAGATTTGTAAACAGTTGGTTACCTGAAAAACGACATATGTCGGAACAAGTGCTATGAGACCTCTACCAGCAGCGCAACTTATGTCCCCACAAGTACTTTAAGGGCTGTTAACTAAATAAAAATTGTATACTGCACAGAGTACATTTTTATATGCATGACTTTGAACTACAGTAGGACCCCGCTATAGCACGCTTCGTTATAGCACGAATTCGGATATAACACGATCGTGGCATGGCTCCTGAAATTTCATCTATTTTTTCGTACATGAAAAAAAAGTTTTTTTTTTCAAGTACGAAAAATAATGTGTAAAAAAATAATTATCATTTTGGGGAAGAGATCGTGTATAAATTCGGATATAATACGATCATGGCATGGCTACCGAAATTTTATAATAATTTCGCCAATTTCTTGAACTACTGCAAAGTCTTGTGCCAAAATAAACAAGAGTTTGATTTAATAATTTGGTAAGCTGTATTGTATTCTTGAAGAAAAAGTGTCTTATGATTGCATCTTTCTTTTATATGAATAAAGATGCTGAACATTTCTATTTGTGAATGTTCATTTCAAATGTGTCAGTAGTCAATCACTGCACTTTGATCTTAGTTTATTTTTGAAAGATGTCAGCTCATTTTAAAGCTGATAAGTGTTAATCTTATTATTACTGATACATGAACAATAAAGTCATTAAGTCTTCTTTGTGTTTGTCTTCAATACATTCTGTGTACAATCGTTGCTCAAACAATAGCAGACATATGTTTGCTCATTCAACTGCATACACAGCCAAGCACCAAACAATGCGGTGGTTGATAAAAGATTCGCACCTCAATTTATAAATCAATTAATTTAAGTCATTGACAATCATCAAAGTAATCTCAAAGCTAAAGGTTGTTAAAACCGTGCGGCAATGATTTATAAAACATCAAAAAATGAAAGCCGCCAACGTGCACACGTGGCTTGTCGGTGTTGTTAGACAATTGCCACGCAATCAGTTGACCAGTGAATAATATTGTACATTCCCTATAAAAATGACCCCATTGTTGATTAACAATTATTCTTGCTGTAGTCGTTCAAACAAATAGGTGTCCGAGTTTTAATTAGCAGTTATTTACAATGAATAACAGTACACGGAAACGTAAAGCTTTTACTGTTAAAAAGAAGCTTGAAGCCATGGACAGGATTAAGTCCGGTGTTTCCACAAGTCAGATTTAATTCCCAAGTGATATTTCCCAAGTGATCTGCCAGTGAACGTGGTCCAATAAGCCTTTGGCTTATAAAAGCACTCACTTTGTTTTCAAGTTGTTTTCCCACGTGACAACCCTTTGATCAAGCCGCGAGTTTTACTTGTTCAGTGCCAAGTAACAGAGGGTGGTTATTTGAACTCCTGTGATCTTGCCGCACAATTGACACGTGTCCAGTTGCATCCTTTAATTGATTTCTGACTTTATGATCAAAGTGTTACTTGCAGAGCCCAAGCTCAGTCTCTGCGTAAGCACCCGCATACGACAGTAAAGCTAACACATTCGGAGTCGGACGTGATTTACGATGACTAGACCACGATTTACAATGACTAGACGACGATGTAGGATTTCAGAACTTTATCAGACAATGATATTATACTTCTGTGTGCATATTTTCGATGGAATTATTATGGACTCACTCCTACGCATGCGATGAGATCGGTTGGTGAGTACATGTGTTGATCCTTTAACTATTCATGCTATACATTAGACATGTATATATAAATGTACCAATGCATGGTTCTCTGAATAAAGTTAAATATTATATGTGCAATCTCTGTTTTCATTGCATGTGTATTTCTCATTTAATATGCATTGATTTAAGATGGTAATGGTGCCAATGAAGCACGTTGTTTTCAGACCACAATTTACCCCCCCCCCCCCTCATTTTCGTCAGCTAAATGACTTGGTTTTGTCTTGTTCGGTTATAGTACGGTTCGGGTATAGCACGATCTCGTTTTGTGGACCCCGACCATCGTGCTATAATGGGGTCCTACTGTAATTTGCGGGAGTATTCGTGCATCACTGCTTTTCAAGTGCACTAACTCATACAAATTTTGCGTGATTTACATATTCATGTGAACTGGCAACATTTCTGGATTTAGATGAATTAAAAAAAAATTGTGTCTGTTATTTTATAAGGGCAACAATGTATATAACTCAGTGCCACAATGTGCTCTCTCTCTCAAAGAGCCTCTTTTACACATGCTTGCTGTGGTCATAAACAGTAGCACATGCCCACTTTATTGAGACCACATCTACTCCACAATGGTGGCCTGATGCGCCTCTGTGAGAAAGCATGGTGTACATTGCTATTCTATGCAAGAAGCCATGGCAACTCCATCAGGATGCACATGAAGATGGTGGAGCGACTTTTTCTTAATCCTCTCCACCCCCTTCTCGATGCATGGAGAAATAAAAAATCATGTGAACTGTACTGCAGGCTTGGTAGAACTAAAGGGGGATAATGAACACTGTGAATTCATTTATTTTTACGTGTATCATTTGCAAAAATTGACATTTTCATTGGAACTTAAGTTCATGGATTGGGTGAGAAGCCTTATTGTTTCAATAGAAGAAACACTGTTCATTGGGTTTTTTATTCGCAGTTTGTAGCAACCATGAAATCCATAAAAATTAGTATCTTACAAAAAATAGCGAATTTACAGTACCTTAGATGGAGATGCTGCTGCTTACCTGCATATTTCTACTGTGTATGAAGGAGTACCCACAGATATAAAAAGAAGTGGCAAAGTTCACAGACAACTCAGTTAATGGAATTTACCTACCACTCTTGTCTATTGAGTGTTCGATGGTACTTCTAGACTGATTTTCTTTTTCATAAGACTTTGCTTGTGAGTGAAAATTCCTAATCGAAGAACCAGAAAACTAAATGGTACATACTGGCAATGTGCAGGATTAATGTGTGAATGGATTGCATTGCACACTGGTCAATTCAGCAAACTTTGAACAGTCTGGTTTGCTTATTCCTGGCACGAATATTTCAATTGTACAAATCAGGCACAGTAAAAGGCATAATTTACTTCAATTCAATATTTGTTATAGTGATACATCACTATAAGACCCCTTAGTATACCACTGGCCTTTTAATGCATGCATGGTCATGAAGAACATTAAATTGCTCGCATTTAATTTTATCATTCCTACTTAAATTACTTTATTTTAGTTCTTGGCTTATAACAAGAACCAATTAGAACTTGTTTTAACATCATTTAACACTCTATTTTTATATTTTACTGCACTATCAAGACATGGTCCATTTAGAACATTCCTCTGTATACAGCTCCCTTACTTATAATATGGAACATTTTTATTATTTTCATGATCAGCATTATAAAGAGGGAGTACTGTAGTTGTAGACTTATATTAGTGTTACTGACATTATAAAGAGGGATTACTGTAGTTGTAGACTTATATTAGTGTTACTGACATTATAAAGAGGGATTACTGTTGTTGTAGTCTCATATTATTGTTACTGACTTTATAAAGAGGGAGTATTGTGACTGTACAGAGCCTTCTATTATTTATATTGACTTTTAAAGAGGGAGTACTGTGACTGTACAGAGCCTTATATTATTTATATTGACTTTATAAAGAGGGAGTACTGTGACTGTACAGAGCCTTATATTATTTATATTGACTTTTAAAGAGGGAGTACTGTGGTTGTACAGAGCCATATATTATTGTTATTGACTTTATAAAGAGGGAGTGCTGTGACTGTACAGAGCCTTATATTATTTATATTGACTTTTAAAGAGGGAGTACTGTGGTTGTACAGAGCCATATATTATTGTTATTGACTTTATAAAGAGGGAGTACTGTGGTCGTACATAGCCATATATTATTGTTATTGACTTTATAAAGAGGGAGTACTGTAGTTGTACAGAGCCATATATTATTGTTATTGACTTTATAAAGAGGGAGTACTGTGGTTGTACAGAGCCTTATATTATTGGTATTGACTTTAAGAATTTCCTGGTTGATGAAGAAAGTCGGCATGTGGGAGATACTCAATAGCTACTGCAATTCAATATTCAGAAAACAGTGATATACAGCACCTTGTTCTTATTTAAAAATTATAATGTCGATTAAAACTGACATGAAGGAGATATCCACTGCAATAAACATTTCGGTAATATAAGACCATACCTTGTTGTTATTAATATTAAGAATTTCAAGGTTGATGAGACTTGGCATGTAGGAGATATCCGTCAGTTCATTCAAACTCAGATTAAGGTCAACCAATGAGAGAAGAGGCACAAGATTGTCAATCTTCTTGATGAAGTTGTGAGACAGATTCAGACTACACAATTGTTTCAGCACCTCTATTCCACTGAATCTGAAAGGAAATTGATTGGATAAAAGAAATTACTCAGATTAAGGTCAACCAATGAGGGAAGAGGCACAAGATTGTCGATCTTCTTGATGAAGTTGTGAGACAGATTCAGACTACACAATTGTTTCAGCACCTCTATTCCACTGAATCTGAAAGGAAATTGATTGGATAAAAGAAATTACTCAGATTAAGGTCAACCAATGAGGGAAGAGACACAAGATTGTCAATCTTCTTGATGAAGTTGTGAGACAGATTCAGACTACACAATTGTTTCAGCACTTCTATTCCAATGAATCTGAAAGGAAATTGATTGGATAAAAGAAATTCTTACATGATCTGGTCTTTTCCAGCTGGTTTTACATATGTGACTTTGTGATGTCAGCTGGAAAAATTTCAAATATTAGTATTTCACATGTATGTTGTCTGTTTTTGTTATGCCCACATTCAAGCGGGGCTGTGTCACGATTTTGAGAACAACGTTAATCTGGAGTGTAAGAGATTATGTACAATCACACCATATGAGTAGAGATACATGTACACTGCACTTGTGATATCCCTTACAGTTTATATGCTACTAACAATAGCCACTGGAAACTTCTTTTCATTCTCTAATTATCAAAGGTCTCTGACAAAAGCAGGCTGTCTTTTGATCTCGGTGAGTTTGAGCAACTCCTTAATCCATCAATTGTTTGAAGTGTGAACACCTGTTTTCATGCCTAATTTTACCAGCTGGCCTAACAAAAAATCAGTCCTGTGATTGACAATCACGCTTAAGGGCATACTGGGCCTATTTTACATCCCAAAGCCCACATGGGGTGCAGAAAAATTGATCAGTGACCTTAACTTTAAAGATAAAATCTTGATTCTGATACAAGAGATGCCATCAAGTTCAGAAACAGAAGCATTCCATAGTTCACTCTTTACCTCAAACAGTTTTTCAAACAAAAGAAAGAGAAACCTTAAAAATACTGATCAGTAACTTTGACCTTGAAGATAGGGCTTCCAAATGGGGAATGCAACACATCTTTTAGTGACAATATTATAAAAATGTATCAAGTTTCATCATTTATCTTAAACTGATCTTAAGCTGTGGAGCAGAAAGAAAAAATATGATTGAAACCTAAAAAGCAATGTGACCTGGACCCTTAAGACAGCACCCCAAATATAGTGATGTTGTATAAGTATACAAAGTTTCATTCCTCACCTCAAACAGCTCAAAAGCTAAGGAGTGGAAAGGAAAGTGTATTGGAAAACTTGAAATGTTGAGCCATAACCTTGACCTTGAAAGCAGGACCCCCAGTATAGCAGGAAACTTAAATTCTTGAAAACGATCTTGACCTACCTTAGAGACAGAACCCCTAATGTGGTTCATAACATATAGTGATGATATCAAAGCATACCAAGTTTCATTCCATAAGCTCAAAAGGCCCTAGAGCTGTGGACTTGAAAGGAAAGTGTGATGGAAAAAATGAAAATACTTAGTCACAACCATGAAAATAGAATCCCCCCATCCAATGTGGTATGTGACACAGCTGCTAAATTAAGATGTGTAAGTGTACAAAGTTTCATCCCTTAATCTCAAAGGGCTTGAAAATTGAAGATCAGAAAAGAATGTGTGATGGAAAACTTAAAATACTGAGCCATGACCTCGAAGATTTGAGTCCCAATGTGGCATTCCATACACATTCTTATCATGATGCATAGGTATGTGAAGTTTCATCCACTAATCTCAAATGTCTTAAACATTATAAAGTGGAAATGAAAGTATGATGGATGGATGGATGGACAAACAGACAGAAGGATGGACTGAAATGCAAATACTATGTCCAATGCTTTTGCCAGAAAGGCAGAGCACAATAAATCAGACATGTTTACCGTGACAGATGTCTTTCAGTAGTTTGGCAAAGTCCTGTCTGTCATTTTAGCCACCTGTCCATATTTTATCCTCCAAAAACAGACAGCTGGTCTAGCATTAATAACTTTGACAAACTCATAAATACATACCACAGATTGCATGAATTGCTGATGCAAGTTCACAATTACTTGGGGCATGCCTTCATCTCTAAGACCCTCTCATATGTTGCTCACAGTGATCATAAATATCATTGTTTTATTTTACTTGTCAGCAACTCATTCATAATATCAAAGTCATGGGCTTGACCTCACTCATGATGTTACAGATGCTTGAAATATGTACAATTGAGCATTCTCAAGCATTTCAGAGTTGAAGAACATAATAAATACACAGAACTCTGGCGTTGTACACATCTGTGGCAGAAGACATTGCCTGTAAATTCAATACTTTGAACAGTAGCATGTATTTTTATGACATTTTCCATCTAAACTATGGTGAAATTGTAGCAGTAAACAGCTCTAATAAATACAGTTTAAACCAATTCAATCAAGATACACTAGCAGAGTTCTCTGTAGTGCCAGTCACTGCTTCCATGACCTCTAATCTGGACTCTCATGTTTTTGAAGAAATATACCAATGAACTTTCTGTTTCAAAATTGTACATTTAATGAGTTAAGACAAATGTAAGTTCCAAGTACCTTTACAATCATACATGAAAAGACATAAAAGTGCAAATGTTACTTACTTGATGATTCTATTCAATGAAGCATTCAGATCCCTGAGGTTCCTGAAGGGGCTAAGGTTTTCATGCTCTAGTGCTGTCAGTTCATTCAGTGATAAATCCAACCTGACTATTCTTGAAGGCGTTTCTATGATGGAGGCCACCCTGGGAAGTGGGCCACTGTTAAAATGCAATGAGAAATTGATATTTCACATATTTTTAATGTCATTCATATAAAACAACAATAATTTTGACCTTCCATGAACTTGCTATTTATCAAGGTCATTAATAACACCTTTCAAGAACTTGCAATTATCAAGGTCACTAATAAAGACACAGCAGCAAAGAGCTGTTTGGGTGAATAGTTTTAATTACTCTTGATTGCAACAAACAAATTAGCAAACAGAATCAAGGATAGGTATAAACAGTGCAAAAAGATTATTCTGTGCAACAACTGGAGTAGTACCATTATACATTAGAATGCTGCATTGACAGTCAGGTAAAATAAAACAAGTTAGGTTAAGTTTGACCCATGTCTGGACACTATACATTAGCATGCTGCACTGACAGTCAAGATCCAGATCAAATAAAACATATTAGGTCAATTATGACCCATATCTGGACACTATACATTAGCATGCTGCATTGACAGTTCAAGATACAGATCAAATAAAACATGTTAGCTAATTATGACCCATGTCAGGACACTATACATTAGCATGCTGCATTGACAGTCAAGATCCAGATCCAATAAAACATGTCAGGTAATTATGACCCATGTCTGGACACTGAATAAGATGCATCACAAAAGTCCATATCTGAAAATTGTTGCTGTATAATAATAATAATAAACACTTTATAATATTAGTTAACACATAAGGACATATATATGGACACGATTACAAAAACAAACACCATAAAATTACAAACAAAAAACATGCTGAAAATAATAAAGCTAAGGAAACATTGCTAAGTCTTAAGTCTGTTCTTGCAGTTGAAATATGTGAGTTTTAAGAGCACTCTTGAATGAGATCACAGTGTCATTATGTCTAAGTTCACCAGACAGGCAATTCATTCCATAGGACTTTGTTTTGATAGTGGAAATAATGAGAATACGAGTGTCGGAAGAGGACCGTAAGTCTCTGCAATGGGTGTACACATGGGTGAGATCTGATAGGTGTTTTGGACTGGAGGCAGTCAACGTAATCTAGCACAGAATTTTGTGGGTACATAGCAGGGGGTAGGAGTGCTCGATTCTTGGTACTCTAAGGATGATCCAAACAGCTGTGTTTTGAACTTTTTGAAGTTTCTATAGGAAATACTGAGACGAACCAAATAAAAGAGAATTACAATAGTCCAGTCTAGAGAGCACTAAGGAACACACAAGTGTTTTGTGGCATCAATGGAAAGAAAATTGCATATGACAGACAGGTGATCTGATGCAAGTTTGTGGGACACCAATCAAAACTGTAGAATATTATCATCAGGTCTATGAAGAATCCAGTCTAAAATGTGACCATGTTTATGGGTGGGTTGGTTAACTGACTGTTTGATGTTGAAAATGTGAATGGAATCTACAAGTTTTGATTTGCATGGGTTTCCAGGACAGCCAAAGTGAAAGTTAACATCTCCAAGAATAATCAGGCTACCACCTATTGAGTTTTCCATATTCTAGGAGGTTAGGAAACTGTTCCAAAAAGATATATTCAGTCAGTTTGTTTTTTCGACTAGGAGGAGGGCGGTAGAGGCAGAAAAAAAATGGACTGACCTTTGTTCCATTGTGAGGGTGGCTTGGACCAGTTCAAATGACGTGTGGTTGAAACTGAAGGTTGCAGCATAGATAAGACGGTGGAACATAGAGTTTTTTGCAATGACAGCAATTCCACCTCCACGGGAGTGGCAGGGGAATGACTTGATGGTGTAACTGGGGGTGTTAGATCCGTGCACTTTGGCTCATTGCCTGATGTTTTAAGCCAGAAAAAAGATGTCGATATCCTGACCATAGATAAAGTTGACTATTTCTGTGCACTTTTCCGGTGGTCCAACAGATTGGGCATTGAATAATGCTATGCGCAGTGGTTGTTCAGACTTAAAGGTGGATGATTGAAGAGGAATTTGAATTCATTTGTTCATATTAATGGTCATGTTTTCAAATAGTTGTGGAAAGGGCAAAGGGGACATAACTGGAATTTTTCTTCCTGTTCTAAGCTTGCTGATGTTGAAACGTTTCTTTTTTCGCTGCCATTTACATTTAAGGGAAGATGAATGTAGTCCAAGGTCATTTAGTCTAGTGCACAATGTAGTATGGAGTGCCGATGAGTGGTTATTTAATGCAATTAATGGGGTCCATCATAGTATAAAATGGGTGGACTGTCTGGTACCATGTGATGGCAGTATGTTCAACAACAAAGGCAGTTGTATTATTTATAGATTAGGCTTTCACATATATATTACAAATCACACGGCAAATAACTTTCCAAATTGCACTGGATCATAAAGATAGTGTTGGTCAGGAAAAATTGTATATACTAAACAAAAACTGACAAACAACAGTGCAAAAATGGTGTCAAACGAACCTAAGCACTTTCAGAATCAACCAATTTCTTTTTCAAGAGCAAAAAGTACACAGGATGATTTCACTATCAAGACGAGAACAATACACAAAATGCAATTACTTTAAAGACATTACATGATGTATGGCCAGATATAGCGCAGATGCAGCATGCGGATTTGAACTGCCATAAAGATTAGCATACAGCTGTACTAACATCTGTGAGTTCTTTGCATGTATAAAGTGTATATGAAATTCAGCTATAAGAGAGTGTTACTCTTGAATGAGTGCTCTGAATTCTCAAGTTACTGACAACCTCTCTCTCTCTCTATACCTCTTTGATGCAATATTTATGTTCATACAAATAAATATCATTATACGCTACATACACCGCTCCCTTGCTATAATTTGAGAACCCGCTAACAACGTGGAAGCAGGTGTGGATCCCATTTTTTCTTAAAGAAAATGCCCCCATGAATAAAATCGCTATCAAAATTAGTAAATGAAATTCGGTTCCAGTGTAATCATCATAAATGTAACATGCCCTCTTGTATTCAAACGGGAAAAGTATCAATTGTCTGTCATAGGGATGTACATGAGCATTTCCATGAAAACCTAACTTAGTACAGACTGTGTTTTGATCAGAGATTCCTTGGTAACTTACTCTCTTGCTTATGCTGTTGTCTATGTTTTTGGCCCCCTCTTTGTGTGTTATCGAGGGAGAGGTTTATTAGAGGATTGGTGCAATAATGCCAAATTTGTTAATGAAATCAACCAGACGCAATATAAAATATAATTCTGCCCACTAATCACATGGTCCCACTGAATCAAAACCTATGACAAGCTACTCTACAAACATGGTGAAAGCATCTGGACTTGAAGCTCTTCCCAACAATTTATCTAAGAAGTTTTAACCTTACAAAGTCACCCTTTGCCAGTGCCCCAAAGCATGAGCTTTTAGTAAAGGTGGATCTGTAAAGACTATTAAAATTTTTAAATTTGGAGATAATCAGGTGGACATGTCTGCCAGAATATTTCACAGTCAGTACAAGTCTGTGGAACCACAGAGTACACATGATTGTGCAACATCAAGCAGATAAATCACAAAAGCTTACTGCATATGTGTCAATATTTAATTTAATTTTCAAGCATAAGACACCAGAAACATTTGAATATTCACTTAATTATGCTTAAAGCTATGTGTGATGTATGAAGAAATATAAAGTTAAATACAACGTATTCAGCCCTGATCATCTGCCAGGGTGTGTTCCAGGGTGAGGCAATAGACTCTCATTGCCTTGACACTAAACTTTTTTATGTGTTGACTTTACATTTTATTGTTAAACACCAAACAACATAATGAGTAAAAATAGTCCTAATTAATTAAATCAAAATGCACATTTACAGATTTATTTAAATATATTTCTCTCAACTGTTTTGAATGGACTATTTGTACATGTGGTAACTGCCATCTACTTTTTTTCAGGTCATGCCAAATATCTGTATTCCATGAATGAATAACATTGAAAGAGGAAAGCATATATTATATTATCTGAAATAAGTAGAATTAGCAATATTATGAAACTTTCTAGCAAGATGCAAATCCTTTCTTAAACCAAGATCACACCTATCTTCTCTTCCATTCTTCCATACAACTGATGTGACTTATATGGATGTTGGCATGGGTCTGGTTGACTATTTTGATGTTCAGCTGATAATGGGGACAACTGCAAGTTTTATCCACCACAGGCATTTCTGCCAACTTTAAGGAGTCTTAAGAAGTGGAATAAATTTCATACCACCAACAAGTCACTCTGGGTATCAACTGTCTGAGTTACTAAGGCCCTAGGCACACCTTTTCACCACTGCCACAACTTAAATGTGGTCTATCAAATAAATCAACCAAATAAATACATATGGTTTCTAAATGACTGTTGGAGGAAAATGGAGGATGACTAAGCAGCTGGAGGTTTGTCACTTATACATGTGCTGATTGTTTAAGTGCATTACAGTGACTGGTAGTTTGCATTTGGTCAATACCAAAGGACCTTGACTAAAAAAGAGCCAAAGTCCACTGGCTGCACCTGAACTATATCTAGCCTGGAACAACTTGACCGGGAAATATGCTGTCTGGTCCAGAGAAATATATGCCTTATCAGCTTTTGAAACTGCCACTGTGGGCACAACAATATTGCATTAGCTGATTTGCAAGGTTAATTTACATGGTAACCATGGGAATGTTATGTAAGACACAATGTCTTACATCCATAACATTATCAATGGAATGTTCAAACTTTAAAGGCCATGGGTATCAAAAGTGTAAACAACAGCATGAAATGTAATCAATTGGTACAACATGCACATGCAATGTACAAAATAGAGGATGACTAGAAATGTAGATAACAGTAGCCATATAGTTTTACTCTGGTCACAATTCAATGTTTTTTATTTTCTTCAACATTATCACTAAATACACCTAACATTATCATGATAAAATGCAGTTACATTGGAAACTGAGACAAGTTAGGCCAAAAGACACCAATGAATGCAGTTAACCACATTGGAAACTGAGACAAGTTAAGCCAAAAGACTTCAACAAATGCAAGCATGTTTTTATTTCCAAGTTACCATAATCTCTAACAGTGGTCTTTCTAAGTCTGTAACAAATAAGTAGCTAATAGACAAAACTCAGAATAACATAAAAGGAACACCAACATGCAGAATTAGCAGGTGCCCATACATGTATTCATTAATGGATATACTTGGAATACAAGTTGGTGCCCCATCATTCCAAATGATCCCCCCAAAAAACCAGCATTAACTGCATCTGGATGATTTATGTTCTACTGTACCATGAAATATGTTTAACTGGGCATTTCTGTGTAAAAGAAACCTGCTTATTAATTAAAGACTGTATTCATAAATTCCTTTTATTAAATTCATCTACATATTTCACCTAAATAAAGGACACATGTTCATAAAGAACACAGTTGTCCATGGAATGTCCTTAATAGACAGGTTTCACTATATTTTGTTTCATTCATAATCGCTTTTACAATTCTTTACAATATTCAACAGTGTAAGTTCCTTATAATGTTCAACATATACATTCCTTATAATGTTCAACAGTGTCAATTGCTTATAATATTCAACAGTGTAATTCCTTATAATGTTCAACATATACATTCCTTATAATGTTCAACAGTGTCAATTGCTTATAATATTCAACAGTGTAATTCCTTATAATGTTCAACATATACATTCCTTATAATGTTCAACAGTGTCAATTGCTTATAATATTCAACAGTGTAATTCCTTATAATGTGCAACAGATCCCTGGCTCTACTTCACTAAGAAGGCTTATTTTTTACCGCTTAAGCTTGATAAAGAATGTAAAAGAGTGATTATGTGTTCACTTATATGAAGGTTTGAGGTAATTTTCCATGTCAATACAATCTCTCTCTCTCACTGTAAATTGATTTAGTGAATATGACTTCGGGTGCAAATATTATTTTGCAATGAAGTGTTCTTTTCTAAAGAATTACTTTTTGCTGATATGTACATGTACCTTTATGGGTCTAAAAAGGGCATTTCTATATAAAACCATGAAAGACATACAAATATTGTAACAAGAGTCCCTCAAAGGGACTGATGCTCTACTGGGCAAAAGGAAAATGCAGGAATTCAAGAACACTTCTTCCTTTTAACTGCTGAGTGTCGAAACCATCTCTGATATTCTTTAGTGATAACAAGATTTTCAAATTAGCTGCTGTGGTGCATATACCAGATGTCAGATTGGCACCATTTGCATTTAGGACAAAGCAGACATAATTAGAAGTCTTTTGGTGAAAACTATATGTTATAATGATCATCCAATCAGAGGGAGTAGTGACAACAATATTTTTAAGACAGTCATCATAGCAGCCATATTGGATGTATGATTGGCACCACTTTCATTTAGGACCAACTAGGTATCATAAGAAGTCTATTGGTGAAAACCCCATGTATATACAACCATCCATTTGGGAAGAGTAGTGATAGCAAGATTTTCAAGATGGTCACTGGAGCAGCCATATTGGACCTCACATCAACACCATTTTCATTTAGGACCGACTAGACATCATAAGAGGTCTTTTGGTGAAAATCCCATGTCAATATGACTTTCTGTTCAGGACAAGTAATGATAACCAGGTTTTAAAGATGACTGCTGTGGCTGCCATATTGGGTGTCAGATTGGCACCATTTTTCGTTTAGGATCAACTAGACATCATAAGAAGTAACCTCATGTTGATATGACCATCTCTTTTAGTGAAAACTTCATGTTGATATGACCATCCACTCAGGAGGAGTAGAGGTAACAAGATTTTCAAGATGGCCCCTGTGTGGCAGCCATATTGGATGTCAGATTGGCACCATTTTCAGTTAAGACAAACTGGACATCATAAGAAGTCTTTTGGTGAAAACCCCACGTCAATATGACTTTCTGTTCAGGTGGAGTTGTGATAAGATTTTCAAGATGGCTGCCATTGCCATATCATAAGAAGTCTTTTAGTGAAAACTCCATGTTGATATTACCATCCGATCAGGAGGAGTAGCGATAAGATTTTCAAGATGGCCACTGTGGTGGCCATATTGGATGTCCGAGTAGCACCTTTTTCATTTAGAACGAACTAGACCATGGGATGAATGTGTGTGTCAAGTTTCATGGAAATCCTCGAAGTACATGTAGTTTAGGAGGAGTAGCGATAACAAACTTGTATTAACGGATGGATGGATGACAGATGACGGATAGACAATGGATGAAAGACCTTGCCATAAGCTCTTCTGGTCTGTGACCAATAAAGCTAAAAACCATATTTTCTGATGGCAAATTTTTTTATAAAAATTTCTCTACTCAAAAACATACACAAAATGTTCACTCAGTGTAAAAAAAAACCAAACAAACACATGAATGAAACATCCAAGCGCGAGCAACCAAACCCGTATGTAATATTAGGCTATCCATAAAGTCATACAGCAAATTAATCATACTTTATATGTATAAATACAACTCACGATTGGTTACAGAGTTTGTCATTAAATAAAAGAAAATGAAAATAGATATCATACAACAAATCTTGATTTTAATTTTCCAGATAATTAAAGAAGTAGTGTATTTTTGTAGTGGGTGAGAGAGTAGAAGGTCAGTCTTACATATTACAAACAAAGCCCATGAATTGATCCATATTTGTGCAGTCTGATAGCAAACTAAATTACATTTCAATATACATAAATACATAATATATAAAACATGAAATAAGGATATATTTTTGTGCTAGGTTATTTTTTTAAAAACATGTTCTTATCCAATGAAACTAATTCCAATATATGCAAGCAGTGCATGACCAGGTTTTAAACTTATACACAATGTAAAACAAAATTTCTGAGATGAAGGATTTGACTTCAATGGTTTTCTCTTTTAATAATGAGTAACATATTCTTCTAATGTTTTACAACTTAGAGTTTTTATATACAGGTGAATAATAGAGTTGTAAACAAATGTTATTAATTATATCAGTGTCGGCAATCTAATGAATATTAAAACATGGTTCTCCCAATATATACTTGTCAATGCTATTTCTGATGATAAGCAAGCCATTCATCCACTTTCCAAAAATGGTATTAGTATGTCTCTCTTGTCTTATCATTGTAGAGCTACAGTTGTGTCTGTAAACATAAGTGCATACCATTTTTTTGAAACTTTAAAATGATGTCCAAAACTTACACGGGATTTTTAAAAAAATTGGGCAAAAACTGTTGATGTCCATAAACAAACAGTGTACAAAGCCATACAGAAAATATGGTAAATGTAAAATCTGCCCAGTGTTTGGTATGTTTTATGAGTCACTGAAATTACCCACATGCAGATTTCCTCATTTATACTATTCTGACAAACCTTTCCTTTCCCCACTTGAAGGCATATCGTATGTCTTTCAGCTGACACATTTTTAGGTCCAGCTCCATGTACTGTCCCCGCTTTTCCAACTGCCATGATACTGGAATGGTTGGAACGGGATGACACCTACGTTCCACAAAATCTTCCTTCAACTGAGCACTCATCTCTTAATTTAAATCTTCCGCATCTTTCTTGTGCTTCAACATCTACAATAATAATAATAATAATAATAATACAGCAGGAATTTTTGATAGTTTCTAAAGTTTTAAATCAATCATGCCCTGAAGAGATTGGAATAGGATCAAATATGACTAGTGTACAATTGTCTAATACATACTGTAAATAATGTACACAACATATCAGAATAGTTGCAAATATGACTAGTGTACAATTGTCTAATACATTCTGTCAATAATGTACACAACAGATCAGAATAGTTGCAAATATGACTAGCGTACAATTGTCTAATGCATGCTGTCAATAATGTACACAAGAGATCAGAATAGTGGCAGATATGACTAGTGTACAATTGTCCAATGCATGCTGTCAATAATGTACACAAGAGATCAGAATAGTGGCAGATTAGACTAGTGTACAATTGTCTAATGCATGCTGTCAATAATGTACACAAGAGATCAGAATAGTTGCAAATATGACTAGTGTACAATTGTCTAATACATACTGTCAATAATGTATAATGTACACAACAGATCAGAATAGTTGCAAATATGACTAGTGTACAATTGTCTAATGCATGCTGTCAATAATATACACAACAGATCAGAACAGTTGTAAATATGACTAGTGTACAATTGTCTAATGCATGCTGTCAATAATGTACACAACAGATCAGAACAGTTGTAAATATGACTAGTGTACAATTGTCTAATGCATGCTGTCAATAATGTACACAACAGATCAGAACAGTTGTAAATATGACTAGTGTACAATTGTCTAATGCATGCTGTCAATAATGTACACAACAGATCAGAACAGTTGTAAATATGACTAGTGTACAATTGTCTAATGCATGTAGTCAATAATGTACACAGAAATGGGTATTTCACAAAATATCTGCCTTATGGAAATGGTGTCAGGTTCAGATTGAAAGCTATTTGGCTTAGTGCTACATGTACCTGGATTGCTTGCTTAATATTGAAAATTGCCACATTGGCTCCTACCACATCACTAACTTCCCACCTACTCTACCTACAATATGGACAGTTACCCTGGGCCAGAACCCAAAATTTGTGACATATATGATATGCCTTCCTACTATGATTCAATATACAGAGTTTGTTTTCAAAAATCAAATGAAAAAAATGTCAGTCTTCATACCATCTATAACACCATAACAATTTTTTTTAGATCTTCTAGACCTGTGCATTTCACCCTTTGTAAATTTTAAAAGATTAAAATTCATTCCATGCTAAAGCACAGTTAAACACCTTTGATTTGCCATCTGTGATGACATGCTTTGATGATGTTCAATTTTGTCACCCTTTTGACCCCCTACCACAGGGCCTCTTGGGACTAAAATGCATTATATGTCTGGAGTTATTTAAGAACTGTACCAAATGAAAATAAAAAAACTTAACAGAAAAAAAGGAGAGATGTATTTTTGTCCTTATAACACTGAACAGAGGCTCTGAAGGAATGGGGTGAAGGTGTGATACTGGGGTTGTACTTAATCTGGAAAACTTTTGGCCAACCTACATCCCACTGTCAATTCACTTACAGAGTTTGAAAGCCATATCATGAACAGACAAAAAGTTTTTGAAGTTACAGAGATCATAAAAGCCTTCAATTTAATACCTATGACAACATGGTTTAGTGACATCCTTTTTTTAAATCCTTTTAAACCTCTACACTTGGGACCCGTGGGTCAGTTAAAAAAATAAAGCCATTTCATGTGTAAATGCTCTCAAAGATCTTTGATTTGACACCTATGATGACATGCCTTGGTGATATCCTATTTTTTTTAAAACCCTGTCACACCCTCAACCCCTGATCCTGGGACCCTGGGGTCAACTGTGAACAACACATCACATACATGGTATATCTTAAGAAATGTAAGAACGGTACCAAAATGAAAATGACAAGAATAAACTATACCAAAATGAAAATGACAATAATAAACTGTACCAAAATGAAAATGACAATAATAAACTGTACCAAAATGAAAATGACAATAATAAACTGTACCAAAATGAAAATGACAATAATAAACTGTACCAAAATGAAAATGACAATAATAAACTGTACCAACATGAAAATGACAATAATAAACTGTACCAAAATGAAAATGACAATAATAAACTGTACCAACATGAAAATGACAATAATAAACTGTACCAAAATGAAAATGACAATAATAAACTGTACCAAAATGAAAATGATAATAATAAACTGTACCAAAATGAAAATGACAATAATAAACTGTACCAAAATGAAAATGACAAGAATATACTTTACCAAAATGAAAATGACAATAATAAACTGAACCAAAATGAAAATGACAAGAATAAACAACAAAAAAGAAAGAATATTCTATGTACCAGTATTTGTTATCTGTAAACCTGGGGTTGCAGAGAAATTCCAAAACCTTACTGAAAACCTACACCCTAGGACAGTTATCTGCCAATTTTGACACCTGTATCATGAGGGCAAAAACAGTGTTTCCATTTAAAAAGAAACATGATGGACATGAACTGAGATGAAACTAATATACCAACCTTTTGTAAAAAAAGCAGGTATAATAATTTTAAGTCTATTTTGAAGCAGCTTATCACAGTGTCAAACAAATCTTGTGATATGAATCCAGGGGCTACCAGAATGCTAGGTCTGGCCACCAATGTATATTGAATCCATGTACAGTGAAATCCTTCAAAACCGAAAACCCTTGGGACCCCCAAAAAGTTTCAGTTTTGGGAGGTGTTTGGTTTACTGAGGTTTTCGCAGATTTGAAAATATTTGTCTTAGTATGCGACGAGTGAGTGAGAGAGAGAGAGATTATATATTACAGGGCCTGAAATTGGAATATTTTTGGTCCTAGCTTGGCTAAACCATTGCCACACACGATCGTTCAGTTTGTCAAATTTTCAGGCATTGTTGAAACGATGCTTGTTTGCATCACTGTTGTTTTCAAATTCATTCTTTTAGAATTCCATTTGATTTAGAATATCAGAAACAGCAGATGTTCCTATGCCAAACTTTTCCCCTAGTTTCTTCAATGTGGGTTTTGGCACAGATTCATACTCACTGATCAGACGAATTTTATCCTGCAAGGATAGTTCAACCCTATGACGCCTAGCTGGTTGTTCTGACATCTTGTGAATGAAGACAAATGACAGTCATGGCAACTTAAATACATGTATGTAATAATTTTCTCCACTTAAAATCAATTGAGTGAATTTGGCTTTTAGAATACTGTTTTGTCGATCTCCATCAACAAAGCGTCAAAAGTGAGCCCTCATATTTAATTAAACAACTATTGATCATGTATACAAATGAACAGCATCAATCACAATTAGATCATACGCAGATAAACATCAATGGCTTATCTACAAGTATTTAGGTTTTAATAATTTGCTGAAAAAGCTGGCTCTTTTTAAGGTGCAAAGACTTCAGATTAGTCTATTGTCAGCCCTAATTTATGTCAGCGCACATGTCAAGTATTGTTTTAATTTTGCATGCCCTTGGGACATTTTCCAGGTCTTTGTCTCACAGATAAGCCAACCACTGTACTTGCTAACCATAATTATTCTGTTCCAGCATGTTTCAGGATTTTAGCTTCCAAAATACATTTCCAAGTGTGAAGTGAAGTTTTGGTTTTATGGGGGTTTTTTGTAGCGTAAAACTGAAATTTGGGATCAAAATTTGTTTTGGTATTTGTAGTTTTGGTTTACAGGGGAAAAAAGGATGGTATTAAAGAAGGAAATATTCAGGACTTCCAAAAAAAATTTTTGTCTTCAGGGGATTCTGGTATACTGAGGTTTTGCTTTTGAGGAGTTTCACTGTAAATGTAGCCCACTGGGCAGTCTACATGATATTACAACTTGTTCTACATTATTTCAAAACAAATCTATATAACCATTTCATGAAGGAAAATAATTTTTTAATGATAACAAGATAACAGTAAAGGCTGTTACATATTAGAGTACCATCTCTAGGCAACTGAATAAGGTTCTTTTCCTATGTAACTGATTTCCTACCATTTTGTTTTGTATATTCTTTGATCCAGCAATACTTGTCAACATTTTTCATTTGCAGAAAAATCCAAGGGACAAAGGGTTCAAAAACAAAGTGTCTTGTGTAGGTTGAAGGGAGATATGAAGATAATAAAGCATACTGGAAGCTTTGATTTAAGAACCTAGAATAATTTTAGCTCAGAATTGTTACTTATATACATGAAAAACTGTTTGGTACATTTGCCAGGGATTTCTAGTGCTAACCTGGGAGTCTAAAACTGAATGCAAATATCCCAAGGTTCCATGCTAAACACAAATTATAATCAGAACATCATCTGTGTTTTCCATCTAGTCTAGAAAGAAACCTCTAATGTAATTCGCTACCATCGAGAACTATATTTGTTCACAAAGCACAATATGGCAACCGAAGGAGACAAAGTCACAATCAGAATATTTATGGCCTTTTCTGTTGCAACATATGTGGTGCACTCCACTGGAGGCAAATCACCAAATCCATAAAATTGATGTGCATTCTACAACTACATCCAAGGTTATTTCTCGACATGACGAAATGACTGAGCAATGTTCCGCTTGCACAAATCATTGAGAAGTGTGATATCCCCATTTTTCTCTGACATGACATACAATCCTTGCTCCTATATCTGTAGCCAAAATTATATACATATCCTTGTTCCAATATTCCCTGCCAAAATGATATCTATTACCTTGTTCCCATATCCCCAGAAAAAAATTATATCCGCATCATTGTTCCCATATTCCCTGCCAAAATGATATCTATTACCTTGTTCCCATATCCCCAGAAAAAAATTATATCCGCATCATTGTTCCCATATTACAAGCCAAAATGATATCCATGTCCTTGTTCCCATATCCCCAGCCAAAATGATATATATATCCTTGTTCCCATGTCCCCAGACAAAATGATATCCACATCCTTGCTCCCATATCCCCAGCAAAATTATAACCATTGCCTTGTTTCCATATCCCCAGTCAAAATTATATCCATATAATTGCTACCATATCTCCAGTCAAAAAATATCCATTTGTTCCCATATCCATAGCCAGATGATATCCATAGCCTTATTCCCATATCCCCAGCAAAATTATATCCATTGCCTTATTTCCATATCTCCAGTCAAAATTATACCGATGTGTTTCCATATCCATAGCCAGATGATATCCATAGCCTTATTCCCATATCCCCAGCAAAATGATATCCATAGCCTTGTTCACATATATCCATCAAAAATTATATCCTTGTTCCCATATCCCCAGCCAAAATGATCTCCATATCATTGCTACCATATCCCCAGTCAAAATGATATCCATGTGTTTTCATATCCATAGCCAGATATGATATCCATAGCCTTATTAAAATGATATCCATGGTACTCTAAGAATGACCCAAGCAGCTGTGTTTTGAACTTTTTGAAGTTTCTGTAGGAGATACTGAGATGAACCTGATAAAAGTGAATTACAATAGTCCAGTCTAGAGAGTACTAAGGAACACACAAGTGTTTTTGTGGCATCAACTGAAAGAAAATTGTGAATGGAGCTCAGATACGTCGTAGTTCCAGATATGCAGCCTTGCATATGTTCATGACATGTTGGTGTAATGAGTACTGTCGAGACCGACACCAAAAATGCAAGCAACAAGATGAAAATTACAAAACAGTTTCTCACTTTGCCAAACTAACTCTACCCTTTAGTTGAAAGTCTGAAACTATTAATGCTGAAAGGGAGATTTTAAATAATCAACAGATATGCAGTGTCACTTAGCCATGAAAAGTTGGTTTTGTAAGTTTAAATGCCAGTTAGCATGTAAGGTTGGGTAGTGACCATACAATTGATAACATGTTTGTGATGATTTATTGTGCTCTCTATTGTAATTCTGATAAGAAGAAAATCTGGAAACTGAAAGATCACCACAAATGACGGGACTAAATTTATATTTATTAACAAAATATGCGCTCTCTATTGTCAGATCCTTTATCATCCTACTAAACACATGAATACAGCTAAACCCAACTGAATCTTTCTTTTCTACTCTTTTTTCTTCTTTCTTTCTTTTTTGCTTGTAAATATATCTTGTCCCTATGAGGTGAGAACCAATGTTCAGCATGAGCATTTAACTTTTCTAAGCACGGCTGGAAATTTTTTTAAATTTTTCCATTTGACTGGAATCAAGATTTTGTTACCTTTATCTTTCGTTTCATATACATCTGAAAAAATTTTAACACTTTTTTATGTTTTATATTTTATCTTGTTGTACTTCACATTTACATTTATTTGGAAGGGTTTAACTTCTTGGGGTTTTTGTGCAATTCATTTTTACATTTTTCAAACATCTATCTTTAGTAGTCACAATACAACCACTATTGTGCTGAGGTGCTGTCAAGCTCTTGTTTAAAGTAAGTTTACATGCAAGCTTTAAAGCTAGCAAGAGCAATAAGCCAGTGAAAAACCAGGTTTATTTATACTGAATATATGATAAACATTTTTTCTATTTAACCATTCTAGACAAATGAAACTTAAAATCAATTTAAGATTGTGTGGCATCATTTCAGAAGTCATCTTCCTCTAATCTTCTACATGGCTCAGTCTACAATAATTACACAA
Organism: Margaritifera margaritifera; assembly: GCA_029931535.1. NCBI lineage: Eukaryota > Metazoa > Mollusca > Bivalvia > Unionida > Margaritiferidae > Margaritifera > Margaritifera margaritifera. The sequence continues at coordinate 483,004 of JAQPZY010001440.1, read as the reverse complement.
AGGTATGTAGTGCATCATTATTCTCTTTTCCAGCTTTCCAATTTGAAACACATATAATAAGTGATTGTTTTCTGACCATTCACGTTTTTAGCTTGACTATTTGAAGAATAGGTAGAGCTATTGCACTTGCCCTGTCGTTGGTGTCCCGATCTGCATGTAAGCTTGTATCTTTATAGCTACTCCACATAATTTAATGAAACTTCACACAAGTGTTCCCCATCATTAAACAGCATGAAATATAAAGGTTCTAACTCTTGCTGTTATTTTAGCAAAATTATCCCACTTCTTATACACTGGCAAAAACTCAAAGGTTAACATTTTGTTTGTACTGCACATAATTGAATGATACTTCACACATGTGTTCCCCATCATGAAACATCATGACACGCACAAGTTCCATAACTCTTGATTTATTTTAACATAATTATTCCCCATTTTTGTACTTAGGCCCCCCGTCAAATTTTCGAATAGTCAAGTGTGCGGCCATTCCAGCTCTTGTTCTAGCATGGTATACAAGTGATGCTAGTATAAACTCTAGATTGACTTAATGTATGGATGTACACTTATCTGTACATTCTAACCAGTGTCATAGTGGTCACCTTAGTATTCAGCAGCCAAGTTTTCAAAATTCCCCTTAAGATGAAATTTAAGTTAATTTGACCTGTATAAGTCACTTGTGTTATGTATGATGTTTATATAATATCATAGATATTTTAGGAAATTATAAATGTTTCTTGACTTTAATATTTGCTTAAACCTTAATGTTGTTTATCAGAAAAAACATGTTTAACTAGTGTCCTTGAATTAGGTTGTTTACTTCAGATTTGAGTTCAAGCATAGTTTTGATAAACACAATGTTATTTCTGTTACGACTCTATGGTCTAAGAAAAATGTAACAGAAAGAAAGTGAAACCAACAAATCAAGTAAAAATCAACAACAAATGAACACCCTCATCCCAATCCTTTTCTTTATCAAAGCAATATGATCGAATCATATTCTTCAAAGTTTGATGAAATCTTTCCAAAGCAACTTGACTTTCAGGGTGATAGGTAGAAGATTTAAACTGTTGGATGCCTAATTCATGCATAACTTGTTGGAAAATTCCAGACATAAAATTTGACCCTTGATCCGACTGGACAGATTTGGGAAGGCCAACAAGTGTAAAAAACTTCACCAAAGCTTTCACAATAGTTTTAGTTTTTATATTTCTCAGAGGAATTGCCTCTGGAAATCTTGTAGATGCACACATGATGGTCAACAATTATTGGTTGCCTTACTTGGTTTTAGGTAAAGGACCAACACAGTCTACCATTATTCTACTAAATGGTTCATCAAATGCAGGAATAGGTTGCAAATGAGCCTTAGGTATTTTCTGATTGGGTTTTCCTACTTTTTGACAAGTGTGACAAGATCTGCAGTATTTAGAAACATCACTTTTGAGTTTCGGCCAATAAAAATGATTCAAGATCTTGTGATAAGTCTTACGGACTCCTAAATGACCAGCCAAAGGAGTTTCATGGGATAAATTAAGAATTTCCTGTCAATATGACTTAGGAACAAAAATTTGATAGCTCACTGACCACTCATCACCAGCAGGTACCTCAGGTGGTCTCCATTTCCTCATTAGGACCCCATTTTTCACAAAGTAACACACTGGAACTTGTGTGACTTCAGTTTCACTAATAGCCCTCTGAAACAAACAAGATATCTTGGGATCTTGCTCCTGTTCAACGACAAGGGATTGTCGTTTGTCACCCTGATTAGAACAAAGAGAATGAGTTGCCAAAAGAGGATCACTGTGATCAACACCGATTGATTGATCAATACCTGAGGAAAAACTGACCTCATCAAAAGACTGACCAATACATGTGTCAGCTAAAGGAATAATATCCTGATCAACATCAATCTCAAGAGCTCTTTTTGCCATAGCTCTAGTAACTGCACAAGCAGGGTACAAATCAGGGATTTCAATTTCGACAGGATCAACTTTCTGATCCAAACAAGGCTTGTCAGTTACAAGTGGATTAACCACAACCTTATCTCCAGCTAGGTCATTGCCTAGTAATAAATGAACACCCTCTATGGGTAAAGAAGTCACTGCCCCAACAGTCACAGGTCCAGAAACTAAGTCTGATGCCAAATTGACACAATGAAGAGGAACATTTACAAAGCGCACTCAACTCCCTGAACAAGAACACTTTCACTCGAAGAAGACTCCTCAGACAAAGGCAAAGTACCTGATAATAAAAGACTCTGAGAAGCTCCAGTGTCCCTTAATATTTTAATTGGAATATGCTTGGCATAATCACCAATAAATGATATAGAACCTTCTGACATGAAAACCTCCAAAATAGAATCAGACTGGGGTTTGTTTGACCCAACAAATGTACTGCCTTCAATAAAAGACCGTAACCTTGACCTCTTTGAAATAAGAGCATTTGGAAAAGCTCTGTCTTTACTCTGTTGCTTATTATTCAACTTGAAGCAATCAGAAATAACGTGCCCTTTCATTTTACAATAAGTGCACGTAGGAAGAGATAAGGATTTCTGATCAGTCTTATCAGATGTTTAATTCCTAACAGTTGTGCTGTTGTGAAATTTTGAAGTACTCGTATGATATTGAAATGGTTTTTTACCAGAAAACTGCTGAGAGGATGACTTATTGCCAAATGAAATTTTGTGAGTCAAGGAATAATCATCAGCCATACGAGCAGCATTTTCCAAAGTTTCCAGATTCCCCTCGTCAAGATAGGTCTTAACATCACTATGGATGCACCTCTTGAACTTTTCAATTAATACGAGCTGTCTGAGGTTATAATAATCTTGATCAACTTTCCTGGCTGAGCACCACCTATCAAATAGTTGTTCTTTTTCCCTTGCAAATTCAACACGAGTTTGTCCAGTTTCTTTTCTACAATTCCTAAACCTTTGTCGATATGCCTCTGGTACCAACTCATAAGCTTTCAAGATGTACTCCTTAACCACATCATAATCAGTGCTTTGTTGTACTGACAGTGAAGTGTATACTTCACGAGCTTTGCCAATAAGTACACTTTGTAATAACAAAGTCCAATGCTCTCTGGGCCATTTCAAGCTTTCAGCAATTTTCTCAAAATGAAGAAAGTATTTATCTACTTCTTTTTCCTGAAAAGGGGGTACTAACCTAATATATCTAGTAACATCAAAACCTGAACTTGTGTTTAAAGAAGTGGAGTGTGCTCTGTTTGCCAGTTCTAATTCTCTTAATTTAAATTGCATTTCCCTTTCTTCTCTTTCTCTCTCTCTCTCTGCATCTCCCTCTCCTCTCTCTCTCTCCATCTGCATCTGCCTCTCCTCTTTCTGCATCTGTATCTTCCTCTCCTCTTTCTGCATCTGTATCTGCATTTGTATCTGAGTCTCTTCTTTCTCTCTCTCTCTCCATCTGCATCTGCCTCTCTTCTTTCTCTCTCTCTCTCTCTCTGAATCTGAAGCTTTGCTAATTCTAAATCCATCTGGTTCTTTAACTCTAATTCCCTTAATTTTCTGTCAGAACCAGGTACAGGCTTTCTCTTCAAACTTAAAGCACTACTATTCAAAATTCCCTTTCCTACTAAATATTGAATTAAAATAATCTTTATCTCCTGTTTTGTCAATGATGCTTTCGCCTCAGACAGACTGTATTTTCTGGCAAGTTCGAGCAACTCATCCTTTCTCATACACTCTAACCCCTCCTGGGTAGGATTTGAAATGAAATTCTGAACATTTGATGCCATTGTGAATTCCTCCAATTAAAATCTTTGCCAAAGATAAAAAAAATTCCCTAACAAAATCAATATGAATTTCAAAGATAACTTTAATATCTCTAATATGCTTTAAAGAAATTCTATCCCGGAATGAGCCCCCAATTTCTGTTACGACTCTATGGTCTAAGAAAAATGTAACAGAAAGAAAGTGAAACCAACAAATCAAGTAAAAATCAACAAGCAATTTATTTCCAGATAATTAAAATGAAAAATCAAAAAGACACTTACAATAATGTGTATTAAAATCCAAATAATCCAATAAGAATTAGTGTCCTAATCACAAGTCCTAAATATAGAATGTTCAGAATGCAAGGTGGTATCCTTGAATGTTGTGAAGTGCCAATGGTCTTTAATGTTCTGATGTACTAGTAGTCTTTAATGTGCTGATGTCAAAATGAAGTACTCCAAAATATCTCTGAATAAGTTCACATAAATTCCAAAATCAAGAATTAAAAATCCAAAAGTCTATGAGCACTGTTATAATCCAATGAATATTTTAAATAATTCCTCTCTTAGACTTTGGAATGACTTTCCATAACTGTAATAGCTCTTTACAAGACTGATAGTAATGTTGAAAACTGAAAAACTGTCCACTAAACATGGTATATATAAAGATTGGTCACATGACAGAATGTTCCGGAATATGTGTCATCTTAATGGAATTGTACTTGTGTGGACATGACTTTTTACGCATAACTCTAAGGAAATTCCAGTTTTATCTGTAAACAAAATCAACCTTGACCTCAAATTGAGAAAACATCGTGTTTATCAAAACAATGCTTGAACTCAAATCCGAAGTAAACAACCTAATTCAAGGACACTAGTTAAACATGTTTTTCTGATAAACAATATTAAGATTTAAGCAAATATTAAAGTCAAGAAACATTTATTATTTCCTAAAATATCCATAATATTATCTAAACATCATACATAACACTTGTCACTTGCCTTATGTTCTGTATAAGTCACTTGCCTTAAGTTCTGTATAAGTCACTTGCCTTAAGATCTGTAAATAAGTCACTTGCCTTAAGTTCTACATAAGTCACTTGCCTTAAGTGGTCAGGTATTGCAGATTAGACCTGTAAAAGCCACCTGCTTTGGGTGATCATTTATCGTAGATTAGACCTGTATCAGCAATCTGCTTTTAGTGGTCGGCTATATTAAGTATGTATACATAATGGTGTCACATATGGATGCATTTTCACTCCAAAAAAATAATCAATGTATGTTAAGACATCACACTTGTAACATCCTGCATAACCACAGTGTCACAAATGGGTAGATTTAAATTTTATTAAATATGAATAGTCCTAAGATATATATATATATATATATATATATATAAAAAATTGATAAAGTCATTTTTTTTTAAAGTTTCCATTTCTGTAGTTAAGCTACTATTTTAGGATCAAATCTGGAGCTATGCTGAAGGTGCAGATGACTTTTGGCAAAGTAGTCAAACTTCTTTTTTGAAAATTATATACCGTTGAGGAAATGCTAGGTAGAAGTTTGACTGGATCAGCGGCAAACAAAAAATCACCTGCTAGGCCAGCCATAGAGGACCAAACAAAACTCCGGGTTATTTATGGTAAGTATTTGTAATTTTTGGATGAACTTGTAAGGCATTGAGCCAGGAACAAAATATAATCTTGAGTATATTTGTTATCAGCAATTTAGAATAATGGTCCTAAATTCGAAGAACAGTCTGTTATAGAAATATAGCATTTTAAGGGTTAATACCTTGTTTCAGAAAAAAAAATTTTTTTTTATTCAAAACAAAAGGATTCCAAACATGATTTGTAAATTTAAGGCTGCCAATAACTGTACTGTTTGTTTATTAATTCATCACATTTTATATTTTCAACCAATATATATATATATATTTTTTACATAATTGATCCAAAAGAAATGGCCATATATCAAAGAGGCAATGATAAACAATAAAATCAGTAAAGTGCTAAAACCATCAAGAAACTGGGATTAATGGATTAATTCTTTAAACTAAAATAGACAATTTGGCATTAAAGGAACATTATGGGCATTCTGGATATTTGGACCTTTCTTATAATTTAATTTGTATGTGCTGAACAACATTAAAAATAGAATGTATTCTTATATTATGTAATAATACTTGCTTCATAATTCTTGATCTGTTTTATGCCAGGGGGTGTCCTAGGAAACCTTGGACGATATGTCTGAGGAATCCTTCCACAAAACGTTCGAGGAATCCTTGGACGACATGTCCGAGGAATCCTCAGAATGCTTGGAAACCATTGATATGTCCAAGAATAATATCATTGGATGTCTGAGGATTCCAAGGAAACCTCAGACATCTGAGAATAAAAAACCTTGGACATTGGTACCCAAAAAAATTTGCCCTTGGACTATTACCTTGGAAAGTCAGTAACCAATGCTCCGAGGTTTTTCCTAGGAACATTTGTCCAAGGTTTCCTAGTAAACCTCAGAAAATGTACAGCTGGGAAAGCACTACTACAAACAAACAAACATTATAAACTTAGCAAAAATGTGGATTTTTCCTTGTTATTCTATATAAAACTGGGGGCAAATAACAAAAAAGTTTGCTTGCCCAGGAACACATTTTTCCACCACTACCATGGACTAAAGGGACTTTTCAGGAAAGAATGAATATATACACCTCCCACCCATTATAACATGCTTCAGTATAACATAATTCTGGATATAATGCAGGTAATGCCACGTTCCCCATGACCACAATTAAACTTTTTTCATTTTTTTTTTATAATAGAATTCTGAATATTCATCAGTTAAAAAGTTTACATTAAAACCACTGTACTTGATTTGGACATCACCAGGATGTGCTTTTAAAATCAGCCTCTGACTCTAATAAGCCACTACTGTATTCAGTCAGTGTGAGATATTGTATTCCTAACCGGCTATAGCACACCAGAAATTACCCACGACTCTAATAACCTGTCAGAGGCATACCCCCCCCTTCATCTTACCTCGGTAAGATAACTCCAATATATATATTAGTCTTATATTGATGGTTCCAAGTCATGATACAGCTAAATTGCCATTATAATTGTCCATTTGTTTTCTTGAAATGTAGACCTCAACTTGGATCACTTAGATCTACAGCATATATGCCAGTTGGCACTGTACTGCTAAGGGACTGCCCATTTAATCTTGGAGGGAGGGGAGCTAAGATTTTCTTTCCATAGAGAATATTGTTTTTTTCTTTGATCTCAAGATAACAAAATTTAAACTAATATGATGGACACAATTAGTTCTTTATTTCTACAAATCAGAGCAAGAGTATTTTTGTTAAATCTGTCCAGGAGCCAGAGTTTTTTTCCAAAAAATCGTGACCACCACCTTCCACCCAAAAAATAAAATGGTCAATACATATGAGAACCACATCATATTATGTTGTGTAGCTATCCAGTCACCAGGGATTGTTCTGACAATAAAATTTGGGGGGCCCCATTCCTTGAACTGGGAATTTTTATTGCGAAACGAGCATTTGGGGAAATTTGTAACACACAGGCTTCTGGTTTCTAATCTTCTATCCTTCATCACTCATGCAATTTTCTTTACTTTTTTTAAGATTTCTCTTTATAACAGATTAAAAAATTAATATTATAAGGGTTTGTGTATTGTGTAAACCAAAAATTGTTACATAATTTTGTTCTTGTTTTGTAGAGATTTTGCTTTTTTGTAGTAATAATAGTAGTAGAATTGCTGTTGTTGTGTTCTTTTGTATACCAAAAAACAGTTATCTTAGAACAGGTCCTTAATATAAGACTGAATATCTGCAGCCAATACATGTATCTGTTTATTCATCTAATAGAATATAAATTTAGGCTACAATATAATAATTATGTTTCTTACTTACAGATGTTATGATTATATGGCATCTTTTGTCAGTTTCACATGAAATTAAAATTCTGTTCTCTTCTGAAGATTAGGAATCTTGCAGACACAAGTCAACAAACTAGAATACTGAACATTATTAAAAACTCGAGTCCCTTTTCAATAAAACAGCATGAGATATAAGGTCATAAAATATGATTTTGTTCATCAGAAGTCATCAAAAAAGTCATTTGGCGTTTCATGCTAGACAACACAATTCCAAGCATACCTTAGTCGATAAATCTCAAGCCCTGTGCTCATTTTAAGCAATTCAAAGCATAAAATGTCATTACCAGTGTGTATTGTCAACTGTTCCAATGGCTATTCCAAAACATTGATCTAATGAATGAAGGAATTCATATTCTTCACAGAGAAAATGGAGGAACTGCCTGCTAGCTTGTAAGCTCTTTCATGATACACATACATACCTGCCAGAACATGATAAGTCACATGAAGAACATGATTTTTGACTCCCAAACCCTATGACACAGTCATGTTTATAACAAAAAACTTTCCAGTAAAAAACAAAAACAGAGATGGAGAGAGACCTTTATTGACACCACTATATAAGCACATAAACTGTATAAACAGTAAACAGTCATGCTTAATGCTCATGGAAAACTATCACCACGGGGAAGTTATACAGTTAATTGTCATAAAGGCCATTAAGAGGCAAAGGTAGTCAGAGATAACCACAATTACTGTACACAGAATACTTAACTGACTGACAATAGCTATGGTGATTTTGTGTGTGCAGTCCTTTCAGCACTACTGTGAAAGAGACCAATAGGCTAATTTGCATAGGTAAATTGCATGAAGCAGAACAATCCAATTTATTTGAAGTTAGGTAAATCAAAGAGATGCATGTTGAAGAAACAAAAGTTTTCAGACTCAGATTCCTTGATTGAGAATGTTTAAGTAATCTTTATTAAAGATTATTGGTTAATTCATGATCAGCAGCAACCACCCAGCATAGGGACAATGCACAAATGCAGAACCCAATCCCAAAAGAAACTAACATGTTTAAACAATCATCAACAGACCATATGACAAGAGCTGAAGTGCTTCTCTTCTATTTCATAGTTCGTAGCTGATCACAATCTGTCGTTTGCAGTTGCAGATCATTTGTCAGACCTGTGTATGGAAATGCTCCCGGATAGCGATATTGCTGAGAAATTCAGTTGCAAAGGAACAAAATGACAAGAAATATTCACCAAGATCTTTGGGGAAGTTTGAACAACAGTATTATCCAGTCTCTAATGAATGCAAGACGAATACTAAGGGACCGAACCATTGAACTTTGGCCTGTTTTTCTAATTTTTTAAAAATAAATAATGGCCTCCAAATAGCTTGAAAAAAAAAAAACAACTGATTCTATCCAATATATTAGTGGACACATTTATCTTCAGATAAAAGAAACAAAAACAGCTGCTGGAAAAAAAATCCAAGCCCCTCACCCCCACCCCCGAGTTAAATGGTTGATCCTTAATGACACCAGCATTGCCTTCAAATGCTCCTCTGAACTGCTTACAGCATCAAAGTCTGAATCCAGTTAAGACAGTATTCCACTGTCCAATAGATTTTGAAGACAGAACCTAGGTTTCTTTTTTAATTAATGTCTATGTCTTTGTGACTGTGATTATGTGAGATTGTGCATATGTATATGTGTGTGATGATATATGACAATGCTAAATCTATCAATAATATTATGTTTGAAAGTGTATTACATGCTTCAAGAAAAACAGATATTTTAGTTTTATTTATCAAATCTGAAGTTCCAGTCATTTTCTATAGGTTTACATGAGATCTGTTATATATTCTCAATTGAACGATGTTGCTTTTTTGGGTCACACACACTAATAGGAGTACCTAGGTTACATTATTGTAATTACAAATAGGTGTAAATAGTTAGTCAACTGTCACTAGAACAAGCAATTTAATAATTTTAATTTTCAAAACTTCACCAAAAATTGACAGTCCAAAAAATTCATATTTAATTTTAAATTTACTCCTTAAACATGTAGTTGTAAAGTTCAGGTTACTCATCCATAACATCAGTGACCAGTGGTGTGAAAGGATGAACACTATTGTGTGAAGACACCTTTGCATGTGCTCTCATGAACATATTACAGGGGTTGTTTCAAACTAGTTTGTAAATGTTTTCAACTGTTATTTTCTGGTGAAGTTTTAGAAACAACTAAAAAAATTAAATTGCTTGTTTAAGTGGCAGTTGATTAAGTATTTTTATCTATTTGTAATTATAATACTGTAATCTCTGTACTCATATCAGTTAAAATTAATTACAATGTATAGTTTCTGCTGTGCTCATTTACAGTCATATGGCCAAAAATCTCTTCAACCAAACATACACACTTTCAAGTATGAATACACTGCATATGAATATGATAAATTCATACACTTACAAAATGTGTTTATAATATACATACAACACAAATAATTTTCTACTTGAAAATAAACTATTGCTTAAAACAATGTTTAATGCAAATATGCATAATGATAAATAGAGTATGCAGTTAAAATAAGAGAACCCAAAGCATACACACATGCAGATATAGCTTTGCATTTTTTGCTTTGCTCCCTCATCTCCCTGTTCAGCTCTCACTTCTCCCAATTCTGTCCAAAAGGATAAGTCACTTCTCCCTAAAATTCAAGTCTAACTTGACCCCTGAAATTAGGCATTTTACTCCTTGGGTCTGAACTACCATATATACTAACATATAACCCAAGTCCAAATGCAAACAATATAGACCATGATCTGCCACCACATAATGCACCGGCAGATCAGGGTCTATGTTGTTTGTTCTACTGATTAGTCCTTACAAACTGCATAGACCCAGATCTGCCAGCGCATTATGCGATGGCAGATCTGGGTCTATGCAGTTTGCAGTTTGTTATGAGCTTATACGCGAGTATATACAGTAATTGCATTTGAAATATTCTACGGGTTGTTTCTTGAGCACTGCAAAACACACACTATTGCAGGCAGTCTTCACAATCAAGACTACTTCAAGATGCATTCAATTATATGGCTCCATTTGAGTGAGTGTTGACACATTGATCAAGTACATGTACTATTATTTCAAACATACACAAAGATCCAGAACATGTACCCATGGCATAGTTTTATTTGAACAAACACATCATCATGAAACATTGACTGTGCTTAGAGCGATATACCGGGGGGAGGGGAGGGTGGTATATTTGATAAATTCTGTGTGTGACATAACATAGGTATATGACAATGACATCAAAATGTTGGAGACAGAGAACAATTCTGCTACTGAACAAAGAGCATACTGTAAAATCCAGGCGCTCTTAGGATACTCTCTGACTGATATCAAGGCTGACTTGGATAAAGTTTACGAATGTAATTCTCTGTCATATCCTACAAGTTTGAGGTGGTTTCATTGTTTTAAAGATGGTCACCATTCCATGAAAGATGACCCATGTTCTGGAAGACTGCTGTCTGTGATTGGTGAGTGGGAAGGGGGTAAATCATGAAAATGCTCAACACACAGTGGAAAACATTTCTATCATCACAGGCATTAATTCATCAGCTGTTTTTAATATAATGAAGAACCATATTAAGCTCAGAAAGGTTTGTGCAAGATGTGTCCCACATTTGTTGATGTCTGATCAAAAGCAGACTTGGGTTGAAACTGCCAAACAGCTACTCACCAAATATGAAAAAAGTGACCACAGATGTTTGCATGAGATTGTCACAGGTGATGAAACATGAATTTACTGTCCTGAATCCGATTTAAGAGAAAATAATAAAATCTGGATTGGAGAAAATGAGCAAAGGCCAAAAATCACTCAATGAAGAGTTTAATTTTTTGATGCAAAAGGCACGGTCATCCGGGTACCTGTGCCTGACACACACTACGCGCTGTGTCACTGGACATTTGTATGCCTCCAAAGTGTTGCCAAAAGTTGTGGAATACTACCAACCATCCATGCACCAGTACCTGAGGTATCCATCTACTCCACAACAACACACTGGTGCATAAATCCACAATCATGACAGACTTCCTGAAGGTGCACAGCATCCAAATTTTGCCACATCCTCCATACAGCCCCAATTCAGTTCAAAGATTCGCTGAGGGGCAGATGATTTGAAAGCAGCCATGCAATTTGAAGTGCAGTATTCCAGTGTAGAAACAACATAAGAAAAATGAATACAAAATGGCATTTAATAATTGGATAATCAGACTGACAAAGTATGTAGAGGTGCCTGGAGAGTACTTTAATGGGATGCACTGATGTACTGATCACTAATAAAGAACTTTGTTGTAGAGTGCACTAAATATTCAGAACTTTGTAAATGACCCTCGTATGCTGTAGAGTAAATGCTTAAAAATAAATTGCTTTGTGTAATTTGAATGCATTTAAAATGTTCTTTATGAGTTTTTAGCCAATTTGTCTGAATAAAATATGCAAATACGGTGCTTATCTAGAGCTCAGAAATGGTATTTCTTCATTTCCTTTGCTTGTTGTCTAAAATGTAAAGTAGATATTCCTCACATATAAATCTTAAAAACTTCTAACAGAATCAAGGTACCATAGTTGTTTTCAATTGGTATTGAGATGAAGATACAGAATACTATATCTAAAATGTAGTAATGCAAATGGCTAGGGTTCCTTTTATACAAGTGTTTATGAATTCATACCTATCTTTCCTCCATTTGTGCAAACTGAATGGATTCAATTCACCCTGAAAAGTTCCAGGTCCTCATAATGTAAACTTGTGGTACCAGACACATTAACAAAAGTTGGCATAACACTGTAGGTATGAGCATCCTTGAAAATCAAAGGCTACATTCATCTGGGTCTTGGTGCATATGCAATCATGTATGTAGACTTAAAAAAAGTAACTGTTTCTTTGCTTTATCAAGTCCTGAAACCAGAGAACTTAAACATATTTTAAGAATTTGTCAATATTATTTTCATTGATTCTATTTCATTAAAAGCCTACGTACCTGATTGCAATGCTGGCTGATTCAGACCATGGCTTATGCGGACCATATTAAGGGCAGATTTGTACCAAATGCCATACTGATTTAGACCATGTGAAATATTATATAATAATAAAACAATGGATCAATCATACCCATTTTATTTTAGTAGTTATTCCCATTTTAGCAAACATAGGTTGATTTTCTGCTTGTAAATTTATGTAAAATAGTTCTTAAAGGAAGATCTACTGGTCGTTTCACAATGTCAGTTTGAATTATTTTTCAGAAATTTCTAGCCAAAATCAGAACAAATTAGACATGAGCTATCACATGTAGTAAACTTAACCAAAGTAACTTTTCAATGCTTACAGTAAAAAAACATAACGTTATTCTTTGAATTAATATAAGTATAATGAGAGAATCTACATAAATTTAATAAAAGCAATAATATACTCAGACCATTATAAATAGACCCCAAAAAAAATGTTACTGCATGGGCCCTGTTTTCATTATTTTTTTCAGTGTTAGTAACTGTATTATTTCTCAATAAAATAAAGTAAACTTTTTCAATTTCGCACAAAAGTGAATAAGCTGCTTTGAAAATATTTCACAATTAAATTGGCAATGCAATATAAACAGTCTTACATTATTTCATTTGGAAAGAGAACTACACCATTATCTCATGTAAGATCAGGCTTTTGTTTCCTTAAATGCAGTTTTAAACTGCTCAATGTACCTAGGAAATAGTGAGAAATATCATATTTTAAACAACTGTGTATGTCACATTTGCATTTACGATGAAACTTAATAATATTTCACATGGTCTGAATCAGCCTGTAATATGGTCCAAATAAGCCTGGTCTAAATCATCCTGCACCCCCTGGATTGCACATGCACTCTGTGCACTTCCTGCATTTCACAAATATGAAGTTTACTGAAGAAATGATCTGGAGACCGGGTTGAGGTTATAATGATGAAGAAGAAAATGTGGTACACTCAAAGAGAAATAATTTGTGAATAAATGTATTATAATAATATCTTATAATAAATATATTGTAGAAAAATTTGAGCTTCTTTGTGTTACTTGATGTGAGATAGGTGAATTTCTGAGTGGGGGTACTGTTCTCATGTATTCAGTATGCAGTATTGTCTCTCTATTGGTCCATAGGTCCTTCTTTCTATTACTGGTTTATGCTTTGTACTGATCAAATGATGAGGTAACCTTGGTCAAGTGTGAATCGAATGCACATGGTTCCGTAAATGGTGAAAATGAAAGTTATAAGATTGTTGAAAATTTAGCTTTTTTTCATTAATTCATTTTTTAATGCAGAATTTGGTACAAGTTTCCATGCGATTTCAAAACAGGGATGCGGAATCTATCCATAGCAAAGTTGACCCATTACACATTCGGTCCATACAAATTTAATAAAGAAATCATTACTGTTATGATCGGCCCATACTTTCAAACAGTGTCCATTAGGATCCTAAATTTTCATCTTGTATGGCTTCATAATAATTGTTGTTACTGAACACTAAATATTTATTATAAACATGTTATTTACTGACTAATTAGTTAATCATTAATGATTATGCAAACTTTACAGGTTTGATTAACCGTAATAAGTAAACAAACCATACTGTAAAATTAAATGATCGTATCAACGCATCAATGAGTACTGACCACTGCGTCAAGTGTTCCAGACTTTTAATTTTAAAGCAGAATGCACTTGCTTGTGATTCCTATAACTTATCGCAACACCGAGTATGTAGTACAGATATGTGGTAATAATTTGTTGGTACCCAAATTTCGTTCATAATGACAGTTACAATATCTTTTGCTCAATGATGATTTTTTTTTGGAACTGAATGTGTAGACAAAACTATTTTAAACCTTACTTGAAATTCAGCTTTAGATCAAATAGAATTCAAATCTTTTGTCTTTATTTTATAAATTGACTGAAAGCTAGTTTCACCAGTATCAATTTGTGTTGTAAATATGGTACATCCAGTGTTGCACATAGGATCCCAAGAGCAGTGGACACTGTGTCCACCACCTTCCAATTTTGGGGGACACAACCTTTTAGAGGGACAAATGAAAATAACAGTACATAATGCACTATTAGTGCTATAAAAATGAGCTAATCTTGTTTCTTTCCAGTTTTGCCACCTTAACTTTGTAGTCTGCACTGTACTATCATATTTTCCTTGAACACTTACATTATTGCAACAGAAGTTTTATCATGTACTTAAGTAACTCATGAAAACATTAACATGTTTGAATATCTCGTTAACATGAAATGAGCTGCACAATGGAATTTTCCATTCTGGATCGTGCTCTCAATTAACTTTAGTGTACACTCATTATCTACCAGCATTTATTATAATAATAAATACCTGTTTTCTGAACTACTTCTCTTTCCAAATTAATGAAATTATTAATTAAATGACAACTTGTTTATTTGCATAAATTTAGTCGCTTTTGTCATTTTCTCAACCTCAAAATAATATATTACACCGTTCTCGCCGTTGGGGCGACTTTAACCTCGAAAATACATTACAATAAGAGTGGTCAAACACTTTACATTGCAACTTGGCCAACTAGCACAAACCTTTAATGTTTTCATTGCCAGATACATTATTTTGTCATTTTAAAGTTTTATCACCTTTTGTGACTTTGGCCATCTTTAGCGCCAACAGAGACATGAAATGTTGAAGGTATATATTTTTTTTCTGACGCAAAAACACGTGGGGGGGGGGGGGGGGGGGGGGGGGCCCACAGGGTCAAGATTTGGAGGACATGGTACAAAAAATTGCTGGTAAGCCTCAAGCCTGAGTTCAATGTGCAACACTATACGTCTAAACACTATATATTACACTTTGTTATCAGCATGTGCCGGTTTTCATAGGATTATCACCTGGTGAAAGATTAATAAAGCAGAACTAATAAACACAGCAATAAATACCTTTTCATTTGATCTTTGGCAGGCACATATCCAGGATTTCAAAATATGGGTGTGCGTTATTGTTTTTAGGAAAATGTTAAAAATATAACATCTTTGCTACAAATTCTCCTGGTTATTCAGTAATTTGTATCAAGTTTTGCTCAGAATTTACTTAACATCTTCTCATGATTTCAGCATAATGTAACATTATGTATTTTGCAATTTTAATTAACTTGATTCAACTTGTAACATCCAAAGTAAACTCCCCTACTTTCAATTTTGAAAGCGCTCTAGGAAGACTACTGTGGATAATTTTTCCTTATTTTGTTTTAATGTAATATTTTGCATAATACATAACTATATCAGATTTAAAAATATATATATTCTGTAAGTTAGATGAATTCAGTGAAACGTAATTATTTGTCCAGAAACGTGACAAATATGACATTTTTTATTTTTTCATACCAATATTTTTATAATTTCTCAAAAGTTGAACCTGTTAGAATTCTGTACACTACAAAAACAGTGGATTAATTGTTATTCAAATTCAATATTAACGATTTTATTTCTGTAAGTTATTCAATAAGTAATTGCACATGAAAACATTTTTTCTTACCACAAGCCAGATTATTACAACTGCATGTATGTATTCAAATTTGAGTAGGCTGGTACATCCTATTACCGCATTACTACCTAGAAAACATACCCAACAAAAGTTCACTATACTTACTTTTTCATTTGTATCCTACTGCATCAGTAATCAATGTGTGGTGCATTTGTCACCATGAATGATTTTAATTTCCTATCAATGGGACTGCCAAAGTGATGGGTATTATTCTGAGGGGACCTCTAATGGGAAGGGCTCTAAAGAGAACATCCTATTACCGTGGCAACTGAGACATACAGTGACCATTGGTGGTATGGTATTAAAGTAAAAAAAAATTACAAAATTAAGGAAATATTATGTAAAAGCAAAACATTTAATAACAAAATTTCAAAATTAAATTCATACATATAATCAAGATCTTTACATGCCTGAGTTGTAGTAAATCCATTAAAGAATTATATTTTTATGATATTCTTATGAATATAATTACATGGCATATTTATAGTTGACCACAATCAACGTAAACTTTAATTGTATGCCCCATGTCTAAAAAACACCTTTTATGAGTTTGAATGGATGACATGGTTCATTAATTTGCCTTTATACTACTGATCTAAGAACCCACACTGAAAAAAAATTCACGAGTTTGACAATATACCCTTAATGCACCCCAACAAATTAGATATAAAAAAATGTCAAAGAGCATCAGTCATGTCACCAATTCTGCTTGTATTGTTTAAATTGTGAAGCAGACGATTTGTTTACATTGTGCTCAGCACAATTTTATAACTGAAAAGTACAGCAAAGGGATCAGAACTGTACATGGTTTGAATGGGATATTATCACTTAAATTTGTACATGTAAAGGAAATCTACATATTTGTTTACCATGAAGAGAGTTATTCTCCAAATTTTTATATTCATGGTTAGGTGAACTTCCTGACATTATGTTTACATACAGGTTATTCAGATGTTATATACGCATGGTGACATCACTGAACACAAATGTTTAAATGCCCCGGTAATAGGCATACCCCGGTAATGGGACATGCCCCTATGCTGTACGTCTTAAATTTTCGGTACCACTGGTCCCGCTTGATTATCTTTGAGTCCATCTTAATTGTTTATTCTATCTTAGAGCACACAGGCTAGAGACGGAGTACGTAATGGGACGATTTTGGGTAGTCCGGTTTTGTTATGGGTCGAGAGTATAAAGTAAAGCACCTACTCGAAAATAGGTAACGACGCAACAAATGTAGATCTTTCATGCATCATCTTTATACTAGTACTAATATTAGTAGCCCTACCTCCTTCGTCAACTTGTTGAGGCTACGACATCGTAGCTATCTTCATATCGATTAAAACTTTGAGTTTGAAAGGTACAGTACTGTATATTGATACAATTTTTTTTACATAAAGAAGCTTTAAACATACAAAATTTATAATGTAAGATGACGAAAATCTATATCACAAAAATGGAGGAATGGACACACGAAATCTAATCTTGTTGCCGTGAGAAATGTAAACAACCAACTGGAAAAATCAAACTTCTTAAGTTCCGGTGTTTTCAAAACCGATCACTTTCATCTATAGGCATTGTGGTTCCGCTCCAAGTTTCGTACTTTCACAGGGATTTTTAAAGAAAAAGAATTTCCCAAGTTAACCTCACTGATTATTGTTTGTTTTTTTTTAAAAGAGAACCTCAAGTATTGTTAAAATAATTTTTAATTCCCTATAATTTGGTGAATGATTGTTGGGTGTAATTGGGGTTATAAATACTAAGCTTGGCCTTACTTCGGATGTCCTTCTCTCAAAAGACTGCTTACTCTACTTGGTCATTTTCACTTCCTGGACTTCAGAGGCGAATAGACAAAAATAAACTACCCAATAACTTTATTTATTTTTTATTTTTTTTATTTCATAGTTCATTTATATTACTTTCAGAAGTTAGTATTTAGTATTGTCTACTCTAAAAAAATTATTTTCCCTATTTTAATAACTGCTAAAGTTATAGTGTACTTTGGACTAGTTCAAGTTCATTCTCGAGCACATGGCCTTAGACCACAATTAATTTTCCTATATAGTCTCTACATTTGTTTGTCAGTACTGAACTTTCCACTGTGTCCAAATCCTAATAAATCATATGTTGCTGTAAAGTATCTTCAAAGATTAACTCACGCTGAAGTTCTTGTCAAAGTTTAACCGGCATTCTTGTGAATGGCTGGACTGTAAATAAAGCAACGTGCAATGAGTCACAGATTTCACTTCCGGATCAGCACCAATGCCTCATTACTCACTGTGCACTGTCGCCAAAATACACACAGACAACCACACTATAATGCTCATATTCTAAACAATAACCAATTTCCTTTAAATCAATACTAAGAATGACTAAATCTAATGCATACATCACCACCAAAATGAGAGAGGAAAAAATGATGAAAAAATAGAATCGGACTACATTCACTGAACCGGAAGTATTAATTGTGTCCTGATTCCACATGACCCTGGGAGGGGTCTTATTAAACACAGCAAAGACGCACAAAGACAGGGCAAAGACGGACAAAGACGCGCAAAGACAGGGCAAAGATAAGGGAAAGACAGCACATAAACATTTTAAAATGACAATAGTGGAAAATACTGAATGTTGATTCTAATTTTATAAAAATAGAAATGTTTCTATTGTCCATATGTTGTTTTTTTTTTTTTTAAATGTCTGTCTGCACTCACAGCAATAATGAATTATTGTTAATAATCAAAATGTCTTTTGTCAACAAAAATGGAATCATCTTATCATTATTTGTAACATATTTTATCTCATTTAACAATGATGCAGTAAATTCCGTGTGGAGTATATATTTTTAATATACAAGTGGTAAGTACTGGGAAAAGAGAAGTGCGCAAAGACATTTAAAAAACTTTACTTAACTGAACATTTCCTGTTATTGGTATATGTTTCATCTAGAGAAATATGAGAAATATGTATATAATCTATGTGTTGATAGTTTTATACTAAGAGTACACCGCATAGACGCGCAAAGACACGCAAATGCATGGGAAAGACGGTACTTATACGTTTTAAACTAGCAATACTGGTAAATACTGAATGTTAATTCCTATTTTATAAAAATAGAAATGTTTCTATTGTCCACATATTCTTCTTTTTTTAAATGTCTATTTGCACTCAGGAGTTGTAATGAATTATGATAAATATTCAGACACGTCTTTTGTCAACTAAAATGGAATCTTTTCATCATTATTTGTAACATATTTTATCTCATTTAATAATGATGGAGTAAATTCCGTGGGGGTATATATTTTTAGTATACATGTGGTAAGTACTGGGAAAAAAAGGGCACAAAGACATTCTAAAACCTTTCTTAACTGAAAATTTCTTTTTATTGGTACATGCTTCATCTAAAAAATATAAGGAATATGTATATAATCTATGCATTCATAGTTTTATCGGTAGAATACACCGCAAAGATGCGAAAAGACGGGCCAAAGACGGAAAAAAGACATGCAAAGACACATATGTAAACGTATTGCTGCTTCTTTATGCAAATATCACTGTATTAATTGCTGCCATATGAAAAGGACATGAATAAGATTCTTAAATTGTTTTCCTGATTATTGTAAAAGATGAAAACTGACGGCCAACATAAAATGGCTAACAACGCTGACAGTCCATTAAATACAATATAATTTGACTTACCTCCTGCAATCTGAGAACTGCGCTGTGATAGTTGTACAACCCTCCATCAGCAGCCAGAATGCACTTATTACACGTTTAGGGGAATTTCCCCGAAAAAAGACTGTCAGTCAGGCCATTACATGAAGTGTGCATCCATTTCTTACAAACATCACATTGTACAGAACCTAACACGCAATTTTCTGAACAAACTTCATATGGCCATGATTCAGCCCTGACTTTTTTACGGACTCGGACCAGCATGATTATGCGTACACAATTTTTATATTAGCCTTTTTTTCTTTACAAGCAGGAAAAACTATATAAAAATTATATCAATCAACCAATCAATCAATCAATCTTTATTTCCTCCATAAGGAGAGTTCATTTACAAACATAGAAAATAGAACAGAGAGAGATACATTACATTGAAGATTTCGGAAAACATTCCAGAAAGTCAGTGACACATATTACACTAATACAGATGAGGAAGAAACAAATACAATATCAATAGTTAGGAAATACATGCAAACATACAAAATGGCACATAATCTTTGTACATAAATCTATAGGAACCCCCCCCCCCCCAAAAAAAAAAAAAAAAAAAAACTCCAACGTTTTATTACGGTACTGATCCATTAATGCTAATGACTTTGTTTTTAAAGTAAGGTCATATAGGTAGAGAGTTTTGGCAGGAGCTGAATTGGGAATTTTTGCTTTTGACACATGTTTGGTCTTCATGCTATGAAGTACACTCGTGATACAAGGACGAGAAATTGGAATGAACAGATCTGAAACTGGTGAAATCGTGTTTTGTCAAGTCTACTTTCAATGTCAGTTCTTAACAGTTTTAGCAACTGTGATTTGTCGTTACTTTGGGTAAGTTCTATGTGTAGTTCAAGTCCAAACTTGTCCAACACGTACCAGTGAAAGTCGTTGGCAATTTGTCTTGTTAATATACATGATGTGACCACATGCTGAAGGAGGTCGGTATACTGTTGACCACATTTTGACAGTGAGTAACGTCATGGCCTGGCTTTAATACCCACAGGGACGCTATAAACCTGGTTAATTTGCGTTCATAATTATTCCTCGCAATGTAGTACAGAGTGGAAGGGAGGATTTGTGTTTGTAAGTGTTGGAATCTACAAAAATCAGGATGTCTATTGATTCTGTCACGCCAGGTAGTCTCTTCCTTTTCAAGTAAAGTCATGTTGACCAATTGTTTCCACTGAGATTTGTATGGGAAAATTGATTGATTAATGAAGTTCAGGAGGAAATCTGTAAGCTCATACTTCTGAAGTAAATTCCAAATATCTGGAATAAAACCAGATTGTACAGATTGGGTGCTATCAAAATACATGTGAAGACGTATGAGGAATATATGTTTGGAGATGGTGTTATTGGACAGGGTGCAGAGTTTACCTAGGAAGAGAAGTTTTCGTCGATCAATTTCGGTTGTGATTCTTATTAGTCCCAGCATTGACTCACACATATCTGACCGCGTTTGTTCAGGAAATCCCTGAATTCTTTTTGCTGTAAAATGTTGCAACTTGTTGAGCTCCAGTAGATCGCATTTTTGAAGCTCATTCCAAAGTTCGCAGCCGTATAGTAAGGTTGGAATCACGATTTTCTTATACAAACTCGCGGATGTTTTGGGGTTTAGGTTTGGAGTACCCATCCCAACGTTTGCAAGACCAAAAAAGACCTGCCTTGCTCTTCTGCAAGCGTTGCGGGTGCGGTTGATGGAACGACGTGATCTATCCTGTAGTATTCCTAGGTGAGTGACGGAGTCAGTTTCAGTAATTATTTCTTCGTCAAGTGTTAGAGACAGCTTATAGTTAGAATTTCTTCTCTTGCCAAATATTATAATATATGACTTTGTAGAGTTTAGTTTGTAGTTCCATTTTTTTAGAATATTTGAGAACAATTTCTAGCATTTTAGCTAAGTTATCTGGAGAATTTGACAGGCACGTGAGGTCATATGCAAGCGTAGGGCAGCAGCATTCTAAACTTCAAATTTTACATCCCAGTGTGCTTTTTACTAAGTGCTGTAGCAACTCGTCTATAAATACCAGATGCAAAGATGAGGACAGGACGCCTCCTTGTCTAACGCCTCGCTTGATATCGAACCATCTAGACTGGTATTTGCTAACTACCACTGCACTTTGTACACTTTGATATGTATTCCCTATTATTCTCCAGATTTTCCCCCGAATTCCCAAATTATATAGTTTCAAGAGTAGAGCAGCGTGCCAAACGGTGTCAAAGGCTTTTTGAGTATCGAGAAAGACAGCATAGGTAGGGCTACCACAGTGAGAGTTATAATTAATGACCTCTTGAAGATTAAAAGAGGCCGTGAGGCAGCTTAGATTCTTTTGAAAGCCTTGTTGTTGTGGATTAGGGAATATGGTTTCTTTCGTCACCAAGAAGTTATTAATTTTTGCTTGCATAATTTTTTCAAATAATTTGTACAGCACTGGTAACAAGGATAGTGGCCGATAACTATCGGGATCAGCTCTGCTTTTCCAATTACCTTTGTAGATGGACACGGTAAGACCTCTTCTCCATGTACTTGGTATATATTCATGCTTTAATATCGAGTTGAACAATTTTAAGATTGTTTTATTTAGCCGAGGACCACCATAGATAAGGTGCTCATTTTGAAGGTGATCATGACTTGGAGCTTTCGACTTTTTTAACGTACGAAGTGCGCTGCATAGTTCTTGATCAGAGATTTCATCATCTAAAGTTTCTTGTCTATGTACGTGCTTCTTAGAATAATGTTTGAGATCACAGATTGTTTTCTCTACTGAGTTATAAAAGTCTTTGTCATAAATATCATAATCTTTCGGTGTGTACAATTCAGAAAAAAAATCTGCAAAAGCATTAGCTACCGAAGGTGGGTCAGAATAGGTCTTACCACCATAACAAATTTCAACACAAGATTTGTGTTTGTCCGGTTTGCTCTTTTTAATTAGATACCAAAAAAGGCGTAAATCGCATTCGGCCGCTTCTTGAATTTCATTCAGGGAGTTATTCAGAAAAGATTCACTAGCTATTCGTTGAGCGTTCCTGAATTCACGCTTTGCTTTTTTTATATAGAGCATATGTTTCGTGCTGCAAGCCTCTTGGCCTGCCTTGTTTCACCCAGACTATGCGTGCTTCACGTTCTATTTTATGACTCCGCTGTAATGTTTCATTCCAGTATGGCTTTGTGTGTGGGTTAAAACGCTTAATGGGAAGCGCGTCTCGTGCAGCTTGTAGCATGCTTTCAGTTATATCAGTGCACAGTCGGTCTATTTCGTGCGGACCGTTAATCTCTCTTGTTAGGCGGTCTTGTAAGTTACGTGCTAGTGCGTTTTGATAGTGACCAATCTCGTTGTTGCCGACTTTGTGCCATGCCGTTAGGTCGTGCAGTTTCGATACCTTTGGGGTTATATTGTTTTGGATCGGAACTGAACAGAATACAGGTAAGTGGTCTGATGTTGTAGAAATTTTACCTTCCTGGATTATTTCACAACGTTTAACATTGGAACTAACGATGCTGTCAGTCAATATGTAATCGAGCATGGTTTGAAAAGGGGCATATGAATATTTTGGACCGATATAGTTTGGTGCAGTATTTATCGCCTTTATCTGATTTCGGCCGACGAAGTCCTTTAATTCTTTACATTTACGGGCGTTACCTCTAGAGCAGTCTATCAAACTTGCGTTCATGTCACCTGAGAGGTGCTCGTACAAGTCATCAAGAATCTCAATTATTTCACGGTAGTGCTTAATATCTTTCTCTGAGGGCATGTAGACACAGATTAAGTATAGAGGTTTGTGAGAGAGACCAACAAGCTTTGCACCTATAATTCTGTCGTTTATGTTTTCCATTGGTACAATTTTTTGTCCCAGTTGTTTTTTGAACATAATTGAGACCCCTGATTTGCCACATTTGATTGGCCCGAAGGGATCTGATGTCTCCTCGCAACAGGTAAAAGTTGCATATTTGGAATGTATGGAATCCATAAACGATGCATTTTGTGGACGAAGCTTGTGTTCATTTATGAATGCAATGTCACAGTCATACTGATCCAATAAATTGCCGAGACATATTGTCGATGACATTATGCCTCTGACATTCCATAAAAGTAAATTTAAAGCCATTGTTACACTTAGTTTACGTATGTAAAGAAATAAAATTGACATTGTAGTTTCAAAGATCATGTAAGGAATAGGTTAGTGAGATATAATAAAACGGAATATGTTAACTATTAATGTAGTTTTGAACAAGTGATTTGACCCTTTTAGCAGGAGATTTCCAGTGAGTGCAAATGATACCATCGGGCCAGGAGAAATCTTCCGATTCGACTATTTGTGCATATTGTGAATTAACATTTTGTACGTGCATATAAGGTTCCAGATTTGTTTCGGTACAAGGTCAGAGAGCTTATTTTTACGCCATTTTTTTGGATATGGACATAGATGCCCGCCCTAGTGGATGAATTATCAATTCCCCAAATAAAATAGCTGACATTTCTTTTCCTATATACCCCTATGAAAACTTCACCGAGATTTTTAAAGTTTTGTTCCTCCTGGTGTAATAGATTTTGACCTGTTGTTGTTGATAGTGGGTGAGATTTTACTTGAAGAATTATTCGAAGAATTATTTCCATGCGCTAAGTTAGATAGTTTTTCTTGGATTTACATTTTGTTTGTTTGTACATGATTGGTTTTCATACATACATTAATATCCTTTAAACTTGCTCTTGTTTGAGATTGTCCATCAATGGCAAGAGACTGAGTCCGTTGATCATGTGCTTCATTTGCAATATGAGTACTTGAGATTATGCTGAGAGAAGGTGCACTCCGTTTGGGAGAAGTGTTTTCATCATCATCAGAAGTAGATACTGTGCGGCGAGTTTGTGCGACTGAGTTGATTGTCTCTGATGGGCTCAGAGTCGCATTCAGGGCATCAGAGTATCTCTTGGATGTTGACGTCTGGAGATCGCCTCGTGTGGGGTTAATCGTAATATCCTCTGGTGGAACATTACACACTGGTTGTACTTGAACACGTGGTAGTGAGTTAGGCGTTGACCTTGTAGATGATGCTACTGGGTCTGAATTCGTTTGGTGTTGAGATTGCTGTTCACCGTTGCTTCCCGCGTGTTGATTTTGTAGATGGTCACGTGCTGGCTGATTTGCACTGTGATTGCCATCTGAAATTTTACCGGTAACAACAGAAGATACATTTGTATTAAGAGAGTGTTTCATTATGCTGTCATATTGCTGAAACTTAGTTGTTACTAAGGTCTCTAGTCTGAGTAAGGCATGCTTAAGATGTATGTTGTCGGTAGAGAGTTCTTTGTTTTGCTTTTCAAGGATGACAATCCGATTGTTCAAATGACCTATTATTTTATAAAGTTCGTGTTGCACTGAGTTCAAGTCACTCTTACAGCTGTGTCCGATTGCTTTAAGTTCTGCTGTTTCCACTCTATTATTCAGTGAGAAGTTTTCATGTGTGGATACATTTTCTAATCTGTTGTGACTACGTGTCATCCGACCATTGAATAGTTCCTCTATAACATCGGGTTGTTCTCCTTGAATAAAAAGCTGTAAATTGTAACAATCCTTTGCATATTTATATGATGTACTGAATTTTGTTGAATTGCGTCTAATAATTGGCGCACAATGTGGACAGTTTGGCAACAATTGCGCCCGACTTATTAAAATAGTCCTGTACCAGTTTATAAGGTTTTCTTTGCTGTTTGTAAAGTTTACGAGCTTACCCACATATACACCCGCTGGCTCTCCATTAAAGAATTTGTCCAACATGTCTATATATTCCTGATTAGGAATCTGTGATACTTGCGGGTTATCAGTATCCTCAGGACGAGAATCAAGATCATAGTATACAATATCATCTTGTGTATAATTTTGAGAGAAGGGAGCATTATCCGTGCTGTTGGACGTCGGGAGTAGGTGCAGGCAATGGTGGCTAGCAGGGGATGATGTGGGTGATCCACGAGCACATGGAGAAGACGACTGATATCCATTACTGGTATTCACTGACATGAAATTCTTTGCAGCGTTTAGCAATGGAAATCTTACTGGACTTAATTCATGTATTAAACACCCGTTAATATCGCTATAACTTTCAGACTGAACACAGTTTTCAGAGCGATGCGTCTGCCGTGCATTGACTGCCGCCATCAATGACTGAACCCTGTCATCCATTCAAACTCATAAAAGGTGTTTTTTAGATATGGGACATACAATTAAAGTTTACGTGGATTGGGGTTAACTATAAAAAATTCAGGTACACAAAGTAATTTTCCATAAATGTTACTGATAATCTGACGTGAGAATTGTTAGGTACACCGATATATATATATATATATATATATATATATATATATATATATATATATATATATATATATATATATATATATTTGCTTAGTAAACAAGAGATCATTCGGGTTCGTAAAGTCTTTTTCTAAGCTATTTTAATAATCAGATGTTACGGTTGTGAATACCAGATATAATTGAGAGACATGAATTATTTATTTAAAATATTCATTGGAAATACTAAAGTTCTCAAAGATTTTAGGACCTTTTGGGATTTATGTGAATTCATTCAAAACATTCCGGATTACATCATTGTGGTACATCAGGACATTCAAGGCTATTGGAATTCATTCGGCACATTATATATTTTTGGACTTGTGAGTAAGACACTTAGGATTATTTGGATTTTAATTCATGTTATTGCAAGTGTCTTTTGAATTTTCACTTTGTCTAGAAATAAATTGCTTGTTCATTTTGTTGGTTTCATATTCTTCCATTCACATATGTTTAGGCCATAGAGTCGCAACAGCAACAACAACAACACACACACACAAATACATACATACATATATATATATATATATATATATATATATATATATATATATATATATATATATTGTTACGACTCTATGGTCTAAAAAAAATGTAACAGAAAGAAAGTGAAACCAACAAATCAAGTAAAAATCAACAAGCAATTTATTACTAGATAATTAAAATGAAAAATCAAAAAAAAATAACTTACAGTAATGTGTTTTGAAATCCTAATAATCCAATAAGAATGATTGTTCTAATCACAAGTCCTAAATATAGAATGTGTCCTTGAATGTTATGATGTGCTAATGGTCTCCAAAGTCCTGATGTACTAGAAATCTTGATGTGTTGATGTCAAAATGAAGTATTCCAAAATCTCTGAATAAGTTCACATAAATTCCAAAATTGTCAATTAAAAATCCCATATACAAAAGTTTATGAGCACTGTAATAATCCAATGAATATTTAAAATAATTCCTCTCTTAGAATTTGGAATGAATTTTCACAACTGTAATAGCTCTTTACAAGACTGATGGTAATGTCAAAACTGAATAAATGTCCACCAAACATGGTATATATAAAGATTGGTCACATGACAGAATGTTCTAGAACATGAGTCATCTTAATGGAATTTTAACTGTAAACAAAATTCAACCTTGACCTTCAAATTGAGAAAACATATTGATCAAAACAACCTAATTCAAGGACACTAGTTAAACATGTTTTTCCTGATAAACATAAAGACCCAAGCAAACATTAAAGTGAAGAAACACTTACAATTTCCTAAAACACCCACAATATTATATAAACATCATACATAACACCTCCCCTCATAAAGAAAAAGAAAGATTTATGTAATAAAGCTTTCTTTTGAATATACATCTTATACTATAATAACCAAAATTACATAAGAACATGTTTTATGATACTGGACTTAATTACATCAAGCAATATTACATTTCTAGGCACGTGAGAGTGCATCTGCAATCACATTGTCTTTTCCCCTGATGTGTTTGATGTCAATGTTATATTCCTGCAATATCAAACTCCATCTCAACAATCTCCGATTTTTATCTTTCATTTTGTTGATGAAAGTAAGGGGATTGTGATCACTGTACACAATAATTGGAGAAAGAGCTGAGGTAACATACACTTCAAAATGCTGTAAAGCCAATATCAAAGCCAAACATTCCTTCTCAATTGTGGAATAATTTTTCTGGTGTTTGTTTAGTTTTTTAGAAAAATAACACACAGGGTGATCCACACCACTTTTGTCTTCCTGAATCAATACTCCACCAACCCCTACATCACTTGCATCAACAGATAATTTAAATGATTGGCTAAAATTTGGTGCAGAAAGAACTGGTGCATTCTTAAGCATGGCCTTTAACTTGTCAAAAGATTCCTGACACTTCTCAGACCAATAAAATTTGGTTTTCTTACTCAATAAACTTGTTAAAGGTTCAGCAATTTTGGAAAAATTGGAACAAAATTTCCGATAATATCCAGCCATACCTAGAAATCGCATCAGTTGCTTTTTGCAAATTGGAACTTGAAATTCAGAGATAGCTTTGACCTTAGCTTCTATAGGTTTAACTTGACCTTGTCCCACAATATGTCCTACAAATGTGACACAAGCATGGCAAAACTCACTTTTGCTCAAATTAATTGTCAGATTCGCATCGCTGAGTCGATCAAAGAATTTTCGAATGGTTTCCAAATGATCTTCCCAGGTGTTGTTGTAGATAATGACGTCATCGATATAAGCGTCACAATTATCAAGACCAAATGTTATCATGTTCATCAGACGTTGAAACGTTGCAGGCGAATTTTTCATTCCAAACGGCATGACTTTATATTGATAAAGTCCATCTGGAGTTACAAATGCTGAAATTTCTTTTGCCCTTTCCGTCAGTGGAATTTGCCAGAATCCTTTTAAAAGGTCAAACTTGGTGACATATTCCGCATTTCCAATTTTATCAAAGCAATCGTCCATTCTTGGGATTGGAAATGAATCAGTTTTGGTGACACTGTTGACTTTTCTATAGTCAGTACACATACGGAATGTATTATCTGGCTTGGGAACAAGAATACATGGTGAACTCCAGTTACTTTTACTTGGTTCTATGAAATCATTCTCCAGTAAATACTGAATTTCTTTCTTCAGATAGTTCTGTTTGAGAGGATTCATCCTATAAGGATGCTGTTTCACAGGCGCAGAATCTGCAATCTCAACGTCATGATAAATTTTACTTGTTCGTGTTGGAACATCAGGAAACAAGTGCTCATAGTCATGTAATAGCTGTTTTAGTTCATTTCTTTCCTGTTGTTGTAGATGTGAAAGTTTCTGGTCTAGGTTGTTCAATATTTCTGAATTCCGAAGATTGGTTATACCAGAGTCACTATAGTCTGATTGTATTCATCGTTGATATCTTCACTGTGTGGGACAGGTACAACTAAATTAACAGAATAATTAGCTGAGCTATCTCTGTCAAAATATTCCTTTAACATATTTATATGACAAAGTTGTTTCTGTTTCCGTCTCCCAGGAGTGTTAATGATATAATTTAAGTCATTTACTTTCTTTTCAACGGTATAAGGACCATAAAATTTAGCCTGAAGAGGATTTTGAGGTATGGGAAAGAGAGCCAGAACTTTGTCACCAGGTTTAAAACTCCTTTCCTGTGAATTTCTGTCATACCTTAATTTCATTTTTGACTGAGTAGTGTGAAGATTAGTTCTTGCTACTTCACAGGCCTTTGAAAACTTGTATTTGAAATCAGAGACATAATCAAGAAGATTAATCTTTGAGTCTTCATTTGAAAGAAGTTTCTCTTTCAATAATTTCAATGGTCCACGGACAGTATGACCAAAAACTAGTTCAAAGGGACTAAAACCCAACGACTCTTGAACTGATTCCCTAACAGCAAACAACAACAAATGAACACCCTCATCCCAATCCTTTTCTGTATCAAAGCAATATGATCGAATCATATTCTTCAAAGTTTGACGAAATCTTTCCAAAGCACCTTGACTTTCAGGGTGATAGGCAGAAGATTTAAACTGTTGGATGCCTAATTCATGCATAACTTGTTGGAAAATTCCAGACATAAAATTTGACCCTTGATCCGACTGGACAGATTTGGGAAGGCCAACAAGTGTAAAAAACTTCACCAAAGCTTTCACAATAGTTTTAGTTTTTATATTTCTCAGAGGAATTGCCTCTGGAAATCTTGTAGATGTACACATGATGGTCAACAAGTATTGGTTGCCTGACTTGGTTTTAGGTAAAGGACCAACACAGTCTACTATTATTCTACTAAATGGTTCATCAAATGCAGGAATAGGTTGCAAATGAGCCTTAGGTATCTTCTGATTGGGTTTTCCTACCATTTGACAAGTGTGACAAGATCTGCAGTATTTAGAAACATCACTTTTGAGTTTCGGCCAATAAAAATGATTCAAGATCTTGTGATAAGTCTTACGGACTCCTAAATGACCAGCCAAAGGAGTTTCATGGGATAAATTAAGAATTTCCTGTCGATATGACTTAGGAACAACAATTTGATAGCTCACTGACCTCTCGTCACCAGCGGGTACCTCAGGTGGTCTCCATGTCCTCATAAGGAGCCCATTTTTCACAAAGTAACACACTGGAACTTGTGTGGCTTCAGTTTCACTAATAGCCCTCTGAAACAAACAAGATATCTCGGGATCTTGCTCCTGTTCAACGACAAGGGATTGTCGTTTGTCATCCTGATTAGAACAAAGAGAATGAGTTGCCAAAAGAGGATCACTGTGATCAATACCATTTGATTGATCAATACCTGAGGAAAAAGTGACCTCATCAAAAAAATGACCAATACATGTGTCAGCTAAAGGAATAATATCCTGATCAACATCAATCTCAAGAGCTCTTTTTGCCATAGCTCTAGTAACTGCACAAGCAGGGTACAAATCAGGGATTTCAGTTTCGACAGGATCAACTTTCTGATCCAAACAAGGCTTGTCAGTTACAAGTGGATTAACCACAACCTTATCTCCAGCTAGGTCATTGCCTAGTAATAAATGAACACCCTCTATGGGTAAAGAAGTCACTGCCCCAACAGTCACAGGTCCAGAAACTAAGTCTGATGCCAAATTTACACAATGAAGAGGAACATTTACAAAGCCGCACTCTACTCCCTGAACAAGAACACTTTCACTTGAAGAAGACTCCTCAGACAAAGGCAAAGTACCTGATAATAAAAGACTCTGAGAAGCTCCAGTGTCCCTTAATATTTTAATTGGGATAGGTTTGGCATAATCACCAATAAGTGATATAGAACCTTCTGACATGAATGGTTTATAAGCCTCTAAAATAGAATCAGACTGGGGTTTGTTTGACCCAACAAATGTATTGCTTTCAATACAAGACCGTGACCTTGACCTCGTAGAAATAAGAGCATTTGGAAAAGCTCTGTCTTTACTCTGTTGCTTATTTTTCAACTTGAAGCAATCAGAAATAACGTGCCCTTTCGTTTTACAATAAGTGCTCGTAGGAAGAGATAAGGATTTCTGATCAGTCTTATCAGATGTTTGATTCCTAACAGTTGTGCTGTTGTGAAATTTGCAAGTACTCGAATGAGATTGAAATGGTTTTTTACCAGAAAACTGCTGAGAGGACGACTTATTGCCAAATGAAATTTTGTGAGTCAAGGAATAATCATCAGCCATACGAGCAGCATTTTCCAAAGTTTCCACATTCTGCTCGTCAATATAGGTTTTAACATCACTATGGATACACCTTTTGAACTCTTCAATTAACTTTCTCATGCACTCTATCCCCTCCTGGATAGGTTTTGAAATGAAATTCTAAACATTAGATGCCATTGTAAATGCTTGTTGGTTTTACACAAAAAAAAATTCTCTATTAAAAATCTTTGCCAAAGACAAAAAAAAATTCAGAGACAAAATCAATATGAATTTCAAAGATAAATTTAATATCTCTGATATGCTTTAAAGAAATTCAATCCCGGACGAGCCCCCAATTTCTGTTACGACTCTATGGTCTAAGAAAAATGTAACAGAAAGAAAGTGAAACCAACAAATCAAGTAAAAATCAACAAGCAATTTATTACTAGATAATTAAAATGAAAAATCAAAAAAAGTAACTTACAGTAATGTGTTTTGAAATCCTAATAATCCAATAAGAATGATTGTTCTAATCACAAGTCCTAAATATAGAATGTGTCCTTGAATGTTATGATGTGCTAATGGTCTCCAAAGTCCTGATGTACTAGAAATCTTGATGTGTTGATGTCAAAATGAAGTATTCCAAAATCTCTGAATAAGTTCACATAAATTCCAAAATTGTCAATTAAAAATCCCATATACAAAAGTTTATGAGCACTGTAATAATCCAATGAATATTTAAAATAATTCCTCTCTTAGAATTTGGAATGAATTTTCACAACTGTAATAGCTCTTTACAAGACTGATGGTAATGTCAAAACTGAATAAATGTCCACCAAACATGGTATATATAAAGATTGGTCACATGACAGAATGTTCTAGAACATGAGTCATCTTAATGGAATTTTAACTGTAAACAAAATTCAACCTTGACATTCAAATTGAGAAAACATATTGATCAAAACAACCTAATTCAAGGACACTAGTTAAACATGTTTTTCCTGATAACATTAAGATTTTAGCAAATATTAAAGTGAAGAAACATTTATAATTTCCTAAAATATTTATAATATTATATAAACATCATCCATAACAATATATATATATATATATATATATATATATATATATATATATATATATATATATATATATATATAGAGAGAGAGAGAGAGAGAGAGAGAGAGAGAGAGAGAGAAATTCTTCAAAACCAGAACCTAGTATACCGAAATCCCCTCAAGACCGAAAATTCTTTTAGTTCCGAATTTTTCCTTCTTTAATATCATCATTTTTTCCTCAGTAAACCGAAACCCTTGACTCTGAATGCCGAAACAAATTTTGATCCCAAATTTCAACCTTACGCTTAAAAAAAAAAAAATACCTATAAAACCGAAACTCAATTAAAACTCTGAAACGCTGGAACAGATTAAATAGTGGACTCATATGTGAGACAAAGAAATGTCCTAAGGACACGTGAGGTTCAAACAATACTTGACTCGCAAGCCGACAGCGGCGGGCTGACAATAGGCTAATCTGGTCTTTGCACCATACAAAAGAGTAAGCTTTTAAGGCTAATAAGATGTATTAATAACTGAATGCTTGTAGGTAAGCCATTTAAGAAAGACTAATTTGATCTGCTGATTATCTAATTGTGATTGAGGCTATTGATTTGTATACATTATCAATCGAACAGGGGCCGCGGGTGGCCGAGTGGTCTAAGGCGCTCGTCTTTACAGATCACTGACATCTCACCTCTGTCCGCGTGGCTTTGAGTCTCGGGCTTGGCCAACGTCGGTATGTGAGAAAGCTTGCCAGTAGCTTCCCGTGGGTCTGTGGTTCTTCCCGGGGTTTTCTCGGGTTCTTCCTCCACCAAATATACTGGCCGCCATGTATAGCCTATCATGTGCTGAAAAATGGCCTTAAACCCATAACAACCAACCAACAATCAATAGAACATTGTGTACTTTTTTAAAACTTAAATATTGGGTATTTATTAACCAGGCACTATAGCGTAATAATGCGGGGGGGGGGGGGGGGCGGACGGGGTGGTTGCCCCGGGCGCCAGAGGTCTTGGGGCGCCAAAACAGCTGATAAAAATTCGGGCCATCGTCGTCGCCCCGGGCGCCGTTTACCCTTAGTACGCCACTGCCTGATTTATCCATAGTTTTAAAACACGATTGTGATGCGAGATAAAATTGCTACCGTATTTTTTTTTTAAATGTGTGCCGTTTGTCGTAGAGTATTACAGGTATACAATACTGTATTGGTGACACATAGCAACAGGTCACGTAAGTTCAGTCACTGACAGTTTTCATGATTCACGTAGAAAACTAATTATACAAAAGTTAATACTTGAAGTCTACTTTTTGCTGTTTGGAGTTCGTTTTTAGGCATTTCTTGATTGCACCTCATTGATTACATAAATGTACACTAGAAGCTCTACATCATCATCATCAATCTTTATTTCCTCTTTTCAGAGATAAGGATGCAGACAAAGGAAAAAGAAAACAATATTTAAATGAATTGAATAAGTTATATACAATTAGCAGAGGTGTACATGAGAGGAATCTATGAGTTTTACCTATGAGGATTCTTATATGAGGACACTATACTTATTAAAAGTATGGTGCACTCTTGCGCAATCCTCCAATGCTTAATTATTGTACACATCATCATTATTATACAGAAAATAATATTGTGTATATATATATATATATATATATATATATATATATATATATATATATATATATATATATATAAGCATGCATGAAGACATGATTATCAAGATTTCTATGATCACATAATTCCAAATCTTGATAATCTGAAAATCGATCTTATTACCATGAAAAGAATCCATGAATTACAGTTGCAGAGAACACTGAGGCAGACATTATAAAATTTCTCAGTATTTCAGGCTCATCTAAGCCGATACCGTTGGGAAATTCTCTACCCAGGAGATGTTGAATAAATTATTCATCTGATATATTATGAAGGTACACGCCAAGACGAATGTCAAAGTTATTTATAATATGTGTCCAAAATATGTCTCGTTGTCGCACAGTACTATGACAAGAAATAAATGCATGGATTATTACATCTGTGTAAGAGTAACTGCAGTGTTTACAAACTTGCATAGTATTATTTGGAACAGTTATCAGAACATTTGCAAGGGATGTAATTAACTGTAATTCTCTTGTTGTGTTTTTGGAGTTTGCCATAAAATTGAGGGTTTTATAGAAGTATGAACATTTTTGAATCTTTTGTAGGAAATGTCAGTATGGCACAAGTTTGTAAAGCGCTCGTTTTCATATTTATGAGTAGCATGTTTTATAAAACAGCTGATGAAAATTCGGGCCTCGTATTCTGGCCCTTTGGGCCATCATCGTCGCCCCGGGCGCCATTTACCCTTAGTACGCCACTGCCTGATTTATCCATAGTTTTAAAACACGATTGTGAAGCGAGATAAAATTGCTACCGTACTTTTTTTAAAAATGTGTACTTTTTTTTCGTAGAGTATTACAGGTATACAATACTGTATGGGTGACACATAGCAACAGGTCACGTAAGTTCAGTCACTGACAGTTTTCATGATTCACGTAGAAAACTTATTATACAAAAGTTAATACTTGAAGTCTACTTTTTGCTGTTTGGAGTTCGTTTTTAGGCATTTCTTGATTGCACCTCATTGATTACATAAATGTACACATTTTATTATCTGTACATCCTGATGCGGAGAGAGAGGGAGAAGAAAAAATTAAATAGGCCTAAATATGGAAATACGAGCCTGAACAACACGCATAAAGGCAGATATACTTCCTAAGAATGGAAAAAGAAAGTAGTTCTAAAAGTGATATCGAGACTGTGGCGAGTATAGTGGTATCACTGTGATGATAAAAATTTTCTCACACTGATATATTTCAGTATCTCACTATGAAATATATAATAAACAGGAAACAAGGACGTCGGAGCTGGGGCGACAGGGGCGGTGATCGCCGCCCCAATAATTGGGCAAGAAAAAAAAATCTATGCTTAAAATCCACTATTAATCTGCTACGAATAAACAGGAAATATGCATAAATATGACGTTATTTGTCACCTGATGATGACGGTCGATATTGGAAAACGGCCAGTGCATGCGTGACCAATTATTGGATAATTGGAAGGGATTAATGCACACGAGTAGATAACATTTACCGCCAATAGGTAAGGTGTGTAAAACGTCATTGTTTTGTTAAAACTGGCGACCACCCGCCCTTTGTTTTGGAGACAAAAAGAAAGTAGTACCATCCTTACATAAAAAACTTTACATTACCTTGGGGCTAGCAACATGTCGGGGTCGAAGAAAGGAGTGGCCACAAATATATCGATGAAGGAGGAAAGGGCTGTATATACCCACTGTTACGGCCATGCACTGAACCTTGCCGTTGGTGACACCATGTAGGGTTTGAAAGCAATAAGGGACTCGTTAAACACTGTGTACGAGATGTCAAAATTAATTAAGTACTCGCCTAGAAGGGATACTAAGTTTGAAGAACTGAAAAATGAAATGAGCCCGTGTACTGTGTCCCACGCGGTGGACGGTGAGAACCGCAATAGCTCGTGCAGTATGTTGGCCAACTACAGTGTGCTTCAGTCTCTGTGGGAAACTTGCTATGAAATGGTAATGAACTCCGAGACACGTGCCCGAATATACATTTTGCAAACCCAAATGAGCAACTTTGACTTTCTGTTTGGTGTGAGCATTGGTTATGAAATACTTCGTCATACAGACAATCTAAGTAAAACACTGCAACACAAAGACATGTCAGCATCTGAAGGTCAGAGACTCGGACAGCTCACCGTCGTGACATTGAACACTATGAGAGACAACTTTGCTTACGATAAGTTCTGGGACATTGTTACCAGGAAACTTTATAACATGGATGTCAACGAGCCTACCATGCCGCGCAGCATAAAGATGCCAAAACGTTTTGAGACGCACGTAACGAATACCCCACAACGGAGAAAGATCTGTACAGGCAGAAATACTTTGAGGCGATTGTTCTGACTGTTAGTTGTGTGAAAGACAAATTTGACCAGCCAGTGTATCAGTCTTACCGGCATATTCAAGACATGCTTCTGAAATGTGTTACCCACGATGCACCGTTCGGTGACTATATGGACTGTGTCGTTGCCTTCTACAAGGACGACGTTGATAAGATCAACCTTGCAACACAGCTACAATCATTGAAAGTGTTCGTCAAAAATGAAGTTAAGGATGTGAAAAGACTCACTGTGCAGAACATTGTTGAAATGATGCAAGAGATGAAACCAGCCTTTCACCAACTCTTCTCCGAAGTTGTGACTGTGCTGCAGTTGATCTTAGAAATGCCAGCTACAAATGCCACAAGTGAAAGATCGTTTTCCGCGTTACGAAGAATAAAAACATATCTACGCACCAACATGACTCAGGAACGCCTTAACGCATTAATGATGATATACGTTCACATTCAGGATACGGACAGCATGGACATACGTTCTATCGCAAATGACTTTGTTAAATCTAAGGAAACACGCCAGGCAATTTTTGGGAAGTTTTGAATCAGAAGTGAAGTGCTAATGTGAATGCAAATGTATTCTTTTAATAAAATTTTTAAAACATTGTTTTTATGGCTTTGTGTATTAAATGAAATAAATAAACAGAACATATTAAATTTTAATTTGAATATGCTCAGAATGCTCTAATTTAAAAAAAAAAAAAAACAGGAGGAGGACATCCCGTCCACGCCAGCAGCAGGAGTGGGAAACCCCCTCCCGCACTCACCCCTGTCCGTCGCCGCCCCAATCTCCAATCTGCTCCGGCACCCCTGGGAATACTTCACGTTGTAAGCCAAGCTGAGGGGCCGTCCACCGAAGGAGGGGGGCCGACTTGTGTGACGATGTGGGTGGGTTTTTAAAAAAATGTGAGGTCACAAACACAGCACCAGCGCCATCTACCAGAGAAAATGTAAAATTACGCACTATCGCAGAAAAAGTGCGCAGTACCAGAGGCACTTGCGCAGTGGTACTAAACGTTGATTGGTTGATCGATTTGCTGAGAAACAATACTCATTGCCCTTCTCTCCCATGTGTGTTTTTCTAATACAAAGTGATTTCAAATCAATTTTTTTCTTGAAAATTTTTATGGGGGGGGGGGGGAGAGTGTCAAAGCTTGTGACGTCATATATGAGGGCGTCTGAGTTATTGTGACGAACTGTGACGGGGGTGGGTGGGTTACAAAATCGGCCAGAATTGCTTGACGTCATATATGGATGGCCCCTGATCAAAATACGTGTTCACTCTCTATGTACATGGCGTAATTAAAACATGGCGGAGGCCGTTACCTGACCTCATAACGAAGAGTAATGGATTGGTGAGTAGTCAGGGAACCATGTGTTAGTCACACACATCCAAGGCATACTCCGAGTGCTATAAAAATGTCATTACTTTACCCACAGGGGCGCGTACTGTTGCTGACAACTTATCTATCAGTCATACATGTACTATATAATACTACTTCTTCTTCTTATTTGGATTAAACTCGCGTGCGACCAATCTGGTCATGTGCGAGGAAAATATAATACTACTAGAACTGTATTAGTATTATATAGTACATGTATGACTGATAGATAAGTTGTCAGCAACAATACGAGCCACTGTGACTTTACCTATAATTGTATGAAACGATATATATTTCTTTAAATTACTATTGCTGTAATGATTTTAGATCAAATTGCAATCATTAACTATTAAAATAAGTTTATTAAATTTAAAGAAAACAAAAACGATTGATATTGTACAAAACGTTTATTTTTATTTCAATAAATATAGGCCTGTACGTCCTATTACCGCTTTACTATATATACCCAGAAGACGTATCCCAAACTTTTTCATTATACTTACATTTTAACTTGTATCCTACTGCATCTGTAATCAACATGTGGTGCAGCTGTCACGGTAAATGATTTTACTTTCCGATCAACAGGATCGCATAGTGCTGGGTATTCGGAGGTGACCTCTAACGGGAGGCGCACTAAAGTGAACGCCATATTACCGCGGCAATTTGAGAAATACGGTGACCGTCAGTAGTACAGTATCAAAGTAAATAAATAAATTAATAACAAAATCATGTAATATTATGTAAAATCAACACATCTATTAACAAAATTTCAACATTAAATTCATAAATATAATCAAGAATTTTATATGCCCGAGTTGTATCAAATTCATTAAATAATTATGGTTTATGATATTCTTATGTTATATTACGTGGTATATTTATAGTTATCCCCAACCCACGTAAACTTGAATTGTATGCCAAATGTCTAGAAAACACCATCATTAGTTCATTAATTTGCCTATATGCTACTGATCTAAGAACCTACATTAAAACAAAACTCACAAGTTTGACAACACACCCTTAATGAGACCCCCTCAAGTTAGATAAAAAATTTAACGAAGAGAATCAGTCATGTCACCAATCCTTCTTGTATTGTTTAAATTGTGAAGCAGACTATTTGTGGATATTGTACTCGGCACGATTTTATGATTGAAAAGTACAAAAAAGGGATTGGAACTGGATATGGTATGAATGGGATTTTATCACTTACTTAAATTTGTACATGTAAAGGAAATCTACGATTGTGTTTACCCTGAACAGAGTTATTTTTCAAATTCTCGGCTATGTGAACTGCCTGACATTATGTGTACATGCTGGTTATTCCCATGTTATGAGTGGCGAAATCACTGAACAAAAATGTTAATATGCATACCGCAGTAATGGGACTTGCCACTATACAGTTCGTGCATTTACTTTCAATCCATTTCTGAAAGTGAAAGTAGGGATAAAGCTCATCCTACTAACTGCGTATACAATCAGGTAAATTGGTCAAACATTCTGAATTCCTACACTAAAAAAAAACAAAAAACACCGTGATGCTTATTTGTTTGTTTTCTTCTTTATTTTTTTAATACGTTTTATAAAGAGAAGGATGAGGAAGAGAATGGTCAACTTGTTGGCCTTTCCAATCAAACGCGAGTTTCGTTAGTAACAAGGTCGCCATATTTGCATGGGCGAGTCTATATTTTCAAGCAACGGATGTGATGTAGTTCACCGTCTTTGATAATCTCAATAATTCCCATAATTTAGGAGGTACATCTCTTTGAACACATGTATATAGCAGTTCCTCCTTTTTTTTTTTTTTTTTTTTTGTTAAGTTTTGTTGTAGAAATATTAAAACTATGCATTGCAAATATTGGACGCAGATGACAGTTTTTACTGAAAAGGACTGTTCTAGAAACCAAAAAAATGACAGGGAACAGTCTTGTCTGCATGTTTTACATAGAGAACTTTCGTTTGGTTTGAAACGCCAATAAGTTGACAGTTTTAGGGACTCCCTGGTGACAATCAGGTTAGAAATCATAAATTGATGAATGAAATGACAAAGTTTTGAGCATTTTTTTAAATATATCCTTGATGCTTTTCGCTTTTAAAATTGGGAGAGGGAGTACAAACAAACGGGAGGGTGTGCGAATACTATAAGACCTTATTCAACGACCAACAAGTGTCAATTTTGCCTTATGAAGAAGTTGAAAAGGAGCCATTCTTATTTATTGTAATAATGATAATAAATAATTTAGACAGGATCAACATATAACAAATCTAAATAAGTCACATGTGATGTGGCCCAACACACACAAAACGACAAATAATATCGGTATCGTCGACCGTCCGACTTCTTGACCATCTTTGATTCGTGCGCCATGTTTCTCGCGACCTCACACACGTTTTGAGTTCCTGTTGAGGCATATATTTAGTTATAGTAATTTCTTTCTTATATGATATATATATATATATAACATCTATGATTATGATATATATATATATATATATATATATATATATATATATATATATATATATATAGTGAAATTATAATGTAGAGAAAAACAGTCATACATACAACTACATATTTCTATAACTAATATACATGTATATATACACACATGCATACACACACATATATATATATATATATATATATATATATATATATATATATATATATATATATATATATACACATACACACACACACACATATATATACATATATATATGCACATGTATACAACATATCAATTCCTCCACTAAAAATTTATACAATTTTATATAATGCCTTAGTATTAAGGCCATTGGGATACATAGTATCTAACCGATTAATCCAGTAACTTTCTTTAATGAGTCTGTTCATTTCTCTGTGCACAATATTGATTGGCATGAAAGAAAAATCACATAAAGAGTATATATTGAAACATTAGAGGAGAACTGAGGATCCATACAATTTTTTATATGAAAGCGGTGATTATTCATTCTCTTAGAAACTTGTTGAAGTGTTTGTCCAATATATTGCATGTTACATTTTTTACAGGTTATCAAATAAATTACATCAGTTGATATGCAGTCAGTGCTATAACGTAGAGAAAACAATTCTTTAGTATTGGAGCTACTAAAATAGGTACTTTCTCTAATATTTGCACATTGAGAGCACCGATATCTGTTTAGATGATGAAAAACATCTTTTTAAATTTTGTGTCGGTTTAGTTCTGATAAAAAAATCTTGTAAAAATTCCTAGGTCTTCTATAAGCAAGAATTGGCTTGCTCTTGTAAAGTGTTTTGATGCTGTTTTTATCTGATAAGTTGAGGAGACTCCAATATTTATTAATTGTAAGGCCTATATTTGGCAATGAAGGATTATATTGTATTATGAAAGGAATTATATTTTTCTCTTTCGTACATTCTGCTGTATTTAAAGCATCATTTTGGGTAAGAATACAGACTTTACTCAAAGCAGACTCTATTACATGTATAGGATAATTCTTGCTTTGGAAATATGTTTTTAATTCATTCAAAGAATTTTGTAATTGACAATCGTCTGAAATGATACGTCGGTATCTTTTCGCCTGACTATAAGGTATTCCGTTTTTACATGACCTGGGATGACAAGACGAATATTC
Organism: Margaritifera margaritifera; assembly: GCA_029931535.1. Taxonomy (NCBI): domain Eukaryota; kingdom Metazoa; phylum Mollusca; class Bivalvia; order Unionida; family Margaritiferidae; genus Margaritifera; species Margaritifera margaritifera. The sequence continues at coordinate 441,526 of JAQPZY010001440.1, read as the reverse complement.
CACATATTGGTGGATATTAGTTTCTTTGACGTGAACATTTGTAGAGATAGTATTATACTGGATGCAGTGTAAGTAAATTTAATTGTGGGATGAAAATTATTTAGGCTATTAATAAATTTATGTAGATCTTCTGAAGAATGGTTCCCAGATCATAAAGATGTCATCTAAAAATCTTAACCAAACAGTGGGATTAAAATTCTCGTTTTCAAGAAAATCTTGTTCCAATTTACCTATGAAAAGGGAAGCGTATGAAGGAAGGAGCCATAGGACTACCCATTGCCATACCCATTATTTGTATGTAATTGGTACTATTAAATTGGAAATTATTATTTTCAAGATAAGTGTTATTATTATACAAATATCTTCACTTGATAGTCTGTTATGATTAGGACTGTTGTCAAGAAAATATTTACAAGCCTTAATACCATCTGCATGCGGTATGTTTGTATACAATGATGTTACATCTAAAGATACAAGGAGGGAATTATGAGATGGTTGTGGAATAGACTTTAACTTTTTTATGAAATCAGTGGTATCTTTAATGTATGAAGGAAGTGATTTCATTAAAGGTTGCAAAAAAATTTTGGATAAGTTCTCCGTATATGAATTACAACCTGATATAATTGGTTGTCCTGGATAATTTAAAGGTAATGTATGGTCAGGACTTTTTGGCAATATGTAGAATTGAGGTGTACATATTTTGAGAGGGAAAGTATCAAATTCTTCATATACGGAACTATTATTCTTAGATATTTCATCAATGCATGTGAAAATTTTAAATTTAATTTCATATGAAGGGTCTTTGTTGACTTTTTTGTAGTACTTTTCATCATTTAATTGACATTCAACTTCTTTAACGTAGTCTTCCTGATTCATAATAATAATAGTGTTTGATTTATCAGCCTTTTTAATAACAATACTCTCATTATTAATTAAATTACGTAAAGACTCTTTCTTCCTTAGAAATATTACTATAACGTCGCTTTTGAGGACTCGCGTGTAATATTTCTTGTGCGATAGCTTCGATGTAAAAATCTAAATGGGAGTCACGTCCACTAGGTGGTGTAAAAGATTTGTTTTTATTGAAATAACCCATATTCTTTGAATTGAAAGAATCTGATTCACACTTGGAGTTGTTGCCTGATTTATCATAAAAAAATTCTTTTAATTTTAGGCACCTAGAAAAATTTAAAATTTCTTCAGCTAATTTAATTTTATCATGAGATTTTGGTTTGGGACAAAACTGTAATCCTTTACCTAGAAGTATGTAATCACTATCAGTTATATATATATATAATTGATGCCACAAATGACTTGATGTGTGTCATCACTAATAGCAGCACAAGCAATAGGTCGAGGGCAATGAAACCAAATGATTTCTTCATTTTTTTTCTTAAAAAAGTTGCAAAATTAAAATTAAAAGTGCGTGTACATCATTTATGTCTGAAATGTCCTAGTGTGTTATTTTCAGCACCTATCATTTTATGAGGATCAATTCTTTGCACACATAGCCTGATGTTCGTCTGCCAAAATCTGATCAATTTGGGAAGTATCACTATGATTACCTCTGAGCCTCTTTCAGAAAGTCAACTAGCATCAGAAAGAGATGAGGATGTTTGGAATGGAGCCCACTACTGGGTAACATGCTAAGGTAAGTGAAGATGTAAAGAAGCACATGAGGCTGTTGATATTTTTTCTGTGGACCATAAGTGACAATTATAAATGACCATTATGATACTAATGATAAAATGATTGATGACTATTTCAAGACAACCTTAATAATAATAATAATAATAATAATAACCAAAATAAAATCAGCACTGTTTCCATTTTCTCAACTGGCCATCTGTTTTGCTTGCTGACCCTTGAAATTTGTCCAACCATTTAAAAAAAAAAGTGAATTCAGGATTTTCTGAATGTTGTCACCAGTCTGGATATCATTTTGTTAGTTATTAGACAGCACACTCATTAAGACTCTTACTATTTCTCAAAATATTTTTTAGTCCAAACTGCATGAACATAGAGTAGAAAGCTTGATTCAGTAATGGCTATATTTGCTCACTGTTCTCTAAACATGGTTTCCTTCAAATTTACAGCAAATTGTAGAAGACAAATGCAAATTATTTAAGTAATTATATCGAGAGTACATATCTATCATATAACATGATGTTGTTGGGTAATGCTGACGAGGTCTTTTCATAAAGGAGTAATAAATGGAGAGGGGAAATGAGTTGACAATTTTATTCCAGCCTACGAACTCAGTTTTTACCTTTACTTGTCACAGACCATTAGAGCTAATGCAATGGCTTTTTCATCCAGTGTCCAGCATCCATTAGCACAAGTCATGGCAGCCATCTTGAAAATTTTGTTATCGTTACTTCTTCTGAACGCATTGTCATATCGACATGGACTTTTTAGGGAAAGACCTATTATGAAGTTTAGTTGGTCCTAAATGAAAATGGTGCTGCTCTGGCATCCAGTATCGTGTTATAGCTTCCTTTCCTGAATACAGCTGTAGGTGGTTGTATAGACATGGGTTTTTCACTGATAGACTTCTGATGATATCTAGTTGGTCCTAAATGAAAATGGTATCCCTCAGACATCCATTTATTATATGGATACCATGGCAGCCATCTTTAAAATATTGTTATTGTTATGTTTCCTGAATGGATGGTTATGTTGGATTTTCATTAAATGATTTCTTGTGATGTCTAGTTGGTCCTAAATGAAAAAGGTGCTGATCTGACTGCCAATATGGTTGCCTTGTGGCCATCTTGAAAATCTTGTTATTGCAACTCCTCCTGAATGGATTGTCATCTTGACATGGGGTTTTTCACTAAAAGAATGCTGATGATGTCTAGTTGGTCCTAAATGAAAATGGGGGAAGCTGCAGTAACTCAGTTAGTAGAGTGGCAGACTCGTTATCTAAGGGTCACAGGTTCGATACCTGCCCAGATCAGCCCGGGTTGGCTGCCTCTGTGTGTCCTTGGGAAAGGCACTCAGTTCTCCTTTCCTCTGCGTGATGTAGCCAATATTGTTTTAAAAGTGCCATTAAAAATAACAAAACAAAACAAGATAAACACTAAATGAAAATGGTGCCTATCTGATAGCCAAACTATGGCCACCATCTTGAAAATCTTGTTATTGCTACTTCTCCTGAAGGGATGGTTGTATCAGTATGGGGTTTTCACTAAAAGACTTCTTACAATCTCTAGCTGTTTTTTAATGAATAAATTGATAGCACACTGACATTGATTTTAATGGTCAAAAGGTTTAGACTTTTTAGCTGTACTAGTTGGTAAGCATGATGACACATATACAGTGTAAGTATGAATAGATTTTTATCATTCAACCCAGTTAGTGCATTATCTGAAGAATACCTTGAATGTCTTGTTGTTGCTACTCTTACTGATAGGATGGTCATATCAACAAAGAGTTTTTACTAAGAGACTTCTTATCATGTTGTACTTCCTGGGGTTTTCCCTGTGTTCTTCCTCCACCAAATATACTGGTCGCCATGTATAGCCTATCGTGTGCTGAAAAATGGCATTAAACGTACAAAACACAAACACAAACCAAAATGAAAATGGTGCTGACCTGACATCCAATATGGCCACTGTGGTGGACACTTTGAAAATCTGACCACTACTCCTCCTAAATGGATGGTCATATTGGAATGGGGTTTTTACCAAAAGACTTCCTATGATTTATGGTTGGTCTTTATTGATAAATGTTAACCATCTGACATGCAATATGGCGGCCACCTTGAAAATCTTGTTATCGCTAATCTTTAGTGGAATGTCATATTGACATGTGGTTTTCACCAAGGTTCTGCTCTAGAGTTCTATACTTTGCACAGGGTTTGATTTTGTAGAAAAAAATATTTCCCAGGTAATGAAGGAGTTTGAAATCAAGACTTAATTGATATTAGGGTTGAGTCAAAGGTATTTGCTTGCATTTTTGTACATCAGGTTTTTAATTCTACTGTCTGTAAACATGATGACACAAACAAGTATGAATGGATTTTAATCAAACTCAGTTTGTGGATATATTTGATGATAACCTTGAATAATGCAACTTATTTAACTTTTTTTTTTTCTCAAAAAAAAAATTAATTTTAGATTTAAACAGACTTAACATGTGGGTATATCTTGACATTGTCTGAGACAAGTTCATTATTTGCTATCCATAATGTCAGGTTCAAGGTCAAAGACCATGACAGAATTTTGTACTGCACTTACAGGTATTTTGTGAAAATGTTAATTTAGACACGTAAGAAAATAGTTTTGTTACCAAAGGACAAGGTTAGATAAGGGCTGATTTTAGCCCCCAAATCAGCGCTAAATTAAAGTGTCTGTCAGAGTATTTGTTATGGTTATGCCATATCCACTATATGTCTACTGCAACATATATACACATGATATAATGAAATATTGTGAAGTTAACAGTTAATTTGTTCCTAAATACATGTAGGCGTGTGTTCATTCAAAAACTAAAATGTTGCCTTATTTCTGCATCTTCGAAGTCCTCAATAACTTTCTGAGCAGCGCATTAAAGAACACATTTGATTTTTTGACTGAAGACATTTTTTTTAACCATCTAACACATATGCAAATTTTATGCATGTTCTCAATTGCGCTCATCCCTAATGAACAGAAAAAATCATGGCAAAATGCGTTTCTTAGATAACTCGTTATATGTACTTCACCATATAGACCTACTTCACAGTCACAAAAAATGCCATTTTATGTTTCTTTAAACAAAATTGATGTTTAAATGTCGATTGCAGTTTGTATTGGAAATTCATTTTTTTCTCTTTCTGTTTCTGGTTACATTTTGAGGCATTCTTTTTGTGCAAATCATAATGGGAATATTTGGACAAGAGCAGCTAAATATAGAAGAAGTGCATGGAGGAATGAGTTTCACAGCAATAAAAAAAAAAAGAAAAATGAAGCAGCCGATAATGCTATTTTTTTTGGCTAAAATGGTCTGTAAAAAGGGAATGATGGTAAGAAATAAAATCCCCATGTATTTTTTAATTACATTGATCATATTAAGTTGCATTTATTATGTATATTCTACTCTTTTATGCTTTCAAATATATTGGAACTTGGGCAAACAGGATCAAAATATGAATAATAATGCTAATCACACCCATAGATTAAAGTTATGAAATCACCACTGAATCCAGTAAAAATGCAATATTCGTTAGTATCGTTGTTCATTTGTTTAAATTTTGTGAATTATTTTAGTACGTAGCTTTAAATTATTGTCTATCGACTAGATTTAAAATAACCTACTCAGTAGGCTACCGGCACATATTATAACACGGACTAGTAAAATTGATTACAGCAGTTTCAAAGAAATATTTATTGAAAAAGGGATATTATGAGTTTACTTTGAATGCAATGATGTGTATAAAATATGTTGTTTTTATTTACTAAAAAACCCAGAAAAAGCAGATAATAGAAGCCTTGGATACATTTATTACCCTAAGGAACCTCACCAGGCCACATTGTTTTTTATATATAGTAAATTGTCAACTATTTCTTGTATGCGGACCTATGGTGTAAATGTAAAATGGTTTTGGATTTAGTGATACTGCAAGAGACGACAGTTGTTCGAGCCATATCGTAGCCTTTCTTTTTTTATATATATTATCTTTTCTTTTGCTTTATCTTTAAATATAAATACATGTAAGTTTCTATTTATTTTGCCTTCTGTGATTCATACTTATTCTGTTCACACCATTTCTTTATATATGTCTTACTTTCCATTTTTTACATGTTTCTGATGAATAACTCAAACTGTTATCTATCCAAAGTTTTGAATTAGGAGTTTAAAAATAACTCTGGAAGTATTTTCTTTAAAATACTGTGATTTCAACTGGTTGCTTACACATTAATGTTTTCAAAAAATGCTGGGGGGTGGTGGTGTTAACGGTACTTTAAAGACATTAATGGCTGTATCATGCCGAGGAAGTGGAAGCTAAGTGCCTTTCCCAAGGACACGCTGAAACAACTGGCCCGGGATGTGTCCTGGGAAGGTATCGAACCCACGACCCTTGGATAACGAATCTGATGCTCTACCAACTGAGCAACCGCATCGCCAATTTTGTGATCATTGATCAATATAAGGAATAATTTTATTGAATTGGTGATAAAATAAAGTATAATGTAAGCTTTCTCCCACCGATAAATATATAAAACTGCTTTGGTCACTGATGTTCTGAACTTTTGGTTTTCATTCTTAATTATACACTGTAGCAACATGCAGCTTTTACTAATGTGCAAAAGGTCTGCATGACTTTTGTGTGAATATTTATAGTAAAGAAATACATATATTGTTATTCTGTGGCAATCATGACAGGATTTTGACATGCAAGTCAGTCTTAAATATGAACATAAGCATGACTTTTTAAATGAAACAAAAATAGGTGTCGGAGGTAATCAACCGTACTTAATATAAATATACACATCATTTAAACAATGCTACAAAACAAAAAGACAGATTTATACATACTATCAGTGACTATTATGCATACTGTATGCAAATGCCGAATTTAAGATGTATATTTTTTTCGGCAGTCAGCTTCATAGGGGCTTGTTAGCCATACTGTCTATAATCCATGGAAATAGGTTCCATAACAGAGGAGAAATCAATTGACTTTTTAATGGTTTATTTTCTTTATTAAAAGCGATCCTGGATAAGAATTAGATACATATTTTGGGACGAGAGAGGGGCCTCTTTTATCTATACAAGTTTCATATGAATCTGAGGACCAAAATCAGCCCTTATCAAACCTTGTCCTTTGGTATGTTGGAGTTTCTCAAGAATATCAGAGATTGTTCAATACTCAGCAGTTACAAAGAGTAAAAGGACAGAAGAAACAGTCGTATCTTTAATTCCTGGAAATTCTTTTTCACCAAGAGGGCATCAGTACCTTGAAGGGATTTTTGTATAATATATAGTTTTCAAAAATAATAATAATTATAATTATAATGATTCATGATAATAATAATAATAAGGAGAAGATTATGATCATCGTGACTTTTGATCATTATAATTGATCATTATCATTAGTAGTAGTACTGTAGTAGTAGTCACTCAGGTGGTCTCTCATGATAGGTCATAGCAGTATATAGTTGACAGATCTGTGCATTGAGTATCTGGTCTCTCAACACAGGTGTTCTTTCAATACAGGTTATACTGTATTAGTAGGAGGAGTATTTTTACTCCTAATGATGATGTTGATTTCATACAATTATTATTTGTATAAAATTTTAATATACACACTAAAATTAAGTAGTTAATGTATGTAATCAAGCAAATAAGTAATAATTATTGACTAATTTTACTTTAAATTAATGCTGCATAAATAAAAGAGTGAATGATTGAATAGTGAATTAATTCGAACTTCTCCTAAGCTCACATCTTTTCCTGCATTTGTCATAGATTCATGTTGGATAGTTCTTCAGTTATAATGTACCTATAAAATGTATCATTTTTAAAAATTACCCAAGATTTTAATTTGTAGAAAAAATTAAATTGACATGAGAATCTGAAATTGTTGTAGATGAAGCATTTGTAGTTTTAATGATTATATAATATACATGACCTTGTAAATGCTGACATCTTGGATGAGTCTTTATAATATTATTGATTTGTGTAGTAATTAAATGCATGCATTAGAAATTTTGCTGCCTGGAAATGATGTGCATCATAGGTAAAATCAAGGTCATTAAATATCAACACTTATTGAAATTACCTATTGTGCCAATTAGGGCTTTCATCATTGACCTAGATGATATCACGGTGCTAAAACAGTGGACAGCAAATGATATGGTAACTCTGAAGGGCAGTAAGGAATTAAGCTCAGTAATAAAAAAATTGAGGCAGTTTTCACATATCTTTTTTCATGTAGTCAAATAAGAATGTTGTAGCAAAATTTCATTGGCTTTGATAACTTTAAGCAATAATAACTCTTAATCACACTGAGTCTTTACAATCCAGCCACCCCTAGGGTCAGATTTGAATGACATGACCTTGTTCCAAAGTGGGCGAAAGGACTAATAGATTAGCACCACCTTGTGGCATACAGCACCACCTAGCGATTGAGCGGATTCAACTCTTATAAAATGGACTGATTTTAAAGTATAATTCTTTCAACACTGAAGTAAATTATGATCAAGTATAACAGAAAATATTTTTGGTGCAGTTTAAAGCCTATATTAATTTTAATAAAATGTATTAGGGATTTTTATGTTATAATTTGGAAGAAACTTAATAAAAACTATTTCAATGTACTTGCATAAAACCTTAGATGAATGAGGGATTTGCATTCTTTGTTGAATAATGTTGCATCACATAGTCTATTAAACATGAACATTTTTTCTATTTATTTTCTGATAAAGGTTATCAAAAGTGTTATACACCTGTAAAAGTTACAAAGTAGTCAGTATTTGGGTAGAACAGAATATGGCACATTTGAAATTCATTCAGGTATTAAGGCAGTATTTCTTTTTATTCAGTCGATATAGCTTTCTTTATGAAACATATTTTTCACCATACAACTACAATGAAAATATACATAAACTATTCTGGCATAATTTTGAAAATCTAGTCCATTTACATGTGCATTAAATGCTATTTAAATTTCTCTAAATTCACCCAAAAATATTAATAATACATAACAAGTCAATGAAATAACAATCGTTGCATGCAGAGTTTTCCATGAGATTTTGTGCTAAACTTGATTTTAAAAAAGCGAAAAACATTCTGTTTATTATATGGCAGATTGGTTTGTCTGTGATGACCTATCCATTGAAACCAGTTAGCAGACAATTGCCTAATGTTTCAAAATTCCATTTGGGATTCCATTTTTTAATATTATTCCTATTGGATGATTTGACTTGCGAGATCTACCATATCCTTTATCAACTTCAAATCAAAAGAACATTGATTAATAAATGTAGAATCTTTCTATCCTTTGTGTTATAGTAAGTAGAATATATCTGAATTTAAAGAGGATACCATTTTTAGTTTCTGTTCAAGCTGATGAGACTTGTATACTTTAATAGTCTTATGTAACTATAGTTATGTGGACACAGTATTAATGGAAAAGTACATCTGATTAGGATCAGCAAGTTGATTGCAATGAAAGTAACACAGACATCAAGCAGTACCATAAGTACACTAATTACAAAGTGGTCACTATGCATTATTTTCAAAAGCCCAGTGATGTAAACCTTGTTTTTCCAGCTGAATCCAAATGTAAAGATGCTGGTTTCTACAGTTTGAATCAACTTGGAGAATTATCCAAATGTAAAGCTGGTTTGTTCAGTTTGAATGAACTTAGAGCGTTATCCAAATGTAATGATGCTGGTTTGTACAGTTTGAATGAACTTAGAGAGTTATCCAAATATAATGATGCTGGTTTGTACAGTCTTAATGAACTTTGAGAGTTATCCAAATGTAATGATGCTGGTTTGTACAGTCTTAATGAACTTGGAGAGTTATCCAAATGTATAGATGCTGGTTTGTACAGTTTTAATGAACTTGGAGAGTTATCAAACTGTCTGAAACTGGATGAGGGAGATGGACTTCATATAACACTAATAAATCACAAAGCCAAAAGACATGTAGACACTAATACAACAAAACAAAAGTTGGATTACCTCCAAAAGCGAGAAAAAAAATACTCAGAAATATTTTCAAGCCAGGAAGGACTATCAAAGCGTAGGTTTTTTTATGCAATGAACCAGGTAAATCTGGAGAACTGTATTAAGGCAGTGCATTTAGCCTTGATTCAAGAGTTAGAGCAGCTGTTCTACTTTTTGGGTGACACCAAATTACTAGCTAAACTTAGTGCAGGTGATGTAATTGTTATTGAAATGAAATACTTAGTGTCATTTTATGAATGGGCCATGGCAAAGGCATCTCACAGTCATTCAAAGGAAAAGAAAAATGAGATATCTAGCAAGTAGGGTTTCCACCTGAAGAGCACCAAAATAAGGAACACATATGTGAGCCCTTAAGAAATTGACAAATTATAACCAGGGCCAGATTAAGACCTTTAGAGGCCCTAAGCACTTAAAAGATTATGGTGCCCCCCCCCCCCCCCAGTAATTTCTCATTTTTTTGGTGCCCCTGCTTTGCTGGTGCGCTAAACATGTGCTTAGTCAGTACATTGGGTAATCTAGCACTGATTATAAAACTACATTTTACTATTCAACAAGGAACAGTTCTGAAAATACTTAACAGGTGGCAACCCTACTAGCAAGTTGTACCTATTTTATTTTAGAAATTTTGTTTTTAACACCAACCACTCGTTTAGGTATATGAGATCTAAAAATAAAAATAACAGTGACAGTTGTAATGATTAATTTCTTATACACCAATCACTTGTGTGTGGATACAATAACACTACAATAAAAACTCATATTAACAGTTCTAGTAAGTTGTAATTGTTTAAACAAACCCACTCATGTAGGGTTATAACAATACTTAAATAAACACAAAAAATTTTCTAGCAAAGACAAAATAATTTGACAATTTCTTTTTCAAAACATAAATAATGGCACAAAGCTACATTTTATTGTATTTAGTAGTTTTTAGAGAGGTGATAGAAATATTTCATGAGTTGAACATGAAAGCAACATTGTCAGTGTCCAGTGATAATTTCTATTTGTTTGCAACTTTTGAAAGGACAATTGTGTGCTTAAAACTAGCTTTGTTGAAGAATGACGTTCGAGAGAATAAAAGTGTTAATTTGTTGAGTTAAGGCATACAAAAGATATATTCCAATGCTTTAGATACATATTTACAGATTATATTTAATGTAGATAACATGGAAATAAGCAGCATCAGCACAGACAGCAGAATAGTTAAAACATTGCAGGATCAGGAGGGAAAAAATTATGTACATACACAAATTTATATTCAGCTTAATTCACAGTACAACTCAAAGGTCTCATAAACTTTATAATGTAAATCTTCAACGATTTGACAAAAACAGGTAGAAATTTAAGTTGAACAAGTTGAATTTAAAACAACAAATGGTGATTCAATGTATGTGGTAGCTATTTTAGAATCAACCATAAGAATGGCAAAATTGAGCATAAATATGCAGTCAATCAGATATTTTAAAGGATTGAAGAAATGTTGCAAATAGCTGAAAATAAAAGTACCCATTGTAGATGGAGATTCTGCTGTCTTGTTTATATAATGCCAATAGACAACTTATCAAGCATAAATTATTCACTGGAACTTTTTAGACCATTTAAAAAAACCGATATCAGAGGCTACATAGCAGTGACAACAATGGACCGAAGATCACTCTCATCAAAGGCAGACATTGCAGAACAAGACAAAGAAACATATTTAAAACATCTTTACTATGATTCTGAAAGTCCAGTTTCTTATGCAAATATAAATCAAGTTTGGGAACAAATAAAATATGATGAGAATTTTTGAAAGTACACAGAATTGAAAGAATGGTTAACCAAACAATCTACCTACATGTTACACAAGCAAAAGAGGAACAAGCCACATAGATGACCAGTGGCAGGTAGACATAGTTTGACATGCAAGCATATAAAGAAAATATTTTAAAAAATGGATATCAGTATATTGTGATAGTGATAAATACTCTTGGGCTGAAAAGGTGAAAGAAAATAAGAGAGATAACATACACTGTGCTTTTAAAGAAATCTTCCAAGAAAGAAAACCTGAAAAGATATAGTTTGATTAGGCAAGAGTTTTACGATACTAAAGTAAAGGATTTGTTGGAAAAGGAACAGATTGACTATTTTTCAACCAGGACAAAAAAAAAATCTGTAATGGAACACGATTCAACAGAACCTCAGAGACTAGAATGTGGAAATATTTCACTCAAAATGAAACCAGAAAACGGGTTCACTTTTTACCAATAATTTATGGTTACAATAATGCTCATCATAAATCAAAACATGACTGTCATGAAAACAAGGAAGGAAGAAAACATTAAAAGTATGGATAGATTGATTCTGTTAATTGACCAATGATACATTTGGAACACCTAAATTTAAAATTTGGGAAAACTGAGAGAATTTAAAACAAAAAACTGTTTGAAAAGGGGCTTCCTTCCTACTTTTTCCAATGAAATATTTAAAATCAGGCAAGTAATTTTAGGTGATCTAGTCATTTACAAACTGGAAGACTGGATGAGAGAGGATATATAAGGCATGTTTTATGAAAAAAAAAACCGGTTATTTCTATATGAGAAACAAGATACACATACAGAGTTGAAAGGATTTTAGACAAAAACTATGAAAGGTAAAAAGTATGTACAGTGTACTGATAAGATGGAGAACCTATGATGAATCATTTAAGAGTTCATTAATGGTTGAAAATATTATACCATTAAATAAATGACATCTCTTTCAGATATGACTGAATGTAGATTAAAAGTATTAAAGGGTATTTTTAAAAAAAAATTTATTAAGATAACGAGTTTTTAGAATGTGATGTAGAAAAACAATGCCTTAGAAATTGGAGAAGTTAAAATGCAATGCGAATTTATGTAGATTACGAAACCAAAGAGAAAAAGAAAGTACATCCCAAAACAACAGGTAAATAACAAAATGGTAAACTTGCTAAGGTGACTGTAGTGTGGATAATGTAATAGCAAAATAAATAGTGAAATTATTGAAAAAAAGTAATATTCGAAGCTATGAAGTTGATTCAGACTGCATCTAAGCAAAATAAAACCCGAATACAATGTAAAGGACTACAAGCATGTCAAAGAGATTTTGAATATATTCAGAGGTAATGAACATCTCAAAAATTTTGATTCGGTCATAAGACTATTAGGCTTCTTTTAGATTTTATTAAAAGAAGGTATAGCAGCACTTCATGCATTTACACAATCAATTGTACAGTTTTCATGGACAAACATTTACCATGTACAATTTCAGTGCATCCATAAAAACTTCTGTTAGAAAGATTTACCATGCAATTAACCAGAATTACATTATGTGTGAAGTGTTTTTTACACCACATGGATGAAGTAAAATCAAGTACACCATTCAGAATTCATGTATGTAGATATTACAGATTTTGAAGGGTGAATTTTTGTCTGAACTTATCTTTGACATGTAGTAGTAATTGAAATAATACTACACAAATAAATGGCACAATCAATATTTGAGATGTACTCGGTTGTAAAATGTTACAAATGAAACAGAAAAATTAATAGAGGAAACGGAAAAATGAAATACAAAATAGCAAAGATGTATATATGCGTAAATTAAGATTAAAATGGTACTACAGTAATGGAATTGAAAATAAAGAGAAATCAACAAGAATTGCATGTGGCTGTGCAGAAACAGTAAATAAAGGCTTAGGGCATTTGGACAAGTAAAGCCAATTACATATACGAAGTATGGGATACTATTGTTCAGCACATTACAGTTTTGAATTGTACCAAATGCATACATGCTTTTTACACGAGTTAAATAATGGACTTTAGTTTTAAAAAGCCAAAAAAAAAAAAAAAAAAAGATAACAAGCATAGCGCCAAAGTCTAGTCCCTTGTTCTACGGTTCAGTTTACTGCTAATTCCAATTATCTTTTTGGAAATATATTGAACAAGATAAAAAAATATATTACACTGAAAAAAGATTTGTCACTCACAGAACAGTAAGCATTTTTGGATAATTACACGTTACAATTTAATAGAGAAGATTCAGTGAATAGATAGGAACTATCCTGTAATATGAGATTCTGGCGGAATTAATTAAACTGGGCAGTATGGATGGTAACAACAGGTTGTGGTGTATCATATTGGCATTTAGCAGATCAGTGTTCCTGGGCTTGCTTACAGATTTCATATTTACTTCCAAATAAGAAAACTGCTGTCGGAATGTGTTATTCAGTTACCGCACAACGATAAATTTAATCCAGCAAACAATAACATTCACTTCAAATAATTTAACAAAGTATGCAATAATTTTAAAACTACTCCTTATCATGACTGGAGATATGATAAGCATACAAAAATGGTTGGTTACACAACATAATCTCTTTTATTATGACAAGTGGTTGGACAGCTCAGATGATGAATACAATAATTTAACAGGAGATCAGTATGTTGGTGAAAGGGGTTTTCTTTTCTTTAAGGTTAAGAGAGCCGCAATAACTCAGTTGGCAGAACTTTGGACTCGTAATCCAAGTGTAGCAAGTTCGATATCCGCCAAGGCCAGCCCAGGTCGGCTGCCTCAGTGGGTCATTTGTAAATTCACTTGGCTCCCATTTCCTGATCATGATAAATCTAATCATGTACTCAAAGAACCGTTAAAAACCAACCAACATACCACCATTTCCTTAAGTTAAGATGCCATACAAAACAATATTAAAACAAAACCAGACGAGAAGACAGGCTGGAAATACTTATTCTTAGAAGATAGTAACAATGTTACATATGAATGTATTGCAAAGTAAAAACAAAGCGTAAGGTTTTATATAATCTGTATATTAGGTGCAAAGGTACAAAACAGAACAGCATATATTATTAAGTCAGTTTCGACATTATGAGACACTGCGGGATACTAGAACTGTTAATTTTAGGAGAGCAAGATTATAACTTCAATGAAAAAAATGTCAAAAATACATAACAGATACAAAAGTGAAATTGGACTATGCTGTTGGTGGTGACCCTGCATTTTTATTTTTTTATTTTGTGTGTGTGTGTGTGTGTGTGTGTGTGTGTTGTTTTTCTGAGTAATCTGGTTATGAAAATGGGTACTATCGTTGGACATAACAACAATTTAAAGAAATACAAACTTGTTCAAACTAGGTTCAAACCTGCTGTCAATCTTGATAAATCAATTGTCAGTGAAACTCCACAGGCTGATCAGCAGTCTGTGACAGTATGACAAGAAATTGTAGAGGACTAAAAATAAGAAAAGTGGGTAAAAGTTATACCGAGAAGGATGATGATGAAGATGATGATGATGATAAATATGCTAATGCGATTCGCTTTTGGGATGTTGAGATGATACGCGATGATTTAGAAACGTCAAAGTTTAATATTGGCAGTGAAATAAACAAGTAATAATTTATATTAATATTTACGGGAGCTGCCATGGTTTATTTTTAAAAATAGTTTACTAATTTTCCTACAGTGTTCTCTGAAGGGAGACCTCGGCTTCTGCGATGTTGTTTTGATGAAAGAACTCGACCACGTTTACTAGTGTCGTTGTTTAAAAAAAAAACAAAAACTATTAATGTTTTTTAATTGTCATTTTGGATGCGTTGTTTACATCTTTGATCAAAAATACAAATAACAAACCCACTGATGCCAAAAAAAGTAAAATAACATATCCAGATAGGAAAGAAACAATCTGTCCAGCTGTTTTCAGAATATAGTTTATAGTGCCAGAGACAGCTATGACAGAGATTCGCAACACCCACACTGCCTTTGTACTATGGTGTGGCAGTCTTTTCATATGCAGATGTGGGTGCCGACAAGGGAAGTGTTCAGGTAGGTGCCAATTTATGCTTGTGCTGTGGCTACTGAGCCAGGGATGCAAACATCCGCTTACTGTATGTACAGTATTAAACTGGTTTTGACACTTAGTTGTCTTAACAGCAACAATTTTCAGTCATAAGTTTTTGTAAGTCACAAATTCGTGATGGGGGCATTTCGACAATAATGTAAAGCCAGTTGATAAAGGTTTGGAGAATAAATTGCAGAACTGTTCGACACATCTACAAAAAATATTTAAATATCATCAGACAGAGAAGTGATGTTTCATAAATTTCATGTCATGTGTTTGAACTAAAAACTTCACAAAGAAAATTATAAACGTTCATCTAATCTCGGTGCTGACCAGCAGGAAATGAATACATTTGCTGCTGAGCTTGTTAATGGACTTCTTTCAAGCACACATACACGCGCACACACACACAAATCTTTGGCCCAGTTATCGCTACAAAGCCGTAAGATTTCCGGACCATTCAGATTTTGTTAATCTAATTGGCTGATAACTTAGACATCATTAACACTTCAGTTCAGTTCAGAAACAAATTAATTTAATTTTGGATGAGTTGGATACTGTTTAAGATCACTGTAAACCAGTACCCTGGCATACTTAAAACGGTTGTCAGTTATTGAGAGAGAGAGAGAGAGAGAGAGTGGGGGAGGAGGAGGAGGTGGTGGTGGTGTTATAATAAAGTGCTGCTCTGCTCCTGCTTTTTTTTTAAATGTTGGTCTACTGGAAAAAGATGCCAGAAAATAATGCTTTATTTAAACGTAATTAAATCTATGGGGAAAATAGAAAGAAATGCAACGGGGACTTAAAAGTGTTTGGATTGTGTCTGTACAATTTTATGCATAATTTTACCATTAAATAATGTCTCAAAATGAATAATAATATTTAACAATTGAACAGTTTGCAGAAATTTATTTAGCTTTTAAATTATTCCAAATATGACTTGATGTAATGGAAGATGAAGAAATGCATTGACAGCAATTTGTATGCATATGACAGTTGTGACGGAAAAGCGGTTCACATTATTTCAAAGACAGAATTGTATACTCCTGTTTAAACTCTGGATATGGCCCTTGAAGTTAAACATAACTTCATAAAAGCTTCTGCAGTTTACAGAAAATTGATTCAACTTTTAAATGAGACGAATTATAACTAGATTTAATGGAAGACGAATAAATGCATACAATTAGAGCAATTTGTATGTATTTGACAGGTTCGACGGAAAATCGGTTCAAGTTTTAGATACCTTTAATACTACCAATAATACCACGTAAAGCTGATGTTGCTTTTTTGTTAACTCAGACAAATAATTACCTTTTTTTAGTCATTTTAATTTTGTCAATAAATGAATAATCTTTGCTTCCTGAAGGAGAACTACTGGCACTTGTTCATCCATTACCTCCAGCACCATTTACAAAATGTGCTATAGACAGAGCAACAGTTGACATAGTTATACCTATTAAAACGGCTATATTATCTATTGCTACACCCTTTTCTTTAAACAATTGTTGCAGCTTTTCATTTAATGGTAATTATTCTTTAACATGTTTTATTTTTTCAATGTTTTCTCTGAAAACTATGTTCAGTTATCTTAGATGTCCAGCTACTTGCGCTTTTATGCTGTCAACTCTTTCCAACTGTTGTTGCAATACAGCTTCTTTGCTGATGTCTTGTTTAAACTATTCAATCTGTTTTTCATACACATCAACCAACAAATCTCAGAGATCCTTTTTTTTTCGAATTGAGAACATCTATATCATTTACATAATCCTTAATTCTCTTTCCTCTTGTGTAGTGAACAGTTTTTTTTAACTGCAGTTGGAAGCTCTTCGCTTCGAATTTTTCCATGATATTCATCAATTGTAGTTTTAGCTTCTCTTACCTGTCCATCAAAACTGCTCATTACTGATTGTCTTTGAAACACACTAGGTTCCAACAGATATTTAGGTTCTGTCTCCTCACTGTATGTGCTACACCTTTAGCGTACCTATTTGGAGGAGACGAGGTGTTCCGTAGGAAGGTAAAAATACCCGTTTATCGCCTTCTTTTGCCCAACCTAATGAAACCAGCGACTCCTTGTCAGTCTGGACTACTGTAGTGCAGGGACCCTGCAGTGATTTTATGTAGACTTTCCTCGAAATTTGAACTATCTTACCATCATATTTTTCATAACAGGGTGTTTTTTTTTTATTCTAATGTTAGTTCCTTCCAATTAATATTGTAATTCACTCATTCCAATGCTTTTTTGTTTTAGTCCTCCTTGTATAAGTCGAGAACTTGGCGTGCAAGGCTAGCGCCTTCCCTTCAAAAAACATTTTGACCCCCCCCCCCCCCCCGGCCGGTTTTACACTGCAGAAAAGCAAGATCTACAGTATCATCAACCTGTATTTGATCTTGTGCATAAATTATACACACATGATCATCTTCATACAAAGGATTTTCTAATGAATAATCAAAATCATCACCATCTTGAGCCAATTTTCATTAATTTAAATAGCAAAGAAATGGTCAAGCACATGTAAAAAAAGAAATAGGATTTATTGAAAAAACAACAAAAATAGCAATAACCCGATCTATACACAAGCTGAAGTGTACAAACAGGAATTAAACATAGCTATTGGAAACGAAGTATACAAGGAGATAACCAGTTAAAGTTTAACTGAAAAAGAGTTGGGAAAAATGAAAGAAAAAGAAATCAAGACATGAAATATGTGTCAGTGGTAGAGTTGCTAAAACTTCCAAGTCATTGTCAGATGGTGTAACTTACACAATGACATCATTGGTTTGCATATTTCTTCCGATCGATAATTTAATTTACAAAAAAAGAACCGACTACATGACATCAAACAGAATTTTGATACTTCACTAGATTTTTGTCATTTAAGTTGGGTTTACCTCGATCTACATTGAAGGGTAGCTTGATCACATTCAAACATATTAATGTAAAAAGGCAACAGAAAATAAGAAGGAAATAGAAAATATTGAAGAACAAAATGCTTGTTAAATAACATGTGTACTGGTTACTTTGTTGTTGATATATTTGTACCTTTGACAAGAGTTGTTACCGTAGTTGTAATTATATGAATAACTTCTTACCATGTAATAAAGTCATACAAGGAAAATAGATTAGATGATAATGTTTAACATTTTCTTATTGATGAACCCAGCCATCTTGAATGATTCAGCTTTTCTAATGTGCTTTTTTTTTTATCTCTTGCTTCAAATGAATTTCATCATATTCTTTTATTTGTGTTTTGTGGCTATTATGCATGTAGTGTTTGATGGGTGAAAACATTTTCTATTCTGTTCATCGTTGGACAAATTACAAGAGGTGCATGGTATGACATTATCAATATGAAGGTCATCATCACTAACACCTTTCAGCTTATTATGAAGTTTAGCTGTCATTGATAAAATCCAATAGACTTTGACATGTGTCCCTGACCCCCCCCCCCAAAAAAAAAAAAAAAAAAAAAAAATTTCTTTATTACATGGCTTGGAGGTGGAGGGGACAATGTTTCTTCCCAGGTATGTAATACTGGGTGATACAGCTACTGATGTGTCAGTTTGTTTAGCTGTCTGCCCATAAACATTTTCCTTTCCAGTTCATGACCCTTAATCAGACTTGGTACACATGTCAGGCAAGTTGTGCAGAGGTGCCTTTTCATACTTAGAACTTTCCGTATTCAGTATTTCTGTGTTACCATGGAAATGAAGTCTAGCATAAATATTGTGTAAATTGAGAGTGTGGAACCTTGGGCTACACGCATAAGTAGTAAAAATATTGAGAGTAAAGAACCGTGCAGTACTTTCATGAAGAGTATGTGCATCAGTGGGGGACTTGGGCCTGTGTCATCTCTATATGACTCTTGTCTTAAAAGAGTGGGTGGAGTATATCTTAGAATACCAAATTAAAACAGACTTTACAATAAGAAACATCCAGTATACTGTTTCTGAACGATTTAATTTTATATCCATTTTATGTAATAATCGTTTGCTTAACCAATATTTTATGCTGTATTCACACCTGTTCACTCCAGTCGATATCTTGTTTGTTGGCAGGTTGTTTTTTTGTTTCCTAGATGTACTGGTCATAGACCAGAATAGCATATGTGATGGTCTTTCATCTATAGTCGAGCGTCCGGCGTCCGTTATCACAAATTTGTTATCACTACTCCTGACCTCTCATAACAGTTTAGCCAATTTTGATCAAACTTGGTAGAAATCTTTTACAGAACCTGATATATCAAGTTTGGTTTCAGTGCTGCTTGCTAGCAACAACATGGTTGCCATAGAAGCCAGCTTAATTTTTTTTTTTTTTAAGTACAGCTTGCGCAATGTATATGACTACTTAGAATATTATTGGTACTTCTCCACTGTTACTTTCGTTGCCAGTCTTTAGTGTAAAGATATTTCTTGTAATTCTTTTGACAATGTTGAAATTTATGTTAGAAGTAAAGATAGTAGAAGAAAAATAGCAAAAGTTATAAACTAGTACTCAAGGGATCATTGTTATTCTTGTATGAAGATTTGAGGAACTTCCCATATTTGATGAAATCCCCAAGTTTTCCTTAGAAATAAAACGTATCTTTTTAGCAAAATCCAAGCTGATAGATTTTTATTTTAATCCTTTATGTCTTCTGAATATTCATTGAAAAATTTATTGCTGTAAACCGAGCAATGCGTATATTTAAGCATCACAATTTGAGAAGGAAAATTTTAGATGTTTATTGAAAGTGAGGCTTGGTATACTATGCTTGATTAAATTTGCATATGAGCCACAAAGGGTGACACAAAATATTCATTTATGTTTCAGATGAATAGAAATGCTTTGCACAGATAAGCAAGTATTGGGAAAAATCGGAATGGCATGTGAATTATCAAGTAAAGAACATGTCCGACCCGGGCATCTTGACCTTCAACTTAATGCATCATCAGTTCATGGCCAGTACCAGATTTCTCACAACATAGCTATCATGGACAAAATTCTCAGGGATTTCCGCTGTAACGATTGCCGTTTCAATAAGAATAGATATTATCGCTGCGAAATGTGTAAATACGTCGTCACATGCAATGCCATTCTTAACCTTAAAGGAGCATTTTTATATTACCAGAAAAAATACCTGGAAGCATGTAAAGAATTTGAGCATATTCTTGAAGTTGATAGGGAGAATCAAAATGCACTCTGTAATCTGCATCATGTATACCTGAAACTAGGGGACTGGGAAAGGGCAAAAGAATATGATCAGCGATATAAAAGGTGTTCTGATGACAAAAACGGAAAAGCCACCTACCTTGGAGAGCAAGGATTTGCCATTTTATTTGACTGCCACACCAAAATAAATGAGCTTGAAAGATACAGGAGGTCAGTGAAGATGTTCGAAGAGAGCCTGCTGATTTCAAAAGATTTGCTCAAAGAAGCAGGATTTCCTGAGGATCAAAAAGGTTCAGATTGGGAGCTTGCTATACTTCAGTGGGAATTGTGGTATGCCCAATCCCTGCAGAGAATGAGTAATGCATGCAGGCCAGTCATTGATAATGATGATTTAGAACATTGTTATAAAAAAGGCATGAGCACGCTAAAAAACATAATTGAAGCAAAGAAACATGGTCATCATAATCATGTAATCTCTATTGCTTATACCTGTTTAGGAAGTTTTCTATCCAAGAAAAGATGGACTGGATTAGCAAAGTTGTCTGAACAACTTGGATTTAAGACCGAGTTTGAGAACTCTGATCTGTGCTTTGTAAAAGCATTGAAAATCCAGAGAAACACGGAGGCTTTAATTCGCTATGCCCTTAGTCTCAAATTTAAGGACGTTTGTAGAGCAATAGAACACATTACAGAGGCACTTGAGATCGATGAGTCAGCGGACGGAAACTGGTTTGCATGGTCTGTGAGCTCTGAACTTCATGTTTATCATGTAGAAAAGTACACACCATTCACAGATCCGGAACTACTAAAACTAGCCATAAAACATGGAGAAAAAGGAGCAAGCAAAAACCAAACAGCAAATCTGTCTGTGACTCTGGGAAAGGCCTATCATTACCTAGCACGAGATCATACGCCTGATAAAACAGAAAAACAAAACCTATATTTGAAAGCTCTCGAACATTTTCTCCATGCTCTACAACATCTAGACGGTGATAAACAGGATTCAGTGCACATAGCACATGGAAAATGTTTGCTTGACATGGGGCAGTATCGTCCGGCCTTGGAGTCCTTTAAACGAGCTGTCGAGTTAGGTTTAGATGCCAGAAGAAGAATTTCATCCAGTTATTCTTCAATGATGAAATGCTATATGAAGGTACTTGAAGAGGAATCAAATGAAACAGAGAAATACAATTTGCTGGAAACAATTTCATATTGGTTACGTGTAGGTGCAACAAAGGGAGATCTTATTCAGCAAATGAATCCTCTAAAGGGGAAGACAGCAGTGACAGATCAAAACAAAAGTCAGCAAGTTCGTGTCGTTTCAAATGAGAACAGAAATCTTTCAGAGAACCAAGAAAACGAAAGAAAAAGGCCGAGGTCCTTCACCTCAGTTGATGACATTCCCAGTTGTAAACGAGGAGATACTATAAACAGTGTCCGCACAGCCACTGATCATACCGGCATACCAGATGAGGATAAAGTTGTTTCAGACGATAAAACTGCAGTAAATTTGGATGCAAATGATGGTCAGACAGGTCCTGTGGGTTACTTGAACAGAAATCAGGAAAATCGTTGGAGTCATGATCATATCGGTGGGAAAAATCATGTGACATCAGAAAAGGATGAGTGTTCTAGAAAACTGCGAAGGCAGAGATCACGGTCTGAAACCTTAATAGACAGTCTCCACGATGGGAAAGAACCAGGAGACAATATGACAAGTGATACTACTTATTGTCAATTCACAGATAGGGAAATTTCCAAGGTGGTCATTTTAGACTGCAAAAATGCTGTGAGAGGAAACTGTCCAGACAACGAAAAAAATGTATATTTTTCAGACAGAGATACAAAAGACGATGATGCTAGACAAAGGAAAGAATGTCCATGCAGAAAGAAATTTATAGATAAAAAGACGGGTTATAACAATCAAAAGGAGTCTTCAGACTGGCAGACCATTAGTCCCAAAGCACTGATAGAATTAATCAAATTTCTTCTCAGAAAGAAGACAGATAAGCCAGAGAAATTGATTAGCTGGTGTATATCCTCTGAAAATCTGAAGAATTTTCCAGATACTGTCCTTGATATTCTTCTCCTTATTGTCCCTTTTCAGGATAGGGCTCTAACTGAAGATTGCCTAAAACATCTGTATGATCAGTCCCACCTTTCACCACCAAAGAGAAATCGAGACAGAATTGGCACGGGAAACCAAAGTCTTTGCCATATGGATAAATTGCTTAGATCTTGGTACGTTGTTGAAATAGCAGACCGTATTATTGAAATCCAATGCAAACGATGCAAAAACAGCAAACTTTGGAAAGAAGACTGTGGACATGGATTGAATCACGTTGCCTTATACTCCATGATAGCTAAGTATTGTCCATCTTTTGCAATGGAAATTTCTGATCATTTGATGACCCATGATGTCAGGCTAGCACAAATATTATTGGAGGCTTTCCAGAAGAAATGTGTTTCTCTTGCTAGCCATGATAATAACGAAATCATAGAGCAGCATATTATGGCCTGTATATCTGACCTCCACTACCAAGCTTGTTGGCTGCGGTCAGACAATATATCAGTGCAACACATAATGAAGCATGACATTCCCTACAGGAAAGGACGTCATCCACAATATCAGATTGCCTTAAATAGGTGTTTGAGTATAAGAGAAGATAGAGAAGATGCACTTAACCAGCTTGTTAGAATTAGCACTGTCGACGAAGACTCGCACATGAAATTGGTGAAGTGGCAGAACACACGTGATACTATCTATTTCAACTACTGCAGGGCAGAAAGTGTGTCCATCCTCCCCTCTAAAATACCTGTAAAGGAGAGACTACCTAAACGAAGATTTCCCAAATATGAATATGACTTCCTGGTCATGAATAGCGATGAAGACAATGACTGGGTCAGGTTTGAACTCCTACCAACACTAGAAGGAAGGTATGGCTTTAAGGGCTGTTTCCAAAAGCGAGATTACATGCCCGGGACAACCATTTTGAAGGAATTCGAGAATAAAGTAAAGGAAAGTTCTAAAGTGCTTTTGGTACTTACAGAAAAATTTAAGAACGATAATTTCTGTTGTTTTCAAATGCATTCAGCTCTGATGAAAAAGCTATTCATTGGCACAGGCAAGATCATTCCTTTGGTGGCAGCGTCAGGAGATGAAAAGGCTATTTGTGAAAAGGTCATCCCAGAAGAGCTTCAGCATATTGTATGTTTTTTTGTAAATAGGTTTGACTGGGAAAAACTCGTGAGGGCGATCGAAGATTAGTAGATATAGGTTCAATTAAAAATGAGCTTTTAGAAAATATTGTACAGGGAGTCATATAAATGTTGCAAGTTCAGTTGGATAAAGTCTTTTGTTGGTTTAATATTCTACATTAGATTTTTAGGATTAAAGATACCATTAGAAAAACCTATGTGCCATTTCTGACCAGTGACACTTGGATAAAATCATTAAGTATTTAGAAAACTACTAGAGTTTGATTCCAAATGAAATACAATGCATCAACTGCTGCTTTTCATCCCAAAATGCGAGTTAATACTTGTGCTGGTTTCCTTATTATGTTTCCCCGACGTGAACTCAATAGCATAGACCCCCCCCCCGCACACACACACTTCCTTTAACAGCGCTTGAGATCGGTTAGTGAATACAAGAATTACTTCCTGCCAGACTTGGCAAATCTTTATATCAGGTACTTTAAAAATTGGAAGGGGATGACATCACCAAACATAAGACATGGTTTCCCAGAGTGTATTAGGATACAATCATTTAAAATTGGTTTTCAATGTCATAGCAAGGACTTCTGTAAACGGGATTATGACTTACAAATAAGATAGTAAACAGTTTAGTGTGGAGCCTTCCGTTGATTATTTGATTAATGTTTAACAGCACGGCAAAACATGAAAAGTTACAGCGTACCGAGTCAAATAAAATAAATTAATTTATTTGATACTTAGAGCTAAGAGGGGAACAGGCTGATTCGGACCAAATGTCAGGCTGATTCGGACCATGTGAAATATTATTTAGCTTCGTCTTGGATTTAAAAGCGATATTTACATTTGTTTTAAATAAGATATTTCTCATTATTTCCCATGTACGTTCAGCAGTTCAAATCTTTATTTAATGAAACAAAACCCCGATTTTACGCGAGATAATGGCGTGATGTAATCTTGTTTATCTTGCATCGGCAAGTTAATAGTGAAATACTTTCAAAGCAGCTCATTCACCTTTGTGCACATATATTTCTTGGGGGGGGGTATCTCCATTGAAAGATGAAATATATTTTACAAATCTTTGTTTCTAGCACAGTTTGTTATTTGTTTTCTGTGAATTCATAATGAGTGATTTAATATTATGCAAATTATTAACTGCAAAACATCGCGAAAACATGGCCCATGCAGTAACATTTATTCGTATCTCTCTCTCTTTCTCTCTCTCTATATATATATATATATATATATATATATATATATATATATATGCCTGATTTATTTTAGTAGTTATAACTGTTTTCGCAAACATAGTAAGAGAATGTAATATAAATTTACCCATGGTTTTTATTGATTTTTCATGCAAATCGTGCTTTCTTTGCATTATATTTGCTCCCAAAATTGTTGTATAAAGAGTCGTTGATGAGTAACACAATATTATAATGTACTTTACTGTTATCGTTAAATTTTATCTTTTGAGTAAAATCTCGAACCAGTAAACCACTTATTTTCATTTTAACCTTTGAAACAACTGAAAATATTTCATTTAAAGCACATATTCAACACATTAAATATTGATTTATGAATAGATATTTTATTATATTAAACATATATAATATAGTAACACTTCCGTGTAGCCAAAGATCACAAAGTTATTTTAAGTCAGCGTTATATTTTGTGTTTTAGAATGGTATTAAATTCAGTCAATTGGCAAATGACATCAATAGTGCTTTAATTATATCGGCGTTGATCAAACAGGTTTTGCCAATTCACTTTCAGTAATGTGTGCATACAATTAAATAATAATACATTATAAATTCAGCTAATGAAAATAACTTATGGTGTTCATTGTTTTAGTATATAAGGTTTATTTAGTATAAAGATAAATTCTACACAAATCTACCTTTAAAAAAAAGGCATTAACATACTCGGACCAGTACATGTATATAGAGACGAAAAAAATCTAACCAAAACATTAGCATACCGAGACCAATATATATATATATATATATATATATATATATATATATATATATATATATATAGACGAAAACACATTAACTACATGACCACTGTTTTCACGATTGTTTTTCGGTTTTATTAATTTTATTATTTCACAATACAATAAAGTAAACTATTTAAATTTTGCACAAAGGTGCATGACATAAACAGTCTTTCATCATTTCATTTCATTATATATAACAATGCCATTATCTCATGTAAAATCGGGGTTTGTTTCATTAAATGCACATTTGGACCGCTGAACGTACATGGGAAATAATGAGAAATATCTTATTTTAAACAAATGTAAATATCACTTTTAAATCCAAGATGAAACTTAATAATATTTCACATGGTCCGAATCAGCCTGGCATTTGGTCCGAATCAGCCCGTAATTTGGTCTGAATCAGCCCGTGATTTGGGCCGAATCAGTCACGGTCCAAATCAGCAATGGTCCGAATCGGCCAGCATTCAGCTAAAAGAAATCCTGGTTCGATAAAATTTCAAAGCCCCCCCTCCCCCCCCAAAAAAATATAAATGATCGGTCCCTGAAGTGTCTAGCTCCAAGACACACCATGGGGGCCGACCCCGCCTGATCTGGGCAGGATTCTTGCATTGTAGGTGACTAAGTATCATGTAATTAGATCTTTTTTTGAATATTAAAATTGTTGCTCAGCTCACCCTTGCAGGACTCACAGTACTAATTCAACTCCCATATTAAACCTATGGAAACACCATCATATGAAAAATTCAATAACTTTAAATTTCTAAATACTTGTAGGGGTATTTAAAAAGTTCTGAATATTAGTGCACTATACAACAAAGTTCTTTTTGTGTGAACTGAACATAAGTGTATCCCCTCAAGATGTTCATCATGCACCTCTACACACTTTCTCAGTCTGATTATCCAGATATTAAATTCTGTATTCACATTTTGGTATATTGTGCATACACTGGAAAACTGCAATTCCAACCACATGGCAGCTTTCAAATCGTCTGCACATATGCAAATCTTTGATAATGGGGTTCAGCCAAATATCACTTGGAGCTAAATCAGGGCTGTATGGACAATGTGGCAAAGTTTGGATGCTGTGCTCCTTCAGGAGGTCAGTCATGACGGCAGATTTATGCACCAGTGTGCTGTCATGAAGTAGATGGATACCTCGGGTACCGGTGCACAGAATTATGGTTCGGTAGATTTCAACAACTTTTGGCAACACTTTGGAGACATAAAAATGTCCAGTGACACTAGCAGAGTCAGGCACATGTACCTGGACGACCGGGCCTTTTGCATCGAAAAATAATGTGTTTAAAACTCTCTTGACAGTCTGACTTCTTTGAGCGATTTGTGGTATTGGCTCTTTTTCTCCGATTCAAATTTTTTTATATTGAGTCGGGTTCAGAAAAGTAAATTAGGTGTTTTATCACTCAAATGTCTCTGCTCCTCTTTTCATATTTGGCGAGGTGTTGTTTGGTGATTTCAACCCGAGTCAGATTTTGATCTGCCGTCAACAAAGGCTAATCCCATCATGCACATACCTTTTTGAGTTTCAAATGATCTTTAATATATTATTAACAGCTGACAAGTTGATGTCCGTGATAATAGAAATATATCCAACTGCCAACTTCACAGCATCCACTTCCCTCTCACCAATTGCAGACAACAATCTTCCAGAACATGGGTCATCTTATATGGATTCACAGCCATGCATCTTTCAAACGATGAAACTCAAAATTGTAAGACACAACAGGCAATTACATCTGTAAACTTTATCCAAGTCGGCCTTGATATCAGTCAGAGAGTACCCAAAGAGCGCCCAGAATTTATAGTATGCTTTTTGCTCATTAGCAGGATTGTTTCTCCGACAACATTTTTAGGTCACTGTCATTTATCTATATGTTATATCACACGCATATATCTGCAGGTGTCCCGTGTGCTGAATGTGCATCTGCATACCATTTTATAGAACGTTATTTTATCTATCGATCAGCGTTAAATTTATTGACAGGTTAAAGAAACAAAAAATATATAACAAAATGTTTAGAACTTTTTAAATACCCCAGTTATATATGTCAGTATACACCCATCCTTGGTGGAAGCTTCTGCGTGGAGAAAACCAAATGATCCATGGCATTTTGTTGTTGTTGATCAATATATGTTTGAAACATGTTTTCCACTCTGCACCTAAAGAATGAGGTGCTAATTTCAGTACTGAGTGTTCTAAAATCAAGTCTGTAAAAGGACTAAAACTGCATCAATAGAACATTGTCTCTTTTTTTTTTCTTTCACTCACAAATAGGGTAAGCCCTCAAAAGATTCTATTAACTAAAATTATACTTTTCATTAGGAACCAATCATGACCCTCCAAACCCATATACACTCTATTTTATGTTCACCTATTTCTAGACTGGTTCCCATTATTCCATATAATTAGTATGGTGAGTGCTGCAAGGTTCAGTTATGTTTTGTATTCATGCAAACGGTTTGTGCTCGTCCATGCCTATTTTGCCTTTCTGGGAGTATTTGTAGTATGATTTCCTCCACCACATCAATCAATATTACTATCTAGGTTTGGATGTCACACACAACCTAAATCTTATTCAAGTATAAAATCATCCAATTTAATGGGATGCATGTTTAGTCTGACTTGGTTCCCAAGTAATGAAACGGTTTACATTTTGATTTTAAGGCAACTTGTGCAACCTGCAACTAGGGTGGCTATTCATCCAGTTTTATACTGGACAGTCCACTTTTCAGCCGGTCTGTCTCCTTAACGTGATCAATTTTGTGCATGTGCAAAGGAGTGTCTGGTATTTTGGAGTTCCGTCAGTGGATACTCAACCTGCAACAGTTAGTATTTGTCTTAACTAAGATTTACTAAAATATGAAATAGAGATTGCCAAAAGCTAATGTGAAGTGAATCAAATTCTTCCCTAGGTTTACCAAGTCAGTTTATTTCTTTTATTAGATCATATTTGTATTATCTGTACATAGTTTCTTCAAAATTTTCTACATGTTGGTTTTTTTGTTCAGTTTACAATGTTTCATAACAGTTTTGTTTCACTTGAATAATATATATATTTTCTAAGAAAAAGAAGAAACTGTTGCAATTGAAAACTATTTGTCACATCTTTTGACTTGAGTATCTCCCATAAATATAGCCTGACAAGAATGACCGGTCATTTTCACCTTTAATTAGAACAGATTTTATGGCTTAGTCCACTCCAGAAAAGGTGTAGTGATGTTTGCATCATGCAAGCATGCATGATGGGTATGAGGTAATTCGTCCAAATCATGCACAGATGATACATGCATGTCAATTCCTATTTTTCAAGTGAAATCTGCCCACTGAAATGTCAAATGGATCATTCCTGTCAACCTATATAAGAGGATGATGTAATTGAGGGAAAGTCTGAATAACAAGGACATGTATTATATTCAAATAGATAGAGAAGTATTAAATTTGTATGTTAACCTACCTCATTGCTCAAGTTCTGCATAATTTGTTAATTATTTTAATTGATGAGAGAGTGTAGTGTACATATTTTTTAATTGCATTATTTGAATTCAAGCATATTTTTTGTTATCATGTGTCTTATTCCAAATGCTCAAATTTTGCCTGTCTTAAAATTGGTTTCCACAGATCAGAGAAATATATAATCTATGCAGATGTAAAATTTTAATTTCATACTTTAAAACATTTTTTGTTTTTTGAGGGGAGGGCAATTTTACACATGTATTTTAAGATAGAGTAGGATTTTATTGATTAATCAACCTCACACCTTAAATTTTGCATGTCTGTATTTGCACTGATCAAAAATATGTACAATTTCAAGCTTATATTTATAAATCATATTTTAATATTTATGACTATTTGTAATCTTTGAAGTATTATTTCATTGAGTAACCAATCCCCACTGGTCAAAGTTTGCATGTCTTAAAGCGGGCTTCCACTAATCAGAGAGCTGTATAATTTCAACTTCCTATTTTTCTGTCAATACTCTTGAATATGTATGCATGCATCTTTTATCTTTAAAGCAGTCTTTGATTGATTGATCTTCCCAGCTCTCTTAAATTTTGCAAGTCTTAAAATTTAACTCCATAGGTAAGAAATGTGTATAATTTCAAGTTTATATTTATAAATCCAAAATATTGTCTGTGTATGAAAATGTAATATCAAGTCAGTATTATGTTGAGTTTTCATGAAATTTATTAATGTTTTTTTATGATGCATATGCCATTGCTTTTATTTCAAATTATATTGCAAAGATATAAATGTATTTTATTTGTTTGCGTAACATCTTTGTTATTTGTAAATGCTAACACTTTAGATTTAAAAAGTTGACTGAGAAATGGCAAAGAAATCACAATACAAATCCTTATAGTTTGTATTAGCAGTTTGATTTAACCATACTTAGCACAGTCAGGGAGAAATTCATAAGCACGATACTTGTGACAAGTATGAAAAACACAGGTGAAATGGTTTTAAAAAACGTATGAAATTCATGCAAATGTTCTTTTGCAATCTGTAACTAAAGTTCTAAAGAACAACAAAATCCTCACAAACAAGACATAACTCCTACATTTGAAAGAGTTTATAACCATATGTAACTGAACATCTTTAATGTGGTGATGTAATAAAGATTAAATACAATCTTACGATTCTTTACCATCTTAGAAAGCACACAATATGCTGGATTTTTAAATGTTGACGCATGTTTCCCTTAAAAAGCATAAAAATTAAAAAGCAAAGAATTTGTCCTTTAAATTTCCTTAACATTATCTGGTTGAAAAATACAAAGATATACGGTTATTTGAGGCGAGCAACCCTAATGGACGTTTATGAATGGTAAAGCCTAATGGACGTTTTGGAATGGTAAAGCGTATGTACAAAATGATCCTGCAGCCTTGCAACCTCAGAGATTCATTTTTTCATTATATAAAGGCAATAAATAGCCAAACTGTTATATCAGTTCTTGTACAGACATGATTCTACTTGAAGAAAATTAATCTTTAAAGGTTATAGAGAGGGAGAGAGAGAGAGAGAGAGCGAGAGAGAATATTTGGAACTTCTTGGGTATCCGGCGCCTATCAAAGCCTATGTCGGTGTATAAGTAGAGTTCTTTGTCATTTAATAATTGTTCACTAATGTTTATGAAGCACTCCAATGTTTATTGTTTGTATGTTTTTGGGTTGTTCTCTGAAAAATAGTTCGTACCCCGCCAGTGTCGTAGCACGAAATTCTGCCATCCCCTTCCGAAAATCTTAATTCTGGGGCCCCCTCCTGTACTCCACCCTAATATAGAGTAATGGATCAATTAAAAATCAAAACAATCATATAGATACAGTGCACATTTAAACGAAAGTGGGCCTCGTTTTAAAACCACCACTTCGCCAACTGGACTCAGTACTATAATTAGTCCACGACATTGATGTTTCCCAGAACCTAAATACGTCTATTTGGATGACCTGGGTGGATTTTGGTGGTAAGACAATCTTTTTAAATAGTTCCCGATATCAATTTAAAATTGCTTTAGGGGGTTGAAAACAACTGAGACCTTATTTTGAGAGGTGAGAATTTTATTTATCCTACAAGAGGTATCCATTTGAATCAAGTTTCACCATACCTTTTACTTATACTTAGGTAAATTATAATTTTAGTATTGCCTGAATTAGGATTGTTTATAGCAAATTTAATATGCAAGATAGCTTCCAAAATGATCTCGTGTGTTATGCATGTATATTTGATTTATGTCATGTTCATTTACATTATTATTCTAATGGTATGACAGTTATGAAGCAATGTAAATGTTAACATGTTCAAGAGACTTGATTTACTCATTATTTTTTATATTTCTTCTTAGTACAAATACACTTGAACCTCATCATGTAAAGTAATGCAAGTTATTTAGTATGTTTTATGTTGCTTTTGCATCTTCTTTATTTTTCAAGTAAGGCCAAGCTAGCTTATGGCATGCATCAACCATCAATGTTTGCTATTTAACCTTCTAAAAAACCATTGGACCAATTTAATCTTTAGCAAAGAGCATTCCAGCACAAATGCCTTTTAAGTTTGTACAAATGATGCCAAATCAAATATGGTCACCATCACTTAAAATAGAAGAACTTTTAAACATCTTCTCAAAAACTGCTAAACAGAATTTGACCAAATTTAATAGAAAGCACCCTGGTATTAAGGCCTTCGTTTTTGTACAAATGATGTCGTTCCATCGTCAATTTTGGCAGCTGTTTGTAAAAACAGGAAAAACTTGTAAGCGACTCCTTCTGAAAAACCGCTCAATAGAAATGCAATAAATTTGAAAAAAAGCACTCCAAATGTTAAAAATTGTGCTGATCTGTCATCAAATATGGGCACCGTTTCTAAAAACAGGAAAAATATCCAACTTGAAACGACTTCTTCTGAAAAATCTCTCAGCAGAATTTCACTTAATTTTAAAGCACTCCAACATAAAATCTGTTAACATTTTACAAATGATGCCAATCCGCCATCACGTACGACCACCATTACAAAAAAATAGAAAAAGTTTTAAACAACTCCAAAATCACTTAAAGAGTTAATGTTGACATCTGACAAAAACCCTGGCATAAAGGCCTTTCAGTTTTGTAAAAATTATGCCGATCCACTGTCAAATATGGCCACCATTACTAAAAAATAGAAGAAAAAACTTTTGACAACTTAATCTCAAAACCCACTCAATAGAATTTGACCATTTGACAGAAAGCATCCTAGCATGATGGTCTTTTGGATTATACAATCGATGCTGATCTACCATCAAATATGACCACCAATACTAAAATATAAGAAAAAAATTGAATGACGTACTCTCCAAAACCGCACAACAGTAGAATTTAACCAAATTAGACAAATCATCAGGGCATGAAGACCTTTCAAGATTATGTAAATCATGTTGATTTGCCATCAAATATGGCTGAAGATGCAAAAGTAGAGAAACCTTGAAACAACTGTTTTCATAACATATGCAATCAACAGAATCCTACAAACCTCGATTTCTTGGCCTACTATGCTTGCATTTGGCTATTGGGCATATGTGAGCTAAGTGAGCAATTTCAGGCCCACTTTGAACTCTTGTTATATTTATGTTTGTACATAATTTCATGCAGAACTCTCAGTAACTTCCTATCTGTTGGGCTGTCAATGATCATATGATGTACATGTATGTTGAATGCTGTCTATAACTATGTTCTGATGTAATCAGTGGTCATGTTTAAAATTGTAATTTGTAAGTTTCCTGTGAGATAAAGATGTTATCATTTTATGTAATTGTTGAAAACAATTGTTCAGTTGTTAACTGATGGTGTATCTGATGTGATTCATCTAATACAATCATGGTTTCTTATAGTTGTTACGACTCTATGGTCTAAAAAAATGTAACAGAAAGAAAGTGAAACCAACAACTCAAGTAAAAATCAACAAGCAATTTATTTCTAGATAATTAAAATGAAAAATCAAAAAGACACTTATAGTAATGTGTATTAAAATCCAAATAATCCAATAAGAATTAGTGTCCTAATCACAAGTCCTAAATATAGAATGTTCCGAATTCACGGCTATATCCTTGAATGTTATGATGTGCCAATGGTCTTCAAAGTCCTGATGTACTAGTAGTCTTTAATGTGCTGATGTCAAAATGAAGTACTCCAAAATATCTCTGAATAAGTTCACATAAATTCCAAAATCATCAATCAAAAATCCAAAATCCAAAAGTTTATGAGCACTGTTACAATCCAATGAATATTTAAAATAAATCCTCTTAGAATTTTGAATGACTTTTCACAACTGTAATAGCTCTTTACAAGACTGATACAAATGCCAAAACTGAAAAACTGTCCACTAAACATGGTATATATAAAGATTGGTCACATAACAGAATGTTCTAGAATATGTGTCATCTTAATGGAATTTTACTTGTATGGACATGACTTTTTACACATAACTCTAAGGATTTTCCAGTTTTATCTGTAAACAAAATCAACCTTGACCTCAAATTCAGTAAACATTTTGTTTATCAAAACTATCCTTTTGCTCAAATCTGAAGTAAACAACCTAATTCAAGGACACTAGTTAAACATATTTTTCCTGATGAACAACATTAAGATTTAAGCAAATATTAAAGTCAAGAAACATTTATAATTTCCTAAAATATCTATAATATTATATAAACATCATACATAACACCTCCCCTCATAAAGAAAAAGAAAGATTTATGCAATAAAGCTTTCTTTTGAATATACATCTAATACTAGAATAACCAAAATTACATAAGAAAATGTTTTATGATACTGAACTTAATTACATCAAGCAATATAAGATTTCTATGCACGTGAAAGTGCATCTGCAATCACATTGTCTTTTCTACTGATGTGTTTGATATCAATATTATATTCCTGCAATATTAAACTCCATCTCAACAATCTCCGATTTTTATCTTTCATTTTGTTGATGAAAGTAAGGGGATTGTGATCACTGTACACAATAATTGGAGAAAGAGCTGAGGTAACATACACTTCAAAATGCTGTAAAGCTAATATCAAAGCCGAACATTCCTTCTCAATTGTAGAATAATTTTTCTGGTGTTTGTTTAGTTTTTTAGAAAAATAACACACAGGGTGATCCACACCACTTTTGTCTTCCTGAATCAATACTCCACCAACCCCTACATCACTTGCATCAACAGATAATTTAAATGATTGGCTGAAATTTGGTGCAGAAAGAACTGGTGCATTCTTAAGCATGGCCTTTAACTTGTCAAAAGATTCCTGACACTTGTCAGACCAATGAAATTTGGTTTTCTTACTCAATAAACTTGTTAAAGGTTCAGCAATTTTGAAAAAATTTGAACAAAATTTCCGATAATGTCCAGCCATACCTAGAAATCACATCAGTTGCTTTTTACAAATTGGTACTTGAAATTCAGAGATAGCTTTGACCTTAGCTTCTATAGGTTTAACTTGACCTTGTCCCACAATATGTCCTACAAATGTGACACAAGCATGGCAAAACTCACTTTTGCTCAAATTATTTGTCAGATTCGCATCGCTGAGTCGATCAAAGAATTTTCGAATGGTTTCCAAATGATCTTCCCAGGTGTTGTTGTAGATAATGACGTCATCGATATAAGCATCACAATTATCAAGACCAGATGTTATCATGTTCATCAGACGTTGAAACGTTGCAGGCGAATCTTTCATTCCAAACGGCATGACTTTATATTGATAAAGTCCATCTGGAGTTACAAATGCTGAAATTTCTTTTGCCCTTTCCGTCAGTGGAATTTGCCAGAATCCTTTTAAAAGGTCAAACTTGGTGAAATATTTCGCATTTCCAATTTTATCAATGCAATCGTCCATTCTTGGGATTGGAAATGAATCTGTTTTGGTGACACTGTTGACTTTTCTATAGTCAGTACACATATGGAAAGTATTATCTGGCTTGGGAACAAGAATACAGGGTGAACTCCAGTTACTTTTACTTGGTTCTATGAAATCATTCTCCAGTAAATACTGAATTTCTTTCTTCAAATAGTTCTGTTTGAGAGGATTCATCCTAATTGTGTCCAGACTGATATCATCCATTCCAGAGCATGGGAATAATACCAAGTATACAAAGTCTGAGAGTAAAAAGATGTAATCCTTCTGAGAAACATCTGAATGGTTAAACATTATCCAAATATGAAGAGATTAGAGGTAATTGATGAATTGACAGAACAGAGATAACCACACCAACTAATTAATATAGCAGTTTTAATTACAAATACTTTTTTTTCTTTTGAAAAGTTGAGCAAGTTATTATAGAATAATTTCATTTAATGGTGAAATAATTAAATAAAACTACATGAAAGATACATGAATTATTACTGAATGCAGGTCCAGACTTGCATTCCTTCGTAAAAAGCAGGGTCAGGTATCATTATGTGATAATGCATACACGGTATGGCGTCAGATTGGTCAACATTCCATTGGAATTTCTCATGTAGATGATGATTCAAAAAGACATATATATGTACTATATATGTCCTAATTGACTTAGTAATTCATAAAATCTTTTATTTTGATAGCACAAACATGCAACAGATGGTCTTGGTGATTACTCAGTAGGTCTTCATAATAATGACCCTCTTTATTTTGAACTCTTGTGCATAACCGATGCCTCTTATGTAACCCATAAAACAATCAAGGTAAAGATCATCATTGTCACATCATACTGTTAACCACAACAAATTTTGCTTTTATCAGATGTTGTTTCATTATGCACTGCATATAGAGATATGGTTACATGTGTCCATTGCTTCATGCATTACTTGTTTTGCATGAAATTATGGCCAGATTTCAAGAATCTTTTGGCATCAGCTTTTTAGGTGATAGAACATGCACTGAATTCCCCAGGTAGGAGTGACTTACTGTCAGATATCTGCATAGTACAATATGAAACATATTCTAAATAACTGATACGACAAAATTGTACTTATTAATCTGAACTATGAAGAACTGCTTCGCATGCTAAATTCTGTACTCTTGCATAGTTCATAAGCAAATTCAAATGGGCATTGATGGCATTCACTTGCTGAATTCTGTACTCCTGCACAGTTCATAAGCAACTTCAAATGGGCATTGATGGTATTTGCATGCTGAATTCTGTACTCTTGCACAGTTCATAAGCAACTTCAAATGGGCATTGATGGTATTTGCATGCTGAATTCTGTACTCTTGCACAGTTCATAAGCAACTTCAAATGGGCATTGATGGTATTTGTATGCTATCCATAATAAAGATGTCTTAGTTGCTACATAAGGCACATAGTTATCAGCAATTCTGGAAATAAAAATAACATCGCAATTTATTATTTTACATTTGCCTCATGGAGCTGTTACTGACCTTTCATCATGTCTTTATTAAATGTGTTTCTACTATTCATATACTATTTACCCAAACGTCTTAAAAATTTACTTTTTATATACAATATGGCAGACAGTTGTTGACAGCAATACACATTTTTGAAAAATATAAATTGATATTTATAATATTATAAAAATTTCTCGTATTAGGAAATCAATTTCTGATATTAAGAAATGTTTTCCGAATAATATAAAACAATTTCCCAATAATAGAAAACAAAAAAAAAAAAAAGCATTTTTTAACTCTAAACAATAAAAATATTTTTCTATTTACACAGACACACGCACACACATATATATATATATATATATATATATATATATATATATATATATATATATATATATATTAGAGAGAGAGAGAGAAGTGGGAAACATTGCAAAAAATGTTTACACATCCCGAGTGAAATACGTCCTTATATTTGCTTACAATGCTTACAAAAACATAGATTTTCTTTATATTATATATTTATATATATATATATTTAAGGCAAAATCTGTCGATCTGCATGGATATTTTTCTCCATTCTGTACCTATGCGATTATTGACAGC
Organism: Margaritifera margaritifera; assembly: GCA_029931535.1. Taxonomy (NCBI): domain Eukaryota; kingdom Metazoa; phylum Mollusca; class Bivalvia; order Unionida; family Margaritiferidae; genus Margaritifera; species Margaritifera margaritifera. The sequence continues at coordinate 404,139 of JAQPZY010001440.1, read as the reverse complement.
ATTACTGCATCGATAAAAAGAGGAAAAGTTTTAGGGCAGAGACCTTTTACAAATTTAGCTTGTACATGTGCTTTAGAATGTGCATTATGTGAAATTAATGACTATTTTTAAACGAAAATGAAGACATCTTTATTTTTTTTAAAACAAATTTCTTGTGCAGATTGATACAGTAAACATTGTTTGGGGTGGGGGTACTGCAGAAGCATCACAGAGTGATCATATCAGACAGATTTCAGAGTGTAATATCTTTAAACAAAACATTTTTTTAATGATTGTTAGTTTACTTGTATGAATTTTGGTCCTTTACTTTGTTTATTTCTGCAATCAAATGTGAAATTTTGGCCTTGGCAAATTTGCAGTTTAGGGCAGTAAAAGACCCAAATTTTGAATTTTAGTTTGCAATCAACACTCATCAATGCCTAAATTCTCCATCGTTTGCAAACATGATTATGACTGTGTTGAGAGCTAAAATCACTACTGAAACAATTTTATTACAATAGGTAATCAAGATTTTTCCCTAAAAATGCGTCCTTTTGTCATAGAATATAAAAGGTACACAATGCTGTATGGGTGACATTAAATATCAAATTGCAAGAGGCCATGTAAGTTTAGTCACTAATAATTTGCATACTTCACGTGGAAAACTAATTTTACCAACGTTAATACCTGAAGCCCACTTTGTGCTGTTTTGGAGTTCATTTTTAGTCATTTTTTAAATAGTGCCTCCTTGTAGATTACATAAATGTGTATTAGAGGGAGTGTACAGTCTTCACAGATTTTCAAATCTGTTCATCCTAGTGTGTGTGTGAGAGAGAGAAAGAGAAGAAAAAGAAAAGTGAAACAGGTGTAAATATGGAAATAAATATTTCAATAGCATGCATATGGGGAGATATATTGCTAAACGGGAAGAGAAAGAAGTTCAAAAAGTGATGTCACCACCATGTTGATAAAAGTGGTATCACCACTATGGCAGTATGATATTTTTCCAATTGATATATTTCAGTATCTCTTTTACAGTGAAACCTCTCAAGACTAAAATCCTTTGGGGTGAAACAGCATTTCTGGTATTGAGGGACCCTATATATTCATTTAAGAACGAGATGTGGTCTGGTGTCTTCTCATATAAAAGCAAATGTTTTCAAGTTTTGATAAATATAGTTACCAGTCAATGTTTAAAATATATATCTGTAATAACTGGGAATGAATCTGATCTCTTTTAGGTTTTATTTCACTCTGTATCACATGCTGAGTTAGAGGCTATTGAAATTAAAGAAGACAAAATTTCATGAATCGTTTGCAAGGGGATATTGTTTACTAAATAATTGTATTAATATTCGCAATATACTTTATATATAAAGTATCTTACTTGTTGAAGAAGACGTATAGTTTATTAAATCAGATATCGCATACTCTGTATAAAGAACATAAAGTAAAAATGACTGCCATAGACAAAGTCTATTTCTGGGCTATAATGGGTGACAGTAAGTGTGAAAAAAGAAATTAATCATGCAAAGGTTCTTATCATGCTGGATCAAAATGAAACAAGTAGTTTATAGATGAAGCAAAATACTAGAATAATACTTAAATCCATATTTATTGAGAAATCTCTTAAGTCTGCAGTTTAGCGGCAGTTTGATTTGCAGTTTTATGCTATTGGAATATGACTTCCTGGAATAAAATGAAGGCCCATATTTTTGTTCTGAAAAAAATGTCTCTATCTGCATTGCTTGAAAGATCCCACTTATGGTAATATGTAAAATAAGCTGATCCCCAAAGGGAAACCAAGATACCTTTAACTCTCTCTGAATTTTTAAGAGAAGAAAATAACTGGATAAAAAACAACTTTAATATAAATCAGTATTTATCAGTTTTAATATTGATATGTAACAATGAGATGACCTAAAAAATTATATAAAGTCAATGACTGTTGTGGATTTCCTGACTTGGCTCAAGTGCCTCTCAATATAGGGAGAAGAAATAATTAACTGACTCTTTTTGATGTACTTTTATAATGAAAGCAATTGTTTGAATTAGTATCATCGAAGTATGGATCTTGAAAACATTTAAGAAAGTAAAATGAATTTTGAAAATGGATAATTTTACATAGATATTACCAAAGATAAGATGACTGCAATTCAAAATCCCTCCTCATCAAATACATACACAGATGTGCATCTTGGCAGACAAGACTTTACCAAAAGCCAGTTGTATTTGTATAGAACAAATTTGCTGACATTAGTTTACTTATTCGGGATCTGGAGAGTTGCATACAAGTTCTTCGTTCATAATCTCTGCAATTCATCCAAAGTCCTAAGAAAAACAATATATTTTATCAATATATGCTATATAATTGATTAATCAAATTTTTTTGCCAACATGAAAAGGAAAAGATATGGCTTTCATAAAAAAAGTGGATCGCTTACCAAGATCAACTCTTCATCATTTGTTTTATATATATATATATATATATATATATATATATATATATATATATATATATATATATATATATATATCAGACAAACAAATGATTATGAGGTGATCTTGGTAAGTGATCCACTTTTATTACCATTAGGCATTAGTTGATACAAATGTATTTGCCAAAATTATGTGGAAAGGAATGAACATCTTCTCATCAATGGACATTATTGTGCAGTCCTTCAGATTGGAATGCTTGTGTTATCAGATATCAGATATCCAGAGATATATTAAACATGTCCATAGACCCTAAAGTGAATCGCATGGCTGGATGGAAGCTATTATTAGGTTCAAAGAATTATCTTCCGAAGAATACACTGACATATATGGGTGTTTTCTCGATGCCCAAAGATATACCATTTACAATGTATAATGCTGCTCATTAAGCACAAATTAAAACCCTGCTGACTCCAATTAAAACAACAGGACTGGCTTTGCACCCTGTTGACACCTAGTAAAACAGCATAACGTCTGTCACATTGTGATTTGGGACCTGGATTTTGCACCTTCAAATTACACTGGACATTACTAACCCTTGCGACATTTTGTATTTTTGTTCCTGAATTTCACACCCGTCAGTTACCTTGGACATTCTAATACATCTAAGAAACATGAAATAAATACATACAAAATAAATCCATGAAGGTACATAGGTAGTAACTATTCTATGGAGAATTTATGTGGAAAGCATTTGGGGATGAGTAATAAAAGTTTCATGGGTTATGATGTTTGGGTTTGGTTTGGTTTGTATGGGTTTAACGCCATTTTTCAGCACATGATAGGCTATACATGGCATCCAGTATATCTGGTGGAGGAAAAACCTGGGAAAACCCCCGGGAAGAACCACTGACCCACGGGAAGCTACTGACAAGCTTTCTCACATAACCACATTGGCCGAGCCCAAGACTCGAACCCACATGGACAGAAGTAAGATGGCAGTGATTGGTAAAGGTGACCGCCTTAGACCAATCGGTCACCCGGGGCCCCGGGTTATGATGTAATAAGGTAAGTTCTTATATAATATCGTTATGTTATCATATCCACGTGATTGTCAAATCAGCCATTTACCACAATGGCAATAATAATAATTATATTTCTTACAATTTATAATGCTTATAAACTCATTTGAATCATGCCTACTGTACTCATGAATAAAGCTATTTATTCAAATTATAAAACACTTTATTTATAATAATAATTATATTAAAATTATAATAATAATATATTTATTTATAAAACATTAAATATATACTGGTTGATTGTGGTATTTTTACACTTGATTTTAGAAGACTGGTATTTCCATAGTTAACTGTGGTAGATTGTGATAAATCGTGTTGCGGGTCTTTCAGCTATGTACATGAATTTGTACATTGTAAAAACAAAAAATTACAGATCAAAAAGTATGTTTTTTACCAACTGAAAATTACAGCAGCAAATGGAAGTGATAAAAGGAGATTATGCATTTATGACGATGACACACACACATATATATACATATATATACATGTATATATATATATATATATATATATATATATATATATATATATATATATATATATATATATATATATATATATATATTCATTTGGTGTTCTGCTTCAGAAAGTTTATACCCTACTGACACAAGGTATTCATGTACAGTGTGCCTGGGAGTAGGAAAGGAGTTTAGTTATTAAAATCTGTGAATGGTGTAGCGAATCCAGGTCCAAAACTTTAAGCAAAAAACAACCTCCGGTGTGTTAATTTATGACTCTCCATTAGCACATATTTATGAAAGTTTGAAAACTAATCATGAATACACTAGTCTCAAAATTATGAAATACTTTTTAATATCAAAATTCATTACCAAGAAAAGTGGCCCAATTTAGCAACTGTAATGTGTCATAGAGAAACTACACACCCTATAATAAACTCAAAGCTGGAAACTTTATGTTATTACCCAGACTGAAGAAATCAGTTTTGCTTTCAAGACAACAGAGCTGACCAAACTCTGCATATAGTTCAGACAAGGCAGATTTATTTTTTGCAAAACAAGTATTGATCTATAGTGAAAATGTTCTTTAATTGGCAGTTTTAATATCTTGATGTAACTAGTGTTTTTACAAATTAGTGTATATATATTTCCATTGAAAAACTATTTATTTTACCAAAAAGGTATGTTTAAACTGCCTTACTTTTTGTAGCCACTCCCCCCAACCCACCCAAGTATCATTTGATAAAGGCCATGCATACAGATTCCATAGAAAATAGTGGCCCCCTTTTGAGAGGCCACCTCTTTTATGTGGCTGCCTTTCCTGACACCAAAAATAATACACCTCATCTATTTTGTCCTCATCATGAGAGGCTACCCTTTTTATAAGGTCACATATTTAGTGCATCAATGGTCGCCTTATAATCTGGGAATCCCTGTACTTAATGATGTAGGACTATTGGTTTAGCAATTCAAGCAATCATACATATAAAAATACATACATTTTACAATGATGTAAATAAATGCTTGTGGTACATTGTTAAATTCATGTGGCCATCTAAAACTAAACTTGCAAAAATAATTATATATATATATTGAAACAAACCTAACTATCTGCCAAATTATTTTCTTATCAAGGGCATTTGCATATATCATTATAGATGGAGATAATACATAATCTCCCTTTTATTGTCTACATTCCCCTGATGTTGGAATGTTTATACCTCTGCAAATAATATTAACTGTAGTAAAAGTTCTTGAAAGATGAATTTATATACAAGAAATGTAATGTAATGAATGAATTGTTCAAATATTCATCATCTGGGGAAATATTTTTTATGCCCAGTTTGTACATGATAGTATTGTAAACTGTCTTCACTTACCTTCTACTCTGAGTTGAGAAATAAGTAATTGTATCGATTTTTCTTCAGGGTTAAGGTGAGACTCATGTATTTTCATAATTTTTCTTCATCAGAGTGATGAAATTGTTCACATTCAATGTTTAATCTGCTTACAATTGATTGTGAAATGTGAGCTGTTTTTGCCGTTTGAAATCCGGGGCCATTTTGACTATACTGTAGCGTGTATTGGCCGTTCGGCTTTCCACGAGAGGGCGCTCATGTTAAGATTTTTCCGAATTCTTCCATATTTGGTAATATTCGTGAAAACTGTGTCGTTGAATTTCCCGAGTGTGTTCCCAAAACCTATAAATAGGGGCGAGATCCGCCGTTTTGGCAGTTGTGGTTCAGCTGGGTTCCAGTGAAAGTCTAAAGACCAAACATATACAATCTCGACTGTGTGAATTTCTTTGAGCGTAACAACAAGGTAGAATAGTTATTACCGACACATTAAATTATTAAAAGTAGATTAGTTCCAGATAGTAAATCTTCATTTTGATCGAAAGAGTGTCTCCACACTCGAGACAATGCCGACCACTGGCTGAGAACACAGTGTTATTGGTCGTTTTCAAATATAAACTTTGTCGTTGAGACATACTACCAATACTGATTGTAATAATTCTCATAAGATGTTTTAACGTTTATTTCCTTCTTCATATCAGATAAAAGTTTCCACATAGTGATTTTATTAACGACACTGTTACTGTGTCGTCATCAACAAAGACGTCTGCTAGCCATTGAAAAATCAATATTCCGATTGGCATTCTTGAATCTCCTACTCAATTACATTTATCACTGTGAAAACACAAATTTCCATCCATTTTGCAGTTTTTGTGTCAATTAGATGTTTAAATAATCAACACGACACACTGTGTCGCATCCAACACGCGACACACTATTGACATCCGGTTCCAGACTGTGTCTCTAACATATTTATCATTTTAACAGAGGCAAACTATTGACATCCGGTTTCAGACTGTGTCTCTAACTTATTTATCATTTAACACTAAAGCATAAACCCAAGTCTGGTTCCGAACCTTTATTTGACTCACAAATCCGTTACCACTTCGGTACGTTACATGAACCATTTTCGGCAACCACTAAATCATCATTCTGTGGAAGATTAGCATTGGAATTAGGATTCTTTTAACTAGATATTAGGTGAATCATGATTAATTTAATATTTAGGTTGACTTTCACCTGCTAATTAATACTGCTATTATTTTTGTTATTTTATCATGCTTTGATCATCACACCTCTGTTATATACATCATTCTACATATTTGCACATTTCATTTGTCACCATTTTGAACACTCAAAGTTGTGTGGGAAACATATATAAGTCTGGAAGCAACAGAATAAATTGTGTTGAATCTTCGTTTGTTTTCTTTTGTGCTAGTATAATCTAAATAAGAACTTTGTGTGGTGAAAGCATCATTTGTTGGCACTACAATACACTGGAGAGATCTAGTAAACGAAAAAGGTTTGAGCTGTCCGTCTATTCCATTATATTTGGCCTTGACCCCCGACACGTTACAATATATATATATATATATATATATATATATATATATATATATATATATATATATATATATATATATATATATATATATATATATATATGATCGACACCAGTGGCATACAAATAAATATTTAACATATATTTAAATAAAATTGTTATAAGTGTTATAAATTTTATTTATAAAAAAAAACGATAACAGAAAGGCCATGCCATCTTACTTTGGAGTTTAGAGATAAGACTCGACTCAGTAGCCTGATTGCAGTTACAATTACAAGAAAAAAAATTACACCTGTACAAAATCATATATCTATTTAAGTCTGGCAAAATAATGACTACACTTTTATTTTTCTGTTTTAAATGTGATGGATGCCTCAAGGTGTATTTTTAAACAAACAAAAAATATGTTAAGATAATATTTTATATGTACTATGGTAAACATCAGGAGTTAAAAAATCTTAAAATTTGCTACTTGTACATTTTCAAGTAACTTGCCCAGAATTGAAATTTTGATGAGAGTGTACAAGAAAAAAACATTTCCTTCGTATTTTTTATAACAATTTGGGGAGGTAATACATATTTTTATTTGCCCAGCAAACATTTAAATTTGACCCAGGCTGCTGGGCATTCAATTGTTCCACCTTTGAACATGTGACTACTGATAACGATTTCTGTAAGGAGAATTTTACTTGATGCAATGAAAATTTTGAAACTTCTTTAATTCTCTCTAGAACTTTGTATGTATTCCTTTAGCATGTGAGTGCCTAAGCTCAAAACTTTTAGTTACACAATATATATCACAAAAGAGTACAGAATAACTTGATATGTATGTGGGCTACATTACACAAAACCTCTTTTGTAAACATATGATGGGTACAACAGCTGCATATGAATGTGCATACTGCATACATTTCCACACATGATAAATACTTTGTCATTTAATCTTACAACACAACAATTGCAACCACTGCTGTTGATGCATATATTTCCAGGGTGGAGTTGCAAAGATTGATACAGGATGTAATTACATGATTGTGATAAATGTTGAAGTTTCCATGGTATTCTGATTTTAGCTTTAAAGCTTTTCGTAACACATACATACAGGGATTTTGTATGCTTAATATCTAAAACAAATTCAAGGAGATCATAAGAAATGAAGAGACAGTCAGAATGAGGGAACTTTTCCTACAGATGTTGCAGTTCTACCCCAGCTTTGTCTTTGATGTCTTGGAGCCAGCTCCAAGGCAGTGTGGTGATTATCACCCAGCCAGAGACACAGCAATACCAGACTGGTGTATGTGTGGAAAATGTAGGGAGATGCCCACAGACCTGTAAAAAGTGTGTAGTGAGAGACAGTACTGCATATCACTTTTGCCAGTAATGAATATGTACACGTCTGTGTCAATCTGTGTGTGGAATTTGTACTGTCTCTTAATGGGTTAATCATCATATGCAAAAGAGGGTATTTAACATGAGAATTTTCAAGAACTTTTACATAGACACTGCTAACCAAATGAGACCTCTTACTTTGCTATTTCTTTGCAACCACTATGAATGAATTTTGAAATTATCAGCCATCCAAACAGACATATATATGCAAATGATAAGACTGGTCCTCATTTAGTAGATTATTTTCATTACCTGGTGTCAAAGTGGGTACTGCATTATGTTAAACAAAGCTAAACTAATGATGATACAAGGATACACTATTTCGTTGTGTAAATATTATTTTCATCTGGAATCAGGAGTTTCTATTTTATCCCATTGCAGGAGTCTCTGACTTCCAGAAATGCTTGAAATATACTTGGAACTGCCCATTTCAGTATAAACTGTACTTAATATCAGTTCAGTTGTGATGGAACTCTCAGTGCTCATATCAAAATAAAAGCCTTGAGCAATATACCATTACATAATAACATTTTCTAGTATATGCTAACAGTTTACATAAATCAAAGTACTCTTTACAGAACAATGAACACTTGTGTGTTATTTTATGATTTTTTTTTTAAAAGTGCACAATGAATTGAATTTCATATTGATCCATGTTAATGCTAAAGTGGGATTTGGTGACATAAGACGAATAAAATTTAAATAATTCTATATTTCCACACATTTTTTTTTGTTGTTGACATTTTAGAAATAGCATATTAAATTGGAATAATTTTGTTCAGGATTTTCAGGTTCTAGTCCTGGATGAGGCTGTCCTTGCCCTGGCCATGATATACAGATGGGATAGTCTAAGATGAGGTGGATCTGATGAATGCAAACAAACATGCTGCCTTCAGTTTATACTGTGGCAACATGGTATACTTGGGTCCGGTCAGAGACAGTTCATTCCCTCTTGCTGTGTCTGGTGGATATGCGACAAGTATCCTGATGCCCTCAGCCAGTACACTGACTTAAGTTGTGGCTGAACTCTCACTGTTCATATCATGACATCATTCCCCTCACCAGCACCACCTGATACCTTCAAGTCCCGTGGCGATGAGTGAGCAGAAAAGCAGCAGGTGTGGATACACCGGGAGCTGTAAGCTGTAGACCTGTATACAGGTGGCTCAAGGCATAGGGTTGCTTTTCACTGGAAGCAGCAGTGGAACTCGGCAGCCCCCTGAGCGACTGAGCAACCCTTTTTAGGATCACATTGCTCACCTCCGTACAAGGATGAATCCATTGTCCACTTGTACAAGCGGAAAGGCAACACACAATCCTGCAACAACCATCGGGGCATCTCCTTGCTGTCAATAGCCAGCAAAATCCTCGCCAGAATTCTGCTGAATCGCCTTATGCATCACATTGATCACAGGCTCCTGCCTGAGAGTCAGTGTGGCTTCAGGAAATGATGAGGGACCACAGACATGGTGTTTGCAGCTCGTCAACTCCAGGAGAAATGCCAGGAACAGAACTCCAACCTGTACACAACATTCATCGACCTGACAAAAACCTTTGACTCAGTCAGTCATGGGGCCTCTGGAAGAACATGGCAAAATTTGGTTGCACAGAGAAATTAAATGTAATGGTTTGACAATTCCATGATGGCATCTTGCTTGTGTCGTGGACGATGGTGAGTCATCTGAACTATTAACAGTCACCAATGGAGTCAAGCAAGGCTGTGTGTTGGCCTCAACCCTCTTCAGTATGATGTTTTCTGCTATGCTTACTGATGCCTTCCGTGACTATGACACTGGGATTAACATCAGATACCGGACTGATGGCAAACTCTTCAATCTGAGGAGACTACAGGCAAAGACTAAGTTACAGGAAGTGACTGTTCGTGATCTGTTTGCTGACGACTGTTCCCTGAGTTGGACATGCAACAGAATATGGACCATTTCTCTTCAGCTTGCGACAATTTTGGTCTCACATTCACTATCAAGAAGACAGAGGTGATGCACCAACCTGCACCGGGAAAGCCTTACGTAGAGCCTACCTTCACAGTAAATGGCCAAATCCTCCTTGCAGTGGACAGGTTCACTTATCGCAGCAGTACACTATCATGTGCAGTCCACATTGATGATCAAACCAACACCAGAATTGCTAAAGCAAGTGTGGCCTTTGGCACACTACTTGCAAATGTGTGGGAGCGCAGAGGTATCAGTCTGCAAACAACACTGAAGGTCTACAAAGACACTGTGTTGCCAACCCTGCTGTATGCATGCAAAACCTGGACAGTATACAGATGCCATACCAAAAAGCTGAACCATTTTCACATGGGCTGACTGAGGAAACTGATGAGGACAAGATGGCAGGACAGGGTCCCAAACACTGAGGTTCTCAGACGGGCAGGCATTCCAAGCATCCACACTCTGCTGATGAAATCACAGATGAGATGGGAAGGCCACTTTACCAGAATGTCAGAAGAGTGACTACCAAAGATCTTCTACGGAAAGCTGAATGATGGAAAGCAATCTCAGGGTGGTCAGAAGAAATGCTTTAAAGATTCCCTTGAGTCATCCTTGAAACATTTCAACACTGACCCTGAGTCTTCGAAAAATCTTGCACAGAATCGCTCCAACTGGTGCAGTCTCATCCATACTGGAGCTACAGACTTTGAATGAGGAGAATTGCAGAGGCAGTGCAGAAGTGCGAGCAACGTAAAGATCAGAACTGCAGCGTGTCCTCTATTGATCAAGCAACCCCAAAATGCATCTCCTGTCCAGTGTGCCACAAACAGTTCAGAGCACAAATTGGCCTGATCAGCCACTCACATACTCACAGAAACCAAACCAGTTAGTGATGTCATGGTTATCTTCGAAATCGAAGGATAAACAACAGGTTAGCTTTGATACTGTCTTGTGTGTAAGAATTTGTATATAAATGAATATAAGTGACTTCATTCTTTATTTCTTTTGTAACTGCACATAATATTACCACTTTATTGCATCATACAATAATGCTTTCATTAATTTATTTTAACCACCAGTCTATCTCTGCTCTATAAACAATGTGACGAAGAAAGGCAGAAATAATCATTTAATAGAAAGTTTTCAATAATTGCAGATACTCCATTATACTTTGTTTTTAACTGCCGATATGTACAAATTATTTTATACAGTGTAATCTGCCTTAGCAGACACCGCCATATAGCAAACACCTGTCCATATTGCACGTAGTTAATGTTAAAATCAAGAGATCTCCTTCACCAAAACGTCAGTTGATGGAGGTTCTTGAAGAGCCTGGTGTCTACCAATTCTCCTGGGATCATCTTCCTTAAGTTCTCTCCTCTGCCTCATACCCTGCTTGTCCCCAAGTTGAGAGATAAGGGCTTTCTGTATATGCTTACTGATGTGGGGATATGTTTTCTTCTCCTTGCAAAGGAAAGGCAGACCATCTACCACATTTCTTGTAACCCATCTTGAATTTTCACCCAATATTACAGCCTCATGACCATTTCTCTAAAGGAGTTATAGGGGGGGCCTTTTTTATTTGTACAGGTTTAGTTCTGTTTCAACAGAGTACTACTTGACACAGGATGCTATTTGCCCGTGTCTTTAAAAGGCAACATATCATTATGAATAGGCATTTACCAGTGATCATCATCATGGCAGCCATTTTCCTAAACCCCCTAAGAAGAGTCCATGAGTCGCAGATATACTTAATAATGTGTTTCTGTCCCTCTAGTTTTTAAACTTGTATATAAATAGCATTGGATCTAATTATTGGACTTGCAGTGCTAAAATCAACAGAAATTTTGAATAGAATTATAATAATAATTACAAGATTTGTATGCATGAAAATAGTAAGATTCCCCATCACTAATGTAAAAAATGTGTATTGACTGTTGCAAATTACTTATACCTAAAAAGAAATTTTGATTATCTGTATTTATTAATAAAATTCCAACACTTTGATGTCCGAGTAGGGATCATAATGAACAAGCAATATATGAAATTATTTCTATGTGTTGCTGTTGTAAAACATAACGTAGTTTCCCCTTGTTTATTTCTAAGTCTGCCAATATGGAAATTATGGTCAAAAGCAGCAAGCTCTGTCTTAATACTGTACACAGGAGGGGTGTATGAAAATCTTTTGGCACAGTACATCAGGATGTGTTGATGGAAGCTTCAAGCTCAGTCCTATTCCTGTACACAGGAGGGGTGTATGAAAATCTTTTAGCACAGTACATCAGGATGTGCTGATGAAAAATTTCAAGCTCAGCAGTGCTTAGGCAATTATCAAGAACATGTATCTTCCAACATGTGTCATTTGTAATCTGCTTACAGATTAATACAATTATTAAAATAATCATTACTGCTGGTAAATTTACATGCATACAAAATTTACTGTGGGGTTTATGGATACAAAGGATTAGACACATTACATAATCACAATGTTAGGCAGTCAAAGGAGTACTTGTTAGTACTCCAAGTAGACTGGTGACATACATGTAACATAAAAATTAATTCTTGCTTAATATGTGACAATGTCGGCAGCTTCGTTTTGGTTATGCTTTTCAAAGTCTTTACACACATCTACTGAATGCGAACTTATTCAGAGCTTGAAAAGGCAAAAATATGACAGTAAATTATTGTAAAGTTTGCGAAAAAAACAACCAAAACATTTCAAGTAGTCTTACCATTTTTCTTTCAGATACCATACAATTGTTAAAATCCTGAGATGGCATACCTGTTTAGGAGTCTTTTGTCCAACAGAACCTGTGCCAAGGTTTTCAGCACTTTGGCATCCTTATTGGGATCAAGCCAGGGCTTTGTCTGCTCTTCATTCTCTGACAAGGGTTCATGCAGGCATTTATTAATGCCTTAGCCATGTGAGAGGATCCACTTGTGTGTATTAGTGATGTGGTGTAGGACACTCCTCCAGATACTCTGAAATAATGTGCCACAATCAGTACATAAAGCACCTAAATCTGGTCTCTTTGGTCACGGTGACTTTGATGTGACTTTCAATAGATTGTAAGACAGCTTATTTTACAGCATCAAAGGAAACCTACATGCTAAATTTATCTAATGGCTAATTGAGTAGAATTTGTTTTGTGCAGGACCAATTTTCCTTCTATATCCCACATTACTCTGATCGTTGACATTTTTCAAGTGAATTATTTCTCATAGACTACATATCTACAAGGTTGGGGGTGATGCCTTGTTCTGTAGAACTATGTAATCCCATAGCAACACATTTTCTATTCTCATCTAAGTTACCTCGATCTTTGAATTTCTGGTTAATATGAATATGATTCTGTTTATGCTAAATAATTCAAGTCATAACATAAAAGCTAATTATGTGCTTTGCCTTGTTAAAGAGACATATGGTTAATATGAATATGATTCTGCTTATGCTAAATAATTCAAGTCATAACATAAAAGCTAATTATGTGCTTTGCCTTGTTAAAGAGACATATGGTTAATATGAATATGATTCTGTTTATGCTAAATAATTCAAGTCATAACATAAAAGCTAATTATGTGCTTTGCCTTGTTAAAGAGACATATGGTTAATATGAATATGATTCTGTTTATGCTAAATAATTCAAGTCATAACATAAAAGCTAATTATGTGCTTTGCCTTGTTAAAGAGACATATGGTTAATATGAATATGATTCTGCTTATGCTAAATAACAATCATTTTACTAGGTTTGGTAAGGATATGCCACATGGAATTAAAGTACTTGTGCATAAACTATATGGTAGGCTGTGTCAAAGTGAAAATGACCTTTGATATTCACTTCCTAAATGGATAGGTGATTTTCATATTCATCTGAAAATTCAAGTCATAACATAAAAGCTAATTATGTGCTTTGCCTTGTGAAAGAGACATATGCAGAAATGTATGAATGATAAAGTAAACACAATTAAAGGTTTAAAACTTTGGTCATGGATAATTACTAGTATATGTGAGTGTTGGTTGATACAATTTATCCTTTACAAGGATCATAACAAATGGAAACTAAAAAAAAAAAAAAATTACAGAACGTGGATAAAATACATATTAATAGAATCAGAATATAAGGATTATTCAATGTATGTAACTCCGATTTCATATAATAATTATATCATTACACAGTAGCAAACATCTACATTTATCTGTTCAAACTACAAGGTTAGAAATCTCACCAAAAATTGTTCATTGCTGTTGGCAGTCTTGCATGAAAACCAAACTGATTCATGATGTCTTTGGACCATTGTAGTAAAACCACATTTTCCTTATGTTTGGCAACCTTGAAAAGAAGGCAGATAAAAATAAAGAAAAAACAGAAACAGTCATCCAAAGCTTTATCATTGCAATAATTGGCATTCTATAAAACTACTCTTTTAATCAGTTTACCAATAGCCTGAAATAGTTGCCAAATATGATCATAAAGTTTATAAGCATACTGAAAGATCATGTTTAACTAACGAAACTCTTTTACAAGTTCAGTGTCCTTGATCTGATTGATATTTTGATCTATGTAAGGATAGTAAGCCATCTACTACTACCCAGTAATAGGTGAAATAGACAGGATATAGTGAAACTCCTCAAAACTGAAATCTCGAATATTTCCTTCTTTAATGTCATAATTTTTCCCCAGTAAACTGAAACCCCTCAAGTGCGAATATAGAAACAAATCTGAATCCCAAATTTCAATTTTATTCTTAAAAAACTCCATAAAACCCAAAATGACTTTAATCTTGGAAATGTATTTAAGCTGCTAAATTCCTGACACATGCTGGAACAGATTAATTATGGTTCGCAATTAATGAAGTAGGTTTACCTGTGAGACAAAGACCCGGAAAATATCCCAAGGGCACCCCACATTAAAACAATACTTGACACATGCGCCAACACAGATTATGGCTGAAAATTGGCTAATCTGAACCAAATGCTTGTAGGTAAGCCATTTAAGAAAGATTATGTGTATCTGCTTATTATCTAATTGTAATTGATGCTATTCATTTGTATACATGATCAATAGAATGGTTTTTGCTTATTTTTTAATTAAATACCAGAGCTTTATTAACCAGGCATGTGACCTCGCTTTTGATACTTTGCCAACAGAGACAGACAAAACAGTATTCTAAAAGCCAGATTCACTCAACTGATTTTAAATGGAGAAAAATCATTGCATACATGTATTTAAGTACCTACGACTGTTATTTGTCTTCACGCAATGTTAAGATGTCAGAACGACCAGCTAAGCGTTGTAGAATTGAACTATCCTTACAGGTAAAATTACTCTGATCAGTGAGTATGAATCTGAACCAAAAACTACATTGAAGAAACAAGGTGGAAAATTCTGCATAGGAGCATCTACTGTTTCAGATTCCATCTTAAGAAAATGGAATTCTACAAGAATTAATTTGAAAACAACAGTTATGCAAACAAGTGTCGTTTAAACAATGCCTGCAAATTTGACAAGCTGAATGATCTTGTAGGGATAGGTTCTCAATAGATATCAAAACAAGAGTCATTTGACCCTTTTCCCCATAATCTCAAGAGTCAAAATAAAAAGCTCAAGAGTCAAAACTGAAATCTCAGTAGTCATTAGTTTTTGACAGTCATGAGCTCATAGCTGGAATTGTTCATTATTCGTGGAGCAAACTGATGTATAAGATTTTTTTTATTTCATGTTGAATAATGGGAAACACTTGTACAGTATTTATAAGAAACAGAAAAGCAGTCGGTGAAACAGACATGGCCATTACTGATTTTTGTATAGGTGTTTCTCTTTCTAATTATGTATGATTGTGTGTATATTTGGTATATTAAACAGAAAAAGGATTATTATAAACTTTATTATATTTTTAACTTCTCAACATATTATAGTTTTAACTCCTCAAATAGATTTGTCAACCTGCTCTTCTATCACATGTGCTACAGTCTGGTGAGAACCCTGTGTGGCAATGGTTTAGCCATGCTAAGACAAAAAGCATTCCAACCTCAGGCCCTATAATTTATACATAGTTCATACAGATCAGGAGAATTGAAATTCAATGACTTTTTAATTTTCAGTTTTCAATGACTACTCTGACCATCGAGTGTTCTACTTCCAGTTAATAATTTAAATACAAGAAACAAAAAGAAATGCAAGATAAAAATAGATATATTGAAATATGAAACACAAATGATAATAAAGTCATTGTAACTGCACCCAAATATTAAACACTGCTCTTTGGCTGCTGTACTTTCTCCTCCAGCTGCAACTCTAGTAATTTCATTTGCTCCTCTTTTTCTTTTCTTCCGAGTCCATTGAACTGAGACATTAGTCTGATTGTCCCTTTCTCTTCTGCTTCATCTGTCAGTTTGTCTGCTGCCTGGAAAAGGTTGCTGACATCCATATTTCAGCCTTCAGCACATCACTGCTTTGCATGAAACCCATCACCAAAAATGCACCCCCATTGTCAGTAGTTGAATTTGTAGAACCCGCTGACAAAGTTGAAACTCGCTTTCATGATGTAGACGGCAGCATTGACAAAGAATTAAATGACATTTGTGCTGCTCCTATGAACGCTGTCATCGAAATAGCATTTTTGTGTGTTTTCGTTAGTTTCAACTTTGAGCAGCAATGCCCATGTCACGGAATTGTGTATACTTTATATCAATGTATATGGGTGAAAGAAAATGTACTCGGGTTTCGTTGCCGCGTGCAGCGTTAGCCGAGGGTGGTTTATTTTTTCGGCTCTAGTTATTTCGAAATACTGAGCGCGATTCATCCCATGCAGCATGTGCAAATTGACTGCTGCGAAAACCCAAGTACCTCGAGTTCTCTAGCTGCGCATATTCATCACAGCTAGGGTACTTATAGAGCGAATTCTCTATGTACTATTACATTACGACGAGTCTTGTCAGGAAGCTTACCACTTTACGGGAGCAATCTTCAGCTGTGGAGCTGTTTTACATGGTTTGGTGATGTGGAGTCGCAGAACTCTTTGGGGTTCCTCTTAACCTGAACGCTGCTGTCTCGTGACGTTGGGT
Organism: Margaritifera margaritifera; assembly: GCA_029931535.1. NCBI lineage: Eukaryota > Metazoa > Mollusca > Bivalvia > Unionida > Margaritiferidae > Margaritifera > Margaritifera margaritifera. Next base: position 386,860 of record JAQPZY010001440.1, on the reverse strand, counting down.
CGGAAGATAGTACTGGTGTTCTCGATGTGAGGGACCAAGGCTTCGCGACCAGCGGGTCTGTGTTGACTGAGAAGGCTCTCGAGGGATCCTTCAACAGACTGGAAGGGGCGGACCATGCGTGGTGGCTCCTTGACCATTGACTAGAGCGGGTGGAACCGGAAATACATCTTAGTTGTCAACTGGACGCCACGATTATATATATATATATATATATATATATATATATATATATATATATATATATATATATATATATATATATATATATCTGTGTGTGTGTTCCATGTTTAAATTGGTTATTTCAATATCGCTAAATGAGTGATAAATGCATAAATGATAAATTCATGCATTCATATTACCATATCACTAAATGAGTGATAACTTCATGAATTCATATTTCAAATATTGCTAAATGAGTGATATATTGATAAATTCAAAATACATGCATCCTACTTGTGGATAAATGATTAATGATACATTATTCATAGTTGTATATAAATCTCAAGCTTTGGTCACTCTTGTTGCTGAATAAGACATTGTTTGTATTAGGGTGTAAATCATATACTTCTATTCGTTCGATTGGTGATAGAACATTATTCACGTTTGTTTAAGTTCCATTTGTTGATTCTCATTTGAATTTCTCGTTCATTTACTTGTTGTTGATTAGTTCCATGTTAGGAACTATATCATTTCCTTATATCTTTTTGTTACAATGGTGTCAGATTCATTCATCGTTAAATCGCATTTATAAATAAACATCTCATTAACGCAATTGCTTTCGGTGTCTTCGCTAATCCAATTCCAACCTGGCTTCATTCTGGTACAACCATTCCTGCAATATCGATGTTTTTTCTTGCACACTATGCAAAGCACTGTGTATCTCAAGGTTGCATCTTTTCTCAGCAACTTAACCCCTGAAGTGCTGTATAATTTTGTAGCATGAGATCCCTCAGTGCTGAATTGTTTGAGAAAAGGAATGAAAATTGCACTCTGCTTTTAAATGGCATCTATTTTAATTACTGCATATAACTTATACATAAACCCTATATGAAAAATAATTATTGATGTCTGAACTTTGTTATAAGCATGAAGTCACATATGTAACTTTATCATATCACTTAAATGTGCAAATACAGGTAAATATGCAAACTACCTTTGTATTTCAACTGTACAATAAAAACTTAAATCAGATTTATGCACCAAACCCATGGCCATAACCAACGCACAAAAAAAGTTTCAGTTCATCATGTGTGACAGGCTTACAATTTCTCTGTTGTCACTCAAATCTGCATCATTTATTCTCTTTTGTGCATATAGATTATTTTGATCTATGATCAGATGCAAGATATTCTAATTAAAAAAATGGTCTTAAAGGGTCTATAGGCTTGATATTGTCCATTTATGCATTTAATTTTGAAATACCGCTGAACAGGGGGTTGACCGGCGATACCGGACGACTGACCACCCGGGACTACTGACCTCCAAAAAAAGGATGACTGACCTCCTGCCAAAAGACGTTTGACCTCCTGAGACTACTGACCCCCCTAAGGACGACTGACCTCCTACACCCGGGATACTATCAGAAAAATATTAGTCATAGTTACAAAGATTTGAAAGTCGGGGCGGGGCAACTTGGATTGGTAGAAAATAAGTCAACTCTTTTATTTTCCATATTTACTGATTTTAAAGACCCCCCAAAAAGGACTGACCTCGTACATTATAGTCATAAAGTCTCATTTAATTTAACAATCAAATAAACATTATATTACTATCAGAAACATGTTAAGTTAAATTAATTATATTAATAATATCTAGTAAAATTAAAAGTACTTAAATATTTGAAAGTATCAGTGTCTCTTCTAAACTAGTATCTCCAAGATATTTTCTAATTAACATCAAAACGCCCATATGACAGTTTACTACATCTTTTCATTAACTCCTTCGCAGTGATGTCTCCATTCGCAAATTCCGCCCATGCCTGATGGATAAGTCGATGCAACTGCTTGTATGTTTTGCGTTGTCGACACATTACGATGGATGCCGTTTGACAAGAACTCACAGGTGTGTTCAACATCAACGGCTTCGTCGTACAATAGATGCACCAGCTTGTAGAAGTTGAGACCACAACTGTTGGTGGCTAAATTCAATCTATGGTGCCAGCCCTCCACATCGTTATTTGTGCGAAAGGGCTGTTCATACATACTCCAAGATTGAATGCAGAAGACTGAATTGTGGATCCATTGAGTGTTTATATAATCCATCAGCCGACGCAATTGTGCTCGAACATCTTTTCTTTCCATCTGTTCAAAAATTGGCTGGATCCAATCAGAAGGTAGATATGGTAGCGCCATCAGATCTCGAAGAAAGATATACGTTTTCTTTTTCAGCATATAAGCATTAACGAACCAAATTCTTGAATCTTCCTAAAGACAGTATTCTGCCAATGGAACAGACATCCACGTAATTTAAGATCATCACCAAATACTTTTTGGGCTGAAACCCACATCGCCAGTTCAAAATCTCCCGTTATCGTTTTGACTTATAAGTCACTGAAATTGTCCTTGATCCATTTATAAAATGGCCCTGTAGTCAATCATTCTCTTGCCCGACATCAAAGCAAAGAGAAGAGGAACTTGTTTCAGATTTACCCCATCCGATGTAATAAAGGCGGGTATACTGAATAATTGATGGAATGGAATCCACAAACAAATTCATTGCTGTCTTCAGTAATCTGAGTTGTCGCTTCGAGGCAAATACGATGTGTCGTCTATCATTAACTTCAATGTCTCCAAATAAAAAGTGTTTGGGGATGGCATCATTGACGATTTTGAAATCCAAATCCATTCTGACGTTATCTGTTGGCTTTTCGAGCCAAATGATCGGGAGCTGGCATCGAAACAGGTTGTCCAAGTGGAACATGTTCACGCATGACTTCATCCACAATTCTGCCTGCAGCTACAAATGGCTGTCTACGAGCCCTTTCATTACATTCTGCACGGACGGTAGCCAAAACATCTGCCTCGACCTTTGGTAAACATAAATGACCTGCGATTCCAACAGTGAAAATGCTAGGTGACCCTTGCCTTGCACTGGGCACTATTTCTTTTCGAACAACGCCAGTATGCTACTCCTTCTTGTTTACCTTTCTTTAGCAGAACATGCGTATATCCATCCGAATTAACTAATAGTGTGCCTTTTCTCTCACTTGCACCGTTCACTATCTTCCAGGTTGTTTCATATTCTACTTCCATATCGTCATCTACCTCCATGCTGTAGCTCGATTCCTCAATAACAGATTCTTGATAATTGACTGGTGCTTGATATTCAACTGAAGGATCTTGAAGATCAGAATTGTTATGAGCTGAAGTTTCCACAGCAGACGGTTGATCTTCCATAGCAGATGTTTAAGCATCCATACCCAATGGTTTTTGAATGGACGTTGTCAAACCTGACAGTTGTAGGGTAAAATGTCCTCGAATGTGATCTTCAAAATCAAATGATCTTCTTGAACTTTCAAACTGAGGTTGTCGGACTGATATGTCATCTACACTGCATTCAATTTTCTATACTCATCTTGAGAGATTCCTGTACTACATGTTCTATGACACCACCTACTACATCCATCACACAACATACCATGTTGCCGTTCTCCTACTCTTCTATCAAATTTCAAACATAAATCTAAATTATTAACCTTATCCATGATTTATTTTTTATACCCAAATGACAATAACATAATACATTAATACATTAAAATGTTTTGTTCTCTACTCACTTTTAAATTAAAGACAAGTCAATATTTTAAGCCATTGTAGTGAAACCATTAATTTGAAGCCATTTAAAGAAGCCATAATATATATCAACCATTTCTGCAAGTTTTTCTTTTGATGAATTCTCTCTATAATTAAGCTACTAATAATGACATATGTTAAAGCCAATACTTGAAGCCAATGAATTGAAACCAAGCTGCCTGCTATACCTTTTATGAATTCTCTATTGATGTGTTCTCTAGTTACTTTTCTAATTACAGATTTTTAGAACATTCTATTAATTTGATGAAATCTCTATATAATTTAGCTACTAATAATGACTATCATAGTAAAACCAATACTTGAAATAAAACCATTTAAAAAATTTTTATCAAATATTTATAATAATAGCTATTGAGTATGTATTAATTTTGAAGGAGGTCAATCGTCTAAGATGACTGACCTCCTAAACTCCTTAGGACGACTAAGCCCCAAAATGTTGGAGGTCAGTCGACTTTTTAAATTGGAGGTCAGTAGTACTGGGTGGTCAGTCGTCTGGTAACCAGCATGCAAATCGGACTCGTATTCAACATCATTTTCTGGCTCAAAATCACCCACTGGCATTTCCAGTTACACTTTCCCAGCTCTAATAATCTAATATACTTCAAAACATTCAAAATCACTGTCTTCATCGCTATCATCAGCCAGTATTTGCCGAATCAAATCGTCATCTGGAGATGAACCAAGTTCAGTCAGCCATTTTGAATTTACTAGGTAGAGCCTATCATAAACATGCATTTGCAAAACTTCTTTCATGACTACAAGGTTAAGACTATGACAGAAAGCATATTCCAGGGCCCAATGTACCAATCAAATTTAGTTTAACAATCATTTACGTCAAGCCGAAGTACGGGGATGAGTAAACAGTTGCTTACCTGAAAAACTACTTAAGTCGCAACAAGCAGTACGAGACCTCTCTTAGTCTACCGCTAACACAGCAAGAAGCACAACGTATTAGAAAGATAGCTAGAGATGGAAACAATGGTACCTATCCAGGCCCTAAGTGCAATCAAAGGCTTAGGTCTTAGCATTGCATCAGGGTGGAGCCTAAGGGCCAAAACAAAGCGAACAACCTTATTACTAATATGGGAGGAACCAATAATCTACAAGAGATACAGCCCCCCAAGAAGACCGGGACGGGGGAAGACCGCGGGCACAGAGGGAGCAGTTTACGCAGACCCAGTTTACGCCTAGCGCCCCTACCACTGGACCCAGGCCTATAATTCCTCCACTTCCAACTGGACCAAAAACAACAACAACAACAACTCCAGCTACGAATAGCATAGTTCGGAAGGAACCTCTAATGCCACCGACTGTAAACTTAAATCAACAGGGGGTGGTTCAGAGAAGAGAGGAAGAAAGAAAGGAGGAAAGCAAAAAAGTATAGGCAACAGAGGGACCACAGAAACAGGCGGAAAAGAAGAAACCACATACCCCACATGATACAGCTCCACCTCAGCCGTCGCCCAAGCAACTTGGCAAGCAGTCGGAAAGAAAAGAAGTGGGTGTGTGCAAACCACCTCCACTTCTTCCAACGCCGAAAACGCAACCGGGGAAAAAAGCAGACGAGCGGAGACAAACTAGGAGGGAAAAAGAACTAAATATTGAAGCAGAGCAGTATGTCCTGGACCAGTTTACATTTCTTGGCAGAGACAAGATACTGGATGATATGAGAGGGGAAATGGCAAGGCGCCACATAGATGATGTCCTGACGGTCTTAGCAGCCCGAAAGAAATTGAAGTGCGATGGTCAAATATCTAAGAACTTGAGTGAGAGCGCCCAAAAATCATCAGAAAACATCAGGAAGATGGAGAAAATGTATAGCGAGTGCCCACAACCCTTAGTGATACTGATGCTCAACAAGATGATTAATATCTTCAAACTATCTACACCTATCGTACAGATCTGGACCCCGTTCCATCATCTACTACTTGCGGACCTCATTGAACCAGACAGCGCTAAGGCCCACAACAGAAGTAAATTAAACCCGCCTGAAAAGCTAAAGCCGTACCTGGTGCCGCCAACTGAGGTTACACCTCAGCCCTTTTAAGGGCTAAAAGAGTTGCCTCATATGCCTTAGGTTTTCATTTGGGCCTGAAAACCGATTTCGAAATAACTTTTTAGAAAATGCAAATATGATCCTTTTGACCACCGTTTCAGTGATCTCCCCATAAATTTTCGATAGCATCGGGGTAAGCGCGTTAGGGTCATAAAATGTTTTAAAAAGCGCGCGTTAACCTCATAAAAGTGAAACAAATTAATATCAATAAAATAAAAATGAAGTGTATATATTTACAGAGTATTCTTTATTTACCTAGGTTATAACAAGGCTTAATGTCTATATCATTTGTTTCCTAATCTAAATAAATGATATACATCTTTTCTTCTTTTCGCAATATATACTGACTGTCACATCAAAATTAAAGTCTTTTAAGGATTGTCCTTCAGTACTGATTGTCATCAGCTAGTTCAGTACCCTCTGTGTCAACCTGTTCCTTGAAATACTCTTAATTCTATTCATTGAGGAGAATGACCTTTCACAATCTGAAGAAAAAAAATGGAACATAAAATATATTAATGGATGTACAAAACTACCGGAATCTTAATTAAGTGAATTACCTAGGACAAATTCTTCAAGAGTCAAGACAGTGCTATGTTTTCAAATAATCATCACAGAATAAGATAATACATATTCCTTTCCATAAAGAACAATATATCAAAGTGTTTGATATTGTTTAATTTCTTCACTGAATCAATGTCAGATAGCTTAAATATTGTTCAAAAGTTTAAATTAAATTAAAAATGACTTTACTGAATAATTAGTAAGCATATGGATGAAACTTATATTTAAGTTATATTTATGAAGGAATACTTTTTATTTATATCTTTTCAAAAGAGGTAAAACTGGAAGATAAATATTGTTCCGTTTATTACTTGGATAGACAGAAAAGAGAAATGAGAAATTAATAGGGCAGCACCCACTTAAGTTAAGGTTTACTTACCAAACTATATTTCTCTTGTTCAGAGTAAACTATGTAAACATAATAACAACTCGTGAATAAAATGCAACTTGATGAATCCTCGTCACAACTTAATAAGAACGACAACAATTGCAACTACAACTACTGGTTACTACTATAAAAAAAATATGTATACATTACAACACACACACCCTCCCCCAAGTAGATCTGAACCAAATTTTAGCAATATGGAAAACTTACCATCCGATCCAGCAATTTCCACCCAAGGGTATAACGTCTTCCATTTATTGTTAAATCCCGTCCTTCGTTACTTGATCTCTTTCTTTGTGAAAATCATGCTGATGCTATTGGAATCGGAATCACTGCCACTATCGGTTTCGCCAATTTCTGATTTTCGTAACCAGGCCAACATTGGGCTAGCCGGGATCTGGGTAATTTTACGTTTCTTGGAAGGTGGTGTGTTCATTTTTCACAAGAATTTTTAATGCAATTTGTGTAACTGCTTTAGCTGGTAGTGAAAATGACTGAATATATAGATATAACACACTACCAGTAGACTCCCTCGTCGCTGGCCAATCACGTGACTAGGTGCAGACGAAACCCGCATCAAAGGTGCTCACCTGCAGTCGCGCAAGCCAGGTACAAAAGATAATGGTTAAGTGAGTGAGTAATTATACTCGACGTAAATGGCCGAATGGCTGCACACGTCGTTAATCCAACTAACGAACGAACGAACGAGTGAGTAATTATCCTGGATTATCTTAATAAAATACCCAGGAAGAGGTAAGAACAGGTGTCATTTGAATTTTAGTATGGGCCCGTTTCATTATGAATCGTACACCACCTTCGGTCTTCGAAAGTATATACCTGGGTTAGTTACTATCTAGCTGAGGATTATTTAATCTCTATATACCTTACAAAATTTCAAACCAAACCTTGTTCCGTCTACACATACTTTTTTAATTTGGAAAAATAAAGTTATTAACGGCGAGTGCAATGTTAAAGAAAATTCTATTTATAGTACAAGCACTGCCTAATAACGGCGAGTGCAATGTTGTGACGCGGATCCTCGCGCAGTTAGAACTAAAAGACGGTACATTCATACTGTATAAAACGTGCACTATACCATCCGCTATAATCAGTAAAATTAAAATAACGGCATCGAAACTACAGTGAAAAAAAATGTAATGTATGTAAAATATAGACTTTATCATTTTTTTGTTAATTATATGCCACACATACCAAAATAATGAAGTCGGACTAAAAATAGCATTATAATATTTTTGTAAAAATCATAATTAAGTACATTTAAAATAGCAAGTAATTTAGTCATTATTATTATTATATAAGACCAAAATAAAACCAACATACACATGCATGCAAGATAAGTAATAATTCAAATAATAATTAAAATATTCAGATGACAATACTTTTTTCCCAGATCAAAAACAATACAAATAAAAATAGAAATAATATTGTATAATAATGTTGATATTTTGTATCACAATTTTAAATTAAGAAATTGAATCAGATTGTAAAATAAATAGTCTTAGTAATAATGATTTATATGTTTATCAGACATTTACACTTATATTTAGGAATTATTTGTATTTTCAACAACATTAATAATAATAATAATAATAATGTATACATTATATGCTCTTTTTAAATGTTAATCAAATTGCTGGCATGCTATAAATAATATATAAATCATTGTTACTAAAATTATTTATTTTACAATGATTCAATTTCTTAATTATTTGAAATATTACTTATTCTGCATGCATGTGTATATGAATTTATTTTTATGCCCTCCACTGGTTACCTGTTCGCTCCAGAATCAAACAAAAAATCTGTTCTCTAGGCTACATTTCGTCAACTGTCTCCAGTCCAAAATACCTATCGGACCTCAGCCAGGTGTACACCCCTTCTAGATACTTATGCTCCTCTTCTGACACTCGTATTCTCATTATTCCCACTATCAAAACAAAGTCCTACGGACGTTCTTTTGCGTACAAGAGCCCAGCTACCTGGAACGAATTGCCTGTTTAACTTAGACACAATGCCAATGTGATCTAATTCAATAGTGCTCTGAAAACCCACATATTTCAACTGCAAGAACAGACTCAAGACTTACCAATGTTCCATAGCTTAATTATTTTCAGCAAGTTTTTTGTTTGTAATTTCATGGCGTTTGTTTTTTTATAATCATGTCCATATATATGTCCTTATGTGTTGACCAATATTGTAAAGTGCTTAGAGCTACTAAATATTAGGCGCAGTACCAAGTCCTTATTATTATAGATATAACAGGCCAAATTAAAAATTTCATATATGGTTCATGCTTAGCAACTGCAGACAGCCTCTTTCTTCAGTATAAACCACAATGACTAGTGTTTTAGCTTTCGAACTCCTTAAATAAGCACACGAGTCTGAAATGAAAAATCTCCTCCTGTTTCCTAACTTTAGGGTTTGAGAGATAGTCACTAAACTTGGTAGTTCTCTTGCCCGAGTCTTAACAATCTGATGAAGAGCATACATTTTGGGTCCACTCACCTGTGGGCACTAGAAGTGGTCAAAGGTCAAAGCTATAAGAATCTCAATTACTGTTTCACTTTCCAATATTTGTTACCAATATTGTATATGTGCAGGCACTGCAGGAAGACACATGAAGTGGATTGGGGTTAGTTATGCCTATCCTCCCTCCAATATGTTTATGCAGCAGTTTGGGTGGACGGTGATATAATGTAGTATTATGTAGCAAAGACAAAGCATTAGGATTTCATCATGTCATGCAGTTGCTGTGGCTAAAATCTTTTACTTGTGAAACAAATGAAAGTACACATTATTTATTTATTGTATCAGTGCTGAAATTTATTCTTTATAGAGCTCATATTGTGATTACTCCCCAATAAGATCACATTCCAAAGCAATTACCAGTACATTTTACAAGTCTGGTTTATTTTATAAAATATGCTTGTTAAAACAATTCATCCATTCCTTTCAAATAGTAGGGATGTTCCAAAGTCTTCATGCTCTCTTTATGTTTTTTCAAATGAAAATAGCTAGGTACCAAAAAACAAACAATAACATTAGTTAATCTTTGTAAATCAATTAATCTTATAGGAAAAGATTTTGCAGATCAACAGGCCAATGCTTCTTTTCGTTCAGTCTTGCTGTTGAAAAAATGCCCAATATAAGGAGGCAACCACAAACAAAGACACAGCTTTCATTGATCCCTTTGAGTAAGTGGATAAGAGGAGTTATTTTCATATACTCATTGAAACTGCTATGTGAGTGATGTTCAAGAAAGTTGTGTCATGACAGTGCACACAAATACAACACTGTGGCATTAAATGATGTAAAGTAGCATTATAATTTGTTTTCATAAGGCATGAAATGATTAAGTAATCCAAAAGAAGATTAAAGAAATTTAATTGGACTCATGTATGTATGCACTGGGATAAGCAGCACATCAGCACAATCCAGCTATATTGTGCATAGTAAGTTTAGGTGTCCCATAAATTCCATCCATACCAATGCAAGATAAAAGCAAAAGGCTAAAGTCCATAAAATACAAAGTCCTTTTTTCACATCTCACTCCATGACAATACCCATGTTATATACAGGCATATTTATAACGATGGACTTTATAGTGAGGGACTATATTACTGGTATTACAAAGGCTGTGTATTAAATGAATATAATTCTACTACAATATTTTAAGCATCATGGGGATACATTACTGAAATATACTGCATTACTATAAAATCCAATCATGGCATATATATATATATATATATATATATATATATATATATATATATATATATATATATATATATATATATATATATATATAACAGCAAAGGAGCATATACACCAATGCATGTCAGTGCATGTTTTGTACTAATTTTCAAATCTACTACTTTGACAATTATGACTGTTGTCACCAGTAGACATGCCATTAATGTTGTACAACACAGTTCTTGATTATTTGTCTTATGACATCATGAAATTTCTTCCTTAGTATGCATTAATGCTGATGGATTTGATTTGTCTTATATCATCATGAAATTTCTTCATTAGTATTCAATCATGCTGATGGATTTGATTATTTGTCTTATGACATCATGAAATTTCTTCATTAGAATGCAGTCATGCTGATGGATTTGATTATTTGTCTTATGACATCATGAAATTTCTTCATTAGAATGCAATCATGCTGATGGATTTGATTATTTGTCTTATGACATCATGAAATTTCTTCATTAGAATGCAATCATGCTGATGGATTTGATTATTTGTCTTGTGACATCAAGAAATTTCTTCATTAGTATACAGTAATGCTGATGGATTTTGATATCAGGCTTGTGACTATTTGTAATTTGAAATCGCTTTAATTCTTTTGAAAATGGTGATTTGTTTACATTAAATGGAATTCCTTAAAATATCAATCAGTGCTTTTGTTAACTTTTCCAGTTTATGATAAAAAATTCTAATGTTGGTTTAGATATTGATCACAAAATCTTGATATATAATTTCTTGCACAGGCCAGATAATATTGACAGTTTGAAGAAGGTAGCCTATGAGGCTGTAGTATTTGGGCTAGAGGGGGGTGCAGACCAGAGTGATGAAGAGATGGAGAAGGATGGGGAAGTTGGTACTGGGATAGTGAGGGTATTGCAAGAGTAAGGTTTTGACAGCTTGCTGGGAGACACCCTCTGCACAACCTTCCTGGGGCAGTTGCTTAAACTTACCCAGGTCAAATTTGACAAATGCCAATTGGAGGACTGCTTTAAAATATGGCAGCAATTGCTATCAAACAAATTATGTTTTGCTTTAAAAAAAATCCTTAGATGTGCCAGAACCTTGCTCCTAAAAATGAGCACGTGTCTTTCTTATGTGAAATGCAATCCATTTCCAAAGTTTGGTCAAGGAATCTGTTATAAAGGTAAACATACTGTGTAGAAACAGTTTTCCATTTTTAAGGCCATGTAACTTTGACCTTTTGATCCCAAAATTGATTCATTTAACCTTGCAACCTACTTGCAATTATTGGTTAAAGTAAATTATTCAGAACTCAATTTATTGTGTGAAGGCGATCTGTAAAGGCGAGCGCCTTAGACCACTCGGCCACCAAGGGCCCCCTCCAATTTTGACAAGGTAATTCTGTTGTGATGTAGATAATTGCATACTTGCCCCATGCTTATAACTAATGCTGAATTAAGCAATTAGAAGTTTTAATTTTCAAGCAGTCAAACACACTCCAGAGAGAAAATTACCATCAGTTCTGATACACTTGAGAAGGACTAAATAAATGTTTCTTAGTACTGTTCATATACTAATTAGAATATACATATTGTCTCATTACAGGCGATGGCAGGATGGACTTCCCTGGGCACTCTGCCCAGTATTGTTCATATACATTTATGGAAAATGAGACAAAGAAGATAGTCTCAATCGAGACCATGGACAACTTGGCTGTGGCTTGAAAGTCATCCAACATGGAGAAGGCCACCTTTCAGCTTAACATGGCCAAGCTGAGAGAGAAGTGGCTTCACATCATGGAGGTTGTGACTGATGCTCACCCAGGGATTGGAGCAGTTATGAGTAAGTTGAGTAGTAATCTTCAATTATGTCTTTGAAGAATAGTTAAATTTTTATAATTATTTTGTTACATATGTTCAAGGTGATAAATTACCATCAATAAAGTAAGTACAATACCATATGAATTCAACATATAAAGACATTTTATTGTAATATTTTTATAGATACATCAGCAAAAAGTAGCTGATAAAACAGTATATTTTGTCATGACTGTCTCTTTATCAAGTTAGAAATATCTTCTTGGTAAGATGATTGTAAATTGCTTTGAATATCCCATCGCTATACATAAATACACTGGTTTCTGTATTTGGCATACATTTTCTTGTAGAGAGAACATATCCAGATGTGAAGCACTCTCATGACATCTGGTATGTTGCCAAGAACATTGGAAAACATTCTCAAGGTAAAAGCATGTTGAACTTTGCCACTTTTTGCAGTTGATTACTTTTTTCTTCTCTCTTTGTCATCTAAATCTCAAATATGTACCGTATACAGTGAAATTTATGTGGTGTATTATGTTTGTGAGTTTTTTAGTCCATTTATGTATCTCTCCCCACACATTCCCACTCTTTTTGTTTAGGCTGGTCATGACAAGAAATGTGCAGAGCTCCTGAAGTGGACCAACCACATAACAAACTATTTCTGGTTTGTAGCCAAGACTGCTACAACATAAGTGAGTTCTTGGCAAGTTATATTTTTGTGCCAGTACAAAAATTGTTATGTTCAAAAATTGTTGTTGTTTTTTTTTTCATTTCAAACAATATGTGGTATGTGGCTAATGCATATTAATTTTGATAAAATTTCTGCAATGCTGCTCTCATTGTTCTCATTTTCATGAGAAATTATAAAATATTAATTTATGGGTGACTACCAAATTTGAAGTTCTAAGGTATGTTTTACTTTAAGACAATATTTTGTATTGAAAATAATTTATATTTTAACATCAAGAAGACTTTAACTGAATCCTTATGAGTGCTAATTATCTGGAGTTATAATTGGGTATTTTGTCATTACACTTTTTGCTCTTTCATAATTGCTGCATGTCTTTCTGTAGTCAAACCTGTGTTCAGCAGTCACCCATGGGAAAGGGCCAAAGTGGCCTTTGAAGACAGGTGACCTCTGAAACAGGTTCAGCTCTCAACTTGGTTCATGACAAATACGTGTACTATGCACTGAATAGCATTGACATTATTAGGAGGAGTAGTAGTATTCTATCTAGATACATATATTTAGTTTAGCTAATTAGCAAAAAGAAAAATAACCAAATAATAAAATAAAAAGTTCCACTTTAATCCATTATGTACATTAAATCGCTTATCAGTAGAAATGGCTTTTAAATAAAATTATGAATTGACAACTTACCTGTGATTGTCAAACACAGGACTAACTTTTTGTTAGGCCAGCTGGTATAATTAGGTATGAAAACAGATGTTCACACTTCAAACAATTGATGGATAAAGTAGTTGCTCAAACTCACCAAGTTCAAAAGACAGTCGGCTTTTGTGCGAGATCTTTGATGATTAGGGAATGAAAAGAAGCTTCCTGCGGCTATTGTTAGTAGCATATAAACTGTAAGGGATATAACAAGTGCACTGTACATGTATCTCTACTCATTTGGTGTGATTGTATGTAATCTCTTACACTCCAGATTAATGTTGTTCTCAAAATCAGCCATAATATATCACTTATGCTTAATAATCCCTTGGATCTTAGTTCACCCGACTCCATTTCTGCTGTAACTACACAACTACTTTGTCCACTATCCAGGAAACTATTTGCTTTGATTCTCTCATGTAAGGACAAAAACCGCTTTGCTTTCAAAGCCGACATGTTGACATGTTTGAGTTTTACTGACAGTGTGATTGGGGTACGGTGAGTACAATCAAGATATGAAATGCTTAAACATGGATTCACTTGATATACCTTTATCTAAACAATGCCATGCCCATCAAACAAAAGAAGTGTCTAATTTGCATACTTGGAGCAGTCACTGCCGATATGCTCCAGTGACTGCTTAAGGCAGGGTGAGACCATGTTTTGGTTAAGAAACACCTGGCTGCTGACCGCTGAAAGCAGGTGATCGTTAAATACAGGGCATTTATATAGGAAATTTGCTGGGGGGAAATTAGAATGACCACTGAACACAGGTGACCACTAGGACAGGTATTACCGTATTTCATTCATTGTAGGCTTTTGTTCATCTTGATTTTCCAGTCATATTATCACAAGCTATATACAGGTTTATCTAAAAGATCAATACAGTAGGCTTCATAGCCTTACACACTTTTTTCCATCCCCAAGTTCTCTGGTTTCCATTTCACAAAACAACACACACTGATACTCACACACACTCGTAAACATTGAATATAGGGTAAAAATGCAAAGTGTGTCAAATCTATGATGCATCTTCCTGCTCTAAATGCTGTCGGTATTTATCAGATTATATTTAAAAATGTCTCAAAATTGCAATGTTTGGTAAAACTGATAATTTAACCTCTGTTTACCCCCATCTACCGGTAAGGACCCTAGGGCCTTTATATCATAATGATATTCCTGCAACAGATGTTTACCACATGGGCAAAATAGCTACCAGTTTTTATGATTTAGGAAGAGCTGCGATTACAGACAGATAATATCACAATATCCCCATAATTGACATGACCACTTTAGAATATTAAAAACAATCTTTTTCAGAATATCTGGTATGGTGCTAAACATCATGTATGCAACATTCATGAATTGATAACTGCAGAGGGAAAAGGTACCATCTCCTGTAGGAATGACCCACTGACAGAAGAGGAGGCAAGAGAAAAGCCATGGCTAGAGCAAGGGAGTGATGCCACCAGAAAATTGAATTCAATTATCATGAATCCAAGATTCATGAACAAAGTTCATTATTACTTG
Source organism: Margaritifera margaritifera (assembly GCA_029931535.1). Taxonomy (NCBI): domain Eukaryota; kingdom Metazoa; phylum Mollusca; class Bivalvia; order Unionida; family Margaritiferidae; genus Margaritifera; species Margaritifera margaritifera. Next base: position 371,556 of record JAQPZY010001440.1, on the reverse strand, counting down.
AACTTCAGGTGAGAATGTGTATGAGTATCACATTTACCAACCTAATACATTTAAATAGTTGGTTGAATGGATGGATGGAAATACCTTAAGAGATAGATAGGTAAATAGATAATAACTCAGTTCATAAACCTAAAAAAAATGTTTAAAAAACAAGCAATAAATGTGCACCAATGGTTGTGACAAATTTATTAGTTTACTAGAAAATTATTTCAGCACTGTGTAGTACATGCTTACAAAATAATGATTGTAAAACACACTTTGTGACATAAAACATTACTGGTTGCTCTTTACAGTTTTATCAGTTGGAGAAATGTTTATTTCATTAATTACAGATAAGAAATGTATGCTGAAAAATTGGTTATTGCTCTCAGTTGTACATAGACTGGAAGCCAAAATGGCTTAATAATTTTCCTAGTGATTCAGTTTACTCAAAAATGACACCAGGAAGAAACACTGTGGTCCTTGTCATTCATTGCAATCCACTACAGATAGATACATATTGGTGACTCAGAAGATAATTTTTCTATATATTTTATACAAGAGCACTTAAAAACTGGAGACATTCCAACAGCACATTTTAATATATGCCGCCAAACAATTTGCTAACACGCCTCCAGTGTACAAGGCACGGAAATTTAATGGCAGCCCTGGACCATACCATTCATGTTCACAGGCCCCTGCTTTTGAACAAGCAAGGTGAAGTTGTGTAAGTAGTATGGAGATCAGCAAATGTTAAAAATGTATTTAGCTCTCCAAAGAAAACAAGCATAAACAAATGCTCAAATAATTTGGTTTGGTGGAAAATAAACTAACAACAGAATCACATACAAACATAATGACACTGAATATCTTTCATTTCTCATGAAAAGTTTATATAAGCGATAGATACAAACTGAGTACATTTGTGTTGTTGAAACTGTTTATGCATGTCCAAAATGCAGAAAAAAAAGACACCAAAAAGATGAGAAAAATTGTGTTATTGGCTTGAGGTTCTAATGTGGTCATCTATACATGCTTAAAAATATCCCCACCAAGTTCAGTTTGTTTACCCCTTGTGTTGTTTTGCCTGCTTTAGCAGAGGTGAGGCCCATGTAAAATTTATTTTGGACATCATCTACTTTATAAAAGGTTGGTTTTTTTTTCTGTAGTCTTGTCATTTTAAAACTAAAGAAAGATAGAACTGATATTTACACAACATCACTGACACCCAGTAAACAAAGTGGACCCACAGTAGCTCAGGTGGTTGAACTAGTAAAGCAGGAGTTTCACTGCCCAGGTCAGTGTGGGTCAGCTGCCTTGGTGCGTCTTTGGGAAAGACACTTAGCTCCCATTTCATCAGCATGGTATAGCCAACAATGTGTTAAATGTGCCCTAACAACCAATATTCAATAAGCAAAGACATTTTATATTCATGCACCTGTATCCACTTCTCGCCCTTGGATCAAGTTTATTGTAAAATCCTGTACACTGTATAAAGTTTTGACTTGAAATGTTTTTGTATGCTCTTGGTTCTCAAACCCTTTAATGGATAGAAAACGTGACTAAAATGTACAATCAGTAAGTACTGTCTATGAATGTTCTGATACCTGTACACTTCCTTCATTCCACATACAAGGTCAGTGTCTTTGTAAAAAGTATCAATATCAGGAAGAGATGCATGCATTACAAAATTACTTACAATCTCTGGTTTAATCATGTTAACAAGATTTTAGGCTAGGGTGTCCAAACCGTACAAACAAATGGAAAATGTAGAGGTTAAAACTTACAGAGTTGAAACCACAAAGCTGTCTTGTTAATTTTAAATGTTAATTCTTGTCTTATTTTATAGGTAGTGCAGATCCTACAACAAGAAGAGTGGCCGATGGACTGTATACCCAATGAAAGTGGAGAAAACATCCCCATATTCCCCAACTAATGAAGGCAGTATTGGGGAAAAGGTTGAGGGACCCAGTGGGAATGAAGACAAAAGGAGAACTTCATGCATTTGATGTAAGAAGAACTGAAAAATATCTGGCTCCTGTTCCTCCACCACCCTCAGCTACTCTTGTAAAGGAGCTTGTTTCACATAGACACTAGGCAAGTCTGGAGGGTATGTATCCAGTGTATTGCCCAAATGGATCAGGGTACTTGTCCCTGATACGCCATACACAGCAGCTGAGTATCACCACTCGTACACCCTCTCCTAGGCGTCCATGCTGCCACAACACAAACTGCCTATACGCTGCATGGCGGTTTGCTTTCCTCAGCTCTTCTTCTTCAGGCAAGACCAGCACATCACGAGTTTACATTCAGGTCAGGGCCAGAACTGTCTTATCCAGCACCAAGACTTGCATGTCCTGTGAAATAATATTCAACTGAATGTTAAAACAGTATTACAATACATCTACATACCTGTTCAGCTATTAATTCAGAGACCAGCATATAGAACCATATTTGTATAGTCCTGATGTTAACAAATTAACATTAATGCATACAAGACACCTGCTCGTCCAATGATGAAATGTGTATAAATGTAGTATCTATCACTATTGGTATTTAAATTATTTGGGTATGTGAAGTGACAGAGAGATAGAACACAAATTGGACAGAGTGGAAAATATAAAGTATTGTTAGTCCAAAACATGCACTTGTTATAAAAAGTACAATTATTGTGTACAATTATATTAAGATTTAATATCATATATAATACAAATATTTTCACACTACAATAGGAACAATTCCTAAACCTTCAATGATTTGAAAATATATTTTGATTATGCTTAACCTATGCAAGATAATAAAGTTGCAAAGAATGAATGAAAGGAAATCTCTTATCACTTTAGACTTGCATGTAGAAATCCTCTGGACAAAAGAGATCTAAATTGATTAGTTGCTTACTGCTACAGTTTAAATGTAGATTCTATGGAAAATTCCATATTCACCAAAATGGTTTAAGGTATTAATTATAAGATTAAATTATTCGTAAGAAAAATTTGGCAGCATGACAGTGTTGTGGTAATTTTAAAGACCTTTCATCTGCATCGCTGATGCACTTCAGAAGGGTCCATTGCATTAAATTAATGCATGCATGCATATATATATATATATATATATGAGTACAGATATCACCAAATTGTTCTCCAGTTAAGTAGGTATACAGTGCCACTGCATGCAAAACTGTTAGTTCCTGGGGATAAGCCTTTGTTTTGAGTTGTCATTTAAGTAATTTTCCATTGACATAAAAATGTCATATTTTTTTTAAATTGTGCACATTCCTTGAACATATAGGTAAACAAAAGAGTAGATGTTTCTGCAAGAAAGTGCCCAATTTCAACCTGTATTGGCAGTGACATTTCATGAGCACCACCTGAAGAGTTCCTTGGGTTATCACATGTCAATCTCAATAGCATAATTAGCTGATCTGAGTATCAGCTATGTTACAAATAGCCATATTCATTCTCACTTACTGGCAAAGTTGAAATGCAATGTTCCAGTGACCTCCCACAGCAAATCCTTTCTGCCTCTGTTGGCATATGTCAGTATCTGGAGCATACACACCAGTCTAGCTGGGGGGATCCCTCTGGAGGATATATCCCTCTGGGTGGCATTCTGCTGGTTCAGTTATGTTGAAAGCCAGACTGTGGTGATGCTCTACCATCTGCAGCAGGATGTCCCTCATCCACTCCCCTGACATAATCCCAGTTGCTGCCTGTGAATCAAAAAGATCTGACTTTTATAAAGTAAAATTTTCTTAAATATTGTCACAAACATAGTGAACATGCAAAGACCATTATATTTTTTTGGTATTCAGATGCAGTAACAACTAAATTTGTTCACAATGATAGTGCCAACAATAATTTGTCACTATCAGAGGTGAGAAATATGATACATAAGAAGAGAAAATAGATGATAAAGAGGAATTATTTATAATATTTTTCATTATGACGAGAAAGAGAGTCATACGTACTGTGTTAAAATGTAAATAAAATAATACTGCTGTTATTCAAAAGCTATATTTGGTATGCTAAACTGCACATATGAATAAAAGCTATGATACAAAACATGTAAGCTCATTGAAAAGGAAATATTAACTATCTGTCTTACCAAGATTAGAAACTTGTGGTGTCACTTGTATATGAATTAATGGACATGCATTTTCTAAAACTATTATTTATATGGAAAAAAACTGGATCAAATTATTTTGTAAATTTTTATACAAGGGTCATTTTCAGGTGACAAGTTTGAGTAAAACATTATTGAAGAAAAAAAATGAATGTTGAACTATGTGTGTGGTACTTGAGTCAAATTACATTTAGTTGTATTCTCTGCTGCAATTTACCCAACTTGAAATCTTGTATTTTTGTTTTGTCCCACCACAACAGTGTTACCCATGTGTGTCCTTCTATCAAACCTTATTTAAGTTTTGCATTTACACCATTTCAGTCACTGTAGTGGGGCATCCATATTCCATCTGCATATATGTAGTTAAACAACAGTTTACAACATTCCATAAACATTGTCTCTGCTGTCTGCTTCATTACTATTAAATTGTTTTATTTGTGAAATATTTTTTAATCTTGTCATTTGTCATTGGTATAAAGAAATACTGGACAATTTGACAGCCTTACTCTCATTATGTCTCTTCTGTCATTGATTATTTTTAGTGCCTCCTTTGCTCTGTTTGGTGCTAGCTGCCCCTGACCCCCTCTACCTCTCCTTCCTCATGCACCACCTCATGTTCTCATTGTATTCCTACCTCTACCTCTCCTCCTTCCACCTCTGGCAACTGGTCGCACAGGGCTTGATGAAGAGGACTGGGATATTGCCCAAGATAATGCAGAATCATTCTGAAATAATAGTAAGAAGAATTTATGTCAAAAGCCATTATTAGACTTGAACAAACACTGGGTCTATTATAGAATATATGATTGCATGAATCAGACTCGTTTCTCGTGCAATGGTGCCACAAAATAATGCATACCAACTGTGCATTATAATGATAATGCCCAATGTACTTGTTGAATGCCCCATAACAGTAATAGAACAGAGCATAAGTGCATGCAGTAATTGTAGACCAACTTTGCACTGGAAAGTACATGGCTGAAATTTTGGTATGGAGCATATGAAATGCATGTTAGACTTCTTGATACACCTATGATAGTCTTTATTAGATTCACACTGAAATGGTCTCATAACAATTGTTAGTTGCATGGTTATATTGCAAAATGTATCCTTATTTGATTTCACAAATCAGACAAGTAAAATAAAGATGGCTTTACAACAATAGTATTTGCATATATCGGCTCATTTCCCAATTAATAACAAAGAGGCATTATTTTCTCTGTAGTAAAAGATGCAATACATCTCTGATCATCATAGAGATACTACACCCTAGATGATACTAGAATATTTTGGTAAACACAAAAGAACAATGGGAATCAAGACCTGAATGTAATCAAGATGTTTCCATTTTGCATACTTGTATCTTATGGAGAAAATTTCTTATAAATGAAGACAGAAGATACATGAAGATTGCATAAGAGTATCACATGCATACAATACCATAACAGTTCCTATCTTATTGCCTTTGTTTGAAACGTTGAAATAATACGTTTGTATTGTATTTGCATATGATACACTGAAATCAACAGTGAATCTTGGAGAAACGTACCAAAATCACGAATCCAGTGTGCTTGCTGAGTTTGGTCGTTCGTTGCAATTCCAGCTACAGTTTTGAGTAAGATAATAACAATCTTGATGTCCACAATAAACTGGCAGTTATTTATTTGTAAGGAAACGGTGTGTGTGCAGCGTTTCAAAGATTGGGGTGAAATGTTCAAAACAGATTTATAATAGTCGACCGTGTTTCGAATGTTAGTGTCAGTATGGATTTGATCGATGAAGAATTGAAGATATATGATAACCTCCAAGTTTGAAATAAAATAAGTTTGTACACAAATCATAAACCATATGCATGACCCTTTTCCTTCGTTTCATACTCGAGGTGTTTGCTTCTTCTGTTTACAACGTTGACGTCATCAAATCTTATGCTCTAGCTTTCGACTGAAATCGGTTGACCCACGGATGTCGCAGATCAATTCGTACGCATGTGAAAAATGGCTACATTTCTCAATTCGAGGGAGAAATTACATGGCTCATAATGTCATGAAACGTCAATATTTTTTAGTTCTAAAGGCATCCAACAATGTTTAGGACCAATATCTTTCAAGATTCAGTATTATTCAGGTGATTTGGCATATACAACTTTTTGCACGTAACGGCGCTATTGGGCCTTTAGGCATAATGCATTTTGTCTCGTTTATTTTTCAATTAACTGCTTAAATCTTCACAAACCCTATCCTTTTGTCCATGATTTCAGCTTAAAAGTTTACACGTTCAATTATCCTCGAGCAACCACTTTTCGTGCCCTTAACGTGAATTTTAACGCGTTCGTTATAATATTGTGATAATCTGTTCAAATATCGTCCAACAGCAAGTTGTCCTCTCTCTCCTTCAATCGTGCGCCATGATTCTCATGATAAAACGCGCTTGTTTCGAGATAATGACATCATCAGCTGTGTCACCAGCGTTCTTAAAGAGTGACCGGAATGAATTAAACAGTAAAATCAGAAAAAAATGTGAGATTTAGACAGGTAATTTCATGTAATTTTAAAAAATCATAATGAAAATCTCTGTTTTCACTAATGCCTTTTTTATGTCAGACATTTTGGCCTTGAATTTTCTATTGTATGCTAAAGATAGCGCCGCTTTCTTTTGATGTAGAATATATGTTCATTATGAAATAATACTGAAACGAAAAAGTCCGTAGTGAATATACATTTTGAGTGTATATTTTTCTTACGTTGTATAAGAACTCCACATGATTAAAACCAAATATTTACATTGGCTATCCACTTGTAGAAATTCCAAAAGTGGGTTATCCTGTTCAAAATATGTAAACAAAGCCATCATGTGATCGGCGGCGCTATCTTTAGCATATAATAGAAAATTCGAGACCAAAACGTCTAACACAAATAAGGCATTAGTGAAAATATAGATTTTCATTATGATCTTTTAAATTACATGAAATTACCTGTCTAAATCTCATTTTGTCTGATTTTCATTCCGGTCACTCTTGAAGAACGTTGGTGACACAGTTGATGACATAATTATCTCGAAACAAGCGCGTTAGGTCGTGAGAAATATGGCGCACGATTGAAGGACCTTTGACGATAGTTTAATGACCTTAACATAACCAAAAATTACAAGCACTCTGCACTATTGTGCCTTTAAGACTATCTTTAAAAATTAACTGTGTTTGTTCTAGAAGCAAGCATTACTAATTACGTATGCACTATGATCCTCGATCAACTCAACCTCTGGGTTACGAAAAATACAAAAAAAATTATGCGCAGTCCGAGTCTTAGGGTCCGCATTTGTCCCTCAGTCCGCCATCGATATTTCGAGTCTGCATGCACTGGTTTAGAAGATCAATTATTTTATGAAACGAATATATATATATATGTGTGTGTGTGTGTATATATATATATATATATATATATATATATATATATATATATATATATATATATATATATATATATATATATATATATATATATATATATGAACAATTAGTATTAAGATACCAATAATTCAATAATTTTCTTATATAACAAGTAAATAGTTTTGATATCCTAATCATCCGAGTTTTCGTTTCATTAAATAAGTAATCATTATTTCACTTAACACCATTTAAGGAACGAAAGTAGTTCAACAAGATATTGGGTACAGATCAATTCATTGATTAATATTAGGATATTTTCTTTAGTAAAAACGCCTATGGAATCAAGGTAAATTAGTTACATAGACATAATTCTAATATAAGGACTTTGATGCTGATTTAGTTTTTATTATTCATTATTTTTATTCTAAAGATACAAGGAATAGATAAGAAAAGTAAACTGAACTTTTTACAAGTATGGGCTCTTTCCATTCTGAATCATACACCAACTTCGGTCTTAGAAAGTATTTACCTGGGCCAGATACTATCTAGCTGAGGATTATTTAATCCCATTATACCTTACACAGTTTCAAACCAAACCTTGTTCCGTCTGCAGAAACTTTTTCAATTTGGAAAAATAAAGTTGTTAACGTCGAGAGCAATGTTAAAGAAATTATATTTATAGTACAAGCACAGCCTTATACACGTTGTAAGGTGCATGGTGGCGACGCGGATCTTCGCGCAGGTCAAACTAAACATCGGTACATTTGTATAAAACGTGCACAATACCATCCACTATAATCAGTAAAATTAAAATAAAGGCTACGAAACTACAGTGAAAAACATTATCTGAATCATAAAAATGTTATGTAAGTAAAATATAGACTTTATCATTTCATTGTTATCAGGGGTGTACTGGGTAAGCAACTCGGCCCTGGACTTGTATCTGCCGGGACAGGCCCGGGGTTTTGCTCACACCAGTAAAACACCGGTAAAAACGGATTTTTTTGACGACCCACCTACCCACCGATGCGGCGGTCTGCCGGGACAGGCCCGGGGTTTTGCTCACACCAGTAAAACACCGGTAAAAACGGATTTTTTTGACGGCCCACCGGGATTTGTCCCGGTATGCCCAATGGCCAGTACACCACTGATTGTTATATGCCACACATTCCAAAATAATGCAGTCTGAATAAAAATGGCATAATGATTTTGTAAAAATCATAATTAAGTGCATTTAAAATAGCAAGTAATTTCGACATAATTATTATTATAGAGGAAAAAAAAAAAAACAAGCAAAAATATATACACATGCAAGGATAATAAGTAATAATTAGAATAATAATTAAAATATTCAGATGACAATACTTTTTTCCCCATATCAAAAATGAATAAAAATAAAAATAGAAATGATATTGTATAATAATGCTGCTATTTTTATCACAATTTTAAAATTAAGATATTTAATCAGATTGTAAAATAAATAATTTAATAATAATGATTTATATGTTTATCAGGTTTTACACTTTTATTTAGGAATTATTTGTATTTTCAACAACATCAATAATAATAATAATGTCTACATTGCATGCTCTTTTTAAATGTTAATCAAATTGGTGGCATGCTAAATGCCATGTAAATATGAATTAAATATATTTAGATGGTGAAGACACTTATGTTCATACTGCATTTTTGTGGAATGTTTAACACATGATATAAAAATGATACAAATCAATAATCTAATTATCTGACATATTTATGATTTAGAGAATGACATATGATTTAGACAATTTTGTTAATATTGTTTTGTATCCATTTATTATAGTCATAGTCATTAAGTAGTAGGCATCTTGCATGGTTATACAGTACAGATCCACATCACAACCATGCACCTTACAAAAAAAGTAACAGCAATTTGATTTTACATTTCATTCTTTATTTGTATTCATCACTGATTTGGTCAAAAAGTGTAAAGAAAATATTGTCATCTGAATATTTTAATTTATACATTAAATGTAGCCTAAGCACTAACATTTTAAATGTTACTTAATGTTGAATGTTACAAAAATATTATAAAGCCATTTTTATTCAGACTGTGTTATTTTGAAATGTGTGGCATATAATTAAGAACAAAATGATAAAGTCTATATTCTACTTACATTACATTTTTATGATTCAGATAATGTTTTTCACTGTAGTTTCGTATCCTTTATTTTATTTTACTGATTATAGTGGATGGTATTGTGGACGTTTTATACAGGATAAATGTACAGACGTTTAGTTTGACCTGCGCGAGGATCCGCGTCGCCAAAATGCACCTTACGTGTATTTTGCTGTGCTTGTACTATAAATGGCATTTCTTTAACATTGCTCTCGCCGTTAACAACTTTATTTTTCCAAATTGAAAAAGTTTGCACAGACGGGACAAGGCTTGATTTGAAATTTTGTAAGGTATAAAGGAATTAAATAATCCTCAGCTAGATAGTAACTGGCCCAGGTAAATACTTTCTAAGACCGAAGTTGGTGTATGATTCAGAATGGAACGTGCCCATACTATAGACCATTAGCTAAACTGCTCCTTGACAACAAATTTGTCCCAAGCGGAAGTTGTAGACATGCTCATTTCCTTTTTTATTGTAGTGGAATCTGGGACTACCGTATACAGGGATGGGAACTCCTTATCTACTCCACCAAATATGATCCTTCCTTATTGTTGCTAAGGCGCGAAGACCCCCCCCCCCAACCTCCCCCTAAAAATTAGCGCGAAACAACCGGAACTTAACCTCGAGTAAGTTTTCTTTACAGTTAGATTGTTACAAGTATGCAGTGGAAACGCTTAAAACGCAGGTGTTTACGGGTGCTTCGCCCCATGGGCCACAGCTGGGGTTTCCGTCCCACAGACCCATCGCCTACTTGTTTACGCCCCCTCCACGATATTTCAGGATTCGCCACTGATGGTATTTCGCACCCGAGATCGAAGGAACAGCAGAGATTTTAGGACTTTCAGAGGCAAGAGATGTTTGTTTTTAGTACATATGGTAGATATTTCCCAATTGTTGTTCTACACTGGAAAACACTATCGTACACACGTAGGAATGTGAGAAAGTGATACCCCCCCCCCCCCACACACACACACAATCGTTGTTGTACACTGGAAATTACGATCATACACTCATAGAAATGTGTGAAAACCTACTTCTACCCACATGTGCAATAATATTTCATATTAAAAGGTAAATAAATGTAAAAAAAATAGATTTCATTCTTCAAGCAGAAATAGTAGCAGTGCATTTTTCAATGTGTGTCTAGTTTAAGCATGTAAGTTTTATTAAAGTATCCTCCATACAGAAGCAATAGAGTGGTTTACAAAAAGTCACAGTATTGACATAGAGCAAATTTTGTAAAATGTCATCTATCATTTTCAAAATATGTTGCTTTAAAGGTTCAAATAAATTGCATCAGTGTATTTTTAAATCTTTAGCAAATAAAATGGTGCCTTAATCTTCTCTGTCACTGATTAAATGGCGAAGGATGCGTTTCTGCAAGAAAGTGGTTGAAACCAACTTGCGGCCATGTTGTTTCGATCGAAGCAACAGCACCAATCTATGAAACAGCTTGATCCTACACCACAGCTGGAACACCTCGTGATTTTTCTACAAAATTCCACATCGCAAATTTGTTAATTGAGTGATACAGCCTAAAACACAAGATAAAATCGGAAAATGGAGGAGTTTGCTAGGCAAAATAGGATCCATGTCAAAGGCATTATGATACCTTGATGGAATTAATTGCACAAGTTCAGTAAAAGAAAGTTCTATAATGAGTGCAGAAACTTGGGAATGTTTCGGCTGAGACTAGGTCATCTCAATCGAGTCGTCCGTTATGCACGCTATAATGGTTTGTGATGTGCACATGATTTAATAAGGCAAACAAGGTTCGTGTATATGCAGTGACGGCTACAGTTGTATTTTCGAGCAATCGGAACACCTTCAGCCTTTTCCGTCAAGTCGGAAAAAGCAACATCGGATGTAATTCGCCGCCGTTGAGAACTATATTCGAAACTACTTTTGTTCACATGGCACAACATAGCGGCGGATGAAGACAAAGTCACAATCAGAACATTTTCGGCTTTTTCTGTCGCAACATATGTGGTGCACTCCGCCCGGAGACGAATCACCAGAATCCATCGATCTTATGTGTATTCTTACAACCACATCCGCGGTTATTTCTGGACATAGCGGAAATGGCTGAGCTAAGTTCCGATTGATTTCCGTGGTGCTTTTACGATTATTGCAGGAAAGGCTCGAGAGTGTTTCGATCGTCCTTCACGGATGCATATGAAGGATTCTTTTAATCTTTCATCACGTGACTACTGTCTTTTGTATCGTCACTTGTGCAGTCTTCACATCCTGAAGCGTGTAGCGTCGACTCTTAGGACGGGGTGGGGGAGGAGGGTCAACGTCTTGTTGCCCAAATACTGAATTACTCAATGCCACGTGGTTCCATTTCGTCACGCTTCACCAGGGGAACTGTAGCCTCAGTGGAGGCCAGTTTTCAAGAATATCTTGCATAGCTAACAGCCGATATTGATACTGTAGTACCGCTTTGAGCTGAATTGCTTTAGTCGTGCGATCTCACATAGTTGGCAGCGTCCATTGATACTGTTGCACATCTTAAGAGTCTAATGTTTTTATTCGTAATATACTTATTATGATGCCTTTTTCACAAAGTAAATCGAGGCACAATCAAGTGGTTGCGTACATACTCAGTTTATATCGCCATTTCAGTTTGCTAAGGAGCGATGGTAGCCGAGGAATGTCGAAGTCGGTAGGGTTGCCTTTTCTTTAACAAAACGAATATGTCTAATCATACTCAGACAAACTATATGAGAGTTCTTGAAAATGTGTGTGCATTTTCTTAAACGCAACGAATACGTGTAAACATATTCAGCCGAACTATGTGAGATATTCTTAAAAATGTGACCTCCAGTTCCCCTGTCGGCCTGGTCGGAACAGAGCTATTCAAAACTGATTGTTATATCAGGGTCAACGTCTTAATGACTAACGTATCTTGACCAAAGTAATTCCCGGCACAATCAAGTGGTTACCTTTAACTAGCTGTATTGGCAGCAAATTTCGAAAGTTCCAATTTTTTTTTTTTAAACCGGTCACTTCCATATAGTCATTAATGAGATTGCATACCAAATGCAAGAACTATTTTTTTTATTCCGAAATTAAAGGGCTTGCCAATGTGCAAGAGCTACTCACCTCCGAAACTGAAGAGTTTGACAACGAAAGTGCTCCAATGAGCATGTGAAATTTTACGTCTTACAAAAACACGTGGTAACACATTTTTACGAAGAATTTTACTTAGTTCAAAATTACAAAGACATATATTAGACTTTAGCAAGTCATCACAACAAATAAAGTAAAGGAGTCCAGTTTGTAGAACTTATTTAGTAGACTCTTAACATACACGTGTCCGCCTAGCTGGTCGGCGTAGGGATAATATACAAATTTGTATAATGAATCCCCAGAGAGAAAAAGGCTGGATTGACTTTAGCAAGTCATCGCAACAAACACAGTAAAGGAGTCAAGTGTGTGGAACTATTTGGTAGGCTCTTAACATGCATATGTCTCAGCCAAACCGATCGGCGGCGTAAGGATAATATACAACATTGTATAATGAATCGCCAGAGCGCAGAGGAGATTAGCAGAGATGATGCGGTGTGATGTTGGCAGCAATTTCAGTTGGTTGAAGAGTGGTGCTAACCGAGTAATGCCCTAGTCGGCTGAACTAGGGGTAAATTTTCTTTAACGAAACAAATATGTCTAATCACATTTGGCCGAATAAAACACGTTTGTAACGCTCAAAAACAAGGCTTAACAAAACTCTGGTAAAGTTGGTAATTGGTTGACAGGTTAGTTGGCGTTATTAATAGAAATTTAGATCACATCAAAGCATAATTTTCATAGTCTTGTTTATTTTTTATTTTGTTGGGACCGACCACGTACAATATGTATAGGTAATGCAAGTTTTAGCTTCTGCATGAAAATCTTCCAATTTGCAAGACTGTGACACGTACTCATTGACTATATAAAAGGGGAACGCATCGTCCACTTTGGCACCTTTGTATTCTACCACCTCTTAAATATATTGTAAATAAGTTTACATTTATTTTTTATACGCAGATAGTGCTAATGGACTTTAGGGTATAAATCAGGCATGTGCAACATACGGCCCGCGACCTGGATTTATCCGCTTTTTTACATCATAGGGCGTGGCTTTCAAAATCGCTTATCTGGCCCGCGCACTGGAGGAAGTTGCACGTACCTGGCATAGATTGTGTATTTCTCGCCCCCCCCCCCCCCTGGATAAAACCAAAAAAAATCAGCACATCAATCGATAACAAGAAATTTTACAGACCTTTACCAGACTCCCGCCTAGGCTACATCTCTCGGAGTCACGCTTGAGCCTGGTTGAACGAGACTATTGATTATGTAGATCTGGCTTCGATATTTGGATGTGTGAATTCAACTCGGTGAATTGGTTTATGCTTGCATGAGTGAGCCGTTTCATACTGTTCCACTGTAATTAAGGTTGTTCATGAGTGGTGGTTGACCTAAACCCCTGTATAGTCCGTAATTGGTAATTTTGCTTTAGTCTTCCCGAGAAAATCACTTATATCTGTATACTGAAAAAATTGTCAGTCCCAAAGTTATGGCTCGTTGTTTTATGAATAAATGTAATTAGTCTATAAGCACGTGAAGCTGCAAGGATTTTTCTTGCATGGAAACAGAATTTTTGAAGTTGAAAGTGTTATGTATGATGTTTATATAATATTATAAATATTTTAGGAAATTATAAATGTTTCTTCACTTTAATATTTGATTAAATCTTTATGTTTGTTAGGAAAAACATGTTTAACTAGTGTCCTTGAATTAGGTTGTTTTGATCAATATGTTTTCTCAATTTGAAGGTCAAGGTTGATTTTGTTTACAGTTAAAATTCCATTAAGATGACTCATATTCTAGAACATTCTGTCATGTGACCAATCTAGAACATTCTGTCATGTGACCAATCTTTATATATATCATGTTTGGTAGACATTTTGTTCAGTTCGACATTACCATCAGTCTTGTAAAGAGCTACTGCAGTTGTGAAAATTCATTCCAAATTCTAAGAGAGGAATTATTTTAATTATTCATTGGATTATTAACAGTGCTCATAAACTTTTGGATTTTAATTGACAATTTTGGAATTTATGTGAACTTATTCAGAGATTTTGGAATACTTCATTTTGACTTCAGCACATCAAGATTTCTAGTACATCAGGACCTTGGAGACCATTGGCACATACTAACATTCAAGGACACATTCTATATTTAGGACTTGTGATTAGAACAATCATTCTTATTGGATTATTAGGATACATAAACACATTACTGTAAGTGACTTTTTGATTTTTCATTTTAATTATCTAGTAATAAATTGCTTGTTGATTTTTACTTGATTTGTTGGTTTCACTTTCTTTCTGTTACATTTTTCTTAGACCATAGAGTCGTAACAAAAGTCTTACCTGTTAGGAAAAGCGCGATAAATACCCATGTTATCAGTGTTTTCTACGCACATGTAAGTAACTGGGCAGGGATTCTTTGTACGCATATATATTGTTGATCGTACGACTTATCATATTAATAAAGGGCAACCACATATCTAAAATAGAAGACATATTAAGCGAGAAGGAAAAGTTGCAATGTACGGTCTGCCAGTATCGTCATCGTCAATCTCCAATGTACGGTCGGCCAATATCGTTATGGTCAATCTCTCAGAAAAATCTTTTTTATACACTCTCTCTAGTCGGTAAAACTGCAACTTAGGTCAAAAGCCATTGTTGAAAAATCATAATGAGTAAAATACATAGTAGTCCAATAAATAGCATGCTGAAAAGAAGTTAGAATGATACGCTTCGTCAAACAGAGGACTATAATAGCAATAAGACAGTATATGTATATGAGCTTTACCTGTCTATCTCTCCTCCATTCTATTAAATTCCTAGATCAAGGAGAGAAATTCATCCGAAATTACGAGTTTGAGAATAAACGCCTAAGGCAAGAAGATAGAGACTGGGACCAATATTAGATGCCTAAAATTGCTGTTTTATGCTCGATATATAAAAATGTGGTTACACGTGAGGATCGCAATACTTTCAATATTATGACTCATAGCCTAACGTTATGCCAACACCCTTAGTCACAACCAACGTTTCTAATTACGCGTGCCATTGGCCATGGTGTCTCTGTCTCTCTGTCTATGTATCTGTCTCTCTCTGGGCCAAGAATCGGTGGGGGTGAGGTAAATATTCTGTATTGAATTGAGAAATAGTTTGTGCAAAAAAAAAAAAAAAGAAAATATCCCACACACTATTCCAGCACCTAAGGATATAGAATTTTGTATCAACATGGTTGTGCACATATGCAAAAAAGTACAATCATAAGCCGAAGGATTTATTTAAAATTTAAATGGAAGAAGAGTTACTCAAAATCAGGTTGATGTGAACTGTGTATAATTATCGCTTCTTTTTCTTTCTGAATAGTTTGGAGATAATATTCCATTTAAAGGGGATGGGTGCGGCGGACTCATAACACGACGCACTAGTAGCGCATTTTACTCTTGTACAAAGAAGGGGACCCGGGTGGCCGAGTGGTCTAAGGCGCTCGCCTTTACCGATCACTGTCAATCTCACCTCTGTCCGCGTGGGTTATAATCTTGGGCTCGGCCAATGTGGTTATGTGAGAAAGCTTGCCAGTAGCTTCCCGTGGGTCGGCGGTTCTTCCCGGGTTCTTCCTCCACCAAATATACTGGCCGCCATGTATAGTCTATCATGTGCTGAAAAATGGCGTTAAACCCATAAAACCAAACCAAACCAAAACATCTTGTACAATGAATTATTTGTTATATATAAAGCGTCTGTACAAGATAAGTCCTATCGCTCTCTTTTACTTGTTATAGTTGTAATTTGAACTTATGTTATTCAGGTATTTAGTGTATGTACATTGGGAGGAGGGAAGCATTATTCTGGATTTAAGATTCCAAGGTTTAAACTCAAAAATGGTTATTTTTATTGCTTATTGCAAGAAATATTCTCACGAGCCTATGTGAGAACTAAAAATGTACGTCTCCGTTCTCTTTAGCGAGTGCAGGGTCCATTATGTGAATTATCTGAGATTCATTTCAGAAGTATATTTAACTAGTAACAGTCTGATTTTAGTTACAATATATCTCTCTAATTTAACTAGTAATAGTCTGATTTGTATTACAATATATCTCGCTAACAAAACGAAAGTTTTTATGTCGAGATTCATTAGTTCATATTTGTTTCTTCCCCCCCCCCCCCGCTCAAAATAAATGTATTTAATCAAGAAACTGATAGAACTACATGTTGAAATACATGTGACAATATTGGAAAGTGCTAAAAATATCATGAAATCGTGATTCTTGTAAATTTGATTACACACAATTTATATATAGGCAGAATCAGTGGCGTGGTTAGGGTTGCCATTCGTCCGGTTTTCAGTTGGTCTGTCCCCTTCTTGACATGGTTTTTGCGTGTGTGCAAAAGGAGTGTCCGGTATTCTTGTATTCCGTTAGTGGCCACCCTAGGCATGGTGGCCAGGTGGGGCCATGGGACCATAACCAAAGCGCTAAAATCGTGCTTGTTAGGGCGCCAAAATGCACATGGCCCTATCTGCTAATTCGCGTGGTCCTATATGCTTTACACGTGCCACCACGCCACCGGGCAGAATGTATATTTCATGTAGACCGACCGTACGGACAGCTATACGTTATTTTAGGCAAACAGTACAGTGAAAGTTTTCCATCTTTGCTTAATTTTTCGGCCGTTTAGAACATATGGGGTTTTCCTTTACAAACATGATATTTATACAGGGCAGTATATAGTTCAAGAATGACTGTACAATCCTTTATACGCGCGTAGAAAAAAAGTGTTTCTTTCGCTTTTTTCTGACAAGCAAGACATTAAACTAAAACAAATTTGTTTATATGCAAGAAAAATCTTTGCCACTTAACATGCCTCAAACTATTGTGTTCCATACAAAGATAGAGCTAATTTTCGTTCGAAGAGTGAAAAAAACCCCGAAGACTTACTGAAGGTTAATTAGAGGGGTAAGGCTGACCACGTATCGTGTACAAGATTAATCATAGTGTGTTCGGCCAGATTCGGATACGTCCCTTAGCAACCCTTTAGCAATTTGGTCTTTTGTAGAGCTCACCCTTTCTCAAAAATATACTCAGCATCCCATCATGCATTTGTATGAAGCTAGTCCTGATCACATAGAGATATGTCGGGTTCGAATCTATGCGTGCATTCGGAGTTTATACCTAAGGTACCTTTTGTTACCCAATGGTGCCCATAGCTACCAAAGGCTGCCAATAAATTGCTATTTTTTGGAAGTAAAAAATCTAGAACGAAATTAGTTTCCTAAAATGGCTTTCAAAAGTAAATAAACCACCAAGCATAAAATTTCCAAAAAGATGGAAGCCTCCGCTATATTTAATTCATTGTTTGGTTATGAGAAAAAGGCACATAAAAAGTTGGTGGGAGGGACAGGAGAAGTAGGTCAGGCAATCTATTTTAGGCATAAATATTTTTCTAATTGTGAAGCAGGTGTGGGATTTTGCTTAGTAAGACCAAGAGGAATACAAAGTGACCTATGTTTATGCTCTAGTGATCATAGGCACATTTTTCAGACTCAATTGCATGCTGAGGCTGGACGGGTTAGTACAATTACAAGTTCTCTCCGTTACACGTTTGTTGAACATACATGCATAGCTGATTGAAATAAATTTTATATGCCTGATGCCTCGCGATTAAATTTATTGCCAATATAATCTCTTAATGCAGATCGTGTGAATTTAATCCCACGAAGAACCATGCTAGATAAGACTTTTTGAAATTTCTGAATGCAGCCTAGATCAACATCACATTGATTGTAAATATGCATGCCTGCATTGGTGTGTATAAAGAGATACACGTAAAACAGTTTATTTCTGCACCGGTCTGCGATTGATACCTTAGCCAACGGAAACTGTTGTACCAGAAAGCCCGCATGCTCCGCCTACACCGATATGAGGCAGTAATTTCGTATTGCACGGGTGTGTCAGTTCGTCACTTCAGCCAATCCGGTATGCTTTCTCACGTGGGTTTCGAGTACATTTACATTTTAAAAAATGGCAGAAACACCTTTCGAAATTAATATACGCTGCGCCTTGACGCGGAGCAATGAAGGAACCACACTTTTAAATATAGCACACAATATATAAATTTAGGAAAACTGAATTATCATGAACTGCATTGAAGACAGTCTGTAGATATTTTTTCTTCGCATTATTGAAGGACAATTCCTTGGTATGGACTGGACGACTGTGTACGAATATTTATTTTAACTCGAGCGACATTCGAAGCCACAATTTCTGGCTTAAATTTGTACAGAGAAAACCAACCACAATTCTAAGTTTATAAAAAGAATACCCAAACCAAAACGCATACAAAACGTATTGTGACAAAACTTACTTAGATAATGTTTTCTTCGTGACATTCATGGCATAACACATTGACAGTAAAAACGCGAAACAGCCCATAGGTCTGCAACAAGCTCTGTCTTTAGTGAATACATCTGTACTAGCAGCATGACAGAAATGCTAAAAGATTACAATGGCGGACCCTAGAACATAGAATAATTAATTCCTAATTCAGCAAACGTCATCAGTTAACCTCTGCCAGAAATTAAAACTAACCCTTAGTCCCTTACACAATACATTAATTTCTTTTTCCCAGAAACAACACAAGGAATTATTTGCCTTGTCACATCAAACCATCAACAGTATTAATTAACTTACTGTTGGACTGGTAAATATCAAACACTGTAATTAATACACATTTTACAAAATGCTCACAGGTTTCTAAGAAACCTGCATAAAATTTTCTTGTTAATATTCATTTTACTGTCTCCCAACTTGCCACTCCCATTCCTAATCAGATGTCATTGTTTGGAGTAACAACCATAAAAAGAAGAAGCAGAAGGTGCAGTCTCTCTAGCTACGTCAATGTCCAAAAAGAAATCTAGACATTATTTCTTTGATATCCAGGTGGTATATAGATAAAACAAAACATTTCTTTCTTTTCCATTCATATTACTATAATAACCATTACAATTCAGACGGTAACTTTAAATGGTGCTTCTTTTGATCGGAGAAGTGTGACTGCTGTTGGTTGAACAAGCTATGGATATATTACTAAAGGGTCTGAGTGGAAGATTTATAGAACTTTTTGTAAATCTACTTTGGATTTAGTACTTTCAAATTACTTTTAACTTTGCCACAATTACTTATTAAATCGAATTCCAGTCACATTTGATTTTCGATAATTTCTGTACCCAAGCCACTAAACAATAAATATAAGTAAATTTTATTTAAAAAATGAACACACTCTTTTGGATGGTAATCGTTCAGAACCTAAACTGCATATAGCTGGCTATGTCTTCAACACTCATATTTGTGCTGGAAATGTAGATTTCTGCTCCATAGCTGATATAAGTAATACGAGCCATATCTACACCACAAGTAAACTAGATGAATTGACATGGCTAAGCATTTTCATTGTGAATATTTTTTCCGTGTACCGAGTTTTGATTGCAGTTTACCAATACTGTCCACACTTAAGAGTATAGGTGGGAAATATTATCCAAACTGCCAAGTAAAGATTGCCCATCGGCTACCGTTATGTAACCACTGGCAACGAACGGAAATTTATGGATCTCAGTATCAGTTACTAAATGTATATATTCTTTTGTAAGAGTGAAATGATTAAATCTCGTCAGCTAGTTTCACAGTATTAGTTACAAAAGGTCAAGCTTAAAACATATTTTAAAATTTTCTCGTCAATAAGTTTTCATATCTTATCTGTTACTTTACGTCAAAAAACACGATAAATAGATGTACAGATTGATATTGTTGCAGACAGAAATGCAAAAATATTATCTTTGGGGAGGATTGAGTAATTCATCCATAGGGAATTTGCTAAATCCTTGCAAGAAACTATATATTTGTCATTCCAACCCTTAATAGTGCTTTATAATTGAACAAATTAACTGTCTTTATTAGTACTACAATTAAGTCTTCTAAAACCATCATTTAATATTCAGAGTATAGAAAATAGTTCTAAAACATTGTAAAGGTACGAAGCGATACCTGGTATAAGTGACCAGTACTAAAACATTGTAGAGATATGCAGCGACACCTGGTATTATTGGTCAGATTTACTTTGCATATCATCCAGCGAGTGTGACACAAATTTTAACATATTTTCAGATGAATAAACAAAGGCTGAGCTCAGATAATCAGATATTGGGGAAAATCGGAATAGACATTGAATTGTCAGATAAAGAGCATGTCCGTCCCGGGCATCTTGACCTTCAACTCAATGCAGAATCCGTCTATGGTCACTACCAACTTTCTCACAACATAGCTACCATGGACAAGCTTCTCAGAGATTTCCGCTGCAATAAATGCTGCAGTAAAAAGAATCCATTTGATCGCTGTGAAATGTGCAAATGTGTTTTTACTTGCAACGCCATTCTGAATCTCAAAGGAGCTTTCCTTTATTACCAGAAAAAATACCTGGAAGCATGTCATGAATTTAAGAAGGTTCTAAAAACTGATGATAAGAATCGAAATGCTCTCTGTAATTTGTGTTATGTATATAGGAAGTTAGGGGAGTCAGAGGAGGCAGAAAAATATAATCAGCTATATATGGAGTGTGCTAGCAACACAAAAAGCGAAGTCATTTTCCTCGGAGAGCAAGGATTCGCCGTTTTATTTGATTGCCACACCACAACAAATGAGCTTGAGAGAAACAGTAGATCAGTGAAAATGTTCGAAAAGTGCCTGAAAATGTTGAAAATTTTTCTTAGGCACGAAAAGGATCCAGATTTGGAGATTGCCAGACTTGAATTGGAATTGTGGTATGCCAAGTCTCTGCAGAGAATGAGTAATGTGTGCAATGCGGAGAACAATTTAAAAGATTTGACTACTTGCTACAAGGACGGCATGAACACACTAAAAGACTTGATTCAAAGAGCAGAGGGACATACTCATATAATTGCCATTGCTTACACATATTTAGGGTGTTTTCTTTCAAAAAAATGTGATGCTGTAGAACAGCTGGATGTGTACAAAGAGTTAAAGATACAATTTAAACATTCCAGTCAGTGTTTTGAAAAGGCACTGGAAAATCAGAAAAACACCGAAGTTTTAGTTCGCTATGCACTTAGTCTCAAATATTGGGATATCACTAAAGCAACAGAGCTTATTAATGAGGCACTTAAGAAAGATTCGTCTCGTGACATAAACTGGTTTGCATGGTGTGTTAGTTCAGAACTTCATTTTCTAGAGTACAAAAAAGGCAAAGATCCGAAAACACTAGATATAGCCATAAAACATGGAGAAATTGCGGCTAAAAAAAACCAAACAGCAGATTTGTTTGCAACCCTAGGAAAGGCATATCACCATAAAGCCAGAGTTTGCCCTCGTGAAAAGGAAAGGCACAGCATATATCTAAAAGCGCTTGAAAATTTTCTCCATGCACTACAACATCTCGATGGCGATAAACGTGGTGTAGTGCACATTGCACATGGAAACTGTTTGTTTGACATGGGGCTGTTTCGTCCGGCCATGGAGTCATTTAAACAAGCTGTAGAGCTTGGCTTGGATGCCAAAATAACTATTAGATTAAGTTATACATTAATGATGAAGTGCTATATGAAGATGCTTGAAAAGGAGACATGTGTAAAGGAGAAACAGCGTATACTTGAAACCATTGTGTACTGGTTGGGTGTAGGTGAGACAGAAAAGAATTTTATCAACCGAAAGCCAGTGAAAGAAAAACCATCAAAGAAAGACCAGAATACAAGTCAAGATGCCAACGTTCTGTCAAAAGAGAGCACACATCCGTCAAAACCACTCAGACAATTGTCAAGAACCATATCCTCATCAGATAATTTTCACAACAACAGGGAACTATGCGATCGAAGGGAAAAGTCCTCAGATTGGCAAACCATGAGCCCCACAGCATTTTTAATACTAATTAAGTTTCTTCTTAAAGAGACGAATGAGAAGCAGGAGAAAATAGTTCACTGGTGTCTGTCCTCTGGAAATCTAAAGGATCATCCACAAACTGTCCTCGACATTCTCCTTCATATTGTTCCTTTTCGAAACAAGAATCTTATTGAAGATTGTCTGAAACTTCTTTCTGATCACCCCTGTATACTTTCATCAAAAAGAGATGAAGAAAAGGTGTGCAAGGTAAACCAAAATGTTTGCTATATCAATGAATCCCTTCGATCTTGGTATCTAGACAAAATATCAGAATGTCTTATTGAAGTCCAATGCAAACGGTGTCAAAAAAGCAAACGGCGGAAATATGACTGTGGACATGAATTGGATCATGTTGCTCTGTACTCCATGATAGCTAAGTACTGCCCATATTTTGCAGCCGATATTGCTGATCATTTGTTGACTCGAAATGTCAGGTTTGCCATATCATTGTTAGAGGCTTTCCAGAAGGATCCTTTAGCTGATAAACATATCATGGTCTATATATCTGACCTGCATTACCAAGCATGTTGGCTGCTTTCAGACAGAAGATCAGTGCATCAGAATTTGAAGCATGACAGTGCATACAAACGAGGTCACCATCCACAGTTTCACACTACCTTGAACAGATGTTTAAGTCAAACTAAGGACCGAGAAGATGCACTTCACCAGCTTGCAAGAATTAGCTGTACCGACGAAGACTCTCACTTGAAATTGGTTAAAAGGCAGCATAAATATGACATAATCTACTTGGACTACTGTAGGGTAGAACATGGACCAACCTTTGCTACTGGAAGTACACAGAAAAGACTACCTAAACGAAGATTCCCCAAATATGAATATGACTTTTTTGTCGTGAATAGCGACAAGGATAATGACTGGGTCAGGTTTGAACTACTCCCAACACTAGAGGAGAGATATGGCTTCAAAGGCTGTTTCAAAACGAGGGACTTTGAGCTTGGAAAATCCATTATTAGTGAATTCGAAGAAAAAGTAGAGCAAAGTTCTAAGGTGCTTTTGGTGCTCACAGAAAACTTTAAGACAGATCAACACTGTCGCTTTCAAATGCATTCAGCTCTAATAAAGAAGCTTTTTATTGGCACAGGCAAAGTCATTCCCATGGTAACATTGTCAGGAGCCGAAAAGGTCATTCGTGAAAAGGTAATTCCTGAAGAGCTTCAGCATATTGTGTGCTTTTTTGTGAACAAGTTTGAGTGGGAAAGACTTGTGAGGGCAATTGAAGCAGAATAAAACAAGCATTTGTAAAGTGCATTAATTATCAGAAGAGTCTTTGCAAGAATATTATTTGAATGTTGCAAGTACAATAGTATAAAGTTATATTGATTCACACTTCACTTTTAGTTCACCAGGAATAAGTGTTCATATAGATTAAGTTTGTACCAACTTTAACATGTCAAAATTAGACGAAAAATATTTTGCTACACTGCCAGAACCAATACATCTAGGCATTTACGAGACTGAGCTTGGGATCAGCAGAGTGGCTGCAAGATTCTCCACGAAAAGTTACATGAGAGAGGTGAATCTGTCTTAAGGTTACTTTCCAAATCACCAAGAACAACTTCCTGAAAATAAGTAAGGCAATCGTTTTTGTTGTTATTGTTATCTATTTTTGATTGTTCTAGTTCCTCGTAAATACTCCAATGAAAAGTCAAACGGACAGGTTATTCTTGTTCACCTATATTGAATAGTATGTACATGTGCAGGGCTCAGGAAAACGACTCGTCCTCTTGTCATGAACGGGTTAAAATTGGCTGGGCCGAGTAAAACTTTACTACGTACTCGTCCCTGGGTCGAGTCGATGTAGATTCTACCTTTAACAAGCGTCAAAGTTCAACATTGCTTAACATTTGGTATGCATCAATTACAAATAACCTTTGCCTAATTTGCCTACTTGTTGTCAGTCTAGAACATGTCGCAAATGAAACGACTTCATTCTCTTTTACACAGTTACCCGACGTAAGCTTGATACTAAAGTGGGTAAATATTATGAACATATGCTGCAGTTTCGCGCCTAGCCTTCGATTTCTTAATGGTGTTCGCATTTTACGGTGACACTTTTCAGAAATTTAGGCGTCATTTTGATGGGAGAACGTTTCCCTTTCAACGAACTATCACACATCAGATAATGTCGATACAACAGCTGATTGGTCACCTAGTTGGGGTAATGACATATAAATGTTCCAATTCATTTGGTCAATGAGCAATCTTCCTCTTTATGGCGCCCGTGTGTATTTATCTAGAATGGAGGTTTGACAAAAATGGACCATTTCGTACGAAAGTTGGTGGAAATTAAGACGGTTGGAATTCTTCTTTCAAATGCAAATTACTGACATTTTACTTGTGAAAAGTAATTACATACTTATATAAATATCTGCTGGTGTCTTTGCTTTGGCGTTACAATGTATGAAAATACTGGTGATCTGGGGCAAGCGTAACAATGTCCGACCAGATGAAAATCATAAACTGTGTTTCTTAACTTCTCCCATATCAACTCTTAAAGATGTGTTATAGCTCGTTGAATAGGAAAATTATGACGCCCATATTACTGAAAGGTTTCACTGTGAACGCGAATACCGCTAAGAAATCAAGGGTTATTTGTGCAACTACAATTTCTCGAGTTACAAACATTGTCTGTTATTATATGTTTATCTAAGGAGCTATGCATTAGAAAATAATATTTTCATGGTTTTGACCCATTTTAGTATCAAGCTTGCATGTGGTTCTTCAGTAAAAGTGTTAGGAGTGTAGTAGAAAAGTTTACTGTGTTGAGTATAATTAGGACAGGGACGGGTAACTCTTGCAACTCACTCGTCTCGGGGAGGAGTACTTTGGAAATTATTTTCCTGAACCCTGATGTGGCAAAGTGTAAGCTACAAGGTCCTGTATAATTTACATGCAAACATAGAATTATTAAATTAGTATGCTGAGAAAAAATATATTTTATATTTCATAACTATCCGTGGTTTTGTAGTCGATTGCATTAAAAATCCTCAGCATCAGTCAATCTTTCTACGGTGAAATCATTACGTAATTTGGACATACTGCCGCGTCGAAGCCAAGAATAAATGAGAGATATCAAGTTCAAAATCTACTTTTTACCACTCTTCAAATTGATATTTTTGATGATCAGCCTATAAATACGATTGAAACTGAGTTGAAATTGAGGTGAACTTACGAAACAAAAGGTGGGCGGGGGTGGGGTGTGTGTGTAAAGAGTGAGTTGAATCTTCCTAGATTCGATTCAGGTGCAACATTGGCATTATTAAAATAAAAATTGTCTTCTCTGCGTAAATACCAGGCCTGTTTTATCTTGTTGTACTATATACATACATTATATATATATATATATATATATATATATATATATATATATATATATATATATATATATATATATATATATACATGTGTGTGTGTGTGTGAAATTGCTCAAATTATGTCTTGAAATTGTGAAATTGTTTTTGATTGATCAGAACGATGTATAATGTAAAGTATGTATTTTACAACATGCTTTTTTCTTTTTGATGATGTAAGCAGTATTTTTTTGTGTAACTTGCTCGAATGCTGTAATTGTGCATGTTGTAAAATTGGCTACCTCTGATCAGATGTATGGAGATACAATTAAAACGTAAATTTATAACATGTTTTTAAAAAAAAATGTAATTATATATTTATTAAAGGTTGCATGTCTTGTAAGATTGACGCAGGATTATTGTAACTAACCCACATTTTACATGCATTGGCTTCCACTAATCAGAGAGATGTGTAATTTCATATTCATACCTATAGTAGCGTTTAGCTCTACTGGCCTTAGAGTTATGTATTCCTTTGTTTCCCCTCATTTTCTAGGATAATTTAAAAGGTATTCATATATCGTGTTTTTGTTTTGTATAAAAAGTTACAAACTTTAGCCTTTTTTTCCCCCTCTTTATTTGCACATTTATTGTTCCACGTTGATCACGAATTGTGATGGCCGACGCTATCACATGATGAAAACAAATCGTATATCCGACAAATGCAAGTTCTTAATATAGGGATCAAATATGCTTTTTTTTCTGGTATCAACGTTCGTCGTCGAATCCTAAGGGAGTCGTTAAAGCCCGAACCCAACGGGCGAGGGTTTCAACACACCCGGGTGCTTCGGCGAACGTTGATACCAGGGAAAATAAAATTAAATTAAAAAAAACTTGTATGATTGATATTCTTAAATATAAAAAAAGAAAACAACCAAAATTTTTTTTTCAATTTTCAGATACAATTTCAGGTTTCCCTAGTGAAGGCGCCGATCCGGTTCGCGTTCGTAACCAATTCCTGCGGATCATAATTTGAACGTATGCCGATATGCCATTCTGACCACCACGGTTACTTACGAAACAAAGATTGACCGAGAAGTTGCGAATGCATATAACTATATTTTCATACACAACTTCTTGGTCAATTCTACAGTCAGTTCAATCGCAGAAACAGCCGAGGTGATCCTAATAGATTGCGGTTTCTTTTCTTTTTTTTGGCAGCGAAATTTCCGGCGTACAAAATTTATGAATTTTCTGTAAAATACTACTCCGACATACAGCCGAGCCATATTTGTTGTCTCAAAGAAATAGCAGAGGTGGTTCGAATGTCCGGTACGTTGGCTTTACCGAATCCTTTTCCGGGACGGCGCGCTCAGATCAGCTGATGATAAACGAATGCGAATCTCGCAAGAAAGCCAGCATCTTAGATCTATTGATAAATAATCATTTTAGCAAATCGTTTAGTACAATATGTGATTTTTTTTTTTTAGGAATAAAGCAACTAACAGGTCTTTGGCAGGTAATTATGTGCAATTAATCAGATACTGAACCGTATTTTGATTATTCGCAAATGAGAATACACACGGTTTCTGTGAAGCAGACGAGTTGAGAAATCCCGTTTGCATGCATCGTTATTTCTATCACTCTGAATGATTGATAAGAGCAAGAGGGCACATCCTATTTAATCTACACGGAAAATTACTCTCTGCTGTGTCACTGGATTGCATGCTTACAAGTCAATACACAGATGATGCGGAAGTAAACAGTCATTGGTTTTGAGTGCGGCCTGGAAAAGGGATAATTATAAAAACACACCAGTGCATCAATGGCATACTGATACATGGATAAAGCCTCATTGATACTCCTCGTCCAATAATGGTGCGCACGCATTTTTATATAAGAATTATTCGACAACAAATTTTGCTATTGTATGAACACTTTCCGTTCTTATATATTCAACATAAAAAGAAAGATACCACGTAACAATGGTAACAAAATTTCATATTTTACACTTACAAAAATATCTTGGTTATTTACCCATCAGTATGCATGCTGACTCTGTAATTGGTCGAGGTATTGTTGAAATTAGTTGAGAATATCGTGCGTAAATGGTTAATATTAGCGTATTCACGAGCAACAGGTGTATCTTAACTGGACAAGGAATACGAACATGTGTTACCTCACTACCACAATGTGAAGGTGGAAAATATTTTGGATTAAAGCACGTGATTTTCTTGTCTCACAGATCACGGAAGTGAGGTCACAGATATTCTTAGATTTTGTCTAGTTATTATGCGCATGTTGCATGTGAACACGCTCCTTTTGCCTGATGGTCATTTACTCACGATACGCATGACTGATTTCAACTACACGTTAAGGTTCATGTGCCCGTTTTGTTCATTACACCATGTATTTGGACTATATGACTTCAAATGAGCACAGCAGAAACTCTACATGGCAATTAATTCTAACTAATGGAAGTACCTAGATTACATTATTGTAATTACAAATATATAAAATATTTAGTCAGCTGCCACTAGAACAAACAATTTAATTTTGTTAGTTTCTAAAACTTCACTAAAAATGACCCAAACAGTTCAAAACTATTTTGAAACAACCCCCTATGAATGTAAATGAGAACACATACACATATGTCTGTACACCAGAGTGGTCATCTATTCAAACCATAATGGCCACTGATGTTACGAGTGAGTAACATCATCTTTACTGTTACGTGTTTAAGGGGTTAATTCAAAACGTAATATAAATCTTTTATACTTCGTCAATTTTTGGTTAAGATTTGAAAACTACAAAAATTTAATTGCTTCTTCTAGTGGCAGTTGATTACATATTTCTACCTATTTGTAATTAAAATATTGTATTCGGGGTACTCCTATCAGTCAGAATTAACTACAATGTATAGTTTCAGCTGTGCTCATTTGAAGTCATATGACCCAAATACACGGTGTAATAATCAAAACGGGTACAGAAACTTTAACCGATTACAGCGTTGTCATGCATACCGAAGAGTAAATGGACGTGTTTTCAATAAGAAATTTTATAGTTGGAAATTTTCAGTATTATTAAGTGATACATTTTGTTGCTGAGTATGTATTATGGTTAAGTATAGCTAAAAGACATATGCTTCAGATGGTAAATCAAACTGATGTAGGATTGGGTCAAACGGATATAAAGAAATTTGACATTCCAATGAATGATTTATAGGGTCAGTCCATGCCCTGCCACACTGTGCATGCATTAAATATTTCTTTCCATTTTCATTGTTGCGAAAACCGTTATGGTGTCGCTCTACAGGTTCGTATTTTGCATAGGGTTAGATTTTTAAAGAAAAAGAAATACCCATGTTTTTGTCACGGGTTGTCCTGGTTATTTAAAAAAAGATCTTGTATAGCTTAAGTATTGTTAAAAGAACTTTTAATTCCCTTTATTTTGGTGTATGATTGATGGGTGCAATTTGGGTTATAGAGTATAGAGCTTGGTCTTCCTTAAGATGTGCACGTCTAAAAAAACTGCTAGCTCTGCTTGGTCATTTTCACTTCGTGGACTTCAAAGGTAAATAAAAATAAAAAAGGAGCCGATAACATTTTTTACTTTTTATATATTGTATAATTCATTCATTGTACTTTCAGAGGCTGGTAATGCCTACTCTGGAAAAATTCGTTTCCCTATTTTAATAACCGCTGAAAATAGTGT
The DNA here is from genome assembly GCA_029931535.1 of Margaritifera margaritifera. NCBI lineage: Eukaryota > Metazoa > Mollusca > Bivalvia > Unionida > Margaritiferidae > Margaritifera > Margaritifera margaritifera. The sequence goes on along the minus strand of JAQPZY010001440.1, from coordinate 341,874 downwards.
ACTTTTGACTAATTCAGGCTGATTTTGCGAGTACTTTGGAGCGGCCATTTCTGTCTGCAGTGTGCTTAGATCATGTCCAGTTTCCACAAGTACAATATGTAAAGAAATTTCAGCTACAGTACATGAAAGTAGCATAGAGGTATGCCAACATTCTCTCCGTTGTGCATGTTGCAAATGCAAACAACTTCATCTTACACCTGTCACTTTCTCAGAAGCACGTAATATCTGTAGAGCGCCCCCTATGTACATATCTTCGACACTGTACGGCAATCTATAACTGGTTCTATTCATTAGCAAACAGCGAAGAAGAAGTAAAAGTTCATAAATTTATAACAACGATAACCATCTCTCTATGACCTTGGGCCTAAAGTCAGTGGTCACTGTTTATATTTGATGGCATTTGACAGCATCACCATCACGTCTCAAATGAGTTTGATAATCAGTATTGTGTAACTTTGAGTTCAATGTTAAGTTTGTATTATGTAGTGACGTACTAACACTGTAACATGAAGAAATAGGAATGGATTTTGATCATATTTGACGTCTTGGTATATCTTATCAATGTCAATGACGTTGATAACTAATACTCCGTGACCTTGAGGGTGAAGTTCAAGGTTAATTCTGAGATTTTTGTACTTTATTTAGCTTGTACAAATGCAAATGGATCTTGACCAAACTTTGGATCAAGCTGCATTTTAACAAATTGTCAGATATGTGTGATAGTCAGCAGTCTGAAACATTGTTTTCAAAGTCAGTGGATATGTCTCGAGTTTTTTAACATATTCACTTGTGAACACAATAATGCAAAAATGAATGTATATATTAGGTTAAATATTTGAGGATATATCTCAAATATTATTTTTAGGAGTGCACTAATGTATCTTGTGACTTGTCACTTTGAAATTTAGGTCGATGGTTATAAAATGCGCCTGTCAATTAAGATGGTTTGTGAATACCTCAATTCAAACAAATAGTACTACCGGATTTTAACCAAACTTGGCATGTGGGTATATCTGGACTATATATCGAATACCGGGATTTTTTTGCGAACGTAAACTTTAAAGATTATGTCTAGAAATGACGGTTTGTAATTTTCGCTAGTTATATTTCAGCAGCTGCAGATACAGAGTACTTATAATATATAAGATGATACATTTTAACGGGATTTATGTTCGCGATCTAACTCGTAGACAGCTTATTAAAACTTCTTTAAAGCTAAACCTACCAACTAAACGGTATGATACATGCTTAGTAATCTGCTACCGTTTTAACAGGTTCAAGGTTTAAGGTTATGAAACAGATTTATGCCAGTCACTTAACTTGTGAACATTTTAATTTAAACATATTATAAGGGGTTTCGATCAAGCTTGGTGTGATAAAGTTTCTCGTGAATATTTAATATGATTCCAATACTCAGCTTCAAGAATAATAAAAGGAGTTAAAAAGACTTATCGTTTTTTCCGCCCCAAATTCTCGGCTTGTAGAGCGTTAGTCGTTTAAAAGGGCTATTGTTTAATATGTATGCTTATTTTTTTAAACAGTATTTTATTGACAAACCTACCCCATTGCCCTAGTTGCTCAAATTTTGCAGGTCTTAAAATGGACTTTCAGTAATCAGAGTAGGTAAAATTTCAAGTTTATATTTCTCGATCGTTACTTTGAATATTTATGCATGCATTTTTCATTTTTAGAGCACAATTTAATCTATAAACCTACAAGTCTAACATTGTTATACTCCGTGGTTGAGTTATGTGTATAATTGTAATTTTATGTTTATAAATCACATATGTTTTGTATGCATGTATCTTCAATATAGAGTCAGTATGAAACTGACTTTTTCAAAAATGTATTCATTTCTTCTTTCTGGTGTATATTCCACTATTTTTCCAACTAATTACCTTATAAATTTCGTTTGTTTTCTTTGCATAATATCTGCAGCTTGTACATCAATACTAAATTGTTACATAACAAACTGACTGAACAAACTAATCACAATAGAAATCTACATATGTTACATAGAGAATATTACCATAGTATTGTAACAAACGTAGGGTATATTGTATTAACGTTTCAGTTTATAGTTTTTATAGATTTTAGTGATTATTTTATTTGTTTTTATGTAGAATCGGTGTTGAAAAGATATTTCTAAAACCGAGTAATTAGCCAGCTATATTGGCCCCTGTCAAATTTCTTTATATAAGAATTTCTTAGGACAGTAGCCGTTACAGATAGGAATAATTTCTGTACGTTAGGTGTTTTGGGCCTGTTGCGTGATATACGGCATGACATACTGATCTACGGCTTAGAATTACGTACTGATAAGCCATAAAATTGTGAAGGCAAAAAATCCATACAAGTATGAAATTGGAGTCTTGTAAATGTATGATCCTTAGTTTTTGATTGGAGGAAAATCGGTTGTGTTATTAGGGCCATTTATAGAACCCTTCAGTGGCAATGACTGTTGTCTTGAGGACCTTGGAAATTTAGGGGAAACAACGACCTCAACCTAAACTCATGCAATACGTTCGTCATTGCTTTTTCTTTTTCCGTTTGGTTTTGATGTGAACTTTTGAACTAGCTGGCTTTTTACCCCTACCTTGTCTAAGTCTCATTATCGAACAACAGTCAAAAATGTCATTGCATATGAATTCACACCTGATGGCTACAAATGTATATCATTGATCAAAGGCCCATTGGGCAATACGTATGGTTGATTTCTGTGAGTGTGAATGGGTTCATTGAAGACTAAATTCAGTTACTACCTGCCATGTTAGGCATGTGTACTTTAGAGCTCTACTCCATTGCTAAAAATAGTACATTGGGATATAATGGTATGCCAACATTTTGTGGCTTTTCTGATTAAAGAATAAAAGTTATGAATTATTGTACAAAATGTACACATTAAAAAAAAATGGAACCGGAGCACCCGTACCCGTTGGTCAGAGGGGTTAGCGTGCCAATAGACTTGGGTAATTTCCTGTATGTTTTCTTCATGCACCTGTATCACGATGTAAACAACCTGGTTTAGTTTTGTTTGTTCACTATTTAACAGCACATCTACAAAAAATGATGTATAGTGCTGAGGCTATGGGAGTGTTACAGCACATCAACACAAAATGCTGTATAGTGCTGAGGCTATGGGAGTGTTACAGCACATCAACACAAATGCTGTATAGTGCTGAGGCTGTGGGAGTGTTACAGCACATCAACAGAAATGCTGTATAGTGCTGAGGCTGTGGGAGTGTTACAGCACATCAACACAAAATGCTGTATAGTGCTGAGGCTGTGGGAGTGTTACAGCACATCAACACAAAATGCTGTATAGTCCTGAGGATATGGGAGTGTTACAGCACATCAACACAAAATGCTGTGTAGTGCTGAGGCTGTGGGAGTGTTAAAAGTGACTTGCCCAGAGACACAGACAGCAGCAGATCTGGGCTGATCTGGGCAGGATTCGAACTCGCGATCTTTCACTTGCGAGTCCGGCACGCAAACCACTCAGCCACCGCGGCTCCCTGAAAATAAACCCTGAAATCGGCCAGCGTGGCACATGTAACTGTAAATAGCCCGTCCAAAATTAACCTGAGTGTTGGCAAATAATAGTGGAGAGCACGTGCTTTCGCCATCCCAGTGTCGTTGTCAAACGATATATTATTCTTATTGTTCCGGGCCTAAAACCCGTTCTCTAACTAGAATTATATGTAATGGAGGAAATCAAACTTAAGCACAATCGTATAGATACAGTGCGTATTTAAACTTCTTTAGCTTGATACATATGCGGGCCTCGTTTTCAAAACTTTTACGTCACCGAGTGTAATCAATACTATTTTAGTTCAGAAAAACCAGGCTTTCCAAAACTATTTTATAATAAACAGGCCCCAGTTTCATTAAACATCTTAAAATTTCTTCCTCGAATTAAGATTTTTGAATATATTTCTTATTGCTAGGTTCCTGGCTATGATTTGTTTAATAGAAAATTCATTAGGCACTAGGGATTAAAATACGTAATACAATCTTGAATTTTCCTTAAAGGTGTCTTGACTTTTTTTTTTGGAGGACATTTTTAGGATTTCCTCAACTATTTGTGTCAAGAATAAAAAGTAGTTTCGGTGTGTTAAGTTTTAAAACTAAAAAGTGATTTTTCATCCCTTCCACTATCTCTTATTCAGACATAAACATGCATATTGATATTGTCTGAAGTATCACAAGCATGATAATGTAAAATCTCAATTGGAGGAGACATTTTGAGAATTTTAGTGAAACCTGGGACAAGTTGAATTGGATAATCTGATTGGATTTCGGTGTTAAGACAATATAAAGACAAAGTTTCCTCTATCAATTTTAAATTGGTTACCTTGGAAGTGAATGCAGCTTTGCGAGCCTATTTCTATCAGTATGTGAGATGGGGTTTTTCTCCTTCTTTTTTTTTTTTTTCCTTTATTGTATGATTTCAGGAAGCACTCTTTCAGTGTAGGCATTGTTTTTCTCGCCCACTGGATAGTTTTCCCTGAAATTTTTATTTGGTTATATAAATCAGTCTTAAATTTGTTGTAAATAGGTTCACGCGCTTCGTTTATGACTTTATTCACAAAACATCATCGATGCACATATTTAACGCAGAAATCACGCAAAAACGGATTCTATTCTGCATGCATGTTGTCTCCTAGAAAAAAAAAAGAAAAAAAAAAAAAAAGAAAGAATCTTTCATATGTATGTGGGCGTGATAGGGAAATCTAACCTTCGGGGAGTAAGGTTGGTACCGGCGACGAGGCTTACGGTAGTCGGCTAGCCTCCATCTGACACAAATCTTACCCCCTCGGGTTATTTTTCCCTACCCTGCCCACATACACGTGGAATATTCTATTAGTCTAACAATGAGTTATCCTTTTTGAGTCAGGTTTCACCATACTGTTTATGCAGAGTTACTTACATATTTAAGTAAATGATAACTATATTATTAATGATATTATATTATTGATTTCCAATACATTATAATTGTTTTATTTCATTTATGTCACATCCATTTTTAGCATTACTCAAGTTTTATAACAGTTATAAATCCATGTAAATTTTAATTTTAACACGTACTGTATATATGAATTAGTTTATATTGTGTTTGGTATGTAATTTTGAGTTAACAGGACTGGTCCTTTTGAGTTCAACATATGTAGATTGGCCACTTCTGACCCGGCTGATATTTTCTCCTTTGACATACCGCATGATTTCAATACCAGATTAAGGTGGTAGGAGTCTCCGGAGCAGTTTCAAAAAGCGGGGGCCCCACAATATATTTCACTGCGTTGCGGCCCCCTCCACCCCCGCTAGGCGGGTGCCCTGGAGCAATTGCTCCATTTGCTCCCCCTTTAATTCGGCCTTGCATGCTTTAATGGAATTCACCATACGTTACTTCTCCAAATAACTTGTGTGCACTAGCAACGTTTTGGTTCATTGTTTGAATGTTTCCTTATGAGCAAAAACCTTCTGGAAAAGAGCACCAGTCTATAAATCCCATAGTACAACTCACGCCATCTAGCGACAGACAACTAGGTGAGTTCTTTTCATTCTTTTGAATCTAACTGATGGAATCGATGGTTTTATTAAAAGTTGAAATTTGTATACGTACTTCCGGATAAAGATGTCATCAGTTTATTTAATTAAAAAAACAAAAATATTGTCTCCCTTTTTTTATTATTCCGTAACTGGTTGATTATCTTATACGAATCATCCGATAAAATCATTATTTCTCTTGATCCAAAGTTATGTAATTTGTGTGTGTGTACGTGTATTCGCCATTTTATACACTGTTTATGCTGATGTATTATGAAAATTCTAGATTACACGTATATAGAGTCTACTTCACTTTTTGAGAATAGCCAAGTCATTATTTTCTTACTATATATTATTTGATGTCTTTAAACCCTTAAATAAGTTGGGTTTTTTCCGTTGGTATCTCAAGTTGGGGGCATTTAGATAACTTTCCAATAGAAATTGCGTAATTTGAATGTTTCAAAACGGAACAAAAACCTACCAGCGCAAATAGACTTTGTTAATTCTCAATCCATACGCCAAAGCAAAGCTTGAAAATCCTTGGGTATTTACGCGATGTTCAGATTCACGGCCCAAAAAAATAGAGATATTTGATATGAAACTAAATGGGAATGTTTGAAGGAAAACAAAACTTTTGCTCCTCCAATGGCGGACTGGAGAAACAGCTTCCACAAAGCTTCCATTTTTCAAGAAGTTGCACTTTGCGTCTCTAAGAGTGATTTCCCCTAAAAGAAGTGACGTCATACAAGGATGCAGCTGAAAAACGCGATAAATAAACTAATGCGAACATCCGCATATATGCTTTGATTAATTTATTAAAGTGCTTTATTAAAATACATCCGTTGTTGGCCACCGATAATTTAATCACTCTATATTTCTAATATTGAGTTCCGATCTTTATCTAACAAAGCTAGAAAAAGTGTATGTTTATTTCTGTTATGTATATGCTCTTTCTTTACTTTATTTATTTCTCAGTTTAAGAATACTATCTTTATTCCTTCTGGATTAATGACTTTGATTTTTTTTGAAACTTTTTAAGTCCACAAAGTAAAATTACTTGGTTCATCAAAAATGAATGGATTTGCTTTGATGTCTCTCTTTTTTGTTGTGAGTATAAATTTAGGGCAACCTGGATTTATGACCATGATTTGTTACTTAAATGTCAAAAATTGGAAAAGTCTACAATTACATGCACTATTTTATCAAAAACGTGTAAGTACTTTATTTCATCCTACCTACTTTGATTTTTTTTTTACATCAGTTTATTAATCTTGATTGTAAAACCGACATAAAAAAGAGAGAATTGGTTTCTAGAAATACAGGGATGCATCAACGGAAAGCTCACCTACTTTTAAACATAGGTGATAAAGTATTGAGGTACAAAGTCTACATAACTAATTCTCTTTTGTGCTTTTTGGAACAGGCTGACCACACATATTTTGCGAAAAATCTGCAATTTTAAGGAACACAATTCGTATTTCTAGAAAATCTGTAGGATACTTAGTAAAAGTAGCACAGAAAATTAAGATAGCTACAATTTTCAGAGTATTTTTCCGTAATTCAACCTTTGCTTGCAATATTTTGCTAAATGTATATTGAAAAGAAAGTTAAGCCCCAAATGCATGATTTCGAAAGAAATATCAAGTTTAACAATCTAATTTCGAGCAATTAAAAATCTGCACTCTGGATTATCCGTCCGTATTTTCGCAACTGTGATAAAGTATCCGCATAATGCGGAAAATTCCGTACATTTGGTCCACCTGTTTTAATGTTTGAATATTTTTTATCAACCTGGATGTTATGACATCGATTTTCCATCTTAATCGAATATTTTGGAATGATAGTTAACGTATCTTTTTTATATTAGATTCTTTAATTAGTCTGCTTTTGTGTTCGTCTTTTTTAATTAAGGTTAGTTGTTTTCATTTATTTATTTTTAATTTTAAACTAATTTTTCTTAAAATGATTTCTGACATCGATTTTCGATCTTTTTTAATAAGGGGAAAAAGTTTGCATTGTTACAATCTTTACATTAATAAAGACAATACAATTTCTTCATTTATGCCATATTTAATGTTTGGATAGTCTTAAATGTCAACCTGAATTTTTAATATCAATTTTCAAATTTGATCTATAGAAGAATTATGAAAAAAGGTCTTCAATATACCAGAAATTTACAAACGAGATTTACTTTAAATAAAATAGCAAGTTATTCGTTCATAGAATGCAATATTAATTAGATCGTGAAAATATGTTGGTTAAAATAAAACATATTTATGACAAGTTAGAACTATTTTGATATATTTAGATTCTTAAATTTGCATCGAATGGGATTAGTGGATTACATTGTCAAAAGTAGCATATGTGAATTTTGACCCTTTCGTTAATTTGTAGTCTATATAGCGCTCGACAAGCGCTGTCTGGAAAAATGTAGTCATCAGTTTTAGATAATAACAATCAGACCTTGTCAAAGAAAGCTTGAAAAACGATAAGGAAAATGGACAACCAAATTTTTTTTCATCCCACAGTACCTACAGAAGATAGCAATCCCTTAATTGCATCCTCATACGGGCTCGGGGATGAAGAATAGTCCAAATGCGCCTTCCTACAGGACGTAAGAGACGACTAATGGAGGCACCCTTTATTGCATAGGAAGCGTTTCGTCATGATATTCACGCCGAGGTCTTTGACTTCTTAAAGGTGTGCGGTTTATAGCAAAACATTGACTCGAAATTTTAATGACTTTGCCATTTTTTTTTTTTTTTTCTTGTATCTTTTTTCTTTTTTCTTTCTTGGAATACCCACACTCAATCGACACTGTATAGCCAGTAATGTTCTGGTGCGCCTTTAAACCCTATACATTCATATGTACATACCCTTCAGTGCACATGAGTGAGTGCACATGAGTAGTAATATGAGTCAGTTGGGGGTATAAGGGGGCATTAACATTAGCCCATAGGTTTACATTAGGAGCCCCTATGGGGCATATGGGGAATTTAACATATTATGAGCCTTTCTGGGGAATAAGGGGAATATAACATAGGATGAGCCTCTCGGAGGCTTAAGGGGAATATGGGGCATAAGGTAAATTCAACATAGGATTTATCCATACCTCAGACTGCCCTACAAATTTATGGTCAGATGAGGCAGTCTGGGAAAATGTAATGTTAAAATTTTTATCTACAATCCAGCACACCACAAATACTATCCAGCAAACTGCTTTATGATTACTATCCAGCACACCACATATACTATCCAGCAACCGCTTTTTGATTACAATCCATATATACTATACAGCACGCGCTTTTTGATTACTATCCAAACACACAACTCTACACTCCAACGAAAAGAGTAGGAGTGTTTATACACACACCCTATACTTACATACACACAAACATACTATTTGACACAAGGGTAGGAAGTGTTTATAGACACACTACTGTACACTTACACACATACTATCACACAGAAGAGAGAGAAGGGGTAAGGGGTTTTAAGTTTTAGTTGTCAACAACATAGACATACACAAACATACACACACCAACACAAAATAATTGGCAAATCGTATTAGTATCTCTCTTTTCTAGGATCTGAGTGACCCTGAAAAGAGCCGTTGGGTTTCTGCTACCACTTCCTCAGCTCTGGTCGCACCTTTCGGTCGGGCGCGGCAGGCGGTACATCTCTGCCCCCAGTTCTTATAATGTTTCTTCCAAGATGTCTTGGTGGAGAACACGAGCCTAAAAGTAGGCTCGTTGGCATCCTTCTCCCAGTCCTCCTCCTCCTCCGGAATCCTGTCCGGATGGCCCATCTTACGAAATTTGTCCTATATCTTATCCAGTTGGCATTTAGTCACATGAAGTCCCGTTCTCTCTTCAGTCTCTCCTTCTCCCTCTTTTCCTCCACCCACGCCCTCTTGATTTTCTTCGTCTCTTCATGCATCAACGCTGTGACGAATTCTGTAGCAATTCTCAGAGAGTTGACTTCCCTCTTCAAGTGTCTGGTGTGTGGGTAGCACTCCAGTTCCATCAAGCTTGTGGCCTCCATCAGTTTGCCAATTTTGCAATGCTCTGCCATTCTTCTTTCTAGTCTGGTCGACGATGAATGGCAAGACTGGTGAACGCTTGAAGCACGGATGTGAAGGAAAACATCCCTCACACATAATACAACCCTTACACAGAATACAAATGGGACAGAAATCGCGCGGACCTAAATTAAACCATTCTTCTGATATTTTTTCATAGGTTTACACAAGGGAAGGGAGTGTTTATAGACAGACTATAACCAACAAACACTCATTTTATAAGGCAGTGGTTTTACGTTTTAGGTTTGGTGGGGAAAGACAAAGGCATACACAAACATACACGAAACATAGAACACAATTTTTTGGCAAAATGATTAGTATCTCTATTTTCTAGAGATCTGGGTGGCCTTGAAAAGGGCAGTTTTGTTTTGGTGAGTAGTCCTGGGTTTTACCGTCTAGCAGGATGGCCACGTCTCACCATGGGTTTCACCAAAGCACAGAGACGCCTCTTTGTGGAAGAGAAAGAGAATTCCTCTGTCTCCATTCTACACGACACCTATTCTCCTTATTGATGTTGTTGTTGTTGCTGCTGCTGCTGCTGTTGTTGCTGCCTCTGCTGTTGCCTTTGTCTCTCCTTCCAGTCTTATTTCTCTTTATTGATTTCTTCGGCCAGGACATTTTTTAATAAGTCGTGCGCCATTTTTAAGAAGATGGTCTTTTTTCTGTCGGTACTCTTCTGGATCAGAAGCTGCCTGACCCGGTGCATGTGCACCATGGCTTCGCTCAATATTGAAATTTTCGAAGACAGGTTGTTGACGAGTCAGCAATGGGTGGCCAGACTGTTTACTTACTTACTTTCTTACTTTGAATTAAACTCGTGTGCGGCCATTCGGCCATGTACGAGTGGTTAATGGGCGCACAGTGCCCTACTTAATTATTCGTCAAATGGGTTGCCGGGCTGCAAGCCCATTTGACGCTTCAATGTGTGCAAAGCACACTATTTAATTATTCGTCAGGTGGGTTGCCGGGATGCAAACCCACCCGACGCTTTAATGTGCGCAAAGCGCACTAATACACACCATTCCTTCGCTGCATGGTTTCCCCACTGTGGGGGTTCATTGAAGGCGCGATATGGGAGTGTTTGCAAAATTTTTTATTCTTGTACATAGGATTAGAGCCGCAATGTTTACAGGATTACATATACTTAAGTGGGTGTCTGAAGTGGCAGGATGTACGGACTCGGCAAGGAAGGCGCGGAGCGTGACGAAAGTACTGAAATGCCATGAACGTACATGATCAAATTCTGCCCAGTTAACTAAGTTGGGCTGTCCCTAAAACCAATTATGTGTAAATCACATGTTTAATTATGACAATTCTTACAGTTACAAATTTCTATATTTATTTAATTAATCCATTCAGTTATAAATTTTGCTTACATCGTGTACATAATTTTTCCAAAAATAATACCAATCCGCGAGTACAAGCTACTCATATCATTTTAACATCACGCACACATTACTAAATTCAAGGTTGTATTTTTGACGGTGGATGAAAATAAGTCAAATTTGTGATATAAAGAGTATAATCAAAAGGGGTTTTCAAAATTCAAAAGGAAAACCCCATACAGTCAGGCAATTTTGATCAGTCTGCCGGGATAGGAGAGCCCTCTCGGTAAAATGGTCTGCTCTGAGGCACTCCCAGGTTTCTATCGGGCAGGCTGGCTCTAATCCGGCCGTCAACAGCGAATCGTCTGTGAAAGGGGCTATTGTGTGTCGCCTGTCTCTGCGGGTGGGCGCTCGGCTAACCTGTGTCTGCTTCGTCGGCTGCGTCTTCGTAGCTCTCTTCCATGGTGCCTGCGTTTTCCTTCCCGGCTCCTTCGTGTTTTCAGCTCCAGGCATGGCAGGCTGCACCTGCTGCGTCGGGGTACATCCGGAGGGTCTCCTTATTTCAATGTGCCCGTCCATTGTACTCCTCGACTCGGCTTCGGCTCTTAAGGGGCTTTGCTTTGATGGTGGGGGTAGTTTGGCCATCTTTCGTGCCGTACTGCCACGTACCTGCAGGTATGCCCCTGACTTCCTGTATTTCAGTAGTATGCTGGTCATTACGTGCATGTGGCAGTCCGTGTGAAGTGGCCAGACTGTTTGTTTGTTTACTTGCATTTAAGACGTGTTCGACCATTCGGCCATGTACGTCTATATACCCCCAATTCCGGGGGGTTAGTTTTGTGCACTGCACATGATTAATTATTCGTCAAAGGGCTGGCCGAGCTGTGAGCCCATCCGACGGTTTACTGCGTGCACTGCACGCTTGTTGACCAATGTCTGGGCGTGGCAAAGGAGGAAAAGGTCCAGGAGGAGACTGCTCATCGTCCCCGGATGGCTCCAAGTGGTCCAGGATTGAATTTAGAATTGATATATTTGCCAAAAGATGAATGTTGTCGTCTTGTTTCTTATCTAATGTTAATTTTTGATGCGATACTCTGTACTATTGGCTGATTGCCTACGTCGGTTTATTAAGGTTGTTAGAAAAGAAAAGAGAAATGGTTGCCCTCTAGGCCCGATTTAGTTCATGGAGTACGATTATATGCTTGTAAGCACAGGCACCTAATCGTTGTTTCTGTATCTTGGACAAAGGTACCGTTCCTTTCAAAATGTTCAAACAACATTCACACACGATATCGATAATTTATTTGGGTGCTTTTTGAATGATTTGTTTTTGCATCGGAGGATTGGATTTAGTCAGTACTGATAAAACATCCCAGTGTTTAGCTAAACAAGGAGGGTAGTCCCTTTTGTTGCCTTTTTTGCAAGACGGTTGTCTCTTGGGATGATGAGGAGGGTGGTGTGCACTTCTTGGTGATATATTTTGTTTCAGGAGCAAAAACATTGAAGTGAATCTTATCTCACACTTCTTTTTTATACTGGAATTCGTCTCCACTGATTGTCGGTACGTCGTATCAATTTCATTATGGGCACCACTCAACGATGATGTGTTTTCAACGGACTAAATCGTTACAGTTCTTGTTTTGATAAATCCAATAAACTTCGTAACACACCTGTTCTGTCTTGTATTTTTGTCTTAGGAGATGCCACTTTTTTAGCTGCAGCAGCAGTCACTAAAAGCAGTAAAAGAAGACGTTGTCGTCGCCGTCAGAGAAGTAGAAGTTTCTTTAGAAATGGGTTTCCATTTCTTTATCAAATTAAGAAACGCTAGTGTTAAATCATGTTTGACAGGCATCATCATGAACGACGAAGAAGAAGAAGTAGATGTGGCAGGAGGAGACATTGTCACCGAGCGGCGTGGTTTTCTGGAGTACGTGCGCGTTCTAGAAGCAGTACCTCTCTTTCTGACAGGAGATTATTCTTCTTGAGACTTTTCTTTTTCTTGCGTAAACTTGCTGCACCGCCACTCTTTTTTTAGATCTGCCGTCTTTTGATTGATTTGGCTTTATTCTTTTTAGCGTCGGCATTAGGATTCCATTTTAAAAGTGAACGAATAATGACACGACCTCAAGAGCCACTTCCACCAGGTTTCAAAATTATTTGTTTTTTGGTTTGCGAATCGATATTTGGATCTGCCAGTTGTGATAACGCTACTTTATGTTTTTCAAAATAGCGTTTGGTTTGATTGGGTATGTGAATGATACCTTGTAGTAATTGACGTTCTGTCAAAATAAACCATCGTAACGCTTCTTTGAGACTCGCTTCTAATAAATGTGACCGTACTTGTGCATTTTATCACGGCTAATGGCACACAGTGCACGAATCATTTTGGCAGGAGGATGAGATTGAAAGGATGTCATGTTGAATACTGTTAGAAACAATAGAAATAAATTGTGCTTTTTATATTTTTATTTTCTTCAGACGGACGCGAAAGGTGACGTGTAAATGACAGGACTTTCTTTTTGGCTCCAGTGGTGAAACAAATTGGTTCGAAATCTCAAATACTAGTAATCAGGAGTGGTCGGTTTTAAATCGATGAGTAAATACGCATGAGTTGTTTGAGTGGCATCATCATACGGATAATTCAGCCAAGTTTTTCCTAACTGTTTGGCTAACATTTTGCACTTGAGATTTATCTCTTGGACTTTTAAACAACACCACATAATGGGCTATGAGACTAATGGTGCGGTATTACGATAATTTCATTTCGTGTAAACCAAAGTTATATTTCTTCTTCGTCTTCTCTTAACAATTCATCGAAGAGGACAAGATGTGTTTGACTAAAGTCAGACACGATCCCATCGTCTTCGCGAGGAATACCTTCTACAAACGAAATGAATTCTCCTTGACTTTCTTGGAGTAATGTGTAAGCCGATTGCCACTCTTTGTAACACCACACGATAAGTTGGGGTGGACGATCGAACAAGTATGATTTGTGTTCGATCAAACGTGTGACAAATTCTTTGTAACACCACACGATACGTTGAGGTGACGATCGAACAATTGTGATTTGTGTTCGATCAAACGTTTGACAAATTCGGTTTTGCCTAAACCACTGGGTCCAGCAATCAACATGTTAAAGGGATGACGAAGATACAAGACCAACTTTGAGAACAGAGGAGGAGGAGACAGCCATAACCTCGGTGTTGAGAATTCTGAGATTACCATCAAAGACACAAAACATTATACATTTTCTGATACACGTTTAATGTTTGTTCTTTCAAAGTGTTACCACAAAAAAACATATTTAAATTTCAAGAATTAAAACACGAAAACACATAAGGCACAAATTAAAATGACCAAACCTGCATATAAACAAGTAAGTGTACAATATTCTCGATTGATGTGTGTCCCATGAAATATATGTACACGCTCTGGGGTTCTTTTAGTCTCTGTGGAATATATTTTCTCTAATTTCTCCGAGAATGTCATTTCTTTCTCATTCTTTTCTGTTTGTACAATGGTACTCTCGTCGACTTGTAGTATTTCTTCCTCTATGTTGGATTCGTCATCCACTATTTCCTAAAATTGTTTCTAATTTCATGTTCACTTCTGATTTGTCTTCTCTCACTGGTTCTAAGTTAACTTCTTTTCTTGGATTAGTGACACACAATGTCTTTGGCCTAATGAACCACTTCTTGTATCCAAGTATTGAAGCCAAGACTTTTCCATTCGTAAATTTGTTGGTGTAAGCAACTAGCTATACACACTTCTTGGAAAGTATGAAGCGTGGATAAAGTTTGACAAATGTCTTCTTCACACAGAGGTACACAACTTGTTTTCATCACTATTCTCAACACTTTTAACACAATTTTGTCTTTTTTGCACATATAAAGTTTTGGTGATCATGTCTTTGCTGCATGTTCTGTTCATAAATAGTCCTCAACGAATTTGCTGGGAAACAAAATCCGAGAAAAGTAGTCACTAACACACACACTACACGTCGTCCAAAATTTAATGGAATTGTAAGATGTGGAAACAGTTCTTGTAAAAGGGTTTGGTAATCCTCTAAGTCCTGAACACTGTTGTTACGACTCTATGGTCTAAAAAAATGTTAACAGAAAGAAAGTGAAACCAACAAATCAAGTAAAAATCAACAAGCAATTTATTTATAGATAATTAAAACGAAAATCAAAAGACACTTACAGTAACGTGAATTAAAATCCAAATAATCCAATAATCCTAAGTGTCCTAATCACAAGTCCTAAATATAGAATGTTCCGAATGAATTACTGTATCCTTGAATGTGCTGATGTGCCAATATTCTTTAATGTCCTGGTGTGCCAGTAGTCTTTAATGTGCTGATGTGCCAAAATGAAACACTCCAGAAAATCTTTGAATAAGTTCACATAA
This sequence comes from Margaritifera margaritifera, assembly GCA_029931535.1. Classification (NCBI taxonomy): domain Eukaryota; kingdom Metazoa; phylum Mollusca; class Bivalvia; order Unionida; family Margaritiferidae; genus Margaritifera; species Margaritifera margaritifera. The sequence continues at coordinate 326,511 of JAQPZY010001440.1, read as the reverse complement.
ATCCCAAAATCATCAATTCAGAATACAAAATCCAAAAGTCTATGAGCACTATAATCCAATGAATATTTTAAAAAATACCTCTCTCTGAATTTGGAATGATGACTCTTTAAAGACTGATGTTAGGGTCGAAACTATAAACAGTCCACTAAACATAGTATATATAAAGATGGGTCACATGACAGAATGTTCTAGAAAATTATATGGTGTATGTGACTTTTAACACATAATTCTAAAGGAAATTCTAGTTTTATCTGTAAACAAAATCAACCCTGACCTCAAATTGAAACAGCAACTTGTTTACCAAAACCGTCCTTGAACTCAAATACTAAGTAAACAAGTTAAAACAAGGTCAATAGCTAAACATGTAAACCTGATATAAAACATTAAGGTCTGAGCAAATATTAGGGTCAAGAAACATTTATAATTTCCTGAAATATTTATAATATTATATAAACATCATACATAACACGGTCATTGGCTTCTTTCCACGGAATATGTTGCAACACTGAGGACACAAGTCGTGGCATGCTAAGCTTTATATGCACGTAGTGTTTTGTGTCTGCGATAGTCTTTCCCAAGAATGAGTCTTCTTATACTGTGGAAGTAGCAATAGTTTAAAAATCGAGAAATACTTTTGAGTTTGCATTTCACCTGTATCTTGACAAATTCTCCATAAATGCGTTCTCGCAGCTCCAAAGGTAGATTCTGAACGTCCTCTTCTCAAGTTATAATTTACAGCAGTGTATTGTTTTGTTGTTGAGGAAATAGTCATATTTTGTACACAGGGTATCTACTGGTACAGAGTATAACAGAATTTGTTAGTTACTAACACACACACACACACCACGTAGTGAAGGAGTGTCGTCTTGAGGTGGCAGTTCTTGTTAACGATTTTTGTAATCCTGTAAGTCTTCATTTTCTGGAAGAAGAATTCTTTGTAGTATTCCAACTTTGTAGGTAGAAGTCGTGGCATCGAAATTCTTCTGAGTCGAGGGTAGTTGATCAATGTCTGACCATATGAACACTTTCAAAGCAATGAACCCTCTTATAGCATTCAGGTACCACTGATTTAACAGTCTATGTTGTAAAGGATGTAATTGTTCTTTGCGTTTCACTTGAATGTGTACGAGCTCTTTGTAAATGCGTTCTCGTAGACCAGGAGGCAAACTACGAATTCTCTCTTCTTAAAGTATCCACGGAAATAATAATCATGCCCCACCAAAGGAAGGTAGTAACAGCACGGAGACCATCTGGCATGTTCCAGGAAAGGTGAGTCTTTATAATCCCATTCGTTGATCTTTACACCACAACTAAAACAATGCACATTGTCTTCTTGTCCCGAGTAGACAAACCCGGCTTTGGTTAATGTTTTGGTACTGGGTATTCCATCCAGATATTTGGGCCATTGTTTGAACCACTTGAGCAGACTTCCAGGCAAAGCCACAGGAAACGTGTATTCTTCTTTGATTTGTAAATCTCAATGAGCAGTGGTATCCAAAGTGGATACCACTAGCTGATGGATGAGATTCGTAGATAGGTATACGCACAACATCACTTTTGTCAATAAAGCAGTAAGGTCGTGCAGCATCGCTTTCGCTATTAGAGCGGCAAGGCACACGAACGGCATCGCTTTCGATAGTAGAGGAGCGGCAAGGTCGTGCTGCATTGCTAATGTCACAGAGTACGACATCACTCTGGGTGCAAGGTACAGCATCGGACTCAGTTCATTATCGAACTTTGAGTATGTAGTGGGTCCCTCACTCGGTTTCTGTGTTGAATTATTCATCATCTTTCTAGGTTGACGTTTGTATTCACAATGAAGTCTTGGTCTTGTAACTGTCCCCTTTTCATACTGGAGCTCGGCGTGTCCGTACGGTAAAGTGTTGTGGTCTGGAAGTCTCACTCGTTTCTGGTTGACAATCTGATAGACTTTTTCTAAAAGTCGACTGACGATTTGGTGGTTTTGCAAACGTACAATTTTTATGTGGATTCAGTGTTTTCACGCGAAAGATTTGATCTTGTCCGAACTGTAAAGCTTCTTCTTTCAAGACGTCAAAGTTTACTTCTTGACTCAGTCGATAGTTCAGTGTCATTCCTTTGACTTTTCATTTGGTATGGACTTGTCCCTGTCGGTCTCTGTATTGGTTTCCGTAAGTTTTGTGGCCACCGCTAGCAAAACTTACAATAGTGTATTCTGGGTGCTCGTCCGTCCATGCACCTAAACGATCTCCTTCGATGTTTGGGTGATGGCTATGAGGGCGATGGATGTACATACAATTGTCGGTGTCAAAGTAAAGGACTCGATCTTGTAAAAGTTCCAAGGCATCATACAATTTTAAACGGGCATTGGCTGTCACGTTCACTGCAATGATGACATTTCCAAACTCATCGGGGGTGTAAACTCTGTCGCTTCTTCGTAATTTACTAATCTTCACGGACGATCTTCACGTGTTTTGTGAGTTTTCGTTTGTCATCCACCAGTTGAAAGCATTGACTTGGATCTGCCAAGTATTCCGTCTTGGGTAATATCGGACGTTACGCCAAATTTCCTCACAAACAATTTAACATGACGTTAGCAAACGATCGTCTTCCTTCCTTCTTTTCCACGTGTTCCAAACTGATACCTTCAAAGGATCGGCACCGTTCTTTGAATGTCTCTTTGTCTACTGGAGTCTGACACGAAGATAGATAGCCACTAGCTTCTTGTTTCAATTTTAGAAATTCGTTGACGAAGCCTGAGGAAATTCCCCCACTCGAGTCATCGTCCTTTCGGTATTGACCTGTAGTAGGAAAGTGCCAGATTTCGTATACTTTTAACAAGCAGTATCCACGATACAGAGCGTGAAACAAGTCGACACTCGCCCACGTTCCTGTCAAAGCGCGTTCTTCATCCTTGGGCAAGGTTGGTCCTGATTACATGTTTCAGCACACGTACGGCATAAAGGAAACATCAGTTTTCCTTGGCAATGATGTGGTAAGACAGGATGGTACAAATGGATTGGAGGTTAGACTTTGCATTTGATCAACCCTTCGTATTGACGAATGTGTTCTAAGTCGATGTGTTCTGTCAGCACATCAGGGTGACCGGTAGGGAATCACTGATATTTGCACACCCAAGGATACAAAGAACACACATCGATGTATTTGATTTCTTCTCCTTGAGATTCGTCCACGTTGTACAGCAAGCGTGTTGCATTGGTTCATCCTCCAAATAAACTGTTGCGTAGATTCAAAGGTTCGATATCTACCACGTCGTAATTTTCGGCAATGCGTTTAAATTCTGGATCAGTTTTGAAACATCGATCGTAATCGTGCTCCCACATTTCTATCATTCGGTTTCCTTGACTTTCTAACCTAAGGCGCCGTTGGTATGCTTGCTCGTACAACGCTTCCATGGTGAACTATGAGAAAAGACTTTGTAGGTTTCGTTCAGGAAAACAAATAGGGCATCCGTGAAATAAACATCGTTGGAATTCGTACACCGTCTGGGGCTTTTCTAAATCCCAGCCATCCACAGAAAGACTTCCAATTTTCTTTTCTCCACTATTTCTAGCATGTTTTATCCATTTGTCTTCAAGTAATGCAGCCAGAGCCAAGCTTTGGCGGAGTATCGAAGGCTGACCTAGAGGTAAGATTGAGGGGGTATGATGGCTAGTTTGTTCTCAGGCATGAACGTCTTTCGATAGACTAATCCACACGCTTCAGCGATGGTAGAAGCTTCCTTCAAAGGATCGATACCTCTGTGATCCAGAAATAATTGTCGACATTTCCCACAGCAACAGCATAAACGTTCCACATCAGATCGGCAATATTTTAACATTTATTCGTGAAAGTCAAACGGGTTTGAAGGGTGAGTTTGGTATCAAGCGTAGAATGCTTCTCGTTGTTCTGTGTGCATAACATCGGGCTCGTATGTGGGAGCACAACGTGTTGATTAGCTTTGGTATTGAAACAGTGTGTAAATTAACCTTTGGACATTTCTGTAATTCCAAGGCATTCTACTCGAAGGCATGGCCAAATAAATCATGAAATCTTTAAGTTGTACTTGTCCCACTTTCATGTAGATGATTTGGCTCCGTTCATGACGACTGTTAGAAATTCTGTTCCTTGTTCTGAATATTATTTCAAAAGAAATTGTCCTCGTAAGCGGAGAAATTGTGAGCTATAACTGTAGTCTTCTTCTTCTTTCTGACGTTGCAAAAATTCTCCAATTGTTCTTTCTGTTTCTTTATGTATTCATCAACCAATGTCAACGATGGAGAAGGAGGTAAAAGTAGTACTACCGTTGCAGGCAAAAATTCTTGCGGAGACGACAAGAAATCGGGTAAAGCTAAATTGAAGTCATCTCCTTCTGGAAGAAGAATACTGGTTACAGCCTTAGTAGTAGTCGTAGTTATAGTACTATCACTCCAATTATACGAGGTATCTGCATCAGGCGCACCCCAATACATTGTCTTAGTTCTTTCAGCCATAGGTATTGCCTCAAATTGTTCCACAATGGTAAACCGTTGGAACGCTGGTGCACCTATATATTGAAAGTGACGTCACGTGTCCGCTCTCTTCTGATTGGAAGAGAGACACAACGCTCTGGCTGAATTTTGTAACACGCGTTCTGTTCAATCCGTTTCGATCCGTTCTTGGGCTATATATATATGAGGGCATTCTCTGATGCTATTACCTGTTCTCAAGACAACTCAAGCAAGATGTGGGTAAAACTAGAGCCATCGACCATCATTTCCAACATGCTGTTGAACCCAGACTACCTAGTCTATGTGAAGGCATCATGGGCCATCACCAAGATTTCGGACACGGCTATCTGGAAGAGAAGAGTATGTGGAAAGACAGGCGTGTCTGAAGAGAGTATTGGTGTATGGACAGGCAGTGCCAAGAAGTTTGAGGAGAAGAACAGCGAAGCAGTGTGGCATATGTTAACCCTCTTCTTTGGTTAGCAACACCAACGGCTCTTTCAGAGCGGCCCAGATCTCTAGAAAAGAGAGATTCTAATCCTATTTGCCAGTTCGGTTGTGTTTGTGTGTGTGTATGTATTTGTCTATGTCTATATTGTTGACAACTAAAACTTAAAAACCCTTACACCTTTACTCTCTTCTGTGTGATAGTGTGTGTGTAAAGGTATAGTAGTGTGTCCATAAACACTTCCTACCCTTGTGTCTGATAGTATGTTTGTGTGTATGTAAGTATAGGGTGTGTGTATAAATACTCCTACTCTTTTCGTTGGAGTCTAGTGGTGTGTGTTTGGATAGTAATCAAAAAGCGCGTACTGGATAGTATATGTGGTGTGTTTGGATTGTAATCAAAAAGTCGGTGCTGGATTGTAGGTTGTGTATTGGATTGTAATCAAAAGGCGGTTGCTGGATAGTATATGTGGTATGCTGGATAGTAATCAAAAAGCAGTTTGCTGGATAGTATATGTGGTGTGCAGGATTGTAGATACAAATTGAAATATTACATTTTTCCTTATGCCCCAGACTGCCTCATCTGACCATAAATTTGTAGAGCAGTCTGGGGCATAGATAAACCTTATGTTCAATTTCCCTAAAGTTCCATATTCCCCTTAAGCCCCAAAGAGGCTCATCCTATGTTAAATTCCCCTTATGATTATGCCCCATAGGGGCGCCTAATGTAAACCTATGGGCTAATGTTAATGCCCCATATGCCCCCAATAGGCTCATATTACTACTCACATGTTCATGTAGGTTTAACCCTTTATCCTCAAATGACGTCTTCCTGGGGAGGTAATTAAAAAGCATTACTTATTGATAGGGTCTATACGACGTAGATTTCAACAAATTGCTATTCTATTCTAATTAAAAAAAGACTATGGCTCTTCCATTATCTTTACATAACAGGGTCCATTTTCATGATGACAAATAAATCTGAATATGGTGCGTTTATAATTTATCCATTTCTTTACGTTTCCTTGTTTTTATGCTTTTTTAGAAGACAATCCGAAATTGTTCTCTTTAAATGTACCTCGCCAAAGGTTATATAAGATTTGAATGCTATTCACATCGTGATTTGCCTGCCCCATGTACACGTTGTTTAAAAAAATAATTTTTTGTGTTTATTTGTATGAAAAATAGAATTCTTGATATACATTGGTGTAGGCTATGAAAATTTCAGCCCGAAGATCATACTTTTAATCAGACAAAAGGCTTTGCTGTCTTATCTCGATGGTGAAAATGTCCTATCTAACACCGTTACTTAATGAAGGATTATTTTTCTCACATTGCTGAACGAAAATGAGGATTGAAGTCTAAATTGCATATCGAGAATAGATCTAAGCAGACAACTTTAAGACAACAAAACACCGATTGAAAATGTACTCACCTTAATTTAGAGTGTACTAAGTAGTTAGGTTTACAATGAAATATTCATTCTGTGTAAACTTTGAATGACGTTTAAATACATGTCAACGTTCAAAAAACAAAAGCAGAGGTAGAGACGCTCGAGGTTATGGCAATACTCTCAATCCGAAATGTGTACAGGAGATAGCTTATGCAAAAATACAAATGTGATTAGGTCAACAAATAAAGTCCACTCTTATCACTAAGATTAAACGAGACAGACAAAAAAAAAATAATGATATGATCATCAATTCAGCTTTGATCTACACATGATTTTCCTTTCATAAATAATAATGAGAAGATGCATTTTAAAAAGACAAGAATGACAACAACAGCTTTTTTTACACTCGAAACCGGTCTTCAGAATCTCTACCTATAGCTAGGTCGGTAAGGGCAAAACGTCTAATTTAAAAAAAAAAACCCAAAAAAAACTTCAGCTGCTGCAGAATGTAAATATGTTTCATTTAATGTTTATCTTGAATATTTGTGGAAAAAATAATCTTAAGTGATGTCGAAAAGCTGGGAGTTTTTGCCAGTTTGTGTGCACTCTGATCGCACTAGACGGTGATATGATGAAAGACAGCAATCACGCGATGGAAGATGGAGATATTCCCATAGCTGTTCAACACTGGAAGATTCATCGTCTCGTGAGTTCAAATTCAGCTTGACCTCCAACATTTTTATTGTATTTATATGAACGAAATTGCTATTGCTAAAATGTTTTAATATTTATGTTATGCCTTGGCTGATTCATTTCACACCTTATAAGTAAGACTATTTCATATTTATATTATGCCTTGGCTGATTCATTTCACACCTTATAAGTAAGACTATTTCATAATTATATTATGCCTTGGCTGATTCATTTCACACCTTATAAGTAAGACTATTTCATAATTATATTATGCCTTGGCTGATTCATTTCACACCTTATAAGTAAGACTATTTCATAATTTTATTATGCCTTGGCTGATTCATTTCACACCTTATAAGTAAGACTATTTCATAATTATATTATGCCTTGGCTGATTCATTTCACACCTTATAAGTAAGACTATTTCATAATTATATTATGCCTTGGCTGATTCATTTCACACCTTATAAGTAAGACTATTTCATAATTATATTATGCCTTGGCTGATTCATTTAACACCTTATAAGTAAGACTATTTCATAATTATATTATGCCTTGGCTGATTCATTTAACACCTTATAAGTAAGACTATTTCATATTTATATTATGCCTTGGCTGATTCATTTCACACCTTATAAGCAAGACTATTTCATGCCCACCGAACTAAAGCTGCTTTGCAGAAAAGCACATTTTTATATTTCAAGAGCGTGATTTTAATACCATCTTTGAGTAATCATAGATAAGAGAAAATTCTTCAAAATAACAGTTCTGTAATGTCATTAGTCCACGATTCTGCTGCACATTATATATATATATATATATATATATATATATATATATATATATATATATATATATATATATATATAAACATCATATGTATAACGGGATCAGAGAGATACACGAGTCTCTAATGAATACTGACAGTGAAATTATAATGTAGAGACAAACAGTCATACATACAACTACATATTTCTATAACTAACATATATATACACACATACATACACACATACATACACATATACACACACATATATATGTGTGTGTGTATATGTGTATGTATGTGTATATATATATATATATATATATATTAGTTATAGAAATATGTAGTTGTATGTATGACTGTTTGTCACTACATTTTAATTTATATATATATATATATATATATATATATATATATATATATATATATATATATACACACACACATACATACATATATATACATATACACATGTATACAACATATAAATTCCTCTACTAAATAGCTATACAATTTTATATAATGCCTTAGTATTAAGGCCATTGGGATACAAAGTATCTAACCGATTAATCCAGTAACTTTCTTTAATGAGTCTGTTCATTTCTCCGTGCACAATATCGATTGGCATGAAAGAAAAATCACGTAAAGAGTGATTCTTTGTATTAAAATGTATTGAAACATTAGAGGAGAACTGAGGATCCATACAATTTTTTATATGAAAGCGGTGATTATTCTATCTCTTAGAAACTTGGTGAAGTGTTTGTCCAACATATTGCATGTTACATTTCTTACAGGTTATCAAATAAATTACATCAGTTGATATGCAGGCAGTGTTATAACGTAGAGAAAACAATTCTTTAGTATTGGAGCTACTAAAATAGGTACTTTCTCTAATATTTGCATATTGAGAGCAATGACTTCTGTTGCATTTAGATGATGAAAAACATCTGTTTAAATTTTCTGTCGGTTTAGTTCTGATCAAAAGATCTTGTAAATTCCTAGGTCTTCTATAAGCAAGAATTTGGCTTGCTCTTGAAAAGTGTTTTGACGCTGTTTTTATCTGATAAAAATATAGGTCTTTAATAATTGGCCCCAGTCTGCATGTGTATGTCGTATAGGTCTTTAATAATTGGCCCCAGCCTTTTCATGGGTAAATTAGAACAAGATTTTCTTGAAAACGAGAATTTTAATCCCACTGTTTGGTTAAGATTTTTAGATGACATCTTTATGATCTGGAACCATTCAGAAGAAGATCTACACAAATTTATTAATAGCCTAAATAATTTTCATCCCACAGTTAAATTTACTTCCTCTGCATCCAGTACGCATGTATTATTTCTAGACGTAAATGTGATGAAAAATTCTGATAATACTATCTCTACAAATGTTCACGTCAAAGAAACTAATATCCACCAATATGTGGAATATTCTTCTTGTCATCCCAAGATACTATTCAGAGATCAGTATAATTTTAGCCAAGTTACACCCCCCCACCACCACCACCACCACCAGCAAAAAAAATATTAAAAAATTAAATAATTTTTTAAAAATAAAATAATCAGTTAATAAGCCCAACTTTTGTGTACCGAAAGTATGAAGCGAGTTACAGTATTTCCCGTGTCAAAAGTTGGAAAAAATTTACACAAAGTAAATGGAAGCCCAGTTCAAAAAATATGTTTGCATTACATGAAATGTGTTTTAATACGAAAATCTGGAGAGCTTGTATGTCTCATACAAAATAGTTTCTAGTGGGATCTTGAAACGTATACCCTTGAAACATGCATACAGACTAAATGATGCAACATTGGTACGTTCATACGTTGTACTACGTATATATGTACATGTAAAGTACACGCATCCATCCACCCATCCATCCATACAGACAGACATACACATGTACATGCATACAGAGAAAGAAACAGACGGTGAAGTAGAGAATAAATATAATTTAAAATACCCAGATTTTTCTCAAACTAAGATATTTCCGTAATATTTCACGTTCCCTTTATTGATATAAATGAAGATATTCTGCTATACGCTTACATGGGAACGCATGTGGCAGCTAGATAATCATCATAAACAAAATGACTGCTCACATGAACAAGGAAGTTCCGTTGATATGACCTCATTGCATATTCAGTAATAAGACGACGAGATTTTTATTAATAGAATGTTGCCTCACAGGAACGAAGAAGTTCTGGTTAGTGGACCTCATTGCGATCCAGTAATAATACGACGAGATGATCGGAAACATAGGCCCTGTTTGGGCGACCTGTTCTGGGGTTTCGCCCAAACACCAAAAAAACGTTCTCATTTATTCATGATCCTTCATAATGGTGTTCGCCCTAAAAACTCCAGTTGACCTCAAGATTTAAAAAAAAAAAATTTAAAAAATATGGCGGATCAACGCTTGGCATGTTCTGCCATCGTTCTTCCTGTCTACTCCCGTTATAGAGGTGGTGTTAATTCTCAACACGAGAACGAGGTTATTGTCGGTTCTTGAACAACGTTCTTAACGCCAGAAAGAACCACAAGAACATTGTTTTCATGTCAAGAATCTTGTTCTCGTGTCTCGCTCAAGGACACTCATAATGTTGATTCACAGGAACAAAGAAGTTCCGGTGATTTAACATCACTGCAGATCCAGTAATAATAAAATAAGAGGGGGTCGGATTTTCGCCTATGGCAGATATGTGGTAGGATAAGTAAGTAAGTAAGTCAGTCAGTGTGTGTGTGTGTGTGTGTAATTGATATGGTACTAAATTACTGTTTTCCTATATATAGAAATTCATAATATTATATAGGTATCGATCCATTTCCGATTCTTGAAAGTTCGCAGTATTTCGAATTGTCATAGAACCTTGCTTGAGTTTGTTAACATTTTCTGAGTGAATACAAACTGATTACCAAAAATACAATGTTTAACTATAAATCTCAGCAAATAAAAAAAATTAAAGAAACTTCTTTTCAAAAAAACAACGTTAATTGTCCTAAAACGAAAGTATTTTTCCAAGATTTGTAAGTAGCTCTTTGCTAAATGCAGTATATGGATAAATGAAATGGTGGCTGCGTATGCTTTGCAATTTCGTCTGACTTACAGACAGGAGAAGTATCTATTTACTGTGTACAGATGGAAAAAGGTTGACATTTTCATGCTGCTGAAACTGTTGCATTCGACATAAATACTCTTCACATTAATATTGGATATCTAGTCGAAAAAAGAATATTTTTTTCATTGTATTTATTATTTTTATCAATATCAACTAAAGACGCCGCCCTTTATATTTGCATTTTGTCCATGTCCTTGAGTTGACAACGTGAATGACATTGTAAAATCTCCGTGTAAAGAGCGATAACTCTACATTGAGGCAACGTCTTTTCTCAGCTTGGAGAAACATACAAGATGACTTCACCGCAGCTCTAACTAATGTATCACAGCCTCTGTGGTATAGTAAATTTATCAAATAGATGGTATAACTGTCCGCTTTCAAGGATGGTATACAGAAAGAATATTTTGTATAAACGATATTGAAGACATGAATTGTGAATTTCTAACAATGAACAACCTAGTAAAAGAAATTATATAAAAGCCATTTGCATGCGTCAGTAGTATAATTAGTACTATTCCTAGGAACTGGAAAAATCTGTCTGAGGATTCGTTAATACTTGTGTCACTTTACTTAAAAAGACCAATAAAGTCACAAAAATATGTTTTATATTTATATATTTCAAAAAAATGAAAACATCTACGAAATGTCAAGAAAAATAATGTTAGCAACAGAAATAAAAATTTTCATCGAAGACTGACCAAATATCTACCAAAAACCATTTACAGCTACAGGATTTTAAACTGGAATGATTGAAGAATAGAATCTATAGTTGTTATGTAATATTGAATGGGGGAAAAACTATTAACTGTATTACAATTGATATACAAATGAATTTAAAAATCTCAACATTTAACGAATGGCATTCTTTCAATTTTCTCCTTTAAAATATTTTTAAAAAATTTCTTTTTGTCTGCAGCTGGTTGGAAGGCCAGTTGACTGACATAATTTTATAGCATGATGATGGCATGTTCATAAAAATTATGTTTTTAATGTTCCAATTTACTTAGCTATAACTTTCAATCCCAAAACCGCAAAAACAACACTGCTGAGAATTATTATGTCATATATTTGTTTAAGTATCACCTATATTGTTTTGCACAAAATATAGTCACAAAATATGCTTGAAAATTTAAAATAAATAAAAATTTTGGTCATAACACTAGTATTACAAAATATTTACACGATCTTGTCACATACGTGTACATGTCAGATTGACCCTCAACATCACTGGTGCTACGTCTTGCCAATAGAATCCAACCATTGACAACTTTGAAAATAAAAAGCTATATTTATAACGCAAGCGTCTTTCATGTTAAACAAATAGAAAATGGTTTCATTTAACAGGGATAAGTTCTTTACTCTTTCCTGCATAATGAGGAATTCTGTTGTGAAGTATTTTTTTTTATGTAAGTGACCCATTACACATCTTCGGCAACGAAACAGCAAAATTCTTCATTTTAAATCACAGCACTAAAGTTATATGTGTATGAAAATCTGGATTTCACAAAAAGAGTAAAAACGGCTGTACATTCTAAAGCTATCCCTTTTCACCCAAAACAGTCATAAAGGATTACTGTAGTCTTCTTTTCGGTAGCAGAAATGGTGAATTTTGTTCTCTTGTAGTCATGTTTATGAAGTGTTGAACGATGCCACCTCCTTTCTTTATCTCAGATTCAATACGAGTTAGAGCGTTTCGAACTATTAAATTCTGATGTTTAGTCTTCTCGCTGTTTACATATGCTAGAACCCACCCCTTGTCTTCTAGACCCCAGTGTAAAGAGCTATTTCGAGGGTAAACTCTAAAACTTATATCCCCTTTCAAATGTCTTTTACCTTTCTCTTGCTCTTCTTTAATCATGCCAAGTCTTCCCTTCAGGGGAGGCAATGAGTTGGTGGATATCTGCTTGTAGAAGCTACCTCTTTTGTAGGAGGTTTTTGTCTCCCCTTCAGTTTTTTCACTATCATCTGCAGTTAAATATTGTATTTGAATCGCACTCTTTTGAGTAATGTATGTCCTACGAGGGTTGATTATATCTGATGAAACTGACCACGGTTTACTAATTTCTGTAGATACTCCGAAACTTCGATGGGTACAAATCTTGGAGGAACTCCTTGAATTTCTCAATGGAGTTGTGCAAGGAGTCGTTTTGTCTCCAGACACGTTTCTTATCAACCCATGAAAGATGTCAATGGTGGTAGGCTGCTGTCCGCTTGAAAGCGTCTTTTGCAAACGATCAGACATTTTTCTGCTTTTAAAATCTAGTTGATTCATAGTGTGCTTTTGGATCTTCGTGAACATCTTCATTCTTCTCTGAAATTCTTGGGTCTCCATTTTGTTCGTACGAAAAATACACTGTCCGGTCTTACTTTTCGATATGCTCACGGCGCCTTTCATAATTTTAATCATTTGCATCATTTTCCCCCTTTCATCTGTACCGTCCAATTTGTAAATGGAATCTACACACCTGTCCATACGCACCATAATTGTATATACGTTTTCTTTCAACTTGCTGATAAAAATTTAAACTAATATTTTTCAATACTATTTATACATCTAATTGCCTGTGGGTCACTTTGTGTGGCTTCTCCTTTAATATATATCTGCTGTCAATGAGCTAAGTTTTATTTGATTTTAATCATGCATTACCTATGAATCATGACATATGAAACTCAATATCCCAATTTGATTAGAACTACTACTCAAAAATATGTTTTTCAAGTGCATCCACATTCACTTTGTCTTATTCTTGTCTTTTTTCGTTAATATCTTGCTTATTTTAATGCATAATCTCTATGTATCTTGTCTGTGATGAATCAAATACGCATCTGATTCAAACGAACAACATGATCTTCTTTCTAATTTGGCACTGACACGTTTAACTATGCTTCAGAACGCTCGAATATATGCTATATCATTTCCAGGTGCTCAGTTTCTAAGTTGTGTCAAACTTCTGTGCCATTTTCTTATTTATTTTGTAACCAGTTAGTTAACTATATCTAGTTTCAAATTTAAAATACACACTGATTACCCTCCCTGCGTTCGACTTCTGACTAATATCCTATATACATATAATGTCTAAATTTCTACACACGACCAATTCGACTTACAAAGTCTACTCAGAATCTACTGTTCATGATTGTGCATGAGTTATGAGAACCATTATCAACATAAATGCTTGAAACTGTTCACTCAACGACTTTCGTGCTACACATTTCGACCTCAGCCTTCATCGATGACACTGATGTACGTCCCTTAAGTCTTTCTAGGCAATGTTTTCATTGAGTCTTCTATTCTATGCTATCGATATCAGCGTTCTTTTTTGAACTTACTGATAATCATAAACAGTGTAGGACTGGGACAAAACTTTAGATCTGCCCTTATATCAGGCGGCCCATCATCATGGCGGCTCTCTTCTTAAAATATTACCTAAAAGTTCGTTGCCCATCTGCGCTGGGGCAGATTGCCATATGGACCATTCCGACAGTAATCTTATACGACTTAAATCACGACCATGTTCTTAATCAGATTAATTTAATATTGCCTTAATTGTTCCCACGGCCAATAAGGGTCACATCATCTTTTGAAATGATAATGCTGTCAAACGTGCGTTGTATCTTTTCTATTTTCCTGTTAAACGTGAGGAATCATTTTAGCATGACGTTTTGTTCTAAACATTTCCATAAAGAGTGCAGCAGGTCCTAACCGTACTTGTGTTTCTATTAGTCCAGAATTTCCAATGTAGGCGTTGTCCCGTAATCTGCAATGAACAAATACTTTATTTGACAAACATAACTAACTTTTCTGTTGTTCTGTATTTTTTATTTATTTATTTATTTATTTATTTATTTATTTATTTATTTATTTATTTATTTTTATTTGCTCATTTTAGCAGATGTAACTTTTAATGACCCTTGTTTGAGGACAAAGTCGAAATAGAGAATCATAAGTAATAATAATTTACTTAAATCAGACAATTTTAAAGTTACACTACATAGTACCGAGATATACCAATGAGTTTCTAATGTGGAAGTAAGTATATATATGTATGACACGAGGACATTTAATTTAAACATATACGAGGTAGAGAAAAAATTAGGAGGAAATGAAAATGTAAAAAAAAAAAAAAAACAGAAAAGAAAACCAGCTGTAAATCAATAAAGTGGCAAATAC
Source organism: Margaritifera margaritifera (assembly GCA_029931535.1). Taxonomy (NCBI): domain Eukaryota; kingdom Metazoa; phylum Mollusca; class Bivalvia; order Unionida; family Margaritiferidae; genus Margaritifera; species Margaritifera margaritifera. The sequence continues at coordinate 311,465 of JAQPZY010001440.1, read as the reverse complement.
AATTTCATCACATTTGCCTTTTGGTTCAGTGGGTAGGATTATTTTCAATTGGTAGGATTAGTTTCATATTATGCAATATGAAATTTCGGAAACTGCATACCGGCTACTAACTTAAAGCACATTGGGAACTTGTGGGATTTGGTGAAGTGGCAAGCTGTGACTCTAATATATATTTCGATAACGTCGGCGTCTTTGAAATTAACAGTTGTCAGAAAACCAATTCTACTCGCACAGCTCACCTTTGCACATTCAATGTTGTGTGTCTCTTCCTAAGTCAAAACACAATTTTTAAAATTGTAAATATACCGCTGAATACAAGAATAAAAATTTCATGTGAGTCAGTAGTCTGTACATCCTTTTTGCCCTTAGATTAACAGTCATCAACATTTATAAGGTTTAGAAATAAATACTGGTTGTGATATATGTCTATTTATATCTAATACTTGATGAAAACCTTAGGCCCAAAAGGTATCAGCTTGAATATAGTGGATATCGATTCTACAAAATCTGCAATGCAGTTTTTCTTTTTTTATTAGCAGAAAAGTTTACCAGAAAAGTATATTTTAATTCTCTAAAAACAGTGGAATAGCCAAATGGATGCTACGCCGTGCAGATGTGAAAATAATCTATGACAAATGATGCAGCTTTTAGTTTGAATTCCCTCAAAATACGTTGAGAAATATTTTTCATCTTCCATCGAAAAGGTCAAATCAAAAGAAACGAAAAGTCTAGGCAGATACCTCAGGACAAAATACTAATTTTTTCGCGTATTCTTTTTCTTTATTGTACTAGTTTATTTCGAAATATGGGAAATATATAAATTAGGAGTTGTAATAGCACAAGTCGCACCTCCTTGTCTACCAGTATCTAAGCTAATTATTTAAAAAAGATGTCGCTAGAGCACTTCATCCTAGTTTCACTAAACAGCTAAAATTTTCTTCCTCAAACAATTTTTAATTGACTTTCATATTACTTGGTTGACAACAATGATTTTTTTTTGAACATTCAGCAAATACTGAAGGTTACAATTTGGTGATAATATCTTGAATTTACCTCTAAAATACACCTGTAATTCCTCGGAGGAAAATTTAAGGAATTTCTCAAATCTTTTCGTAAGAATAACAATATTTCCATGTGAATTCATTAAAAACTAAGGAGTTATATTTCATCCTTTCCACTATTGTTAACTCTAACTAAAATCTGAATATTTTAGGGGTTGCAGATAAAGGTGATTCCCTTTCAGCGTGTGTGTTTATATGTACACAGATTTCTGCTCATATAAGATCAAATCAAAATGTGAAGGAAATAAATATTCACAATAAATCTCACTTAATATTAGAAGATACTGATGAAACTGTATTGACTCTGGTTGGTTTTGAAAAGTCTTTTAAATCAGCATTAGTAATTATATATCATTTTTCAAAATTTTATGTACTTAGTATAAATATTGCAAAATACTAAAGTTGTTTGGTTTGGAAGATATTGTTTAGAATAGAAATTAGATTGGGACTGTTTCGAATTCATGTTTTTGGGGAATAGTATATATATATATATATATATATATATATATATATATATATATATATATATATATATATATATATATATATATATATATATATATATATATATATATATATATATATATATATATGGAGATCTTGACCAATCATTGTTTGCTTTTTCATGTTTTCGTGTAGGGAGGGATACGATAACATTAAAAAATTAGACATTAAAAAGCATACTAGACCAGCAAGACTCTAGTATATTTGTAAAAAAAAAAAAACATGTGAAACCTAGACCACTATATTTTTGTGTATTTCTAGCTCTTGCAGGAATAAAACAACATTTCGGAACCCATCATATTTTGTGTGTATTACCATCTAGTATAGCATACGAAAACATTTCGAAACCAATAATATTTTGGACGATCATGAACAATTACAAAACCACTCAGACTGAAATACAATTAAATACAATGTCGTCTGCTAGGATTTGATTCTTGGCTCCTCGCCATACAAGCCTTTGAGGAATTTCATTCAGTATTGGCATGAATGACAGAAAAGAATTATTTTAGTAAATACATATTTTTCTTTAGACTGTGGTTTGAACCAATATTATTACTGTAAAATTGCTTTAGATTCAAAGGTAATTGTGGATACAAAATATTTATTTCGTGAAATAAATATTTTATTAAAGAGTCTGGTCTGAACCATTAGCATGACTGTACAATTGTTTTAGATTCTAATTTAGTTCCAGACAATATGCTTTTGCAGTACGTGTTAATGTTTCTCTATATTATTTCAAAGTATACTGCACAGGGGCAAAAATAAGAAAAGATCTTGCGGCAAATTATTCAAAATCTTGTAAATAAATGCTATAATTGTGTTTTGAAAAAACCGGCTTGATTTAACAGATAGTGTACAGGAACAAATATATTTAAATAATATGGTCCTTTCTGAATAAGCATTGTAGTCTACCAATGTTTGTAAGCAAGATCGGTGGTGCAGAAGTATAATCCTTGTATTTCAAATCCAGAACTTAGTGATTCGACTCTTGTAAGAGGAAAATCAATTTCTATATAATTGAGCACCACCTCACTGTCTGCTGACCGGCCACTACATAAAAAGCAGATGAAATAGATCCCACAATAGAAATAAGTTCCCACGATTAGGAAAGAGTCTAATACAGGGCGTACAAACAAAAATAAAGTGAGATAAATTTGTATTGTGCTTCTGACGCACAAAAGCTGTGTCACACAGTCACTATGTATTCGCAATAAACAGACTTAGAAGTCACATGCAAAAAAAAAAAAAGAAAAGAAAAGGCACGCAAACAAAGTAAACAAATTTAATTGTGCGGCTAACGCACAAAGCATTGTGACACAGCCACTATGTGTACGAAATACGCTGAGTACAAAGTAATATCACGGAGAGTAGATAAATATCTGGAAAATGTGGTGCAGTTCAGATATAACTAACCCCTAGGAAGAAATCTAGAGAGTGAGGTGGGGATTTTTTTGGTTAAATTATGATAATGGTCAATTATTAAATATTTAAATGTACATGCAAAATAGTCAAGTATATATTAAAATTATTCTAGTAAATAATCAAAATAGTTAAATATATATTGATTTTTTTCTAAAATAAATCAAAATGAAGACAGCTATCACCGACGAATCTATACCAGTGCAAATTAGAAGAAAAAAAATCAAGCCCCTTTAATATTTTTTACAAGTAGAAATAATTGAAACGTACGAATAAGCAAACTTTAAAGAAAATTATCACTAATTGACTTAAAGATTCATTTAGGAAAAATTTAAATGAGTATAGATTTTACGCCGGTAACAATGTAGATTTGTATGAATTTTTCATTGAAGCTGAACCATATTGATGAAGACTGTCATTCGAAAAATTCGACAATTTTGTTCTGTAAAAGTATAGCTAGAGTAAACGATCAGACTTAGGAAATGAATATAGAAATGTTTACTGCAAGATAAGGTATCTAAATGCCTAACTACATCGAACAGCGGTGAAATGGATAATGTTATATAATTTTTTTAAGGTATTTTACATACCAAATTTGGAAAGAAAATGAACGAAGTGACAAATGGATGTTTCAAAGGATTTAATATTTAACATTGCACATATGTATCAACCGCTATGGAAGATAATATACATAGATTTAAGAACAAAAGTCGCTTGTATCAATGGGAATAATAAAGACGGTAAGTGGTCGTTTATGCTGTGGAATCTATGTTAAATATATCGAGTGATCATGAAGATAGACTGTCACAATACAATTTAGATATAATCACTGGTTTAAAGTATGTCCGGTGAAAGTTGAAGACACTGAGAAGGAAACAAAACTGAAAATGAATTTGATATATCCGTAAATGTGTATAAAATATTGGAAGGGGGAGACAGCGTTATGTAGACAATCTAGATCAATCCTGTCAGAGTAACTGAAATAAAGATATATATATATATATATATATATATATATATATATATATATATATAACATGCTAATTATATTTTAATATATAAGACCTGATGAGTACATATACATTAAGCTGGAATTAAAGCTTTTTTAAAAAACTGATGTAATCATAGATAGAAAGATATAATGCGCAGAAATATGTTTTTAAGAAAGCGCTTGTAATTGTTTCAATACACCATATAAATTTTCGGAAAACAAAATACATGTTGCAATCTAGGTTAGATATAATGCCTGAAGAAAGTTATGTAGTAAAATTCAAGATCTATGAACACCAATTAAAAGCCTCTTATGTTGTAAAATTCAAGATCTATCAACACCAATTAAAAGCCTCTTATGTTGTGAGTTTGAAAGCATCATCGGGTCAGATTTAGCACGTAAAAGCGAAACTAACAGACAACGGAGTGGCTGTGCTGAAGGCAAACGTGGAATCGTGCCAAAGTGCACCATTATTGAAACAGCTATACCACCAATAGAAAATATGTGCTCATCACAGCTATATCATTAATAGAAAAGATGTACTCATGACTTGACTATTCAAACATACCAAATAACGATTACCAGAATTTGCATGTTGTCATGGAACATTTCGACCTGAAAACATTCGGAGAACCTCAAGACTATCACATACAGAAAGATACACTGATGTTATGTGACATTGTTTTAGGTGTTTAGAAATGTCTGTGTACAAATTTACAAACTAGATCCTGTTCACTATTATAATGCTCCAGGATTAGCACATGATGCAGAATTAAAGATATTGGGTGAAGAATTAGAACCGTTGACAAATTATTACATGTTGTTGATGATTGGAATTAGCATGAAACCAAAATAGATACGCTGAGGCAAATCACAAATACTACCTGGACACATATGGTCAGATACAAATTTATGGTGAGTAAGAAAGGTCAAGGTCATTCATTATTCACCTAGATTCTAACAAGCTCTGTGCGTGGGCCATGAGCCAATGCATGCCGGTAAAACAACTTTATATGGGCAACTTAATAACTTTATATGGACAACCGAATAACAAGTTGGATGGGTAGAATATAATCTGTTCGAAATACCAGATGACTGTGACACCGGGTGCGCTTTGGAAGTGGGTTTGCAAATTCCATTACACTTCCATTATTTTTTCAAGGACTTCCCATTAACTCTAGAGAAATTAATTTAAGATGAAAAGGGTTTATCTTCCTTCCAAAAGAAGTTAGTTACATGGTGATTACAAGTGTAATAAAGCAACAGTACCGAAACTGTTATGTACATCGAAAAGCAAAGATAAATACCTTATTCACTACAAAAATATGAAACTTGATACACAATTTATAACTCATGAAGATATGCAGAATTTTATTGTTTGAACAGCAACCATGATTTACATTTTTCAAGTTTGAGGCAAAAATCAACAAATTGTTTTGATAAAAACTTTTTAAACTCATGAATAAGAGTACATTCAGTAAACAGATGGAAATCTCAGGAAAAGAATAACAACAAAAAATATGCACAGTTGAAATTTTTTTTTTTAAATATCAGGAAGATTAAATATTTGCCATGAGTGCAATTATTGATCATGACTTTGGTTTAGTCAGTTTTGAAAGAAGAAAGTCAAACTAACTAAACCTATTTACGGTGGATTTACAGTGTTAGAGTTATCAAAATGGCTAATATACGATTTTCACTAGAAGTTGGAAACAAATACTGTGATAGAATGAGAATGTTAATGTTGAAACTGATTCTTTACGCATTCATATCTAGGCAGAAAGAGAAAAAAAAACGTGTACAATCACATGAAATGTAACATTAAGTTTTAGGACACTAGTGGCTATACCAAAGACAACATATTTTGGTATCCCATAAATGAAAAAGAAAATTCCTGGACTTTTCAAGGATGAGCTAAATGGTGTTCCAGTTAGAGAGTTTTTTGAGTTTCATAAAGATAAAAAAATTTTTTGAAGGAATCATAAAATGTGTAATCAAAAGGAATTTAAAATGCGAAATATACAAAGATTGCTTATTCAATCACAAGGAAAATTACCTGGAAATAAATTTAGTCACGTGATCATGGGACGTATGACATCAAAATGAAAAAGTAGGATTGTCTGTGTTTGACGGCAAAAATTGTTTAGATGACAATATAAACACATTACCTTACGGACACGAGGTAGTCAAAATAATATTCGTTTTCCATCTAAATCAGATCCAATGCAACAAACATACTGTTTTCATAATTAGTCACTCCACAGATTATTGTGTTGCGAGCTCTTTCAAACACATTTATGATTTTAGTTTATTGTTTTGAATGCTTAGCGGAGCAGCAGACACACAATAAAAATACATTTTGTGATCATCTACATTTCCTTTTCTTTTAATTTTAAAATTAAATACCTTGCTGAACGTAAGCTAATTTAAGACCATTACCATGAAATCTGTCATACGTGTACATCTCAAATCAGGCCAGATGCATTGGTTATCAGTGTAAAATTTTTAATATTTATGTTACTAATTTATGTCTGCTTTTGTTGTTCATGAAACAAATACGCGGTGGCTTCTGCAAACTGTTGCCTAAATTGTAAAACTTGAGAATAAACCATATTTGACAAGCCTTCTGTAGTCACTAAGATTTTTTTATATTGCTGAGTTTAAATCTTTTTCTGGATCACTTTCCCCACATTTTGAACAGTATCAAAAATGCTTTTTCTGGGCGAATCAAGCGTAACGTTTGTCTTAGTTATGTTGAATGATATGTCAATGATTCTCTCTTACTCTCTCGTAATGTAGTCTTAAAGTACAGCAATTCCATTTCTGTATTCATATTTTGCTGATTGTACAATTAATTCTGAAGTAAAGTATCGTACTGTAAACAAATGTTTTCACTTCGCAGTCTTGAGTTCTGTTATTTTAAATGCGAAATCATGTCGAAGTGAGCAAGGTTTCTGTGTTCAATGATCTGTTGGCTTCTGAAAGTCAAGCGGTATTTGAAACGTCTTTTCATATATCTAAATTTAAAAAAAAAAAAAAAAAAAAAAAGACCTATATAGCTTCAATACTAGTATTTTGGTTATTACATTCCTCTGATCGTAACTATTTCAATTTGTCACTTATAATGCATTGTTCAATATTTGTTGTCCTGACCAGTACAGGTAACCAGAAATCTTTGTATGTCATGAAGATTTTGTAGTTATTCAATTTTGGATCATCACTTTCGTAGGATATGGTGATGTATTTCACAAACATTCTACCCAAATTATTTACCACTGCATTGTTAGCATCTGCTTTTACTTTAATATCAAACGATGCGAATAAACTACCCGGTATAAATGTGACATTTAGGTTTAGTTTTGTAACTGATATCTGTAAAACAAAATCCGAGGCTTAATGTTGCTTGGAGTGAATGTCAAACAATGATGGACTGGATTAAGGTATTTAACTCCTTGCGGTATTTTTTTCTGCTTGTTAGAAGGTTCGTATTTACCTGACATCGACATCTTCACTATTTATTACCTACAAAAACATCAGAGACTTTCAGAGAAGCTCGTAAGCGAGACCCACACTAACACCTGTCACAAATGATATGAATAAGTTGTCAAGTTTAGATTGTCTTGTTTCTTATCAATTTTTACATTATTTTCTGGGTGAGTAGTCGCACATAGAGCAAAAGCATTATCGAGATTGTTTCGAGTCTTTGTCACCAAACCTTGTTTTCTTCGTCTTTATTTATGTAATAAAGTGTTTTGCTCTGCTTCACTGAACTCTGCTATTTTTCTCTATTCTTCCATTTAGCATATTTTTTTCTTTATTGATTAGCACCACCAGAATAAAATAATTTGAACAAATAATTGATTCTTGTAACTGCTAGAGCATTAGGTATTGCTCCTCAAATAATCACTATTGCTCCGGCCATTCTCGTATTTATGAATAATAAACTTTTATACTACTTCTATTTTTCATTTTACTTGCTGTGTGACCAGCTACTTCTATTTTATTCAATCCAATTATAAAAACATTGTTTTCTTCTAAATAGCATGTAAGAATTTTAAAGATTTGCCTCATATACATTGATAGCGTCTAATAAGTCAGCAACGCACAGTTGTTTACCTCTAATACAATGAAAATATTAATTTAATCCACCCGCAATCTTTAAAGGTTCAATTTATAAGTTGACATAATTCCTGTAGAAGCCTAATTATTTATTTGAATGACATTTCTGTGAAGAATCTATTGTGTGTAACTTGTATTCAGTAAAACTTCATGGAGCATAATAGAATTCACACATGTTACTTTATTTCTTGGAGCAAATTACAGTTTCAAAAGGGTTAACGTCTACAAATCCTCTTATCTAGCTGCTTTTTGGAGACGTTGTTGCACGTATAAGAAATGAAACTACTTCATTTAAACTCAAATAAAAATTGATACCATCCAGTTACTCATTATTCACACTAATATTCATAAAGGAATATACATCCATGTATTAGTTTGGTTTTCTCCTCAAACCTCTTTTTGTTATTATCGATTTCCTTCTTTTCATTTTTCTATTCCAACATCTAATGCAAGGCTTGCTATAACCATTTCCGCTTTCAATTCAGCTTCAGATATCTCTATTTTTTAGATTATGTTGGTTTAAACTCTATCAATGCTACTACCTATGTTTTTTAACACCCGATGAAACAAAGTAGCCGTGAAAAAAATATAAAATAAAACAACATTTGTAATGGGTATTGATGGTAAACGCGAACAATATCCATAGAGTACGTTTGGTGTTATTGATTTGTTCCGGAAAAATGGATAAAGGTTTAGGTTTTAAAACCCCAGAAACAGTATTAGATTCATTAGATACCGATATAGATCTCTGACTATTTAATGCTAAAAATTCCGAGTTGTAGCTTGTTATGTACACTGTATAATTGTTACTCAAAGTGATTTTAACTATTTGAGGTGTTGTTTTCAAACATTCAACATTGCTACTTTCTTCCGTGATGTAATTCCTCTTTGACTTTCCTCATGATGTACATCTCAGAGTTGTAAAAACCATCGGAAATCAAGACAGTCCTTGTTTCATTCTTATCAATGATGTAGCAAAAGATCTTGTTTTTAAGTTTATCGGAAATATTATAATACCCAACAACAAAAACTATCCATTTCAACGATATTGATAGTTTACCATATCTGTTGTCAATTGGATTGGTATAATATATTTTTCCCAGGAAGTCCGTCAATCGCATATAACTTTACATTTGTATAGCAAACATTCAAGCAGTTAAAATCTAAACATACTATATTTAAAGGTTTTTGTTTAAACATGTATTGTTCTGTGCAGTCACTCCGTGATCCTTTCCTGAGCTTTTGCGAAAATTCTTTCGCGTTAACTGCCCCGTCTCTAAACATTAGTTTGTTTCAATTTCTCAGTCTCTTGGCTTTCTGTATTGTTTATTTTCTTTTTAAACACCTTTTCATCTCTTTGTCTTCATTGTACTAGTAGATGATCAAACTAATCTCTTCAAGGTTGATATCATTATCACTGATCGGTTTCATTATCATGTCATCGATACTGTTCAACTTACTAATAGTACTCATTACTATTTTGTCATTTTTATAACATTGTTTCATAACGGTTTTTCCTCGATAACTTTTGCAACTATCCTATCAATGTTGCACCAAACCCGCTCAAAGCCAAACGAACAACCATACCTGTATCTGTTCCTGCTACACCCAATTCTGCTGCTGTTATTCCAATACAACCTCAAACTGTTGCCATTATGGTCTTCGCCCAATTCAGGACTGTGTATGCTACTTTACGCTTCTTTTTAACTCCTCTGTAGTGTTCGATATCTCTGACCAAATCATTTTAATCTCGTTTTTTTTATTAAACAACAAAACTGAAACTTAGACCATTGTCCGGACACGAAGTACTTTGTACTTGTTTTGCGAATTATATATATGAAACAGACCGCTTAGAGTTTGTAGTGGTGACAGGTTTTATTTACTTTGTATTTACTGTGCCGTGCTCTGCACGTGTGCCGACCACTCCGTGACCGTGTTTTGAAGGCACGCTTTGCATACTATATACATGACTCACCGCTTTAGTTTGTACTGCTGTATTTTTGTAAATGTTTCTTTAACTTTTTTGGGAAATTGAAATGTACTATCCTTTTGTCCAAAAGTACTCATCTATCCGTAGGCGAAAGCTATTCTATTCACTGAGTAACACTTTTGTCCAGTAACAGTACATTTGCTATTGGGTAGTCACTTGTGAACTGGATAAAAAATTGTAATGATTAGCTTTAAAACTTCTTCAATATAAACGTTTGATGATGGACCAATTGCAAACCTCAATAGCTTTTTCAAAAACATGCTGTAGAAAACAGTAAAAGCAGAACTTCATGTTGCGCGTAAATTGGGTTGATGATATGTTCCGTTTCAGTCGACATCTGCGCGTAAATAAAATTTATGTTATCTATTAGACAGAAAAGCTGAGCATTTAATAATGTAAACGTAATTGTTCATTTGCACACACTGCCGTAGCATGATTTTCAATTGACTCTACAGTGTTAAAAAAAAGTATCTCGTGAAAGTCCATGTGTTACTAGGTAGTCAGTTGCGAAGTGAAAATGGAATAATTGGTTTTGCATGTTTTCGATATCCAAGTGATAGTGAACCTATTGATATCGTAAACAACTTCTTCAAAAGTATTGTTTATGCAACTGTGAGAGTAAATGTAAGTGCTGAATGGTAAACGTAGTTAATTTCTTTTCGCTGGACATTTATTTGTAGGTACAGCTATCCCATTTATTAGAAGGAAAAAAGTTGAAACATTGCTTGGATCAGGTTATAAGATACATACATTTGTTCTTCTTGTTGTTCTTCATTATTAAATCCTACATCTTTTAGCCAAACAACTGGATCGTTCTCTGCACATGTGCTGAAGGAACAATATTGCAGACTTTGTAAAGAAACAACTTTACTTCTTGACCAAATGAACAAGGTACCTAAGAGAGCTACACCACTACATATCTAATAATAGAATCCGCTGTTTGAACGAGCATAATTTCTTGCACATTGCGTGTCAAGCACTGATAGTGCAACGTGTATTTTAGAGGCTTCTACCTTCTTTAAACATTCAGCTCTTGCTTTTTTAAAATTCCTGTGAACGTTTTCCAAGTGGTCTAACAAGTTCAACTCTACGTGGATCTTCTGGTTTTTGGGAAGTAATCTCTTAATGTTCTTTGCAAATCTTGTTTTCATATTCATTCCAGTCATGTTCACCTTCCGTTTATTTGTAATTAAATTTGGGAGGTTAGATCAATATAAATTTGAATTGCAACATATTTCAATGTCACTTCAAATAGTGAAAAATAATTTGAAATGTAATTACTTCAATCAAAAAAGAGGTGGATTCCAAGATATGTTCAAAATGTGAAGCAAAGAAAGACATAACTGAGTTGTACAGAATTAACAGTTATTGTAAACCTTATCAAAAAGAATCCCCCAAAATGTGATTAAAAAAATAAAAGATCACTGTAACGAATACAACTAAAAGTGGTATAAAATATATGAGAGGAAAACAGAGAATACTTCAACGAATATAAAATATAAAAATACCAAAATGTTGAATACAATGGGTTATATCAAATGTCAAGAGGTAGAATTTTACAAGCACTAAAACAAAACGTTATATCAGATACGACGTTGAAAATGTTATGTGTTCCACCAATAGAATTCTGCTGTAGATGGCCAAATTTCAGTAAAACTGAAGTTTTCAGTGAATATGACCTTCATATTATTTCATTCCATGTTCATCATTTGGTTTGTTTTCATTAGTCAAACACTAGATACACAAAAGCCAGGGCAAACATGGAAAAATCATAAAATGTATGTGACGATGAATTAGCAAAGCATATGAACAAATCTGAATAAATAAAAATGACCAGCTTTATAACTGAGGAAACTTTTTACAGTATCAGATGGTTTTTCTCATGCAACCACCAACTTCATTGTATAATAAATAGAGAGTCCTGTAATAGCAACTATGCCAACAAAGGTGGCTACAGACACAAATGCATCAACAGCAATGTAATCAGCACGCATTCTGATTCGCAGATGCTACTGTATTTATTCATTGTGCAGCTTTTCAGTATGTTCTATTTCTTCTTTTTCTTCTTTTGACACTTTGAAATTTTCTCCATTGGAGAAGTGATTCCTCGAAAAAACAATATGTTTGAATTTTATCCCAACTTGAATGAGAAATTATAGTAAAGTATATAGTTTCGCTTGAAATCATGTAGTCATCTTTCAGTCCATTCTGTAAACTACAAGATGACCAGTTTCATCAATGAGGAAAGTTTAAACAGTTTTGTATAGTCTTTGTTTCACCTCCATCAGCTTCATTTTATAATAGACTGACAATCCTGTAATAACAACTAATTTAACAAGTGTAATTACGGGCACAAATGCATCAGCAACAAAACAATCAGTACACATTCTGCTTCGCAGATGTTACTGTATTTATTTATTATGCATATTTTTAAAATATTTTCTATTTCTTATTGATTTTCTTTTGACATTTTGATATTGTCTCCACGGAAGAAGTGTCTCTTCGAAACAACAATATATTTGAATCTTATCATCATTGCACTCGGTGTAGATTGAGGTAATCACAACTTGAGTGACAAGCTTCCAGCAAGGTATATAATTCCGTTTGAAGTCATGTAGTCATCTTTCAGCTCATTCTGTAAACTGTCTAAATTATCGATTGGAAGAAATGTGTTAATCAATGATGTTACAGTGTAGACTACAACACTGGACAATGACTTGGAAATTCTAGCAGCTCTAGCATTGACAAAGATTTAATATGTCTTCTTGGTTTCCTTTTCATTAATCTTTTCAAATAGTTTTCAGTTACATTTTATTTCTTTATAAGATAAATTTGCAATAGCTATATTTTATTTCATTTTGTGCTCTTCAATTCTGAAAAAAATGGAGCTACTGCTATTTTGGTCTTCGATAAACCCTAACTCTTTTGAAGACTGTACTTTGTCCATTTCTTTGCTATTTAAATAACTGAAAATGGCAGAGGGTGGGGATGATTTTGATTATTTATTTGAACATCTTTTGTATGAAGATGATGATGTACATATCCAACAAAAAAGATAATGTGAATCTTGTTAGTGGTTTCGTACGTTTTGATGATGTCACACCAGTTGCATATTCTAGACTTTCACGCCAAGTTATCAACTTGTGTATGGAGGATATAAAGGAAGGCCTTGGTATGAATGAATTCCCATACCATTTGGAGACAACCAATCTTAGAATAAAAAACAAAACCCTATAGTATGTAAAACCAGATGGTTAAGACAGTTCATGTCTCAGCAAAGGGCAAAATCAGAATAATCGTGTCAACAGCACTAATGGCAGGCAAGACTGGAAAGGAGTTGTTAGTTTCAACAAGCGGGATAAAATAAGTCGATAAATAGGTGTAAGCTATTGAGGAAGACAACCAATACAAGTTCCTTGGAATATTGAGAAGCGAACAATAGACAGAAATGCGACGTTTGATGAACAAGTGAGAGAAGCTGGACTATAATTTGTTGAATACCATAGAAAAATTGAAAGTTGAGAGCTTCAAACAGCATCAGAAAGATCCTTCACAACAGTGAACTGAATTAATGCGTTATATAAATTCTGTAGAAATGTCAATTCGAAAATGTAATTTACGAGATCTAATGTTGAAACATATGAAAAAAGATTGAAGAGCTGAAAAAGACATTGGTAAAGAAACAGACATAAAGATAAGGGACGTATCGCAAGAACAGCTGGAAAGTGTTGAAATCATAAAAGCCCAAGTAGTTGGACATCTAACACAACTGGAGAGGACATATTGAAAACATTAATGAAAAAGAGAAATATTACAATTAAGTGAAAGGCTAAAACAACTGTTTGAACAAAGGTATAACAATCGCTACTAAAGTTATAGCGATAGGATTGATTATATCAACACTTACTCTGTTTTTAACACATTCGTAAAAAGTGTTGTTCTTCCCACCACTGCTCCACCTCAACCTCCAAGACTAGCTTCTTCCACTCCACTTATTCCACCTCCACTTTCCTCCTACTCCAAGCGAAATCTTTCGGAGAAAATCAAAATGGCTTCAACAATTTAGCCAGTTATTTCTCAGAGTTAGCCAAATAATTAGCAGTAGATAAACCTAATAATATTTTAGTCTGACATGTTTGTTATTGAAGAGAGCTGGCCAGATCGTTTCTTTTCTAGATAACCACGTTATATTTTTTGTTTTGGCATTAGTGGGGTTGTTTTTTGGATTGTTGATTAAAGTTATAAACAAAGTATATCGCAGAGTTAAAGGTTCATAACCTATTGAGAAAAAAAAAGCCTAAAGCAGCTCCTTCAACCATTGCTATCAATATACATTATTGTTTTAGTTTTTGGTCAATACTGGTTTGTTTTTGTTGTTGTTTTTTTGTTGTTTTTTTGTTGTTGTTTTTTTTTTTTTTTGTCGTTTCTAAATTGTCATATGTCATACGCCAGAAGTAACGTGTACCGATGTACAGTCGTGCTCTGCACAGGCTATGCCATTCTGAAAGTAGAACTATCATAATCATAATTCTTCTTTTCTTTATTTATCCTATAGATTTTGTGTCGTACTTTTGCAGATTGTTTATCAACCTTCTACATCAAAATTAATGGTAGGGTTTAAACCATGTTTAAATGGGTCTTTGGATTTCTGTAAATTGTTGTCTAAATGTTTATATGACGTATTGTTGAAGTTTAACCATAATATTTTCATCTATGTCGTAACCTTGCTGTCCTAAAAGTAACAGTTCCACTAACAGTCTTAAAAGTGTCTGATACTGTCCAAACAGACCGTGTATTAGATGTTCCGTTTTATACACGTGCACCTAATATGCAGATTACATATGACTTAATGCTTTGATTTTGAAGTACCTTCATCTGTGAGTCCGTTGATATCCTGCAGAAAGAAAAATCTCAAATCTATTTTTCGTATTATTTTGTTTTGCTATTAATTATTTTGTATAGCATCTTAACCTCAAAGAAAAAAGCCACTAGTAACCAGCATTTTGGTATAAAGCTACGAAGGTAACCCTTTGTAAAGATTTCTATCTTTCGGTTTTGTATTTTGAAATCCTGTTTCACCCATTTTAAAGTTGGCCGTTCCAAATGTATCTGTTCTATATTAATCAAATAGGGTTATTCATACTTTGATCTGCTTTCGTTTCTTGCTTTCTTCAACTGGAGTCAATTTTATTATATTTGATAAGTGTTCTTATCTCCTTCAAGTATCTTTGGTAAAACGATAGCATCTTTTGGCTACATTTTGAGTGAAATACTTCCACATTCTACAATTTAAGGTTCTGTAAAACCGTTTCAATATAGGTGTTCTTTTTTTATCTGAGTAAGATGAAACGTCAAAAAAATGTCGTCTTTCCAATAAATCCTTTTTTTTTTTTTTTTTTTTTTTTTGTTATAAAATTCTTGTTCCCTATGCAAACTGTATATTTTCATGCTTTCTCTCTTTAAAGTTTTCTCTAAAAGCACTGTGTATGTTATGTCCCTTTTTTGTTTATATTTTTTCAGCCCAAGTGTGTATTTTGAAAAGACACCTATCACTGGTAAAATGTACTTGCATCCATGTGTTTTTTTTTTTGTTTTTGTTTTTTTTTAAAAAGTTGTTGTTGCTTTTTAGGGGGGTGTTGGTTTCTTTGGGGGTATTATTATTTTATTTTATATGCTTGCATGTCAACTATGTCTGCCTATCATTGATCATCCACGTGAATTTTCTCGCTTGCTTGTGTAAAATGTAAGTAGATTGATCAGTTAACCTTTCTTTAAATTCAGCGTTTTGTTTTGTATTCGTTTTCTTCTTCTTTTTACCCTGCTTAGTCTGTTTCCACGTTTGCTTTATATTTTAGGATAGTGTTAAATATGTAGTACATACTGTCCTTTGTCTTGCTCTCAAACCTCCGACGTTGGTCATTTAGCAAAGTATTAAAATATTCAGAGAATACTTTATGCTTTTTAATTTGTCTTTGGTTTTTATCAACAATGCATCAGAGGATCTACAACAGGTACTTTTATTTTGAACAACTTGCAATTTTTTTTCCCACAGGTATAAGTGATTTCAGATTTACGTTAAAGTTTATCCATTTCTATGGTTGATTCTACGACAACTACTTCTTAAACTGAGTTACCATGAGCTGTTTAAAATTTAACTCTGTTCACCATACATTCTGTCTCTTTTTTTATTGAATCGTGGTAGACTGAACTTGTGATGTTTAAATATCTTTACACTGTCTGCAAATGTAACCGAATATAATTTTGTGTATTTACTCACTTCAATTACGTACTTTATTCCTTTCTTCTACCGTAGTGTGCTGTTTCTAACATCTTGCTATTAGTTTTGATGCTATCCATTTAGATATTATCATCATAAGGTGTAATAAATAAAGGAGAAACTTTTCCAAAGCATTGTAGTATATCTTTTAAAATGTTTGAAATCAACAAATCAACATTTACATTTTCTTGTATTTTATTTTGTAACATATCTAGCTTGGAGCACACATTTATCGCATCCAAACTTGTAAACAAATACACGTTATCTCTTGATACCGACATTATTGCCCTCATGCTAAAATCATGAAATATTTCTAACCCCTCAAAAAACTGTTGAATTGTATACGACGCAGCTTTGTGCTATTATTTATGATGTTAAAAATTTCAAAGTAGTCATGTGCCCAACACGATGTGTTCGTGTGCCGTTGTACCTATGGGACACCTCGCCTCCAGCGATTAAAGCACACTTTGCACAAACTGACGCTCCGCGTCCGCGCTCCGAAGCTGTGCCGTTTGCTAGTTGTCTTCATAGTCTGAGCGTTCTAGTAATTTATAAATTTTCAAAATACTGTTTTAGTGTTTATAAATTTTGATTTTTATGGTTGTTGTATCCCACACGAAAGCAAATACACAAAACTGTGAGTCTCATATGTATATATGGCAGATGTTCTTCTATAACTACACATGAACACTGAACTTTTAAACACAAAACAATGATTGGTCTAGGTCTGGAAATATATAACTATTTTGGGGTATCACATTTTCTTTAGACTTAGATATAATGATAAAATTGAATTATGATACTAAACTTAGAGCAGTTAAATTTGATTATCCAATAGTAAAAGAACATCACTAACTCCTTTTGGACGAATAACAGTCATTACAGTCAGTTTAGCATTACCTAAAATAACAAATTTACTTTTTAGTATTTCAAGGTCTTTTAGGTGCCTTTAAATCATACAGAGCTAGTATCAATACATCCATCTAATTTACTCATAATAAGAGACAACAACAAAAAAATAGTACAAGGATCTATCAGAAACTAACTGCCAACAAAAAATCAACCTTCTTGAAAGATTAAAAGGACTCTTAAATTTGATGACCTACATGGTAATGACTGGTGTAACTATTTCTATTTACCTTATAAAATAACTCAAGAACTTAAATGATCGTAAATAGGTCTTGTTTCCAGTAAAACCTGTACATACAATTTTAGCAAATTTAGCATTGGTAAAGTACTAAATAATCTATGTAGTTTTGTAAGAGTAATATGGAGACAGTATCTCATATTTTGTAAGAGTAATATGGAGACAATATCTCATGTTTGTAAGAGTAATATAGAGAAAATATATCATTTTTGTAAGAGTAATATGGAGAAAATATATCATTTTTTTGTAATTGTTGTAAAGGTGTTTTACATAGTTTTTTAAGACTGGATCCAGGGTTAGTATCGTCACTTCATTAATTGTAATCTTGTAACTAAG
Organism: Margaritifera margaritifera; assembly: GCA_029931535.1. Lineage (NCBI taxonomy): Eukaryota > Metazoa > Mollusca > Bivalvia > Unionida > Margaritiferidae > Margaritifera > Margaritifera margaritifera. Next base: position 293,618 of record JAQPZY010001440.1, on the reverse strand, counting down.
AAGGTTATTCTAATAGTTGTTGACAATTTACGAGTTGATGATTTTATTAATTTATTTTAGCTTGCAGCTGAAAAAAAATTGTATTTATAGATGGAAATTTTCTACTGAATTGTCTAACTTAGTTCATTAAATAAAGAAGTCAAGCCTTATTATCTTGCATAAGAAATACACTACATATATTACTTATAAATTGTGAAGCTTTTGACAAAATATGGGCATTACATACCCCCCCCAACTCTGTGTAGTATTATATAGCTTGTCGGTGTGTGTGTGTGTGTGTGTCTGTGTGTGTCTGTCTGTCCGTTTATATGTATGTGTGCAAATGGTTTACAATACTTATACTCAGGGCTTTTCTGTTAGATTCTATAAATCTGATAAACGAATATATTTATAAATTTTATTATTCATTGTCCTTAATCCTCAAGCTTTTTTCTGTCTATCTTTTTTCATGTTCTTTTCTTCCTTTCTTCTTTCCGTTTCTCTGTCAAAAAGTCTCATATATTTATGGCAATGACTATATAACTATTACTTTTAATATATGTGTGATATATAATATTGAGAAAATATTATGTACATGTATTTGAATATTTATTGTGTACAAGTTGTACACGATGACGTCATGACTCCCCAATTCTGACATCGATGAGTGTATCGGGGAATTACAAAAATCGAAATATTGTCTAAAGTTTCGTAAGCGAAATAATGTACAATCTCAGTATGTGAAATTTGGGACGACAACGGTGCCATGAACACCCAGGGCATCATAAATTAGGAAGATCATCTGAAATCTGACAAATAAATAAAAATCCCTTATAGGGGTCTTACAAAGACCAAATTCAAGCTACCCAAACCACTTATCAGAAGATCCCAACGTTTTATGACTATAGAGATTTACACCTTTGATATTTTTACTCGAAAATTTATATATCTTTTAGCTAGCTTGCTTGCTTCTTTGCCTATCTATTATCGATATTTTTTTACTCGATAACCTAGTAACGATTGCTTCCATTCCATATAATTTCTACCAAAGATACACGAAAAAAGTACGATATAAAAAAGACTTTTTAAACTCTTTTATCTGAATGTTTGATTTAAGTATCTACGTCTTTATATGTATAACCAAGGACGAAAGAAATGAAGTAATAGGGAAAGAGAAGACAAGAGACAGACAGACAGACAGTTATAGAGATCACTTACTGTCTTTTATATACTCCAAAATGCACCTGCTGTTGGCGTTTCGGAAAAATCTGTTAATGAGCCAATTTGTAAGAATATATTAAAAACATTCCTCACTGCTTTTAGATATAATTGGCCATGATCTGAAATAAAACAAACGTATTCACTCTAATGGTCACATGCATTGTTGTATCCATATTGTCGTGTATCGTATCTTATCGTGTGTATCACCCACCCACGCTTAACCACGAACAACGTAGACTGTAATCTGCAGTCGCATATTGTTCCAAATTAACACAGTATACGCTGTTCGTTTTAGCCAATAGCGTAGACTTTGATCGATCTATGTATTATGCGAAGGTAGTTCTGAGCCTACGCTGTTCGCTGGTAGGTTAGCATTATATATGGGTTTATACGGTATGTGTGATCTCCTCTTTTTTCAGTACTGGATCATGTCGCTTCAAAATTTTGGAAATACTGACACGTGGAATTTAAAGTTGTATTATTCGACTGACTATGTTCGCCCATTGAATGCCAGATTTTCCACATTTCATCATAGCTGAAGAGAAATGTAATATTTTACATATTATTAATACAACCACAACCACCTTAATTGTAGTCAACAATCTTCATCGTCGTCATTATCACCAGTTTCATCACATCCAGTACCCCAGCCACGTCAACATCAAAAACTCTTCTTCTTCTTCTATTTAAGATAGAAAAGTATCTCAGGTAATCGTGTCATTGAAAAAGTTCATAGAGGACGCTAGGGGTTCAAAATTATCAAGCCAAGAAAGTCGTATCGACAGGAATGCAATAGTGATATCTCACTCAGGTCTTCGGTGACCACGGAACTGGTATAGTTAAGTAGAAATGCTGACTCGTGCTAACTGTATCTCTCGCTAGTGTATCCCTGTATTTGCTAAGATATCATCAACAACAACAACAACAAAATTAAAGATCGTTAATAATGTAATACAGTACAACTAAATTGAAAACTCATATGTTATATAGACACCACACGCCTTCCCACAACATCCAAGAACTGACCAATCTCATATTTAGCGGTGATTACTGGTAAGACTAATTAACTGCACACGACTTAGAAACTTAAACAACTGACCGTGTTTATGTTGAGTTATACAGTAACTTTGAATATATATATATATATATATATATATATATATATATATATATATATATATATATATATATATATATATATATATACAAAAACAATTGAGGGCCAAATTGTATGAAATTTATAGGTTAAACTCAATGTCATCAGGACTATGATACTTGCAAATTTCATTAACAAATTTGAATAAATATAATAATGAATATGCTTGTGCGCTGGGGTGTGTAGATGTCTTCTGTCAGAAGGTCAATTGACGAATCCCCAAACTCTACTACCTACAACCAACTGTCACTTTATTGTTGTCTATTCGAAATTCCAATGTGACACTAGCCAATCTTGACTCGGACAACGCGTGTTTAAAGCCAAATAAACTATTGTAGTATTCTAGATCCGTTACGTAATGATATATGTAGTGTTATGCTCGTAAAACTAATTGGGCGCCATCTGCCTTACAGGCTAAACACCAAGACAGTTTATACTATATAACATGTAAAAAGTCAATATTTAATCACTACATTATTTTTGTCTTACATTTTAACTATCAACCAAACATATATCTCTAATAATTTGATAACGAAATATGCTATTCTAATCAGAAGGTTCTTGCGAATCGTCAATTACTCAAGACCGTGATATTCATTTTTGACCCAAGTGACAGAAGAATCTCATGAAATTGTGTATGTGTGTGTGAGGGGGGGGGAAGCCTGAGGGGGGGGGGAGCCAACAAGCGGCCCCACCTTAAAATGAGCGCGAACCAATCAGAACGTTTTCTAAAGTAAGTTTCCTTTGCTGTTAGATGGTTAAAACTATGCCCTGGTAACGCTTAAAATGCAAGAGCTTCTGGGGGCTTCGTCCCCCTTGTCCCCCACCATGGGTTCCATCCCACAGACTCCTTGCTTACTTCTGTATGCCCCTCCACCCCACCCTACTCCACCCCACCACGCCCCAACGATATTCCTAGATCCGCCCCTGCCAAAACAAATACTGTAACTTCTCGACTGGGATTTTCTTGTCTCGGCACCAACACCAACACAAATTCTATTTATCTCCAATGTTACCAATGACACAAGGAAATAATAAAACAGAAATTGCATGTGTTTAATGATCTCAGATAACTTATTGTCCCGACATAGCAAGGATTTGTTTTCAGTGATTTTTCATTGATATTTAGTTCCATATTGATATATATATATATATATATATATATATATATATATATATATATATATATATATATATATATATATATATATATAAGTGATTGCCAGCTGACCTTACATACTTTTTACTTATCATGTGATGCATGTTATAGTGCCTTTAGATACATGCTTGGTAGATTAAACGTCTTCAAAACAAAGTATTGAACTTATATTATGTTTAAATTGTCAAGCATCGCTCAGTGATATACGTTTTCTAATAAATGTACAGAAAAAGTATTTATCCAAATTGTTCAATTATATATGTACCTGGATCACGTCAAGAAACAAGGTTTTATGTTGCCTGAGCACAAAATACTACTTAGGTATAATTTTGAACACATTTGTAACAATTAGAGCAATATTCTTTTTGTCTGAAAATAGGTAATCTCCCAAATTGCTTTCAAAAGAAATTATTTAGTACAGAAACTTTTGCCCTGTGCAATTTGTCAAAAACTGCAGACAATAGGTAAATAAACACATGCTGGACATGTAAATAAACTGAAGTACTGTTGGTAGGTTTGAAAAAGAAAAGAGCACAAAACAACAGTATACTCTGGTTTCCTAACGTGTGAAAAGTTTACATAGATCTCACGGATTAAAGAGTCAATAGCTGCAAATTTGTCACCGCACACAGTTTCATAAATCCAAATGTGTCAGATATTTTTAAACGCACACAGTTTCATAAATCCAAATGTGACAGATATTTGAAAACGCACACAGTTTCATAAATCCAAATGTGACAGATATTTTTAAACGCACACAGTTTCATAAATCCAAATGTGACAGATATTTTTTTAAAAATTGTTTTATTAGGCCAGATTCGAATGCCCCAATTTGTACCTATTGTGCTGTTTGTTTTCGTTGCATATTTACGTTTAGAAATATTCTGTACGGTTGGATTGGGGATTTCTGTACAAGTGATTTCTGTACGAGTGATTTGTGTACATTATTAAAGCGATATATTAGAAATACAGCGTCACTGAAAACACTATGTGTGGAGATGAGAATTTGTCAGATATTCAGTGACCCGGTATAACTTGATTTTTAGCGAAAGTCCCCGAATAAACATCTTACTTCCAATAAATACAAGGATCCCAATATCACTTTACACCTATCTAAATCAAGACATGTCAATCTGCCAGGCTGTACCCTCGCGATATCAATTACCGAACGAAAGTATCTTATCTAATAAAAATTAATCATAAAGCAAAATATATGTGGATAAAGACATAACTGAAAATTCATTAATAATACGTGTCCAATCGTTATAGCATCTGTTTGTTTCTTTACAATCAATTCTAAATACTTGAAACATTGTAATTGTGGGCCTAGGGGTTAGCCTACTTTATAACACCCGTCTCTGATTCCTGCGGAACCTGTTACCGAATAATGATAAAATTGTGAAATTTCCCATGAGTTTCCACAAGAAAATAATACAAAAGATTCTGTTTGACAAATTGACAAAAAAAATTTTAAAAAATAATGCATATTTATACCTTTTATCATAGAGACAGAAAACGGTTGGAAAATTAATGCAAATTAAACAGCAACGTGTGTTTAAGGCAAGTCTCAACGATCCTTGGAAGGCGGTGTTATGATATATTTGCATCCTTAAAATTATTAATGACTTTAGTATTTTTCTTTTCCTGTGGTGATTGATAGCTAAACCGAATTTTTATTTTCATTAGTTGTTTTTTTTCCCAAAGTACAAGATCATTATTGCTATAGGTCTGTCATTATACATATATATATATATATATATATATATATATATATATATATATATATATATATATATATATATATATATATATATATAATATGAAATATACACCTTTTTGAATGACTGTGTCGTGACTGATACCATGGAGATCAATCACTACCTATATTCATAAGGAATAAGGATACGATATTAACTGTTGTCGATAGGTTTAACATGTAGGGGAATTTCTGGGGACAAGATGGGAAATAATATGTCAAAAATCTGTCCGTAGGTTTAACATGTGTGGTTCTCTAGAGGAACAATGGGAAATTAACAGTATCTAGGTCTGGTTCTATGTCGACAATGGGAATTGAACATTACGCTGTTAGTTTTAACATTGTGGGCCTGTATGGTAACAAAGGAAAACTTACATTAAAAACGCCCATAGGTTCAACATCATGAGCCTGTATAGCGACAACGGAAAACGTAATGCTCATTTTTTACATTAATCTTTCCCTTGTCGTTATAAATGCTTTTGGATGGGTCTGTATGGCGACAAGGGAAAACGTAATGTTAGCAACATCCACAGGGTTTAACATGATGGGCCTGTATGGCGACAAGGGAAAAAGTAATGTTTAAAACGTCTATAAGTTTACCATTGTGAGTCTCTATGGTCTCAAACGGGAATGTAACATTGACGCTATACGTTTTGCCTCAAATGGGACCCTACTGTCTCTAACGGGAATTTAACACCGAGGCCTTATCGCCCCATTTAAAAAATGTCCCTTGGGTTTCTATGGCCTCTAACGGGAAATGTAATGTTAAAACTACACTTACTAATTTAACACGGCGTCTGGAGTGACTAACACTTAATTATCTACTATTCAACACCTAGTCATCTACTATCCAACACCTAGTCATCTAATATCCAACACCCAGTTAACTACTATCAAATACTCAGTAGTATACTATCCAACACTCAGTTATCTACTATCCATCACCCAGTTATCTTCTATTGAGCACGCCGTTGTAGTGATCAATACAAGGTTATCTACTATCCAAAAACCCAGTTATGTACTATCCATCACCCCCACACTTACTATCCAGCACCCTACATTTACTATCCAACATACCGTTTGTAGTGACCAATACCCAGTTAGCTACTATCTAACACCCAGTGATCTACTATCCAACATCTGGTTATCTACTATTCAATACCTAGTCATCTACTATCCAACACGAAGTAATCTACTATCCAACACGCCGTTTCCAGTGACCAACACCAACTAATCTACTGACAACACTGGGTAGGATGTGAAAGAAGGAGTATACAATCGAATTTGAATCCCTTATAAACAAAACTAGCTTCCCTGTCCCCCTATAATTTTTCTATTATCCCCTTATGAACGAAGAAAAATCCATATTCCCCTATAACTTCCATATCATCTCCTTATAGGCAAAACTAACACCCCGTACAACCCTTACCTATAACCCTAGTAGGGAAGTGCAAGGAGAGAAAAAAAAGGTAGGAATATACACACACATAGACAAACATATTTATGCACTGTCATACATGGAATGAAAGAAGAGAAAAGTGCAAGAGTGTTTAAATACATGCACAAATATAGCCTTCTATAGATATTCAAGAAGAGAGAGAGAAGAGCAAGCACATATTTAAGGACAGGCATAGGCTTACTTTTACAATCCAAGAAGTGTGCTAAAACATATCCGTTGTCAAATGCTGTATGGAGTCAAGTGGGACTTAGAATTTGTAATACTGTTTTTCGTTTTTGCCGTCCTAGATTTAATTCTCTCACTAATATGCTACCTATTGTAGCATGATAAACCCTGGCAAAAACATTTTTGTTGCAAAAATATCCAGTGTCAAATGATGTAGATTTGATTCTTCAGTGTGTTACAAATTTACGGTTTTGCTAACCTAGATTTAGTAAATGGACTGATCTTTGCTTACCCAATATCAGCTTACTTCGTTACAAATGTTGCTTTGAATAGAATTCAACTAATTCCACGTAAGATAGTGTATAAGTATGTTTGTGTTTGGATTGTAAAAGTAAACCAATGCCTGTCCTTAAGCGTGTGTTTGTTCTTCTCTCCATCTTTAATTAATTACTGGTAGTGTCCATAGAAGGATATGATATTTAAGTTTTGCCATTTTTAGACTCGAACAGAAAATTGTACTTTCTCTCTCTGTCAATCCTTGGTTTGGCACACACAAAAATTCTATCCAAAGCAATATTTGTAACGAAGTGAACCGATATTGGTCAACCAGAGGTCAGTCAGTGTACTAAATCTAGGTTGTCAAATTTTTAACAAACTGAAGAACCAAATCTGCCTCGCTTGTATCAAGCGACAATAGGCAACTGTTTAGTGACAGAATTAAAATATAGGATGGGGAAAAAAAACAGTATTAGAAATTCTAAACTTCTCATGGCATTATACAAGATTTACAACGGATATGTTAAACACATTTCTTGGATTGTAAAAATAAGCTAATGCCTATCCTTAAGTGTGTTTGTTCTTCTCTTCATCCTGTTTAATATCTCTGTAAGGCTATGTTTATGAATATGTGTAAGTACTCCTACTCCTTTCACTTCTTTTACTCCATGTATGATAATGTATAAGTATATTTGTCTATGTGTGAGCACTTCTACTCTTTTCTCTTCTTTCACTCCATATATGATAGTGCATAAGTATGCGTGTATATTTCTACCCTTTGTTCTCTCCTTGAACTTAACTGGTAGGATTATGAGGGTGGTAGGGGGTGTCTATAAGGGGATGATAGGAAAGTTATAGGAAAATAGGGGTTTCCCTGTATTTATAAGGGATATTAGAGAAGTAATTGGGTGATAGGGAAGTCAATTTTGTTATACGGGATTTAAATTCTATTTTATACCCCTTCTTTTACATCCTATCCTGTGTAGTGTTATGTATGATGTTTATATAATATTATAAATATTTTAGGAAATTATAAATGTTTCTTCACTTTAATATTTGCTTGAATCTTGGTGTTTATCAGGAAAAACATGTTTAACTAGTGTCCTTGAATTAGGTTGTTTTGATCAATATGTTTTCTCAATTTGAAGGTCAAGGTTGAATTTTGTTTACAGTTAGAATTCCATTAAGATGACTCATATTCTAGAACATTCTGTCATGTGACCAATCTTTATATATACTATGTTTGGTGGACATTTTTTCAGTTTTGACATTACCATCAGTCTTGTAAAGAGCTATTACAGTTGTGAAAATTCATTCCAAATTCTAAGAGAGGAATTATTTTAAATATTCATTGGATTATAACAGTGCTCATAAACTTTTGGATTTTGGATTTTTAATTGATGATTTTGGAATTTATGTGAACTTATTCAGAGATTTTGGAATACTTCATTTTGACATCAGCACATCAAGATTTCTAGTACATCAGGACTTTGGAGACCATTGGCACATAATAACATTCAAGGACACAGCCGTGAATTTGGAACATTCTATATTTAGGACTTGTGATTAGAACAATCATTCTTATTGGATTATTAGGATTTCAAAACACATTACTGTAAGTGACTTTTTGATTTTTCATTTTAATTATCTAGTAATAAATTGCTTGTTGAGTTTTACTTGATTTGTTGGTTTCACTTTCTTTCTGTTACATTTTTCTTAGACCATAGAGTCGTAACAGAAATTGGGGGCTCGTCGTTCCGGGATCTGAATTTCTTTAAAGCATATTAGAGATATTAAAGTTATTTTTGAAATTCATATCGATTTTGTCTCGGAATTTTTTTTCTTTGGCAAAGATTTTATATAGAGAAATTTTTTTGTGTGAAACCAACAAGCATTTACAATGGCATCTAATGTTCAGAATTTCATTTCAAAACCTACCCAGGAGGGGTTAGAGTGCATGAGAAAGGATGAGTTGCTCGAGCTTGCCAGAAAATACAGTCTATCTGAGGCAAAATTATCATTGACAAAACAGGAAATAAAGATTATTTTAATTCAGTATTTAGTAGGAAAGGGAATTTTTGAAAATAGTGCTTTAAGTTTGAAGAGAAAGCCTGTATCTGGTTCTGACAGGAAATTAAGGGAATTAGAGTTAAAGAACCAGATGGATTTAGAATTGGCAAAGCTTCAGATTCAGAGAGAGAGAGAGAGAAAGAAGAGAGGCAGATACAGATGGAGAGAGAGAAAGAAGATAGGCGGATACAGATGGAGAGAGAGAAAGAAGAGAGGCAGATACAGATGGAGAGAGAGAAAAAAGAGAGGCAGATGGAGAGAGAAAAAGAAGAGAGGCAGATGGAGAGAGAGAAAGAAGAGAGGCAGATGGAGAGAGAGAGAAAGAAGATAGACAAATACAAATGCAGATGCAGATGCAAAGAGAAGAAAGGGAAATGCAATTTAAGTTAAGAGAATTAGAACTGGCAGACAGAGCACACTCCACTCCTTTAAACACAAGTCCAGGTTTTGATGTTACTAGATATATTAGGTTAGTACCCCCTTTTCAGGAAAAAGAAGTAGATAAATACTTTCTTCATTTCGAGAAAATAGCTGAAAACTTGAAATGGCCCAGAGAGCATTGGACTTTGTTATTACAAAGTGTACTTGTTGGCAAAGCTCGTGAAGTCTACATTTCACTGTCAGTACAACAAAGCACTGATTATGATGTGGTTAAGGAGTACATCTTGAAAGCTTACGAGTTGGTACCAGAGGCATATCGACAAAGGTTTGGGAATTTTAGAAAAGAAACTGGACAAACTCATGTCGAATTTGCAAGGGATAAAGAACAACTATTTGATAGGTGGTGCTCAGCCAAGAAAGTTGATCAAGCTTATGATAACCTCAGACAGCTCGTATTAATTGAAGAGTTCAAGAGGTGCATCCATAGTGATGTTAAGACCTATCTTGACGAGCAGAATGTGGAAACTTTGGAAAATGCTGCTCGTATGGCTGATGATTATTCCTTGACTCACAAAATTTCATTTGGCAATAAGTCGTCCTCTCAGCAGTTTTCTGGTAAAAAACCATTTCAATCTCATTCGAGTACTTCAAAATTTCACAACAGCACAACTGTTAGGAATCAAACATCTGATAAGACTGATCAGAAATCCTTATCTCTTCCTACGTGCACTTATTGTAAAAAGAAAGGGCACGTTATTTCTGATTGCTTCAAGTTGAAAAATAAGCAACAGAGAAAAGACAGAGCTTTTCCAAATGCTCTTATTTCTACGAGGGCAAGGTCACGGTCTTGTATTGAAAGCAATACATTTGTTGGGTCAAACAAACCCCAGTCTGATTCTATTTTGGAGGCTTATGAACCATTCATGTCAGAAGGTTCTATATCACTTATTGGTGATTCTGCCAAACCTATCCCAATTAAAATATTAAGGGACACTGGAGCTTCTCAGAGTCTTTTATTATCAGGTACTTTGCCTTTGTCTGAGGAGTCTTCTTCAAGTGAAAGTGTTCTTGTTCAGGGAGTAGAGTGCGGCTTTGTAAATGTTCCCCTCCATTGTGTAAATTTGGCATCAGACTTAGTTTCTGGACCTGTGACTGTTGGGGCAGTGACTTCTTTACCCATAGAGGGTGTTCATTTATTACTAGGCAATGACCTAGCTGGAGATAAGGTTGTGGTTAATCCACTTGTAACTGACAAGCCTTGTTTGGATCAGAAAGTTGATCCTGTCGAAACTGAAATCCCTGATTTGTACCCTGCTTGTGCAGTTACTAGAGCTATGGCAAAAAGAGCTCTTGAGAGTGATGTTGATCAGGATATTATTCCTTTAGCTGACACATGTATTGGTCAGTCTTTTGATGAGGTCACTTTTTCCTCAGGTATTGATCAATCAAATGGTATTGATCACAGTGATCCTCTTTTGACAACTCATTCTCTTTGTTCTAATCAGGGTGACAAACGACAATCCCTTGTCGTTGAACAGGAGCAAGATCCCGAGATATCTTGTTTGTTTCAGAGGGCTATTAGTGAAACTGAAGCCACACAAGTTCCAGTGTGTTACTTTGTGAAAAATGGGGTCCTTATGAGGAAATGGAGACCACCTGATGTACCCGCTGGTGACGAGTGGTCAGTGAGCTATCAAATTGTTGTTCCTAAGTCATATCGACAGGAAATTCTTAATTTAGCCCATGAAACTCCTTTGGCTGGTCATTTAGGAGTCCGTAAGACTTATCACAAGATCTTGAATCATTTTTATTGGCCGAAACTCAAAAGTGATGTTTCTAAATACTGCAGATCTTGTCACACTTGTCAAATGGTAGGAAAACCCAATCAGAAGATACCTAAGGCTCATCTGCAACCTATTCCTGCATTTGATGAACCATTTAGTTGAATAATAGTAGACTGTGTTGGTCCTTTACCTAAAACCAAGTCAGGCAACCAATACTTGTTGACCATCATGTGTACATCTACAAGATTTCCAGAGGCAATTCCTCTGAGAAATATAAAAACTAAAACTATTGTGAAAGCTTTGGTGAAGTTTTTTACACTTGTTGGCCTTCCCAAATCTGTCCAGTCAGATCAAGGGTCAAATTTTATGTCTGGAATTTTCCAACAAGTTATGCATGAATTAGGCATCCAACAGTTTAAATCTTCTGCCTATCACCCTGAATGTCAAGGTGCTTTGGAAAGATTTCATCAAACTTTGAAGAATATGATTCGATCATATTGCTTTGATACAGAAAAGGATTGGGATGAGGGTGTTCATTTGTTGTTGTTTGCTGTTAGGGAATCAGTTGAAGAGTCGTTGGGTTTTAGTCCCTTTGAACTAGTTTTTGGTCATACTGTCCGTGGACCATTGAAATTATTGAAAGAGAAACTTCTTTCAAATGAAGACTCAAAGATTAATCTTCTTGATTATGTTTCTGATTTCAAATACAAGTTGTCAAAGGCCTGTGAAGTAGCAAGAACTAATCTTCACACTACCCAGTCAAAAATGAAATTAAGGTATGACAGAAATACACAGGAAAGGAGTTTTAAACCTGGTGACAAAGTTCTGGTTCTCTTTCCCATACCTCAGAATCCTCTTCAGCCTAAATTTTTTGGTCCTTATACCGTTGAAAAGAAAGTAAATGACTTAAATTATATCATTAACACTCCTGGGAGACGGAAACAGAAACAACTTTGTCATATAAATATGTTGAAGGAATATTTTGACAGAGATAGCCCAGCTAATTATTCTGTTAATTTAGTTGTACCTGTCCCACACAGTGAAGATATCAACGATGGAGTACGATCAGACTATAGTGACTCTGGTATAACCAATCTTCGGAATTCAGAAATATTGAACAACCTAGACCAGAAACTTTCACATCTACAACAACAGGAAAGAAATGAACTAAAACAGCTATTACATGACTATGAGCACTTGTTTCCTGATGTTCCAACACGAACAAGTAAAATTTATCATGACGTTGACATTGTAGATTCTGCGCCTGTGAAACAGCATCCTTATAGGATGAATCCTCTCAAACAGAACTATCTGAAGAAAGAAATTCAGTATTTACTGGAGAATGATTTCATAGAACCAAGTAAAAGTAACTGGAGTTCACCATGTATTCTTGTTCCCAAGCCAGGTAATACATTCCGTATGTGTACTGACTATAGAAAAGTCAACAGTGTCACCAAAACTGATTCATTTCCAATCCCAAGAATGGACGATTGCATTGATAAAATTGGAAATGCGGAATAGGTCACCATGTTTGACCTTTTAAAAGGATTCTGGCAAATTCCACTGACGGAAAGGGCAAAAGAAATTTCAGCATTTGTAACTCCAGATGGACTTTATCAATATAAAGTCATGCCGTTTGGAATGAAAAATTCGCCTGCAACGTTTCAACGTCTGATGAACATTGTAACATCTGGTCTTGATAATTGTGACGCTTATATCGATGACGTCATATCTACAACAATACCTGGGAAGATCATTTGGAAACCATTCGAAAATTCTTCGATCGACTCAGTGATGCGAATCTGACAATTAATTTGAGCAAAAGTGAGTTTTGCCATGCTTGTGTCACATTTTTAGGACATATTGTGGGACAAGGTCAAGTTAAACCTATAGAAGCTAAGGTCAAAGCTATCTCTGAATTTCAAGTTCCAATTTGTAAAAAGCAACTGATGCGATTTCTAGGTATGGCTGGATATTATTTGAAATTTTGTTCCAATTTTTCCAAAATTGCTGAACCTTTGACAAGTTTATTGAGTAAGAAAACCAAATTTCATTGGTCTGACAAGTGTCAGGAATCTTTTGACAAGTTAAAGGCCATGCTTAAGAATGCACCAGTTCTTTCTGCACCAAATTTTAGCCAATCATTTAAATTATCTGTTGATGCAAGTGATGTAGGGGTTGGTGGAGTATTGATTCAGGAAGACAAAAGTGGTGTGGATCACCCTGTGTGTTATTTTTCTAAAAAACTAAACAAGCACCAGAAAAATTATTCCACAATTGAGAAGGAATGTTTGGCTTTGATATTGGCTTTACAGCATTTTGAAGTGTATGTTACCTCAGCTCTTTCTCCAATTATTGTGTACAGTGATCACAATCCCCTTACTTTCATCAACAAAATGAAAGATAAAAATCGGAGATTGTTGAGATGGAGTTTGATATTGCAAGAATATAACATTGACATCAAACACATCAGGGGAAAAGACAATGTGATTGCAGATGCACTCTCACGTGCCTAGAAATGTAATATTGCTTGATGTAATTAAGTCCAGTATCATAAAACATGTTCTTATGTAATTTTGGTTATTATAGTATTAGATGTATATTCAAAAGAAAGCTTTATTATATAAATCTTTCTTTTTCTTTATGAGGGGAGGTGTTATGTATGATGTTTATATAATATTATAAATATTTTAGGAAATTATAAATGTTTCTTCACTTTAATATTTGCTTGAATCTTGGTGTTTATCAGGAAAAACATGTTTAACTAGTGTCCTTGAATTAGGTTGTTTTGATCAATATGTTTTCTCAATTTGAAGGTCAAGGTTGAATTTTGTTTACAGTTAGAATTCCATTAAGATGACTCATATTCTAGAACATTCTGTCATGTGACCAATCTTTATATATACTATGTTTGGTGGACATTTTTTCAGTTTTGACATTACCATCAGTCTTGTAAAGAGCTATTACAGTTGTGAAAATTCATTCCAAATTCTAAGAGAGGAATTATTTTAAATATTCATTGGATTATAACAGTGCTCATAAACTTTTGGATTTTGGATTTTTAATTGATGATTTTGGAATTTATGTGAACTTATTCAGAGATTTTGGAATACTTCATTTTGACATCAGCACATCAAGATTTCTAGTACATCAGGACTTTGGAGACCATTGGCACATAATAACATTCAAGGACACAGCCGTGAATTTGGAACATTCTATATTTAGGACTTGTGTTTAGAACAATCATTCTTATTGGATTATTAGGATTTTAAAACACATTACTGTAAGTGACTTTTTGATTTTTCATTTTAATTATCTAGTAATAAATTGCTTGTTGATTTTTACTTGATTTGTTGGTTTCACTTTCTTTCTGTTACATTTTTCTTAGACCATAGAGTCGTAACAGTAGTCAGTAGATTAGTAAGTGTTGGTCAATCGAATCTTCGTGCTGAATAGTAAATGTGAGGTGTTGGTCACTCCTAATGGCGTGTGTGATAGTAAATGTGGAGTATTGGATAGTAGATCACTGGGTGTCGGATAGTAGGCAACTAGGTGATGGATAGTAGAACACTGGGTGTTGGATAGTAGATCACTGGGTATTGGTCACTCCAAACGACCTGTTGATGGTATAGTTTGTGGTGTTTGATAGTAGATGACTGAGTGATGGATAGTAAATCACTGTGTTTGATAGTAAATCAGTGGGTATTGGTCAGTAGGTAGTGGTACTGGTCAGAATATCTATGTTAAATTCCCATTATATCCCATAGAGACCCACACATGTTAAACTTATGGATATTTTAACATTATATTTCCCCTTGTCCCTATAACCCTAAAAATGGTAGCCTAATGTTAAATTCCCGTTAGAGGCCATAGGGTCCCATTTTAGGTCAGCAACGTCTAACAATGCATACAATGTGCTCTTGACGGCACAGATGTGGGGCTTTATAGCCTCAATGTTAAATTCCCCTTATGCCCCATATCACTCCATTTGATAATTTCCATTGATTTAACATTAGCTAATGCTAATTTCCGTCAGTCGCCAGATCACCACACTATACTACTGGTGAGCTAGATATACCCCTCTTGGGTTATGACTCGGACCCCCTTAACTCTTGGTTTCTTTTGGGTTTTGTCTTCATATGGAGGGGAAATAAATGGCTGGCTGCACTAGCGTTTGGAATACAGGTAGAGGGATCGGCGTCAAGATATGAGGACAAGGGACATCTTTAGGGTTAATGACAATCCCGATGATACAAAAGAATGGGAAATTTTGTAAGTGGACAGGGATTTGATTGCGTGTAAAATGACAAAAGGTATTTTGACCATTGGGAAACAGGCGATAGCATAGCCAAGTTTGAGACACAGTGAACGCAATTCAGATTTTATCTTTGTTAAGGTTTTTGAATCAAGGGACTGAAATAAATGTATGCTGTGGGGAGGAAGGCAGAGTTGTTCAGCCTTTTTTTCGATAGCCAGATCTATGATATTAGTTGAAATATGTGTGCCAAATTATCCATAATAAGCAGGACAGGCTTGTTCTTCCACAGTTTGAAATAAAAACGTCTCGGAACCATTTAAAAAGGAGTTCATTAGTCATGTATCGTGTTTTACTTGTATACCTGATGACACCATCGAGCACATCTTTTCCCGTTCGCGTGAGGTTCTTGGAGAAGATGAGAGTTGCGGGAAGATATCAGTCCGAGGCGGATATAGCTAAATGCAGAGTGATATGGCCGAGACTGAACAGTGCGTTCTGGTGATAAGGGTGGTCTCCTTGAGGAACGATTACTTTTCCCTTCAGCTCTTCCTTTCCTTTGTGACCTCCATTCCATCCTTGTCGGCCCAGTCGCTCTGACAGTTTACTCAGATTTTAAAGAAGGAGAGACACCATTTATTACTTGGTCCTTTTTGTAAGTTAATCAAAGATTCTCTAACTGAATTTTGTATGAGACCCACAACAAAATAAAGATGATTGCAATACATACCATTTCGATTTTAAAATATTTAGGTAAATAATGGGTCTGCTAAACAAATTTTTATTTAATTGTTAAAACGTTTAAGTAGTAACTTTTGAACCAATCAGTTTCGCCGCTGACTTGTGTTCCTAGAAGTAGTTCTTTAATGTGGAGGTTGTTAATAAATGTTTTCAATTTGAGTCAGTGGACTGTTACAGACAGATCGGAAATGTTTCCATGGAATATGATTTTGAGACTTGATTCGAGTTCATGGTAAGTTCAAACTTACTTTTGCATCTGTCTCTATTCTCGAATTGATAAAGGAATGTTTCGCAGAGCCACATATCTCTTTAAGTATCGACAAGCCCTCGGAGAGCGTCACTCTGTCTGACCAGGCAAAAATTCGTGCAATTCTTTTGTTTTGGGGCCCGCAACTTCAGTTTAGTCCAACGTAGAAAACTAAACGAACGATGCCTTGATGAATAGAAATATATCTCAGGAGTAAAATGAACCATAGTTTATGGCTGAGTGCCTTCATGAACGGGAATAACAGCCATTGATTGAGGGTCAGGTGTGGAAAGAATTATTTAGAAGTTTCTAACCTTGTATCTTTGATAGTATTAGACAGGGTCCAGCGTGAAAGTATTGCAGTAGATATGTGGATGAAATTTAGGTTTGGTGTTGCAAGCATACAATTTGGCACACAGCTAGGGTATGTCCTAAGAAAGATATTTGGCTATTGGGCCATCGCAGATTTTTCATGGGGCGGAAATGGCAGCCATTTTCCAAGATGGCCGCCATCCTTTTAAATGTTTACTTAATATGGTAGACTGAATCCACTTGTGAAGTTGCAAACTTTATCAAATAGGATTATTTCAATTATATTTGCATTTATAATAAATGTACAAGGATCATATAAGATATATAATTGATATATTTCGTATTATAAGGTTTAAACATATTAAATGTATAATTTCTTTAGCAAAAACACACTATGCATAGAAAGGTAAACAGTATATCCAATAATTACAATTTTATAACATACTATTAAATGCACAGTGTTTCTATAACAGACACGTTAGGTTCGAGCACATTCTCCACTACAATGACAAAAGGCAGTGCACTGGAGACCTGCCTTACGGCACTTGTATTCTTCCCTGTAACCCTTCTTCTCTATCAGCGCTTGAGTTGCCGACAAGCCTTCGTTGGTAGCTTCTGGAACAGTTGTCCAGCATAGTTCCTACCCACATTTGTTATTGTCCCCCCCCCCCAAATTCAATTGCATTGACCAGCCTGGTATGCAACCTTTGTCGGGGGAAGGTCATCAAGTGCTCTTGCATTCTGAGTGAAGAACTCTTTGCGATTTTGGTTTACACACTCCTAGCTGCTGGTACAGACATATATCAAGACCACAAAGCGCTCCAGTGGTTTCAACCAGTCTTACATGGACTCTGTTGTAGTACTCGAAGCACAGAATGCTGGTGTGACCTCATCATAGGCTTTCCATGTGTCCCATGCAGTCTTCTTCTATCTTCATCCAAAGGATGAAACACTGGCAAAGCAACACGCTGTTAAGTACACAATGATCAGGCCATTTCTTTTTGTTACTAAAAACCGAAAGTTCTTTCCAGTTCCAAAGGAAACCCACAGTTCAGGTAAGTTGAGATGCTGGGCTGATGACACTGCCAGAATGACCACATCAATGTCAACTGTGCGTATTAACACCTTGGTATTCCCTTGTTTCTCAGTATCTTCTACGTGGTGGAGGATTCATGTATCGGCCTCCTCATGATTGCATGGCGAAAGACCCGACACATGTCGGGGTTGAGTACATAGCACACTAGAGTTATGTCTGCTGATGACTTGTTTGTTGATGTCCATGGCTGCTGCACTAGTCGCTGGGAGGGAGAACAGCTCTGTCTTGTTGTCATCAATTCGAATAAACTCATGCCAGTTTGGGAGAATGCACTGGATGGCTACACGCATCTCCAAACTCCCATCCCCCTCTTGCTTCGTGCACCTGTTTTCAAACTGTCTAGAAGGTACTGGTCCCACACAATATCTCGCTGACTTGCTAGCTGCAGTTGGGATTTAATGAACGGCAGCAACACTTGCGTTGCATAATCACTGAAGGTTGTAACATCTTGACGATAGTAGCCCTATCAAGGATAATGACTTCAGCAGTGGGATTGGAGGCACTATCTTGTGCAGGAACCAGATCTTCCAAGCAACCTACCAGATCAGATTTTTTTTTCCGAATCTTAGCTTGCCCATTTGTGAAAACGCCGGTGGACATGTCTGGTTTTCGTGCGCAAAAAACTGGTCCAGGTCTCCATCTCGTATATGTGACAAAAATAAAACGTGCAACCAGGAGAATTGGAAACAGTCGTTCTTCAGGATATGTTTCTTGGCTTCTCTCGAATTGGAGGTCGACTGAAGAGGGGGAGGTTGTTCTTCTTGATGGAATCAGTAATGTATTGTGTTTGGTTGATAAGGCGCTCTTGTCCAAGCGTTTCAATATGTCCACAGTCTTTATGACAGCTGGATCGGCAAGGTCTCTGCTGTCCAGTACGAGGAGGTCACGGCTGTTATCACTGAATGGATTTCCCAGCTCTTCTATGACACCAATTAGTGATTTGACATCTTGAGCAAAAGCCGTCTGTGCATGTGGCGTCTGCTCGTGATGCCGGAGATCTGTCTCCTTTTTCTTCTCCGCTGAAGCTTCGAACTCTCAAATTACAGGGGCCATCTTAGGTCCAGATACCATCCAACGTCGCAGGGATGCTGCGTTCTCGGTCATACCCACAGCTCCGGCATCGCCTTTCACTGATATTGTTCTGTTCGTGGGCCTGGTCTATGGCTATAGCACAGAATGCACTTTCCGTCCTCTTTACAGTAACGTTCCCCTTGAGAAACGCGGTAAATATACATCAGGATGTTTAACTTCCAAGATAACTATGTCACTTAGATGCATTGGAATTCACATAGCATAATTGGTGTGGTCCAAGGCAAAACAAACATGGAACGATCTTGGATAAAGCATCAATTATAGAATAAGAAATCTGCCTCTCGTATTGCTGTTACATTTAGCATCACCTCAAGTCCCAGTTAGAGGATAATGGACCAAAACTGGAACTGGGAAATTGCTACAGCTCTGTTAGTACACCGGTCTTCCAGGGACGTCAGATTATCTCCCTCTTCCAGGCTGCACCTGACTGGACGTAGGCTTTCCGCATGAGTAGTGTTATGGAATAATGTACATGGAATCTATAATTTGCTTAAACTTTTGGCCTATGACTCAACTTTAAAATTGTGTCAAATAGTGAGTCATATTTAAGTTGGGTTTAGTTGTACTATTAATCAAATAACAACATGTTTACTGACCTTTTGTTCAAGGTCAGAGGTGTTTACTGTAACTGGAGTAATATTCCATTAAATAGACTCATTTAATATTGCAATCTGGGTCGTAATATGACACGTTTCCTATTGTGAAATGTGCCATTTGCAAGTTGTATAAAAGACCTGAATATACGAATTATTTCCATTCCATTTTAGATCTCGAGTTGAAAAGAACTGGGTTTTTTTATGATCAGATAGTTTGAAATAATAGCCGTGCAAGAATGCTGGAATCCTGGAATGATGTAATGCCATGCTGTATAAATAATTCGAAAGAAATTGTTTATTGGACCATTCATCAGAGCTACTTGGAGATATTTACGACTTTCTCGGATGCCTCTGAACATTTTTAAAGATGATCTGACATTATCGTTGGTACATCGGAACATTACAGACTCATTCATTCGGAACATTCGTTCATTACGAAAACTCATTCATTCGGAACATTCGTTCATTACGAAGATTCATTGGTAACATTCATTAACTTGGAACATTCATTTATTTGGAACATTTTATAGTTTATATATATATATATATATATATATATATACATACAGGACTTGTGATTAGGACACTAATAATTGTTGGATTATTTGGATTATAATACACGATACTGTAAGTGTAATTTGGTTTTTACATTAATTATTTAGAATAAATTGTTTGTTGATTTTTACAAACATTGTTGGTTTCACTTTCTTTTTGTTACGCTTGTTCGAGCCATAGTGTCGTAACAGTAGATACAGCGCACTAGCTGTGATTTGATGAAAGTGTTGAATGCGTGTATCATGGGAGGCTTTCTAAAACAAGTTTGCTTTTCCGGGTGTTGCAAGGCTAGCTTACACAAGTGCACTGGTCCAACCACTGTCCTCCAAATGATCTACAAGTACCTTGAGAGCTGCTATATCGATGTGCATCCCGCCGAACATCACAACAAAGTGCTCTTTACCATGGCTTGATGGCCAGCTCCACTGGATTTGCATTGCAGGTGTGTACAGAGGTTGATCAACAGGTATGATGGGCACCTGTTCAGGATTCAGAATCTCCACTGCGTTCTTCACTACATCCATAGAATGGAGAATCATAGCCACAGACTGGGCCTGGGCATAGAAGAAAGGGACAGAGAAGTGAGCTCCTCCGCGCTTCTGTCTGGTGCTACTTTGACTGGTTGCCGGCTACCATGATATGCAGCCCCTTGCACTCCAGTGACCTCATCACTTGGATGTTGGAACAAGCATATTCCATTTCCGTGGAAGGAGTCATGTGCACTTGTTGAACTGGGATTACGGTCGATGTTGTCAACTGTACTGGTAGTGAAGAGGCCTCCTCGGAGTTCCGGAAGGAAGACAGCTTTTTTCATCTCATAGTGTTGATAGATATTGTTTCCAAGGTCAGTGGAGATGTTCAGCTCCCGGTCGTATGGACAGTCCAAGGTGGAACAGAGTGTCCACTAGATCACGCTTGCGAGCCTTCGTGTGAACCATCAAACTGTGACACACAGACAGGGGTGTTTATCGTCCTTGGTTGTGCCTAGCAGCACTTGTAACAGTAGCTGTCTCCCGACGACGTACATAACTGTTGAATATCAACAGCTGCGAGAGTGTGAGTTGACTGAGGTACTGACGTGTAGTTTGACTGTGTTTTGTTGTCTGGGCCGTTCAGGATCTTTGCCACAGTGACTTAGGCACAGACCTCTCCTGGCACTTGGAGTCAAATGAGCCACTGAATCTTGTTTTCATTTTGAACATGTCTCACTGGACTATGTTTGCAGCCCTGACTAGAAGAACAACATCCCTGTCAGCATCATGCTCACATGCTTTTTGTTTAAACCTTATAATATAAAATATATCAATTATATAATCTTGTCCAATTATTATGAATGGAATGAAATATAATTGAAATAATACAACCTAATAAAGTTTGCAAGCCCACAAGCGGCTCCAGTCTACCAGATTTAGGGCAGCATTTAAATGGATGTCGGCTATCTTGGAAAATGATATAGCTTAAAAGCTGCATGCCATGTTTTATTGCACGTTAAACATTTTCTGGTATATTTTTATATCCATTATTTTAGTTTAAGGTGATCAGTGATTATGCTTTTCTTTAGGTTGATGGGAGTGATTGGCCAGGTGTATGACCTCTTGATTCATAAAGACATTTTCCTATTTTATTGGTTTGCAATCATGTTTTGAAATCACGAATCGGGTAGGTGGCTGATTCTGAGGTAGAAATCAATGGTGATGCATGCCCACAGGTATGATGTTTGTGATCGCTCGGGTCCAATTGATTTTCGGAGAAGTGGGTAATGTAATAAACTTACAGTGTGTGCTATTTCTATTTACGTCTCGGTTTATAGCTTTTTTGTTAGAGTGTAGTGATTAGTTGTTTGATAATGGGGAATCAGTGTTGGAAAGACATCGCTGAAACCGATTGAATAGCCATTTATAAGGTACAGGAGTCACAGATACTGAACTGTATTCTCGAGGCCTTATGGTAGCATGGATTAGTTTCGTAAAATAAGCCCAGTCAACATTTTAATTCTAGGAATTCTTGGGATATTCTCATGTATAAATGTTGAGTAATTTGAGATATGAATAATTCTGTGTATTAACTGTTTGGGTCATATTTTGTAGTACGTGGTATGCAATACCGATCTACGGCTTAGAAATGTGTACTGTTAAATCATACGAATGTGAAGCAAGAAAAACCATACAAGTATGAAATTATAGCCTAGTGAATGTGTGGTCCATAGTTTATTCCAAGGAAAATTATTTATGCTATTAGCGCGTTTAAGAACGCTTCAATTGACAGCAACCTTTCTCTTAAGGTCCTTGGAAATAGTGCAAACAACTACTTTAAGCCAAACTCACTCAGCGTGCTGCACGTAGATCTTTTTTTCTTTAGTTTATTTATTTTATTTTTTTCGCTTGGTCTTGATGTGAACTTATACCAGCTGCATTTATACCATTGCGTGATACGATGTAAATTTTACAAAATTGCTTATGTCATCAATTTTCATTTGGCATTTATTAAACCAACTTGAATACCTGATCAAATTGTATTTTGATGGTCTATGTAGATTTTGTAGTGCAGTACTTAACATTAATCTTACAGCATAGAAGAAACATTTATTGTCAGTATTTTGCACATTGTTGCAAGCTTTTTTTGTTCTTCACCCAATCAGGTAAATCTATATATGAGTTTCCACTGACCGGCTGATAGGTATCTATGTGCAACGCTAATCGAACACCCATTTCGTACTTTCTCTTATTTCCTGTCCAAAATTTGGTTTATGAAAACTTAAAATAAACATTCATTGGCGTCATTCATTTCACCTCTATTCATTATATTCGTATGTTTTGTCCTATGGTAAACTACTCAGTAATGATTTTTTTTTCTCCACTTCTTGGGTAGGCCATTTCATGAGTCGGATCAATAAATCTTATCAAACTTCAAAGAACCAAATGGTATAATTTTCAGAATCACGACAATCTGCAAGTATGGATCAATGCCTTTGAAAAATTTGTAGATTGTTTATAGTTATCACCGTAGAATCTGTACTCTTTTACATTTGTCTTGCAAGAATCTCTAAATCATTTTGTTATGATTCTGTTTACAGTTTTCTTATTTAAATGTCTTAATTTTTTTTTAGTTTGAACATGTATTAAAGGAGGTTGCTATGCTTTGGAATCTGTAAATTAGATAATGAAATCTTTATCACTGGTTTATTTCAAAGGAGTGTTTCAAATCTATATTTCACTGCTGATTAGTGTGTGCTGCATGGACTGCAATATCAGGCTTGATCTTTTTTGATCGTGTTAAATTGTTCCAGGTATCAGACTCCCAAGTACTTTATAAATGACCCGCTCATCTGATTTTTTTATTTTTTATTTTTTTATTTAGTGTTTTCAAAAAGACCCGCCCATGGAAAAAGGCCGTACTACTGCGTGAGAACAAGTGTTTCAGAAATCAGACCACCGTATGGTTAATAAACCACTTTCTCAACACTCTTTTGTCGAAATTAGTACTTTTTTTATCAAGTGCTACACTTTTGTGCACGCCATAAAGCATAGCTCATTACAAATCTTGCATTCAAATAAGAAATCCATCAGTCCAGTTGACAAGAGCGATCTTCCGCAAATTCTAGTTAACCAACGACAACAATACTGTATAGTGTGGACCATTTAGAATACATCTTTATGGTATAGTTGCCAATTGTGTGAAATGACGGCTATTTTTTCTCGTAATTTCTTACACCAGTATGAAAATATGTATTTTTCCAATCAACATATCAGAAGTTTCAGGATGATTATTTACAAATGCAGTTTAAGAGCTTTATGTGTGATCAGTTGTTTGTGATTATTGTCTTAAAATTGTCGCAAGAAAAAAATAAATAAAGAAAGAAAATTAGTATTTTAATTATTGTAATCCATATTTTCTTGCTGTGTTCATATATAATTAAATCCATTAAATCAACATTCCTTACAGCACTCAAAGAAACAGTGTCCGGTTATACAATGAAGACAGAGAATTGGGAAAGTACAGAATACATCTGAGTAATGAACTGAATCATTGGGATGCCCTAACTTGAAGCGTGGGGCCGGAAATGACAGTGAAGTGGCGAAATACTTACTAGAGTTGTGTTTACTTGATTTAAACAGTATGTATTTGTAGAAGTCATCGTGGAAAGTACATACAATCGAACAAGAGATATGGAGGATTAAGCAACAAGCATAAGCTTATTTCAAGCTCTCTCTTCATTAACAATAATATTTACTTTTAAAATGTGGCTGATATGAATAACGAAGGTATAATATTGCAAATACTGAAACATGCTAAAGAGGTATTAAAAGAAAATTGTTCATACAATATTGTAAAAATGTCAGACAGTCACTTATGATTGTTTGCTTGTTTGCATAACAGCATGCTTTCGTTTACTCATTCGCAATAGGTATGAAGATTATTGCAATGGTTAACTATCTATTATTAATTGGATCGAAATGCACATTTTTTCTAGTATTAGGACTTCTATCAACTATTTTGTTCACATACACAACATCTCAGATAGTGTGATGCATGTAGTTTTTTCAGTGGGGTATCATAAATTAACTAATATGACCTGTCCATTTGATCTTTCATTGGCATTGTTATTAGAGCCTGGTCCACCCTTTAAGCGAGCATAGCGATGTGCATGCACTGTTGATGCTTTCCGTGAGGGCCATAATCTTGCTATATGCACACATGATGCATGCACTGCAATATCTATGGATAGGAACTACTTATTAGACAACGACGTGGATATATTAAAAAAAAATACAAAAATATATGCTGTGCAGTGGTTTTAAATCATTACAGAAAAATTACTTTATGAAGAAAAAATAAAACACTGCTAATATTTTAAAATATTTCTTATATTTTTGCTACGTTGGAACCCATTGTACAAAATGGGAGTTACTTTAGCATTACAGTCTTCTTTTATACATTCGTTTATTTATATTATTTTTCCCCCGAGTAAATTTGGTGCTTTTGGAAGAATTGATACTTGATATATATTTGAATGTTTAATGCATTGGCAGAGTTAGAATGAAACCCCAAAGGGTCGTAAGGCTGCAACTGAGTTTATAGGCTCTTTCTCTTGAACAAGGGTTGACCATACTCGGACGCCTGCTAGAGTTATTCTTCTTTTTTCTTCCATTTTGTTGTTGTTGTTCTTATTTATCATTTTCCTTCCGGCAGAATGTGGAAAAAATTTAAAATCTAGTGTTTAAATCATATGTTCCCTAACACAGTCAACAATCGTTTTATTATATTTAATCTCTTCAACATATCAGTGTTTAAAGATCTTGAATTACATCTTCCTATAAACCTCCTGAAATGATAAAAGTTACGTATGGTGTGTGCCTTTCTCATTTTAATACTTTTTTTGAAAGTGTATGTCGATACAGATTGCAATAAGAACAGCTATATGGATTTTATGCGTTCATTGAAATATGTCAGATGTGTTTCCAGTATTTGAGGCAAAAGTGGTGCATACGATTTTCCCTCGTTGTGCCTTGTACTGTTAATTCATGATATTATACATTGTTGCAATTTTTTTATATATATGTTTAGCATGAGCTTAGCCTGAATAATGTCTGAGGGTAAAACTATCATTTTGAGAATCACTTGTGTAACATTGAAAGCAGACGCAGATACTGCCTCCTTTAAAAAGACCATTTCTGCGCAAGTAGTGATTCATTTTATTACATGTTCTCATTCCATGATTCATTTTATTACATGTTCTCATTTCATGATTCATTTTATTACATGTTCTGCTTTCATGATTCATTTTATAACATGTTCTTCTTTCATGATTCATTTTATTACATGTTCTTCTTTCATGATTTATTTTATTACATGTTCTTCTATGAAAATCCTTTGTGTTGCCAGATTTAGTGATTTAGAAAAGATAAATAGGTAAACATCGAACATGATCATTTACAGAGTAATATTCAAAATGGTCATTATCTCTGTCTTTAAATGTCCCATTGTACATTTTTATCTAGTCTCTACTATGAATCTATTCTTAAGGAGTTAGCACTAGTGGAATTATTCACAAAGGTATTGATTTTCATCTAAATATTCTTACATGATCTGGCTGGTTCCACCTGGTTGGACGTCGTGCACTTTTGTGGCGTCAGTTGTACTCAAAGATCTGATTTTCACGTGCTGCTTGAGCACATTTCTTGTTTGTTTAAAATCTCCTTTTTGTAGGTATTTGCTATATGTTTTTGTGTTCCTGGTCATTGATTATATAAGAATAACGATATTACACGGTTTGCTGTGTGTAAACATTTGCATACATACATACATACATACATACATACATACATACATACATACATACATACATACATACATACATACATACATACATACATACATACATACATGAATACATACATACATGAATACATACATACATACATACATACATACATACATACATACATACATACATACATACATACATACATACATACATACATACATACATACATATGCGTATCCAGATACATACGTTAAATGCACATATAAATACATCGTCGTGATTGTAATGAAAAATGAAATATTATTTAAATTTCTGTTTGGTTTGGTTTGGTTTGGTGTTTTACGGCACAGCAACACAAGTAGGTTATTTAGTGCTAAAGCAGTTGAAGTAAAGCGCCATGCCCAAGGACACACCACAGTAGCTGACCAAGGCTGGTCCATAAATTTCTGTAGATAATCGTACACAGAACATGCAATATCTGACGAAAGAGATTTAAAGCTGAAAATGAAATTGAAATGGGTATTTGAAAAGGGTGGTTGCGCAGGGGTATTTTGTTGCTAGTATTTAATTCCTTCAGATTCTGAATCTAGCTGAAAAATCAACTATAGGTTTGCAGGTAGAATACACTCCTTTAGAATGAGATCATCAATGTATTTACTGCAGTTACCATAATTAGAAAGGGTATTCCCAAGGCGTTTATGGTTTTTTGACAAATGTGATTGGTGTACCATTATATACTGAATTTGGAATAATGGTGTGGCAAGGATCAGCGTTGTTGAACAGGATGTCCTCAGTTTTTTTATGTACTTAGGGTGACAAGATATTGCTTGGTCTATTTATTGATTATTTCCAGGATTTCATTAATAGTAATATCTTGAATATTTGAATATATATTTTTCTGCAATTCTATTAACGGTAGCTTTTATGGATGATTTTGAAAACATCATATCTGTCATCTCTACATTCAACAGCATTTTGATGCTATTCTTTTCTAAGCCTGTGGAGGTATTTTCCACATCAAAATACTTCTACATTGAATGGAATTGTGTTGCTATATGATAAAGGATATAGAAAATCACTCTTGAAGTGTATTTGATATGTCCTGAAGTGTATTCTTTATGTCTTGAAGTGTATTCGTTATGTCTGGAAGTGTATTTGTTATGTCTTGAAGTGTATTCGTTGTGTCTTGAAGTGTATTCATTATGTCTTCGACCTCATTTTCCAACAACTTCAAGGTAAGAGTTTTAAGATTTTCTTGCTCGACATTTGAAGAACTTACAAATGGAGTTCCACTTGGTAAGGTGAGCAGGGATAATACAACATAACTATTTACCAATCTGAATAATGGGTGTCAGAACATTCGGTGAATACCTCGAATTATTGTATACTTGCATGATCCATATTTGAATCGATAGAATGAGCGCTTTATATCTAAGTGACTTTGACATACGGTTCTGTATCATTGTTCAAATTACTGAGATATATATCATTTACTTCTTCATGGTCATTGGACACTGAGTCCTTCATTTCGAAGTTCTCCTTGGAGTCTCTACATATTTGCGTTCCAGAGTCCTCATCGTCCTCCTTATAATCATAATTATGAATGTAGTACTTTGTTTTCACATCAAGTTTACTTTCAGGGCATTCTGACATTTGATCCTTTACCAAGGTTGTTGATCTGTCACCTGCTGAAAAGTCCATCAACTCCTCACTTACGAAATTTCCTGCAGACACATATGAATGTACTTCGTGCTCCTTATTACGATTTAGATTTGTTGGTTTCCAAGGTTCAACATCAATGGAAATGTGACCTGGCGAAACCCCATTTCCATCTTGGAAGTTTGAGCATGCAAAATGTACTTCATTCAAGTTTGTAACGCTACTCGACAACTCTCCATTTTCCCGTATAAGCAATAACTCCGGCTTCTGATAACTGCGAAATTCATCTTCATTAATGGTTGATGAACTGCACAAACTCTCATCAATACTGCCTACAACAACGTAGCCAAATTGCCCATCCCCACTCGTTTGACCTGTATTTAGTCCCCTCTCCTCTTTATTTTGTTCACTTGTCATTGCTCTCGGTACCTTCAAGGTATTATCCGCGTTATTATCTTCGATTTCTGTGGATGTTACTTCAATATCCGAAGCCTTCATTATATTGGGTACTTTTAGCCATTCCGTGCGTGGAACATCAATTGGTGGCCCGCGGCATTTTTCCTTGCACCTTCTGTGCATATATATTCTGAAAGAGTATGAGTCTTAATTCAATTCACGTAATCAGCGGACCCAAATTCACCAATGCAAGTCTTAAAGTTAAGTCTAGAATTAAAACATTTGACTGGTAAATATTAAATAAGACTTAAATTTGAGCCAATCAGATCACTGGATTCTAGACTTAAATTTAAGTTTGAAGTTAAGTTTGGTTGATGAAATTCAAGCCTGTTTTATTTTTAGATTTACTAAGATTTCAAGCACTGAAAACAAGCATATCATTTCAACATAGAGTTCAACTAAGTTGGATGTGTCCACAGATTTCCCACCAATTAACCGTCTCGTTCATACAGTTTCAAAGCAGTAATAACGGAAACTGTTGGACATGCGGACAATTTAACATGATAGATAGATAGATCAATATTATACATACACGAGAAGAAACTAGATACATACATACATACATACATACATACATACATACATACATACATACATACATACATACATACATCGAAAGATACACATTAAACTTACAAAAAGAGACTGCATAGATAAATATCGGACTTACAGTAAAAGAAAGCCAAGTATGATTATGGGCACAGTAACTCCCGTGATGATGGCATATTTTGTATCCAATTTTGGATCTGCAAATGAAAATATTGTGTCCGTTAAAAAATAAGAAAATATACATGTACCAATGTTTTCTTGTTATATCGTGACAGAAGTCTTACGCCGCTTGAACTTCCGCACTCTCTTCAAAAAGTAACAACGAGAATAATAGCAGTACGTGGAAAAACAGACTTATTAATTTTGTACATCTGGATATTGACTGTAGATGATTCCATCTGAAACTATCTATATAGAAGGGCATCTGTAGATACAAAACTCAACTGCATTTCTTAAACCTCCTAGAATGCTTACATGCAGTAACGTTTGCAACACAGCGGCATAGCAGCAACAACTTTATCGTCCTGCCGATCGCATCCGTTTAATAGTGAATATGTTAAGAGTTATGGCTCATAGTGAAATTTAACATAGTACGATCTTTTCTCTCATGGGTTCGCAAATGCGTAAATAAATAAATCAATAGAGAAATTTCGAGAAATGCGGACTCTAGTATACTCTTTATAACCACTACTCTAGAGTAGCTATAAATTCTTATTGTCTTATTTGAAAGTTTACTAAAATAATTGGAGATGATAAAATCACCAATCCTGATAAAAAAATGATCGTGCATAGCATGTGTACCGAAGATACAATTACATGTAAAAGCACATCAATCCACTCGTATATGTTTAACGACGCTAAAATAACAAATTGATATTCGCTGACACTGTAATACTATGTATATTTTTTTAACAAAATTCGATATTCACTCTAGGGTCTGCACCAGTTGACAAACATAACCAGTTATCACCTTCTGCCGCAACACAACTATGTAATACGGTGTTATCTGAAATCTTAACAAATTAAATAAAGATGAAACAGAGCTACAGTTGTTGTTTTGAAAAATCAGCAAACATGAACTTATAGAAGTTATATTTAGTTTTGATTGTTAAGAGTATTTTATCTGCTTTTGTATGTAGTGACTTCCATAGGCAACGACGTGTTTCTCAATTATATAGAAAAAATTTAACCTCTTGTAAGTACCGAACTGCAGTCTTCAATCTGAAAAACAGAGCTAAAGTCCTAGACCATGAGGGCTCAGTTACTAACACTGTAAAATAAATTATATAAGATTTACATGTATATTGTAATTCAAATATCACGATACTATAACTACACGTGCTGTGCATGGTACTAAAGGTATGCGTGCAGTGCACGATCCTTTTGCGTAAATAGAAAAAGTTTGCTGATCTTCAAAAGGACAACTGTACTATTGCTTCATCTCATTTATAGGATAAAGATTTTAAATAGCACCATAGTAGGGCTGTGGTAGAAGGTCTGCAATAGTTGTCGAACGGAACCAGTTGCCGCACTATTGTTATTTATTCTTGTCTCTGAGCAGTATATTTTGAACAAGTAGAGGGAAACAGTAACACATAATGCAAGGCATATTTTGTGTATGCAGCTAACACAACTACTGTATAGAATCTACAACAATGAACATTCAAATAGGTTCTGTGCGGCAACTGGTGCATACCCTAGAGCGAATATCGATTTTTTTTTGTCAAACAATACAGTACTGTAGGCATACTTTACGGCAGTTTATGAAAACTGGTAACGGTACGAAGACGAAACCATACGATTAGGAGGATCGTATGCAGTTGGTACGAAACAGTACAAGACGGTACGCGGACCCAGTAACATAGAACGATTTAAACGGTTGTTATTTGGAGGTGTTCAGTCTATATTGTGCAGATTTAAATTGAATTAAATGAGACAAATTAATTTTTATTTCAATAAATAAAGGTAGCGGGGTGCAGGCTGGGAACTATGTTGAAACGATACGGCGACGAAGGTATTAATGGACAATTAGAAGCGGTACGAAATCGGAACGGTACGACATACGATTGAAATGATCAGAAATAACATGGAAACTGTACTCAAAATTAATTGCATAAGACGATACAAGTGTTGTGTATCTAGTCTTACAGTACCAACGAATATCGACTTTTTATTTACTTTAGTGTTGGTATACCGAAACGAGCGAGTTGGTGAGATATCTAGTAATTGTAACACGTGCTCTGCGTCATCATTCGCTTTAATCAGGTTTTGTAATTTTATCATCTTGAGTAGTGAATATATTGAGAGTACTGGACTTTGAATTTATCGTCCATTTCTCGATGTAGTTATTAATTTACAAATGGGCGAAGTCCATTTCTCCATGTAATTATTAATTTACACATGGGCGAAGTCCATTTCTCCATGTAATTATTAATTTACACATGGGCGAAGTCCATTTCTCCATGTAATTATTAATTTACACATGGGCGAAGTCCATTTCTCCATGTAATTATTAATTTACACATGGGCGAAGTCCATTTCTCCATGTAATTATTAATTTACACATAGGCGAAGTCCATTTCTCCATGTAATTATTAATTTACATATAAGCGAAGTCTATTTCTCCATGTAAGAATTAATTTACACATGGGCGAAGTCTATTTCTCCATGTAAGAATTAATTTACACATGGGCGAAGTCTATTTCTCCAATTAATTATTAATTTACACATGGTCGAAGTTCATTTATCCATGTAATTAATATTTTACACATGGGCGAAGTCCATGTCTCGAAGTAATTATTAATTTACACATAAGCGAAGTCCATTTCTCCATGTAATTATTAATTTACACATGGGCGAAGTCCATTTGAAAAAAATATATCTTATTATGTTAAATTTCACTATGAGCCAGCACTCTCAATTCATCCAATACTTCGTATTATTTTTTTATTTTTTTATTTTTATTTTTTATTATTTTTTTGTTTGTTCATAACGACAAGATTCCAGCAGTTGTTGGCGAGGATGCCCAAAACTTTCAGCTTTTTCCCTTGTATAATAATTTTACCAACCCTGAATGAATGTAATCAAACTGTTCCCTTGTTATTGCGCTTACACACACGTCAGCGCCCACGTTCATACCCGTATTTCATACAAACAGAGAATTCAATTGTTGTGTTTGTAATAATCCCAGGGAAAAAGGCGATTTTGTAGGAAAAAAAGAAAAAAAAAACAAAAAAAAAACAAAAAACAAACAACAACAACAACAAAAACATTTTTCGTTTGCGCACTCATAAAGAGAGGATCATCTAGTCAAATCCAGTAAAGAGAACACCTTGAACTCTCAACTTACTACCTATATTCCTATTAATACAATCTCTTTTGGTATTTTTTTATTTTTATTTTTTTTTAAATGGGGACATATTACTTTGTCGGCCTATGAAAAGTTCTGAAAACGAGAAAACTTGAGTGACATTTGTCTACAACTGACAATAAATGTTTTCTCTGTGGCTGCCTTTGCATGTGTAAAATACAAAACAAATTACTATTCGACCAC
Organism: Margaritifera margaritifera; assembly: GCA_029931535.1. NCBI lineage: Eukaryota > Metazoa > Mollusca > Bivalvia > Unionida > Margaritiferidae > Margaritifera > Margaritifera margaritifera. Next base: position 260,836 of record JAQPZY010001440.1, on the reverse strand, counting down.
AATTTGATGACGAGGTCAAATAATACAATATTTGTGTGTTTTTTGTTTTTTTTTTTAATTCAAAAACGTGAATACTTATTGAGCCATTTCAATAAGAGATGAGAAGAAATAAGGAAGGTTTTCATGTTAAGGAGTGAAAAAAAGTTGATAGAAAGTATTAAAACTAGAGTTCGAAACTATGTCTCTACTACAAGCAGTAATATGATGTGTGTTACATGACTTTCAAAAACATAAAGAAAAAGGATATTTTTGGTACCTCAATCACTGCTCCTGGCAGAAAGTTGGCACCTATACCTTACCATCATTCAAACTTGCCATATAAAAACGAACACTCAAAGACACCATTTTTTTTTTTTTTTTTTTTTTTTTTTTGTTTTGTTTTGTTTGTTTTATAAACGAATTTTTCGAAATAAGCTATCGGTTGTCCTAGTCTACTGAACAACTGTTCTTACTATAAGTATCATCACAGGGTGACTATAAATATTAATATTTTCATATTCAGCATTTATTTTAACGTAGAGACATTTTAACATCATCATTCGTAACGCATAAACTATATGCAAGAGTTTCTTATTTTCATTTTAAAAATCGTGATATTTTCAGAGAGATAAAATTTCCGGATCCTCTGCAGATAAGGAGGAACAGATGTGTGCTACTAGTTCCGCAACACTGTTGTAATCGTAATTGGTGGGTTGCACATTCTCGATTATCTTTTAGAAAAATCAAGGCAGAGAATTGTCACTGAACCGTTATTTGTATGTTTCTTTTAAGATTGAGTGTTGTCTAAGGTATAGTTTTGTTGGTCATTTCCCCTACCCACACACTCCGTTGCCAGGGAAGGTTAAATTTGACCTCTGCAGTATTTATTTTCTAAGTAGCCCTCTTTTGTTAATTATCTGATGAAACAATTAAGTTTAGACAGTATACTAACAAAGGGAGACATGGACACCATTTTATTACAAGAAAACTCTCAAAACCAGATGTTAAAAGTTAAGTGAATTAATGACCCAACTTTTCTACAAAGTGATTATTGAAAAAAATTGGCGCAATTTTTTTTTAATTTTAAAACTTGGGGTGGGGGAGTAACTCCAATATTCCCGCCCCTTCCCTCGCGTGAATATACGCGCCTGCAAATAGTTCTAGTGTTGACGACTGAAATGCATATTAAATACTAAAATTCTCGACTTCTTTAGCACATTCGTTACCATGAGATTTACTTAAATAAACACTCTTATGCATGACATTTGACCTCGCCATCAAGCCGTGGTCGAATAGGGGTGTGTTTTGGAACTCTTACCAAAGGTCTTTTCCGATTGATAATCAGTGAACCAGAAACATGATCTTGTTCAAGTGCTAAAACGATGGAGTGCGAAAAATAGGGCAACCGTCTCTCCTCCTTCTTGTTTCAGTGCATGTACTGCTTGATATATGTCGGCCCCCAGAGTTCGCCGTCCTTCTTTTGTTAAAACAAGTCTAAACCTTGGTTACACTTTGGTCGGACCAATAACGTTAGATGAATACAAATATAGTGATCAAAACGCAACGTTTTTATGGTTACAGCACCACAAAACACAGCCTAGTACCAATTATTATTCTCAGTGATAGATACTTACCCATGGGTAGGCGTGTCATCATTACACCTGCAGAAGAAGAAAGCAGTTCGAATATTATAATAAATTAAAATGCTAATTGAATGTAAAATGCTATCAGTCTCTACCTTACACAAAAATCAAACAGAAATAAGAGCAATGTCTTTAATTATATAAGTCAGTGAGACAATTGAAGCATAATCTTGAACAACCACGTGTAATGCTAATCATTGTATTAAAAAAATTATTTCAGTGTGAAATACGTTTGGTAAAAACCGAAAAATGATAAGTGGTTCATTTTTTCAAATTGTACAATGCTTCATATTATTTTATATTGTTCACATTAATTTTGTTTAGTTCAAGTTATCTTCTTTATCCTCAACATGTTTATAGTAGAACATGCGAAGCAAATGTTATGCATACATGAGAAAAAGAATTCCGAAACAATATACATAATAACAGATACAAGTCAATACAAATTTCAATGAATGTTCAGAGGGCTAAAATTTTTCAATTTCAATTTGAATAAATCTGGAAAGGTTGTTTCATAATTGTATGATGCTACTCTAAAACAATTCTCTTATCCTTAATAAATTTGGTCGTTGTAATACAAATTTAAGTCTGTATATAGAGGATATCAAAGTTGTTAGAGTGGATATAAGGAAATATTTCACGAGTGAAGTGGGAAACATTGTATTGTCACTCGAGTGAAATATTTCCTTATATATACTTAAAAAACGCAGATTTTCTTTTTATAATATATTTTTTTGTCAAAAACCGTCGATTTCCATGGATTTTTTGTCTCTATTCTGTGCAAATGCAATTCACGGCTGTATTGCTACATCGATAAAAAGAAGTTTTGAAATTTTACAATAATTTTAGGACAGCGACCTTTTACAAATTTAGCTTGTGCATAAAATGCTTCAAATTGTGTATTTTGTCATATTAATGACTTTTTTCAAACAATAATGATTTTTTTTTTCGTTAACACATTTCTTGGACGGAATGATACAGTGAACATTGTTGGGGTGGGGATACTGTAGAAACATCACAGAGAGGTCGCATCCGACAGATTTTAGAGAGTAACATCTTTACGCAAAAGATTTTAATGATTGTGAGTTTACTTGTATGGATTTTGGTTCTTTATTTTGTTCATTTCTGCATTGTATACATTATAAACCAATGATATTATTTCTTTACCCCAATTGTATTGTAATGTGTGATTTCTTCAAATTTAATACAAAATGCAACAAATCGGTGTGAAATCTCTAATATTACATTATTTTTAAATGTAAATAATTCGTACCCATGTGTCAGTATTAGCAATATCGTTTTGTCAAAAAGGTTTAATTGACGTTCTATTAATAAATCTAAATTTATAATTATTTTCTTCAATAAAACATGCTTTCTTGACCTGGCTAACGAGATTTATAATAATTTTGTAAATCTCCCGTTTCAATGAAAAATTATCTCGAGATACTTATATTCATTTACTGTTTCTAATGAATTTTTTTTAAAATGTAAATATCTTCTTGTTTTTGTTTTCTGTTATAATCACCAAATGTCATCACTTTTGGTTTCTTCGGCTTTACACTAAGTTTCCACAAATCACAATACATGATAAAACCATCCAAATCACAATACATGATAAAACCATCTAAATCACAATACATGATAAAACCATCCAAATCACAATACATGATAAAACCATCCAAATCACAATACATGATAAAACCATCTAAATCACAATACATGATAAAACCATCTAAATCACAATACATGATAAAACCATCCAAATCACAATACATGATAAAACCATCCAAATCACAATACATGATAAAACCATCCAAATCACAATACATGATAAAACCATCCAAATCACAATTCATGATAAAACCATCCAAATCACAATACATGATAAAACCATCCAAATCACAATACATGATAAAACCATCTAAATCACAATACATGATAAAACCATCTAAATCACAATACATGATAAAACCATCTAAATCGCAATACATGATAAAACCATCTAAATCACAATACATGATAAAACCATCCAAATCACAATACATGATAAAACCATCTAAATCACAATACATGATAAAACCATCCAAATCACAATACATGATAGAACCATCTAAATCACAATACATGATAAAACCATCCAAATCACAATACATGATAAAACCATTCAAATCACAATACATGATAAAACCATCCAAATCACAATACATGATAAAACCATCCAAATCACAATACATGATAAAACCATCTAAATCACAATACATGATAAAACCATCCAAATCACAATACATGATAAAACCATCCAAATCACAATACATGATAAAACCATCCAAATCACAATACATGATAAAACCATCCAAATCACAATACATGATAAAAACCATCAAAATCACAATACATGATAAAACCTTATAACATTTGCTCTAACAAGGAGATTTTTGTACACGTACAATGAACACGAAATTCTCAGTTTACAATATTTATGAAAGTACATCGTTGTTTAAACAATTTGTTTTTATACAACTGACACCTACATATAACTGAAACTTCAAATCGCTTGTCTTAATAACTGTCATTAATTGGTATACTTTGCTTTATACCTGTGGTTAATTGGTATACTTTGCTTTATCCCTGTCGTTAATTGGTATACTTTACTTTATACCTGTCTTTAATTGGTATAATTTGCTTTATACCCGTCGTTAATTGGTATACTTTATACCTGTCGTTAATTGGTATACCTTATCTTTATACCTGTCCTTAATTGGTATACTTTGCTTTATACCTGTCGTTAATTGGTGTACTTTATATATGTCGTTAATTGGTATACTTGGTCTTTATACCTGTCGTTAATTGGTATACTTTGTCTTTATACCTGTCGTTAATTGGTATACTTTGCTCTGTGGACTTGAGAAGAACCTTCCTACTATTGTGAGTGAAATGTTGTATTCTGTGTTTGCTTCAAGACCATCGAGCAGCAAATTGTTCAACCCATGCGTGGCTGTAAAATTTCTGACTTCAACTGAAAAAAGAGAAGTTTCAAATAGAATTCCAAATTTATACACAGAGTTTGGGTATCTTACAGGCACTGTCATTCTGTTTGTATGGTGTTTTTGAATAATTGAATCTAATTTATATATATGAACTCTCAATACTTACAGGATTCCCTGAGGATACATTGTAATACAAAGAACAAAGAGACACACACACACCACACACATTATTGTGTCGTCTTAGGTAAAGGAATATGACGAAAATATTACATGCACAGTCTAAAGAAATAGAAATTAAAGAAATGAACGTCGTGTGCTTTGTTATTCCTCCAAATCTACACCAAATGTATCTTGGCAACGCAAACTTACTTTTTGTATCAGCGTCATACTCCGATGGCATACTTTTCCTGTAGAAAACTTGATATACCAAGGGTCTCATCTTAGAATTGCAGAAACTAAAGACTAAAGATATCTCAGCAATGGTGTCGTTATCATCACTAGTTTTGACTGTCATTTGTGGTACAACATCATCTGAAAAACAGCGGCAATAAGACAGCACTTTCTGTGTCAGTGGGAAGAAGTCCAAATACAAGACAATTTGTGAAAAAAGTCGTCCAGAAAATATAAATGATTTATAGTATTAAGCTATTATGATAATGCAAATCACATATCCAGAACGTTTTTAAAAACATTTCGCCGAACCAAATGTTTGTGTGATGATGAAGTCGGAACAGATTGCAGTGTTGTAGTAGGGAAGCTGAAGACATCAAATAAATCGAATAGACTGATCCCGAGCTTTGCTCTCCAACGATGCAATAGTGTACAATTGTTTCTAAACCAATCGAGTAACTGTAAATAAACAAAAAAATATATTTTTTATGTAAATAAATTGACAATTATTGAAAAAATCAACAATTATTCCGTGCAAGGCAGTTCATTTCATTTGCACGTGCAAAGAAAGCACAAGCGGCGCAGTGCAACTATCTCCAAGATGTCATGCAATTTCAGTCAACTTTCAAATGACGTAACTAGAAATCGGCTGCACTCAGGCTTTGCCTATTTCATATTAACTACTAAATGCAATTTCCGCTTTAAGAATGAGGTATATCTAGGCATGCTCTCTGCTTTGAGAACTTTCACTAATAGCTACAAATACATTATGCTAAATCTAACTTACAATGTCCATCATACGGGAAAATGCAGTCTGACCAAAATATTGCACTATGTACACTATTCGAAGTTTCAATCGAAACTCCAAACTGCCATTCATCGTTTCCAGGATTGGTCAGATTTATCCACTTGCTGTCATTATGGGTGTCTACATCTTCCCACTGAATATCCTTCTGTTGTCAACAAAAGAAATGTACTTATATTTAATTTGCACAGTCAAGATAATCGAGTATATAAATGAAACAAATATATATCAATCTTGCCGCGATAAGTTGGGGAAAACGTACAACCCTGTCGCGGTCAAATCATATCACATTACAAAATATTCTATGCGAAATATACTATATGAAATATACAATATGAAATATACAATATAAAATATACCATACGAAATATACGATATGAAATATACTATACGAAATACACTATATGAAATATACGATATGAAATATACTATGTGAAATATACTATATGAACTATACTATACGAAATATACTATATGAAATACACTATATGAATATAATATACGAAATATACTATGTGAAATATACTATATGAAATATACTATGTGAAATGTACTATACGAAATATACTATATGAAATATACTATGTGAAATATACTATATGAAATATACTATGTGAAATATACTATGTGAAATATACTATATGAAATATACTATGTGAAATATATTATATGAAATATACTATGTGAAATATACTAATATTAAATATACTATGTGAAATATACTATGTGAAATATACTATATGAAATGTACTATACGAAATATACTATGTGAAATATACTACATGCGGCGATATATAATATTCATCAGCTATCATGTTCCTTTGTTACTTATCATGGATACTGTTCTAATTTTTTTCTTCAAATAAATTATCATTTTTAGCATCTTTCTGTTTCTGTTCTACTAAACAAATTTCTATTAAATACTTATCAAGATTACTTGTAAAATGCAGAAGCAAATAGAAATTTGTAAACAAAAGAAGTTTCACATATTAGAAAAATGTACTCACTATTACTCTATAATTTTAGTTTGATCGATTGTTTTAATATTTTTTCTCTTCATATAAATGTACATACTGATACAGACATCTTACATACCACATGGGCAGGTGGGCATATATTTGGATACATACCACATGGGCAGGTGGGCGTATATTTGGATACATGCCACATGGGCAGGTGGGCATATATTTGTATACATACCACATTGGCAGGTGGGCATATATTTGGATACATACCACATGGGCAGGTGGGCAGATATTTGGATACATATAGCAGCCTCGAGCCCAAAAGTATGTAACCCTGGATATTGCTTGGTTTTGAGAAGAGTTGGCAATCCATGTCACAAAATATTTCCTTCCTTGATTCGAAATATCTCGCTCGACGATGACTTTGTCCAGAGAGATATTTGCTGGAATTAAAACACATCGCGATGAAAGAGAAGAACGTTTTTGTCCCTGTTCCGATAAGGTGAATAGGTGAGTGATTGACTTTTAAATAGACTTGAAAACAATGGTGCATATTAATAATGAAAACAAGGGGCTATGAAGTTAAATACATATTTTGATAACGAACGATTATGCATGTAGTTATTTATTTGTACGTCTTTTTCCTCGAAGGAATCCATGTCTTCCATCACAATATAATAAAAATACTCTACACTTTAAAGAATACTTAAGTTATAACACACATATAACACAATCTTCGTGAAATGTTTACTAAATAAATCAACAAAATAATCATGTTACCTTTCAAGAATCGAAACTTAAACTGGATCCTTGCAATCTGAAAATTTTGCCACTTACAGCTTTATAATGAAGTTGTATGAAACGAATATAAAATAATTACCTTAGTTGGTGACTGGTCACACTACTTACCTTCATGTACTTCGATTGCGCTCATGTTCCTGGAGTAACCATTATCGTTAAATGATGAAAGTGAAATGTTGTAGGGTTTTCTGATATAATCCTTTAGCAAAAATTCAGCCGAAGACTGGTTACCAGAAGTAATTGTTTCTAAGACATTATAATTTCTGTCATGTAACTTGATATCATAGCTCAAGTTCGGAGCATTCCATTCCCAAATTGGAAGCGGCTGAAAATTTAAAGAAAAGTTCAAGCATACTTGAAGTATACCTTTGATATAATATCTTTTCAATCTTCATATTGTGAGTAAAACATTAATTCTGTACGATAATGAGAGAGTTCATAAGACGTAAATATAACAGAAATGTCAATGCAGAATTGTGTTTGGCACATAAATATGAGACCCGATTTTAATCAAATACTCCCATGTACAAATTTGCCTGTAATCACGCATATCAAGTATTTTTCTCTCCGACTAATGTGTTACAACTATATAACTTGACACAGTGAACGATGACCTTCAGTGGTCAGTTATTTCCCGCTTAGATCGGAAAGGACGGGTCCGATCATTTGGATTGTTTCTAATTTTATCGCTGCGCCACAAAGGGAAATTTTCTTTCGACGGCCACCTATCATATCCTGTAAAACGTTTGGTCCACACCCCCAGCCGTTTGTCTAAACATTCTAACATCCTTTGTAGCCATTTTCCTTTAAAATATTGTTCTCTATTCCAGATGTGCTGCTTAATGCAGGTTTCATCGTAAAGGTTTCAATTGTATTATTAATTAAATGCGTGCCCCTAGCAGTCTTCTTAATTGCAAAATTAGGATGAACTCGTAATGCACCCTTCATTTGCTTTCTGATGATAGTCTAGTGATAAAGCAATCGTCTTGCGCCCCATGCTTCCCAGTGTTGTCATGTATGCGAACATTATTGTATTCCCATCCATAGTTTGGTATTCCATCAAGTGCCCAGTCTTTCACTGAGTGCCTTGCACGATACCACTTAAGGCGAGACAGAATGTCGCCTAAATTTACGGAGATATTGCTCCATGCCTTCGAAAATAATCACAATCATCCACCTCCTCTACTTGGCATTATTTTCCAGCTTATAAATTATCAAGAATGCGACGTACAAAGGTCATCTGGAACATCTTAGGTTTTTGCTTGCTTAATCAACCCAGGGTGTTTGATCTGCATTCAGAAAGACCCAATGTATATCAGATAATACATAGACAACGCACTGGAAAACAGGCAAAATCTTGGTACAATCGTGTCGAAAATGGCGATGGCTTGAGTAGTACAATTTGTTTATTGTAATCGAGTAACTGTCAGCTTTCGAATTTATTGTCCTGAAGAAAGCATTTATTTTTTATTTTTTAACGGTGAACGAGTATGGTATTGAATATAAACAATCATATTTTTATTACATATTCATTTAGTCTTAAGAGGCCTATATGGCGTCAGTGCATATTTCCGTATCGCACATCCACACTCGGATTTTTTACGTGTTTTCAGTGACGTCCAGGTGACATTATTCTTCGCTATGTCGATACGAACTCTTGTAACAACCATTTCTTTTGAATTTCATTCACACTGGCTAGATATCAATATTTGGAAAGTGTTAAAGAGGGAGTATTAATAAAAACTGCATTCGTGCTTTGTTCAGAGCAAGCGGAAAGAACGAATACCATATCGCGTAGGAATACGTCTAGACCTGATAGCCTTGACGTATCTTTCCACCAACTCGAGAAAAAAAAAAAAAAAAAAAACAGAGGTACGTGGTTTTGTGCATATATTAGTATGTAAGTGAGTCTAACTCCTCAAAGTCTTGTATTTCATAGCGATTTAATTTCAGCTTGTAAATACTTACTTTCCAGTAGACATACAGGCATATTGTTATATTCTCCCTACAATTAGCCACTTCCGTGAAGGATCCATTAATAATGTCTGGCGCTCTGTCTGGTTCTGTAAAATTTAAACTGACAATAGAACACACGTTGCTCACTACCATATGGTGCAGATGTTAGAATTATAAGATTTGTCAACATTTTTCAACAACGTAGTGAATTGGATAATCTCTTAAATATACGTTAACGTGACTTTTAAATGTTACAAAGGCTGAAGTATGAATCTGAATTCTTTCATTCTGAAATTTATTAACGTAGCATTGGACTACAACATGTTATTTTGGTGACTGGTTTGAATATCTTTGTTTGTCTTAAATTTTAAAAAAAAAGAGTTACAAAGCTGTGAATTAAAGTTCTCCCTAGAACACATGTGAGTTACTTTTCCAGTGTGTCCTGCGTGCCTCTATAAAACGCACATGATGAATTTTTTGGACTTTGTGCTAAAGGCATCTAATTGAGTCCTTTATCGCCAAGCATCGGGCACAATTTGCTTATACCAGGTTATCATAAAAATAATTTTTGCTCTGTAGATTAGGCCCAACTTTCAACAAGAAATTGTTCATTTGACTGGTCAATTTTAAATCTGGCTTTAATTTCAGCCAATGAGATCACTGAATGTAGGACTTAAGTTTAAGTCCAGATTTAGGTTGGTGAAATCAAGGCTAGATTGTATTTGATTATATTCATTCCATTCTTACCGGTGCGAAGAGTTTTCTTCGATATAGCAATCGCATTGCTCCAGTGGTTGCTACTGAACCATCTACAGGATATGTTGACCGTGTAGTGAGTATTGCTCCGCAAACCACTAATTATGGTGGACATTTTTACAATATCACTTGTAAAATTCAGCAGCTTTGTCTCCTGTGTTAATGAAAAAGGTGCTGTGATTCATATGATATTAATGAAGGTGATATCTTTGTACGTTTATTTATTTATATATGTGTATAATTTGTAAGATGCCTAATATAATCACATTATATAAAATACAAAATTATCATGAGTATCTATTAGTCATAATTTACAAAAATACGTTAAAAAGGACATGGTATGATAGCTATATGGATTCAAATACTTTTCTTAGCCTTAAAGAACTTACTTTAGCAGTCTGAAATTCAGAGATAAATCGCATATGAGAACTTAATATAAAGTTTGCATCATTTGTAAGTGGCTGTAGATCAGTTACGAAAATCAGATATATAATGTAAAATACTCAAAAGATTTTTCCAAAGCATATGGTATATATATATATATATATATATATATATATATATATATATATATATATATATATATATATATATATATATATATATATATATATACCATCATTTATCCTCTTTCTTCGTGTGTGTGTGTGTGTGTGTTTGTGTGTGTGCCTACCACATACATACAGACAATAAGCTTTTAAACACCGAATAATACAACAGAAGAAAAACAACGTAGTTCATGTCACTATCTGTCTTCCGGTTAATTACAATTTCTAATATTTTATTGGTTCAACTGACATGACCAGTACATGATAGGTAAATAAAATATCAAGTTCTCAAGTGAAAAATATAATATGTTTCTGGTTTGCGAAGTATTAGATTTGGTAAAGTCCGTGGGATTTTTAAACGAAAACAACGAGGCAAGTTATGTTCGCAAAAAAAACCCCCAAAAAACAACGAGGAAATATTGATGCAGCATTTATGCAGAAATTTCCGCTATTACCATCTTGTGTAAACCGTGTTAAAGCTCCAAAGTTACTATCAATTCGGATTGACAATAGCGTTTGTCTCTGTCGTACCGACGCTACCTTCCTTCATTGAGAACAGTTTGTTCATGGGCTATAGTCTGTTTCTGAAACTACCTGCAATAACATTTAAAAAAAAAAAAAAAAAAAAAAAAACCGCATTGTAAGTTGCCTCCTACTGAGTGACGGCCTGCGTACTGTCCCTACTCGTTTCAGTCAAAATTGCACCAAGAAACATATAGTATAGCCCCATGTAGTGGCCTTTCAGAAGTGACAACAAATATACACACATGTAGATTTTTCACTTATTTTTAACCAAGTAATAGGCATGTATCACTTGTTGTGATCAGTTGTAGGCACTGAGAACTGTTCTATCTCTTCAACTCACTGTATTCAACAGGTTACCGCGAGGATCGCTTGTTGTTATGAATTTCACGTCCATCCATTTACTACTTTTGTTTTCCTCTTAGTGTTCTTATTTTCTCCACCTAAAAGTCCACATACGGCATCATCTGTTTCCTGGGGATATTAGGTGAGTTGATAGAACTGTCTTTACCATATAAATCAGTAGACTTCTACCAGTTTAAAGAGTTTGGTATAACAATTTTTTTTGTAAAATAAAACGTATGTTATGAGCATGTATTCTAGTACAAACCCAGAATGTGGCCCATTGTGATTTCCAGGAAACCAGGCATGTTTGGTTGTCGAAATCAGAATTACTTGCTTTCCAGGAAACGCACAGCTCGTTCCTATGGAATGCCTTTGTGTACTGGATTTCCACCGGATTCAGTTTGACTGTAACAAAACGTTGGATGGGGTTCGTTTTGGAGTGAATGAAGCTGCACTCTCTTAAGTAAATGTAATTGCAAAAAGAATGTATTGGGTTAAATTAGCTGTACCATGTATCATACAAAGTCCTTAAATAAACAAAACAAGCAATTTAAGCAACTTGTAAAAGAATACTTAAACGCAAATTCATTTAGCGACCTCAGATGATATGATCGATTAATTGATTGGTGTTTAAGAACACATCAGCAAATGAAAGACAATTTAGTGTCGAGGTATTCGGAGTAAAGTACCTTGCCCATAGACACGCCACGGCAGCCGACAGAGGCTGGTCTGGGCAGAATTCGAACCCGCGACCTACTGATTATTGGTCCAGCACACTAACCACTTAGATTCCCCTCCACAGTGTCGTATTTTGCACAGCGTTAATTTCTAAATAAAAAGTGAATTCCGACATTTTAACAATGTTATTCAAAGCAGACTCCAGGAATGCGTATGTTGGCTTGAATCAGTTTTGTTTAAACATTCAGTAAATGCCAGATGCAGCGAGTATCTAGCTCAATATGATTGCTACAGGGTTCGAATGTGAAGTTATGTGCTCCGAATGAATGGGCATTTTTAAACCGCAAAAATGTGTATCATATGCTTGAAATGAAATTTAAAATGTTTAACCGGTCAGATTTTTATCCAATTATCTCTACAGAAAGACAAATTAAGGTACTTCAAACTCCATGTGAGTGTAGTTATAGGAAAATCTTTTGTCTGAACAGGGACAGGGCAAAAATATAACAAAAATTCGGGTATTTTTGAAGCATGTTTGCTAGTTCACAATCTGGATTTAAACGGGTGCTGAATAATTCAGTCTCAAAACTACGATAAAACAATACGCTAGACAGATAAAACAATACGCTAGACAGATACAACAATACGCTTGACAGATAAAACAATACGCTGGACAGATACAACAATACGCTGGACAGATACAACAATACGCTAGACAGATAAAACAATACGCTAGACAGATACAACAATACGCTAGACAGATACAAAAAAAAATATTTTGGATCATAAGAGCTGAAAGGTTTAGTATTGGGAAGTTTTCACCGCAAAGATTAAACCTCATCCAGACGACCTACGTGTGAGGAAGTGAAATTTTATGAAAACTGTGGAGCGTAACCTGAGCCACTGCGGCTTTCTGGAAAAAAGTGATAGACTCTATATCACACGGCAACAAATGGACAACGTAGGCATTTACCAGTAAATTAAAAGAGGAGCTAAACCCGCTTGATACTGAACATAACATTATAGCCTTCCTGAGCCTACGAATTCTGTCTTCAACCATTGTGTGCCTCTGGGCAAAGCACTTTACTTGCATTTGCACGATTAACCTTTATGTTCTGATGTGCGGTAACACCAAACAACCACAGCCAACCAAACCTAATCCTGTCTTCGTAGCTTGAAGCCATTGAAAGCCAACGTCACCCACAGAATTGGGTCTAAGAGTTGCATCTAGGACATGCGATTGTGAAAATCCCCACTAAAACTGAAACTTTCGCGCATAATTTGTGAATATATGCAGGCATAATAACGCAAAAAGTAAGGATTGAGCGCATATTTTCATGAATCATGAGCACTTTATGTCCAAGAAATGTAGAAATTCCCCGTTTTGTTCTGTATAATATTGCTATTGTCGACCGCCATTTCAGTTGGTTGAAGTGCGATGATAGCCAAGGAATGCCGCATTTGGTTGAACTAACGCTTAAGTTTCTTTAACAAAACGAATATGTCTAATCACATTTGGCGGAATGTGATTAGACTTAATCGTTTCGTTAAAGAAAATGCACACCTAGTTCAACTGATTCGACATTCCTCGGCTACTCTGTAAACAATTGAAATGGCAGTATACAGAGTTTGAAAAAAACTCAACCACATGATTGTGTCTGGATTTACTTTGATAAGGAAAAAGGCATCAGAGGAAGTATTGTACTAATAAAGTAATTAGACTCTAAGCTGAGCAACAGTGCCAATATGGTTGCCAACTATGTGAGATATTCTTAAAAATTTAACTTCTGTCGATGCTGTCAGAACAGTGCCATACAGCACCGATTGTTATGGCAGTAAGACGTCGACTCCCCTATCATACATATCAGGGTCGACGTCTTACACTTTGACTAACATCATATAATCTGCCAACAGGTCTTGGTCCACGCTGTTTTGTTCTTTTCATTAATCTGAATGATCGACATAGACACTAATGATAGTAATGCCAATGGATCATACTTGATGTTCAGCAGTATGTTGACTCACAATTTCTTGTTATAATTTCAGGGAACAAGCCTGTATTCTATGTTTTTATGAAGATTCTTCATTTCAATTGTATTTGCTTTCGACAGCAAAGTTGAAATATTCAGTGCTGTTTCAATACCAAAGGATGGACATATGAGCGATTGTATAGTGGAAATGCAGCCTGATTGCGGTTTTTACTGGCAAGAGTAAAAAAATACAAGTTGTAAAATATGAGCTAAAGAAAGAGAATAGGGATTTTCATTTTCATATTTTAACACTGGTGACAAGAGGGATACATCATAGCACAATCTCTTGTTTTGCTTTCATTTATTTACTTTTTTGATGCTCTGTTGAGAGGCCCCAACTACGACCAGGTTTGTCTCCCTGTTTTTCAATTTTAATGGTGGACAGTGCCCAAATTTACTAAAAACTAGATGCAACCCTGGGACGCTATTCCATTACAGATAAACCATTAACAGGTTATGCCCAATAGCAGCTGAGCCGACTTGGGTAATTAACAAAACCTCTGCTAGTCTACCACCAGCTGTCTGTCAGTCAATCGTTGTTTATAAATTCAAAATTCCAACTGACTGCTAATCAGTCTCGAGCATGTCTATGAGCAAACAATTATGTAATTTCACCTTTAGTTGTAAGCTTGTCTAACTCCGACAGCGTTGTTCAGTGATAATAAAACACCCAGGTAGTGTCTTGCCTTAAATATACAACTATATAACTTCATCATCTTTCGTCCAATTTTTACTTCGTTTTCAATATAAACCCGAATTTTTCGTACTCAAAGTGGTAAAGCTTTCGCATTAAAACCTTTGATTTATGCTACTGTAACAGTTGAGGCAATTTGTTAATTGAGGTTTAAGTACCTTGCTTCAAGATACATCAACACTGATCAAAGCGACCTCCCGATCCCAACTCAGAGTGCCAACCACCAAACTTAGCAATAATAAAACTATTCTCGTGCTAAGTCTCGGGTTCCAATCAAAATTTTGACGTCTGACTGGCTAATATCTGAGCACTGACCAATCCGATGTCAGAATACTGAGTTGAGTCTGAGTCTGAGCTTAAGAATATTTGGGCCATGCATCGCTGCTAATCATCACTTGAGTGTATAAGCAACTGGTGCTACAAAATAGATGATTTCGAAATACCGATTGGTGTATCCAGTACTTGACTCTTCTGTTAGAGTTGGTTAGAAATCAGTAGCCTGCACTGTACAAGAAACACTGTTCACTTTGGCAAGTTGTGTTGTCGGCTAGATTTGAGACTTATATTTTCTGTAGGAAATAAGTAGCTTTTTAAAATTTGTATACAAGCGACAGGCATATGAATTCCTAATTAACAGAATAATAATAAGTAGAGGTATATTGTATGTTTTTATTTTTTTTACGGACATCTGTCAGCGCCTTTTACAACAACCTCTATGGCTATTAGTATTTGAATCGAGATCGTCGTATATTACCACATGCGCGGTGGGTTTACAAAATATAATTGAACATGTCCACGCGTGTGTGCGGGCTGATCTTGCAAAACTATTTATGTATACACGTCCTTGAAATTGAGACGTGATAACTACGATTAAGATTTGCATCAACATGTGTGTGGTGTTATTGGAAATGTATTACATACACAAACTTTGCACGTCAGTGTATTACAGACAGCCTATGCACATGAGTATAGTTTCAAGTTATTAGTGCAGCGGCTGCCAAGCAATTAGTCTGTTGGCAGACCGATCAATATTAGACCTTGAATAATAACTGTTTTTTACGCAGCAGTAATTTTAGGCCGGCCCTTGTTTGAATACGGAAATCAATATTTTGTGTGCGTATATCAAAGAAGAAATATTCGACTTGTAGTAATTTCTGGCGTGTTTAAATCTCAAAGACCGAATTCTATAGTTCTGATTCAGACAAGGGCCGGTTAAATTGATAACTGACACCGTGAAAATTGCTCAAATGATTGGTGGCAGACGTGCTATCGATATTTGAGAGACCTACGATTACTATTTCAAGACTATGTATGCTTACCATTATATGGAGGCATATTATAATCAATGGAATACATCATTTATGGCATAAGTTTTACATAGGCTTAATAGAGGAAGGTGCTCACCAGCCTGTTAACATTAAATATGAGTTATTTAATATACTCGACCAGTGAACTCGGTGACCAGTCTAGTTAAAGTGCTATAATTATGATCATAACATTGCATGTTCGAATCAGAGTCGCGGAAAATGTTTTTCTTTATTAACTGAGACGTCGATGCTTAGGTTGGCTGTACATGAAAATGAAAGTTAACCGATGATGCAGTGTCGATGTTAATTACAAGTACGAAGCACGCATACATTCTTTGAGGCGAACTTTGGTTTAAACAACCTCTGGGCCTTCTAGTCTGTCGTTTGTCGAGGAAGGGGCTCATCTGGGTCTGCAAATTCAAACCGTCTGACCATTGTGCAGATTACCGTGCGATCAACTCAAACACGTACGCGCCAAGCAAAGACTTTATACAACTTTTATCGAATATGCGCCCGGAAATCGTATCGACGTATCAAAACGGATAGTCTTGTCCATGCACATTTGACTATGCCGCTTAATCGCTAGTCATCAGACAAGGATGGATTGAAAACCACAACCGTGTGGTTTCATGGTGGTCCACTTATATTAACACAAACCGCAACGACGCTAAGGATATAAATGAATCAATCGATGAAGGTAATATTAATATTCTCCACACATAGGAAAAATGGACCAACACCAGTTCGGGTTGGACTCTTAACAGATGTACGGAAGTTCAACTGCATATTTCTCCAAACATGCCATTTCATGGATCAAGCTATTTGCCAAAGCCAGACTATGTTCCGCCGCGGTAGGTAATAAATGCAAAAAACACTGACATTGAATGTTTTAAATGGATCCTCGAGTCCGCATTACATCCCGCGCGTGACAATACTGATCAGCCGCGACAATATGAACAATATCTGAACGAACTTAATTATTGCGACATTGAATTTCCGGTGCAGGTTACCAAGGAGATACTCACAAAATGTGAAGAACTTAACCCCAGTTTCGCCGTTAACGTGTTCGCTTGGGACAAAATCTTTAATCCGCTTGTGCTATACCCACATATACAAAACAAAGATTCGCATGGGCGGACTGAGATCGATCTGCTGTTGACAAGCGGCATGAAAGGTTCAGAGTCGTTATCTCATTACGTATGGATCAAGAATCTTTCCCGATTGCTTAACCGACACAGCAAGCACATGGGTAAATAGTTGCCATGCCGACGTTGCCTGCATTTATTTAGCTCCCAATGGCTACTTGATGATCATGACTTTTATATTGGTGGAATCAGTGAAAAACCTCAGCGTAAAATTATGCCAGAACCCGACAAAAACATTTCGAAATTTACCGCGGTGCAGCACAAGATGAGAGTACCGTATATCATTTATGCGGACTTCGAATGTTTGAATTTTCCATTGAAAGCTCCTGAGGTCATAACAAATACAACACAAGTTGTGGAACAAAATCCATGCAGTTTGCTACCTTGTTGTCCGATGCGACGGGGCAAGGGAGCCACCAATATTATATCTTGGCCAGGACTCGGTTGAGGTATTTTTTAAATCGCTCGAGGTTACAGTGAAATGGATCCGCAGACAGCTCTATTCGCCCGAAGACATAATCATGATCGGTTTTGATATTGATAAGTTTATCGCGGCCTATAATTGCTGGATCTGCAATTCTGCTTTTAGTTTCACTGATGCGAAAGTTCATGATCACTGTCATATCACTGGCGCGTACAGAGGAGCCGCACATAAAGCATGCAATCTGCTGTTGCAAATTACACCAAATAAAATAACAATTCCTGTGGCGTTTCATAACCTGCGCGGGTATGATATCCACTTGATGATGCAAGCAGTAGCAACAGCGTCAAATGAGAAAAAAGCGTAATTCCCAACAAAATGGAATGCATGACGTTTGGAGTGGGTCAGTTGCAGTTTATTGATTTGCTGCACTTTTTGAATTCCAGCTTGGACAAGCTAGTTAGCTACCTTGCGGCGGAAAGCTTCTTAATCACCACTCGATATGGTCCCACCGCTGACAAGTTAAAGTTGATCACGCGAAAAGGAGTGTACCCATACCGGTACATGCGTGGATGGGAAAAGTTTTCCGAAACTCAGTTGCCACCCATCGCGGCATTCCGTTCGTCGTTGTCTCGCGAAGGTATTTCCACAAACGACTACGCACACGCAAACGCGGTTTGGTCCGCATTTGAATGCAAAAACCTTGGTGACTATTACGATTTGTATTTGCGCACCGATGTATTGTTGCTGGCGGATGACTTTGAGACGTGTAGTGATAACGCCATGAGAATATACAAGCTTGACCCCGCGCACTATTTTACGTCACCGGGAATGTCCTGGGATGCATTGCTGTGTATGACAAAAGTAGAGTTGGAACTGCTCACCGATATTGATATGCATCTGTTTATCTAGCGTGGTATTCGCGGCAGGTTTCAATGGTGAGTCATCGTCGCGTGAATAACCCAAACGTGGACAGATATGACCCGGCTGTCCCAAACAGTTACATCATTTACCTCAAAACCAATAATCATTAGCGATGTCTGATGATGCATTCCCTACCCGTTGGTGGTTTTGAGTCGATGAATCCCGCGGATGTGGACGTGAAAACATATGTACACGATCACGACAGCAACAGCGACCAGGGATACTTCTTTGAAGTTGATCTGGAGTACCCGGATGAGCTTCAACACGCCCACAACGACTACCCGCTGGCACTGGAAGCGCTGTCGGTGCCCAGCGAATGGCTGTCCCTGTATCAGTGTATGATCGTGGACGAATCCGGACGTAAGTTTACAGGATGCACCAAACTTGTTCCAAGTCTTTGGCGGAAAACCAACTATGTAGTTCACGTACGAAGCCTGCAGTTATACCTGCGATTGGGAATGAGTGTAAGTAAAATTCATCGGGTGCTTAGCTTTCGCCAACACGCTTGGATGGCTCCTTATATCCAAATGAATACGGATCTGCGCACCAAGGCCACTAACGGGTTTGAGAAAGAATTCTTTAAACTAACGAACATCTCTGTATACGTCAAGACGATGGAAAATCTGCGAAAGCGAATCCTCGTTGACCTTATCCGTGATAATGAACAGGACAAGTTTCGAAGACTCATTGCGGACCCAGCATTCGAATCTCGAAAGATCTTCGATGCTGTTCATAGTAAAATAAAATCGAAACTGAAGCTGATAAAGCCAACCTATGCTGGCACGTCCGTACTTGATCTTTCAAAGCTGCTCATGTATGAGCTTTACTACCGCGATCGAATTAAGATGCTTTACACCGATGCCGACTCGCTGATGATGCATATAACCCCCGACAACGTGTACGCGGACAAGGCATCGTAATTACTTGTAAACGAATTTGAAAGCAGCGATTATCCGAAAGCACACACGTTGTATAGCAACACCAACAAAAAAAGTCGTAGGAAAATTCAAAGACGAGTGCGCGGGTGATCCTATCGAAGAATATGTGGGACTGCGCCCCAAAATGTACTCGACTGTGGTTGTATCAAAGAGCGGTCTCGGGACCAAAAACAAAAAAGAGGGCGAAAGGAGTTCCAGGAGTTATTGTGAAAAAAGATCTCACACACGAGATGTGTAAGGAATGTCTTCGCGAACGACGCGAATTCACACATACTGCCAACATGATTAGGAGTAATGAACATCACATGAGTATATACCGATTCACCAAGGTGAGTTTGTCATCGCTGGACGCCAAACAATGGATATTTCCCGATGGAATTACCATTTGCGCGTTTGGACATTATGCAATTGCAAATCAACTTACGATTGATACAATAGCGTAAAATAGATCTTGGTGGCAGTTCCGTATTCGCGGGAATGACTCTACTAGGAGGCACTACGCTGTCCAACTTCTAACTCCCCAGGTGCGTACCAAAACCGAACAAAATTGTTTCCGAGTGATTCTAACGATGGTGGGGAAATCATTTTCACAACGGTGAATCGCATCAGCGGGTTTTAATCCAATCGTGCGTGTGATTTCATTATTTAATGATTGTATGACCATTGGTAGTCGTGATACCCACTCGCGAGATCGAGTGCTCTGAGACCTAGACCTCATTAACAATTCTTGTGCGTGCTGATGTCCGAATAACCGTTCCGCAAGCGTACTGTTAAATCGTTCCCACACGATGTATATTAACATATCCAACATGAACCCGCACATGGTGCTTTATCAACAATGCAGCAGCGACTCTGAGAAATTCTTTTCCTGGATCGACATGGAATAACCGTGACCATGTTAAAGGTCCACGTGTGTAAATAAGTTTAAGCGCATCTACGACACCAGCCGAATCTTTAGACGTCAACGGCTTTGCTCTTTGTATCTGCTAGCAACATATACAAGGGTTAACGCGTATTTGTATGCGTGTCCACGTACATGATCATGTTCACAATAAAAGGTCAGCCTGGTGAACGTCGTTAGGTGTTTAGACATCAAAGCAACCTTTCTTGGCGCAGGTAGGTAAATTTGCCACAGCACTTGTTTACCCAACTATGCTCGAGAAGTACCATGGTTGACCGCTGCCGCGTTTGCTAATTTTACAACAGCGGCTTCACCTTTCCAATGCCCGCGAGGGCTGTAGTATATTTTCGATAATGCCAGTTCAGCAGCTACACCCTGTTATCCATGTTTGTTTATTATATCAATATTATTACCTTCAATGAGTGGTGGAACCGAGTGGACTTTGTACACCGAGTGGACTTTATTCACCACCCAAAACAATGTTAGCCTTCATACCCCCTTTGATGATCCATCTAGCGATTCTTTCTCAGAGTGTTGGATTGAGCGCGTTCAAGTCATGGATGAGATCTACATCGGGACGTTGACGTGCACGGATATCATTTGATGCTTTGTAAGCATGATCATGTCGGTAACATGCAGCATTCACGCGGTTTACGGATGCTTCCCAGGGCGCTGGTTGATTGTTAGAACCAGGTCGTATATCCAACCGTGTCCCAAGCAACCAGCAATTGTATCCGGGAATATGCTTTTCACCGTAGTATTTACTCCATGGTGTCCCGGGTAGTTTCGCTAACGCGGCAGCGACATCACCGCCGCCGACTTTCGTTTTTTAGACCCTGTGCGTGAGACGCGTTTGCGTCCGCCGCGAGAACTGGAAGTTTCCACAAATGTGAACTTCTTTGCTTTACATCTAACACAAGTTCCAGCGATCGCTGATTTACCATTAAGTGTTTGAACTCGAGTTGGATTCGCAGTACATGTTTTTGTGCGGCATCGGACATAATCTGAAGACATGATTGTATTATAAACAGTTTTGTTGACATTTAACATGGCATCACGAAAAAGAAAACACGAAGATGCTTTTGGATAAATCAAAGATTTGAAAAGCTAGGGGTCGAGAAAATAAAAGATTTTTCCGTCATTTACTTTTCCGTGCAGGCAGCAAACTCAGTTCGTGCGATGTTTATTAGTTCGACCGATTCAGGGAAAACCCAACTGTTGTTGAATATGAATTTACGATGATTGACGTGGGATCGGTTGTATGTGATTGCACTGTCGTCTGACGATCAGCCGTGTTACGCTTGCGTCGTCGTTGGGTGGTAAAGCCACTGTTGATTTCTTTTCCACAATCGATGAAGCACCTACCATTGATAAACTTCATCCGAGTAAAAATAATCTTGTCGTGTACGATGACGTGATGCTGGAAAACCAAATCAATCCCGCGCGAATATTTTCCCGAGGTCGACATAAAAACACAGATGTGATCTATTTAATACAACGATACGCACATGTGGCTAAAGTGATTCGGGACAACTGTAACATGTTAATGATATTTCACGGCATAGATGCGCATGGTCTCTCAAACATTCATTGGATCTGGTGCGCCGGCGACCTCTCGTGTTTGCGAATGCCACGTCGGACGCGTAAAGTTTCTCACTATTGACTTGAATGGTGGACCCGCAAAATATCGATCCGGTTTGGATAAAGCAATTTAACAACCGCGATAAACATATAAAATGTCGAAAACCGAGAAATCTCTGCCGAAGAAACCTTCAGTTGCCGCCAGTGATAACATAGCAGAGTATATGAAGCAATGCAGTCAAGCTGCTCACAAACACCAGGAACTACTTCGCAATGTTATAGCCGGCCGCATACGTGTCAAAGATATGTTACAGTTTCGGCAAACTGCACGAGAAGATCTCACAAATGGCTTTTGAACAAACATTTGCACCGTTGATTAAACCAAGAAAAGCAAACGTGACGAAGGCAGCGGAAATTGTAGAACAAGCAAAGCAAGTCGCGGAAACCACTGCCGCGATGATGGGAACACAAGAACGACCTGGTTCGATCAGGCGTGCGGCAACACAATTAGTACAAATACAAAAACAGCTAGAGGAAATGCAAAAGGATGTTGGAGAGGCACTTATGCATATTCCAGAACAATAACCGCATAAATACACATCAAAGTTAAACCACCAAAAGATAAAAGATTTAAAGAACCTAATGAAAAGCAACTAAAAGAGTATATGTTGGAGCATAAACTACCAGCGAATAGGAACCCCACTTACATCAAAGAGAACTAACCCGCGTGGGTATACAGGGAGTAGACTGGACAAAGCAGATTACGCAGTAATGATCCTAGGTGGTCTGAGTTTGAAAAGCTTGTTGACCTCTATCGAACCATGGGTGAAGAAAAGGCTGAACCGTCTGTAGATATATTTTCTAAATAAAATAAAAGGCACTATAAACCAAATCTATAAAACGGGGCCGAAACAAGCGGCTGTGCCTACCGAGGAAGAAGAAGAATTTCTCTCCCCATTGGATAATGAACCATCCGTATACGAACCTCAAGCGCCTGCACCCCCAAGCGAAGCTGCATCCGCAATGGCACAAACTGCTAAAAATCCAAGCTCGCAGAAAAGCGCAAGAACAACAAGCAATGGAAGGAAAAAGCCTTGGTGGACCGTATGACCGTCACGTCCTTGCAGATCGGTTAGAAACACTAGTGGGGTTCGCGCGTGCAACAACGCACCCGAAGTCGTTAATAAGGTCACGTCGATTTGTCAGCGGTTACTCGCCAATGATATCATGGATCCGGGGACGTTTCGCTTGTTAATGCATGAACTTGTTGAAGACATCGATGATTTGTACAATACCGATGAGGAGTTCTGAGGCAATTCTCCGCGAAATCAATGCCGCGTTGCAGCGTGTTGTTGTAAATACAACGCGAAGTGTTACCTCGATTATCACGATCTCGTCAACAAAACCGGAATTCGATGTGACTTTTTCTACATCAATTGCCGGAGAATCACGCACACTCGAGATCGCATTGGCGTCGATGCGAGTTTATTACAGTTGGCCTAATATCCGATCACGACCATTCGGTGGTTTTGGTGTAAATAACTCGTTTGTGTTTTTGGCAGACAGTGGCGTCACCTGAAATAATATTAAACTTTCCCCGGGCGCGTACGACACGGAATCGATCAATGAAGAGATTCGACGGAGAATCACATTGGTGACCAGCTAAGACTATAAAATTCCCAAACGTGAACAGGAGTCACACTTAGCTCTGTCATCGCGATCGAATCTGCACCGTACGCGGTTGATATGGCACGGTCATCAATAAGAACAATTCTCGGTTGGCCCGAAGATATTTCCGATGACAAACGAATCTTACGCGTGGGATACCATGTTGCGCCTGATTTTGTTAATATTACCTCAATGATTCAAATGAATTTAACCTGTGACGCCAGCAGTGGCAGTTACGAAAGCGGAGCTGGGACGACAAAATCGTCCGCGGGAGGCACAGCCGTTCAGGGTTACATACTGTTTGGGTTTTCCCCAACTGTGGAACCGGGTGATTTGATATCAATAATTCCAGTGGCACCGGTGTATCTTCCATTTTACAATCCTCGGTTGGCACATATCAGTTTTACCTTTCTGGACCAGGACGGGCACGAGTTGGACCTGCGCGGTAAAACCTTGACAATTCAACTGTACATTAGAGATCGATCTGACATTTAATAATGATAGTCGTACGTGGACGTGTGATACCAGTGCTTGTTGTAAACGCGAGAAAATCCGTTTACGGAACTGGTCTTGCTGGTGTTGTCTGGGGATTATTCACAGGCGCACCAAAGGTATTTGCGGCCCTGATCATGCGGGCTGCACCAATTGCTAAACAAGTTGCAGTGCGAGTCGTTTATAGCATCAAAAACATTGCTGCTGATCAGTTAAAAAGACTGAGATCACAGACGTTTTCATCGTTTCGAGATCGACTACGACGATTAGTGACTCGAGCACCGCGGGTAGAACCAAAACCAATTACACTTCCATCGACAGAAACAATGCCCGCACCAGTCAGTAAAATCATCAATGAAGCTGCTCAACAACGTATCGCTTAATCAACGATTGCAAATCTGGCAATGGGAAGCGAATTACGATTGTGGACGGAACCTGGACGCGAGTGGCCAAACCACCGACACCGTCTCACAAAATGGTATTAGACGAACCAACTAGCGTATAAGTGTAAACAATGGCCCGATCCAAAGATACATCCGATCCCACGTTTGACATGGACTCGCCTGTGTTGGTGGACCGAAGTAAAAAAAAGATTTTCAGTATTGTTCGTACGCGGCTAGGCTCCCTAATGAACAAAAAATAGAATTGCAAGTGCAGGACTCGCCTATGTTTTTTCTTCCGTGTGAGGCTTTCTTGGAAATTGAGGGAAACTTGCAGAAGACACCACCGGTAACAATTGTCAACAATGGCATCATGGCGTTGTTCAACAACGCAAACTATTCCATTGATGAAAAGGAAATCGAAACAATTCTCGACAACGTCGACATTGCCAGGACGATAAAGGGGACTCACCAGATACAGCGATGATTACGCGAGATGCGCTGGCCCGTCTATGATGTTTAATCAGGACTCATCCGATCATGCAAATCATAGACCGTATACAATAGCTGTTGTTCATCATGATTTTTTCGAGGCACACGCTGCTGCTCATACCGCCGTAGTCTTTGGCTCCAATCCAAATTACAACCTTGGATTTGGACAGCGTCGACTACAACTTCACGAAGGCCCATTGAGGTTTTCGTGTGCGATTCCTCTCAGTCAGATATTTGGGTTTTGCAGAGATGTTTGTAAGGTTATTTTTGGATTCAAACACACAGTCACGTTAAACGTAAGAACAATGCCAACGATGCAATTTGGCGGACAGGTGGTAATGCTGGCCACGTTTTGTTGTCAACATTAACAGTGTGGATGTGTGTGCTAACCCATTCACTGGCCACAGAAGACCGTTTGTTGTCGTTTATGAGTTCTGGAACTACGTCAATGCTGTCTTTTCTCACGCACACCACAGACGCGCACCCAACAGGCAGTATTCAGGGACAGTTTACATGGCAAATAAGTACCCAACATGGCCTTAGCGCACCAAAACTCATGTTCGTGGCGTTTCAAAATACGAATTGAGATAATAGTCAAGCACACAGT
Organism: Margaritifera margaritifera; assembly: GCA_029931535.1. Lineage (NCBI taxonomy): Eukaryota > Metazoa > Mollusca > Bivalvia > Unionida > Margaritiferidae > Margaritifera > Margaritifera margaritifera. The sequence goes on along the minus strand of JAQPZY010001440.1, from coordinate 234,881 downwards.
AAGATTATATTTGACCATTTACAAGTGTCTGAAGTTTCTTTGCGGTTAAACGGTCATCAGGAACTCTCTGAAGAAATTCGGTTTAATTACTAGACAATCAAGTCACACTTGCATATCACTATCTTTGGTCGTACCTGGACCGGCATGACGACATTAACATGAGTCTGCAAATTTCCCAGCATGACTTTTATACATTGTATCCGATTTATTAACTTTCCTTAAGGGCTGTCGGAACTTCATCTGGAATGGCGTGAAAAAGGCAGTTGGGGGACGCATAGTGTCCGGTAAACGAATAAAAAAAAGGAAAAGGTCTTCGTTTACCCGGAAGAACTCGCAGAATACCCTCAGGCAGAGGTCTTCGACTACCCGGTACAACTGGCAGAAGACCTCGCCACTCACCAATCTTGATTTACTCGCGATGCTAAAATCAGTCAAGCGTTTCAGAGGTGTCTTTATGCGAAACGAACTTGCATCAATGATTCCCCGCACAAGGGAAACCGGAATTGTTAACCTGGATTTGACAACAATACTTGGTACTCATTGGGTCGCATACGTGATAACGCCTCGACATCTTTTGTATTTTGACTCGTACGGGCTTGCGCCACCCCTTGAAGTTGTTGATTATTTAACCCGAGGTAGACAAAGTCGTCTACCACTGTTTTATTCAACGTTGTCGTTGCAAACTTGGCTGGACGGGCCAATATTTGTTGTTGAAGCGTTGCATGCACTCGCGGGAGCAAAGATTCCTCAAGCCCAACCCCGCAAGCACTTGTTGAATTTGCATTAAAGTACACTTGATAGTATACATAATGCCTATTAACATTTACGGACGCTCAACCACCCGAAGACAAAGCGCCGATGCAGATCTGAGCAGGTTAGCTAGCAAAGCGGATTTGACTGAGTTTACCAGCCGGGTTGTTCCTGACGTTGACCCGTGCGAGCATGTGATTTTCCAAGACCAAACTGGAAAACTTAAAACATCTAACTTGGACATTTAAAATATCGTTTTTAAAGCGGATTTGCCTGAGTTTATCAGCCGGAATGACATCAATCCGGGCGAGCTTGTGATTTTCCAAGATCTAACTGGAAAACTTAAAACGTCTAATGTGGACATCAACGATGTCGTTTTGAGGCTGATTGGCGCTGTCGCGGAAAAACCTGGCTGTGATTAGCAAAAACGGGGCTATCAGAGACACTGGTACATCGATTGCGGTTATCAAAGACTATGTTAATAATGCTGCTGCTACAACGAAACAAAATACGTGGATCAACAGATCGCAGATGTGCCTTTGCCACCACGCGTAGTAACGTTCTGGAACAAAATTGTAGGAATATTAATCAGCGAAGAATAGGAAGAAACTCCCTTGTCAACTTTAGCAAATGGTCGACTTGTTTTCGGTTCTATTGCAAATGAATTTGATAGACCTGAACATCATATCTTAAAAGTGCGCGAGTCCGGATCATACTTGTTTATCATAACCGGAAATAAAGGTAGAATATGGGGTAGCATAGGAATGTTTATAAATGATCAGCGGATTCTTGGTCTTGATTTTGCACAACTAATATCGGGTCTTGGCGATCCGGACACATATTGTACACATATAGAGGATCAACATCATTAGTCGCCGGAGATGAAATTCAGTTTGAAGGACTGAAGATTTATCCGGACGGATACTTAACCATCTTTGGCATTTGTGTTTCAGATTAGATGTATCTTTACATATCAGTGATGGATTCTGACAGCGGTGATGAGGTTGCGGAATTTACCGACGGGGTGATTGATCACCTAACAAAGGATACTAACATCGATAGTAATTTTGTTCCACTTGTTAACGAATATCTGCTTCATAATGGTGTTATCAGACCCTCGTATACACTCAAATATAATTTACGCGAGAGTAAGATAGAAATTAACCGTTGGGACCACCCTAGTGTGCCATTACCAACTCGAGGCCAGCTTAGAGACATAGCATTAGCATGTGAAAATGCTCGATCGTTGACTGCAGCACTAGGTGTGAAATCATCCAGGGATTGTTTCTACAACGAAGAAGTAATATTCAGCGGTGAATCCACCCCGTTTGAATTCACCAACGAATTTGTTAAACCGACATTAACTCAGCTGAGAAGAGGACAATCGCGACTGTTATTAAACAAGGACGCACTTCTTCTTCAGACACCAAGCAAGGTTGTAATCAATATGGTTCTATATGAACGTATTTCCCAGCCTCAGGAACGCACATTTTTATTAATAGAAGAATTGTAACGGACCCTCAATGTTACTGACGCGAAAAAATAATTGAAGCTGAATTGCAACTGCGAGATGAAGTCATTAAGAGAACCGCGCTGCTCACGAAATACAAACGCGTGTGTGTGGTCGTTGATGCTATTTGTGGAATCGCCGCTGCAGCAACTGTTGCTCTGGGTGTTGTTGGAATCACAGCCACGACAACTATTACAGGTGCACCAATTGGGATTGTTGTTTGAGCTATATCGATAGAACCGGTGTCGCAGGCGGTTCCAGTAAAATTATATCGTTACGGCTGCATTCGCGAATACATATCTATTCGGAATTTCTCGCGGCAGCACAAAGTAGTCTTAATACGATTAGTAAATTATACTTGATTGTTATCGAAGATAAAATCATTAGCGCAGGAAAGTTCGAGACCGTGATGGCGGAAATGGAAAAACCACAGGCAACTCCGAGCATAGATACGCAACCGCGTAGCGGATTTGCAAACACTATAAGTCGAGTATCTGTTTGCATAACAGCCCGCACACACACGTGTGCACATGTGTGATTATATTTTGTAAACCCAACCGCGCATGTGCTAATCAAATACTAATAGCTATAGAGGTTGGTGTAAAAGGCGCTGACGGATATCAGTAAAACAAATCTAAAGTATGCAATATGCCTCTACCTAATAACATTTAGTGATGTTCGGGATGTATCTGACTAAACCGGCGACCAGCTGAAAAACTAAGCATTGCACGGTCTCCGTTAATGATCAACGGCCATGTGAAAATAAGGGACTTGCATTAAATTGTGTTTACTCAGTACAGTTTATAAAGGCATTTTTATCTATAGTTTTCTCAATGAGCAGAACGCTTCCAAGTCCACTCAATCCCCACCCACTTATTTATGTTGTAAAGTAATCGGGCTACTGTTAAGAAAAACAATTACACGTAATCTCAATTTTTTGTTTACAAAATCAGCTAAGACGTTTTACGATGAAAAGATAAACAAATATGGTAATATCCATTGATAATAACTTAGATTTAATAAAACCGACAAGAAAGTAGCAGGTGTGTTTCCCATAATGCAATGCAAAGCGGGGCAATGTAGGTTTGTCGTTATTACCCATTAAACGCTCGGTTATCGTTGGGGTATTCACCAAGGGAAATAGTTCGGAAATTGTCTATTGGTTAGTAGATTAGTTATGCAGTCTCATATAATGCATGCATGCAATGCTTTGAAACAAGCGACTGAATACCAGACAAAAATTCTCCTCCTCCCTCCCCCTCACACGAAACTTTAAGATCATTGCGTGTTTTCAAATAATTACATATGCGCAATATTACCGAACTAAAATAGGTATTGTTCAAAGAGCAGCAAAATAAACAGTAGATATACTTACTGTATAACCGGCGATTTTTGCGGCAATCTGACTTTCGCTCATTTTTGCATCCGGAATGCGACCAGAAAATATTTAAATCGCAAAATATTAAAAGTCATATATTATAATATCATTGAACAGTCCAAACCGCAAACATGGAAATAGCAAATATTACACTACAGCTGTTCAGAAAAAAATAATCATAAACATAAACTCCACCCAAAAAAGTTTAAAGCCAACATTTAACAGCGGAAACTAGCATATTGCGAATGATGTTATCACATGTGTGTGGCTTACCGATTTCGGGGCTTGTATTCACAGTATAGTTCCATGTCTTGTTACCAAATATGTTCTTCCCCGTCAAAATCATCTGAAAGCATCAGTAGCCGATGGGTTATATGAAAAGTATGAATAATTGGAAAAAGAATTACAATCCCAATCTTGAAATGGACAACTTAATTATTGTCCTTTCTCACTAAAGGTCTTCCCTCACAATTAGAAGTTCAGTGTCTTCATCCACTCGTATCTTGTAATTTTGCATCCACCCACTGTCAGCGCCCACTAAAATAACATAGAGATTTTTGCATTCCTATATACCACAACTCTATGCAAAGATGTCCGAGTGGAGTGTAAAATAGAAGCTTCTTAATAGTTTTAGTGTTAGTCTTGTCAAAATCTACCTATTTTATCAAACCTTTAAAAAAATACCATAGTTATTGTTGTCAGCATACATAACTAGGCAAGAGGTTTTGGATTTTCTCATCATTTATATATTACATTTTATCTCTGTACATAGTCACGTTATTTCTCTCAACAGCCAGTTCTTACCTCATATTAGCAGGTACATTATTTTGTGCCATGGCTAGCAGGTAAGTGAGCAAATGTTGTACTTGTTGCATATGCATTCCTCTACTTGTAGCAAAGGTCAATTCAAAATAGTAAGGAATAGTTAAACATGCAAAAGCAAACACGGTTTTAATTGAAAAGCTCATATAGTGAAATGCACATTTTATGATTTGCAAATCGATGATTGACAATGTAATAAATACTGATCATGAAACAGAAGAAGACTTATGTGGAAAATTAAAAAAAATAAAACTCCGCCTGAACGCTATTTCTCTTTGACTCAATCCATGTGCTGCTTTTACTGCCATACCAGTTCATGAATTGGGTGGATTGTCCTCAATACAGGTAAGTTCCAGCAGATATGTATAGAGTTTAACAGCAAGTCAGCACACTCTTGGCTAAATAATGACATTAAAAGTTGAGTAAAAAATGTAAAGATAAAACAATTTGAAAACTTTAGGAAGATAAATCCTTCCAAATAAGCATTAACATATAAGTTGGTTTCGAAGGAAATGGAAACAATTTAACATTAGCGTTGGGATCTGTAAGGCCGGGGGGGGGGGGCGTTGATGTCTGTAAAGCGGGGGGGGGGGGGCGGATTTAATGTTTAGAAACGTCACTATACGGATCTAGCACTTCTAATGACAATCAAACACAAGTCTATACTAAACTGATGAAATTAGACCTATTGAGCGTGAATTGACTTTACATTGAACGTGACCATGTTGAATTCAAAATGGCAGCCAATTAGCTGAGACTAAACGTAATACTGAAATTCCGACATTGAAACGGAATTTACCCGAGTCAACAAAAATTCCGAAATATTTTAGTAAAATTAGCCGATATAAAATGTAATACAAAAATTCTGAAACTGATACAGAATTTAGAGAATACTACAATTAACACAATTAAAAGACATAAATTTTGTAAAAAGCAAAAATTTAAAAGAAATGAAATAAATAAACCAACCTTTTAAAATTTAAAAAATTTGAAAAAATAAAAGAAGGGAAGTAAGGATAGGTCATGATTACAAACACACCAAATGACAATCATCATCCACCTGTACCATCCAACGTCCACTTTTACAAACAAAACAGACGAGTTAAAAGATGATTGGTGGTATGGTCAATAAAATATATACTGACTATCTAACACACTAGGGAAGAAGGGTAAGGGTGTCATTTTGTTTTTACATTCATGCATGCAATCGCTAGGGAATTTTAACATTGGGGCCCAGTATAGCCATCTGTGGACAATTTAATAGGGGTGGATAAATATGATGGACAGAAAGACAAAGATACCTCTAATTACAGACAATGACTTATTTTTACATTTACACACAAACACACATGCAAGCAAAACAGGCGAGGGAAAGGGAGATATGTGATGATCACTAATATACTTAATTACAATCCAACATCCACCTTTGCAATCTAACACCCATCTTTACCATCCAATACAAACAAATAAACCGATGAGGAGAAGTAAGGGATATTAAATGGTCACTAACGAACGTTCTAAAAGACAAAATCCGTCCACAAGCGGATGTGGGAAGGTAGGGAATGTCATGTTTACTAACAAACAGTCTTACAGACAAACACTCAGTCTTTCTGACAAACACACATCCTTACTGACTAATACTCACTCTTACTGACCAACACTCATACACAGACACATGGAAACTATGTATAAGGGAGATGTGAAGTATGAGGAGAGTTATGAGGACTAACACCTGTTCTTACAGACCCACACACGTACGCAGTGGTGTACTGGCCATTGGGCATACCGGGACAAATCCCGGTAGGCCGCCGCAAAAAAATCCGTTTTTACCGGTGTTTTACTGGTGTGAGCAAAACCTCGGGCCTGTCCCAGCAGACCGCCGCATCGGTGGGCAGGTGGGCCGTCAAAAAAATCCGTTTTTACCGGTGTTTTACTGGTGTGAGCAAAACCCCGGGCCTGTCCCGGCAGATAAGTCCAGGGCCGAGTTGCTTACCCAGTACACTCCTGCACGTACGTAAAGACAAACACCCACAGATACAATGAAACGGATGAAGGAAAGAAGAATTATGTGATGGTCACTAACACACATAATTACAATCCAACGCCCACCTTTACCATCCAACACCCACCTTTACAAACTAAACTGATGAGGGAACGTATGGGAGAGGTAATGGTCACTAACACACATCCTAGCATTCAGTTGCCCACACATACAAACAAAACTGACGAGGGAAAGGGGAGTTATGTGAGGGTCACTAATACACATAATTAAATTCTAACTTCCACCATTATACAAAACAGATTAGAGAATGGGGATAGGTGAGGATCACTCACGACTACTTATAGACAAACAATCCCACACTCTTACATTCAAACACACACAAGCAAAACAGAGAAGGAAAAGGAGTTAGTTGAGATTCACTCGTCCCCACTACCCACTTATGGACAAACAAACATACACACCCTTACTATCCAACACCAATCATACACCCTAACTATCCATCACCACGCATAAACATGGGTGTAGCTGATGTAGTTAAGTAATACTATCACATATAATTACAATCCAACACATGCTATTTACTCTCCAACACCCAAATACATACCTACAAACTCATGTGAAAGGGGCTGTAGGGTATGCAATTGGTCGGATACCTAAACTCATCCTTAAAAACAAATACAAATTTTGTATCATCCAATATTCACTCTTAAAAAAAAAAACAAATGAGGGGGAGGGGGGAGGGGGGAGGGGGGAGGGGGGAGAATGGGTGTGTGTAATGATTAATAAAGAACATTCTTACATACATCAGATCTTAGATCACCTTAAAGAGATAAGGGCAATACACGAAACATTTTTGGCACAGTCCAGGAGCTGGAAACCTGCCTTAACCATAAAAAAGCCCAAAATAAAATCGTCATCATCAGTCCTTTTTTGTAACTAACTGTCCTTTTCAGAGCTACCCATGTTTCTAGAAGCAAAATACGTATCACTATTGTAAAAAATAACTTCTCTGTTGTATGCTTTTGTTTGTATGTATATGTTTGTCCTTAAAAGAAACCAAAAACATTTATTATAAAAAACTTCCCTCTCTGAATCTGTGTGATATATAGTATGTGTGTGTGTGTGCATGTATGTATAAAGTGTATGTAGAAAATAATAACCCCTAACCCTTGTTTGTTTGCATGTAGGTACGGTGTTGGTGAGAATGGAAGTGTGTCGGATTGTATAAATAAGTGTGATAGTCACGATTACCTATCTCCTTCCCTTGTTTGTTGCTTGTAGGTGTGGTGTTAGTAAGTAAGGAGGTGTGTTTGATTGTATAAAAAAGTTCCTTGTCTGAAATCAGGTATAGTTTTGTCCATCGTTACATCCTCTTGGTCCGCTCTTGTTCCAGTGTTCATCCATAACTCAATTTCCATCAATGGCTAGTGTGACTGTATGTATGTATGTATGTATGTATGTATGTATGTATGTATGTATGTATGTATGTATGTATGTATGTATGTATGTATGTATGTATGTATGTATGTATGTATGTATGTATGTATGTATGTATGTATGTATGTATGTATGTATGTATTATGTATGTATGCATGTATGTATGCACGTATTATGTCCCGTTTGTTATATATGATTGTATGTTTGTATGTTTATATGCATGCATGAGTGTGTGTTTGTACTACGTACGCGTATATGTATGTATTAACGTATTAACAAAAGTAGTTCCCAACCTCTTCTTTGCTTGCATGTAGGGATGTTTGTTTGTTTGTTAATAAGGACGTGAGCTTGCTTGTTTGTAAGGTTATGTTTGTTCGTTTGTTTGTTTTTTGTTTTGTTTTTTGTTTGTTAAGAAGAATGTGTGTGTGATTGTTTGCTTATTTGTTTTCGTTAATAAAGACGTATGTTTGTCAATAAGTAGGTGTTAGTGGCCCTCATCTATCCCCTTTCCATTCTCTCTTTTTTGACATTTTGTGTTTTAACTTTTTTCTTTAAGTTTTCTTTACCTTTAGTTGGCAACATATAACCCATATTGTGCTGCGGTGCCGTAAAACGCTAAATAGATACATACATACATACATATACATACATACATACATACATACATACATACATACATACATACATACATACATACATACATACATACATACATACATACATACATACATACATACATACATACATACATACATACATACATACATACATACATAATATTGAGATTAATTCACTGTGAGGAGTTTTGTTATTTATGATGATGGACACTCCTGCAGCTGCCTCATCAGTATTTCTTTAAAACTTGTTGTAGATTATGATTTTATTTAGATTACTCTAATGCTGTCTTTTATTTTAAAAAGTTTTCTAAGCACAGGCAGCTATTGGATAATGTTCTTTAAGTAGAAGACTTATTTCACTAATATTTCCCTTTAAACTTCGGTAATTCCATTGTATTATGGTGTCAGACATATTTATGGATGGTGGTAGAAGTACGAAATTTGTACGCCGTTTCCCTTGCACAGTATAAGTGGGAATTCGATACTTTCAAGACGTGCAAGCTCATTGAAGAGTTTGATTGGATCGTCATATCCTTTTGTAAGTCAAGTGGATTCTTTAATTCGCTCTTTGTTTCGGTGCAAGCATGCATAACCACTGAGGACAGTGGTTCGCTTCTCCTTCTGTGGGCCGGACTTGACAGTTTTCCTCTTTGAGTGTTGGGTTTCTTATTCGTCACACTGTTACATTGATCACTGGGGTCAGCGGTGAGCTGCAATCGGAGCATATTCCGCTTTTTCCGTCAAGTCGAGAAAGAACCCTCGAATGTATTTCGCTGCCTTTGAGAACTATATTCGGAACTACTTTTGTTCCCATGACACAATATGGCGGCGGCAGGAGAAAAAGTCACAATTGGAACAATGTTGGCCTTTTCTGTGGCAACATATGTGGTGCAATCCGCTGGAGGCGGATCACCAAACTTATCAAATGTATGTGTATTCCTACAGTTATATCCGACGTTATTTCTCGACTTGACGGAAATTGCTGAGCGATTCTCTGATTGTGGTATGCTGCCTTTTTCTGGGCCGGATCTAACCGTTTCTTAATAATAATAATAATAATAATAATAATAATAATAATAATAATAATGAGGACTTAGTACAGCACTTAATCTTTAGAAGCTCTAAGCGCTTTACAATATTATATTAGTTCACACATAAGAACATATATATGGGCACGATTACAAAACGACAAACCATGAAATTAGAAACAAAAATAATGCTGAAAATAGTTAAGCTAAGGAAACATTGCTATGTGTTAAGTCTGTTCTTGCAGTCGAAATAGGTTTTTTGGACTGGAGGCAGTCAACTAAATGTAGCATAGAGAACATATTCTGTGTTTGATTCTGGAGCGAACAGGTAACCAGTGGAGGTACAGAGCAGGAGGGAGGAGTGCTCTGTTCTTGGTGCTCTAAGGATGATCCGAGTAACTGTGTTTTGAACTTCTTTTGAAGTTTCTGTAGGAGATACTGAGACGAACCAGATAAAAGTGAATTACAATAGTCCAGTCTAGAGAGTACTAAGGAACACACAAGTGTTTTAGTGGCATCAACTGAAAGAAAATTGCCAGTGGAGCTGATAAGTGTCAGTTCCAGATATGCAGCCTTGTATATGTTCACGGCATGTTGGTGTAATGAGAGAGTACTGTCGAGAGTGACACCTCGGTTTCGTACTGATTGTGTGAATTTAATGTGAATGTTGTTAATAATAGCGTGTATATACATCTGTATGAGGTCAAGTATTTGTTGTTTAAGGAAGTGCTCTCAATGGATGTTTATAGCGAGCACTTTTGCCAATTTGGACATAAATGACAAAGACTAATAAAACATTTTACAATTTAATGCATGAAAATATTCCCAATTTTCGTGTGACTACGTACACACTGGACCACCTTTTGTGGTATTGAAATTTTGCTTATGTCAATTGTTTACAAACCAGAGTGAAAAAGACTGGGTTATATAATAGTAATCAAACAGATTATACTGAAGTCTGTACTTGTTTCCAACGGAGTACTAGTTATTCGCATTGAGCGGTGCAAGTAAATTATGGCATAGGAAACAGGTTAAACAGCAGCACGTTTGACGATCTCCATAGCGCAAACTTCACCGTTATGTCTTTTAAGCAAATAATTACTTTTAAGTATGTCTTAATGCTTGAATTAGAAATACTAACTTGATAGTTCTCACACTGAATGAAGTCCGGATATATCGGAAAATCACACAATGGCGAAGAGAAGAAGTCGCAAGACCCATTCTGCTGTGAATACGATGGACAGCACTTCCATTCTCTTGAACAAAATATACATACAAAATGTATCTCAAAAACTGATAACTCAAAAACTTAATTTACCTAAGATATGTTTTGTATTATGATATTTCGATAACATATTCAATTGAGTGGCCTTTCATTGAGTTCTCTTAATCAAAGTGTACCTGATTAACATGGGCATTGCAATATTACTGCACAGACATGAATTGGAGATCTAATCAGGATATAATGGAATCGGGGTGGTGCCCCTGATGGACAGAAAGGTCCATTGAAACATTCTATTTTATATGTATTAAAGATTATTAACCCCAACATTTATACGATTTAGGGGGAAAAAAAGTGGTGTTTCCTGTTTTGAAATCACTATTTTGCAACACATTCATCATGAACAGAATAAAATGAATAACAAAATCAATTTTAATATTTGCGCGAATCAACTTTTCACTTAAGAAGCAATGTATTAAAAAAAATAATCAAACAAATAAAGATTATCCTTGGACTTATAACTCACATTGTAGTGGAATGGATCGCTACCTTACAAATGAATTCATCAAACTGATATCAAAATACCTACAACTGCTTCTCTGTAATGTATTCAAGTTTCCATAAAGCTGTATTGTCATGTGATGTCCAGCTGCACGTCATGTTAAAGAAATTAAAAGAGATGCACTCGAAACTTACTGGCTGTTTAGGCAAATCTGGAATTAATAGAGAGAATATTTAAAAAATCAAACCTGTTTGGATCGACAGTGCAACTTACACACATGTTTATATAATGGAAATAGTTCATGTTGTTATCCAAAGTGGATGCAAGTTGTCCAGAATAAACAAAATCTAATCTAAATATTTGAGGTCGCAATTACAATAGTTTCAGATTGAGCGTAGCGGCAGCTGCCTCTGTCCAATGTCATATTGACAACTCCAGGCGAACTTCGCTGTGCACCTGTCGATTATTGCGCGTTTCATAGAGAGCACACTTCTGAATGTCAGATACTGATCACAACAAGTAGCACGTGCATATTTTATATGTATCTGAAGGTAGAATGCAGGGGCGGATCCAGGAATATCGTGGTGATGGTGGTGGGGGGCGGCTAAGCAAGTAGGCAAGGAGTTGTGGAATGAAACCCCTAATGGGGGGCCCAGGGGTTGAAGAGCCCCTGTAAGCTCCTGCATTTTAAGAGTTTTCAGGGCATAATTTAACCATATAGCCCACGCTTCCCCCCCCCCCCCCGAAATGTACGCATATAGGCTGTAACTGCTACACGACCACTACCTGATAGCTTACTGTCTGCTTCATAGCGTGATTTTGACTGTAATGAGCAGACGCAGGTTATCACTAGTATAAGAGGAGATTCTCAATTCAGTTGTTTTTGGTTTGTTTTGGGGTGAGGGGTAGGGGGTTGGTAGTTTTCGCAAATAGACCATAAGTCATGAGCGAACTGCATGTCACTGTTGCAAGAAGGTAGAACAACCACTACGGCCAATTCGAATTCGTAGGGCGGCAGCAGTATGGTTAAACCATTTTATGTCACTATTTGTATAACATATTGATTTTAAGTATAGCACAGAAAAGTTACTTTAAGTGTAATATGTAGGCTATATATGCCTGATTGGTCAATTGCAAGATGTTGTATATACACGAACAGCAATGCATGCATTCAGTTCATAAGTTCATAAACAGCAGCACCCTGGTATATATCCCAAGTAGTCTCTCATTTAACCTATCTCCAGAGCAGAGATAACCACTCCCTAATAATTAGTATAGCACACTGCATACAATCAAAGTATTTCATGTTTACACTTTACTCTAGGATTAATGCTTTAGTACATAAGGAAAATTTAATGAAAAATGGTTGAAAAAATTGTTTAAGTTATGACGATTTCAATTTGTTTGTGATATATAGTGGCAGTCGGCGAGGTGACGAACATTAGGCCAGAAGGTCTGACAAGCTGCCAGTGCGCCTGTAAACCACGTGATGCTCACACCTTTGCCAGAGATAATATTGCTCGGCGGTACAAAGTTATGGTGTGAGTGACATACGGCGATACATTAATTGGCGTACCACTATGCCGGGGTCACCTGTCTACTGTTTTACAAAAGAGTATGAATCACGTGGTTCTTGATACCCCATTTATTTTTACGATTTGCTCTTACAAATTTTGTATGGACGTGCTTTAAGTTTAACTGTTGTATGCTGTGGTAACCGTTCTTTATGTCTCTTGCGTACAAATATGTTTGGCTATTATTTTATGACCAATCATGTATTTTTCTGTAACATGTAACTGTGTTAAGGTACCCTTTAAAAATTGTTTTACAGTTTTCAATGCTATCACTCTAAAAGAAAAAGCTCAAATTTAAAATCAGAAATGTCCGATAGATACCTCCAACGTGTATTGTTTTCCAACTATGGACTGATAATGTACAGTTGCTATGGTAACACTGATAAGTTCCACCATCTTCTGTTTGGGCGTTTTTGACAAGAAGCTCTACTGTCGTACCGTTGACTGTGGACGACGGTGGAAGGAATGGCCCTTTATTGTGACGAAATAACAAGTCGGAAGAATTCATAGCTGTACACGAGATGATGATGTCATATCCCGACAAGTAGTATTTCTTTGGGGAGTCTAAAGCTGTGCATGGAAAACATGTATTTATCGCATTTACATCTTTGATCCTAATTTCAACGTATACTCAGGAAAATACAGTTGTATTTATTTGGTAACTAAATGTGCGGGTGAATATCTTTAATCGGGTGTCTAGATCGATGTATATAGATGGGGGGATAAGTGGGCAATTACATTCAAACTTGAGCACGTTAACAAAAGCAGACAAAGTGAAATAATATTGTAGTCACATAATATTAACTGTAAAGAAAATTTAACAAAAAAGAATGCAATTATCTCGTCTTAACGAATTGCGTTATAACACGATACTTACTTGATAGATAGATAGATAGTACAGTGGATATAAATAAGCAAGAATTTCTTTTGATGCGCACGTACCCAAATAAGACACGAAACTAGCGGTACTACAATTATTTAGTGCTCTATTTGTCATGAAAATAGTTCATTAAACACACTTACATGTTCCGCATAATGTTCTATTCGTCACGTCATTGACCGTGGCCAAAACTGATGTAAAATAAAACAACCAAGATTGAGTACATTTATCTCAACGCTCGCAATAGAATGCAATGCAACTATGTGCACCTACATTTTATCAACAAAAATTCACAGCTTGGAATATATTGTTGAGTCCACCTACATCTTATCAAAAACAATGCTACGGTATTTTTTTCGTGTACGCATAAGCTTATGAGAGAGAGAGAGAGAGAGAGAGAGAGAGAGAGAGAGAGAGAGAGAGAGAGAGAGAGAGAGAGAGAGAGAGAGAGAGAGAGAGTAAATCAATACAAGAAAATATGAGTTGTAACTGAATATGTAATATTTCTTTTTTTTTCATTCAAATCGTGACATCTAAATTTAACAATCTATGCAAGCAGAAGGCAGAATACTGATTACTTTTAGGATTACTTCTATGCACGCAAAAGTCTGAATACTGATTAATTTTAGGACTGGTTCTATGCATGCAGAAGGCAGAATACTGATTATTTTCGAGACTGGTTCAATATATGCAGAAGATAGAATACTGATTACTTTTAGGGCTGGTTCTATGCATGCAAAAGGCAGAGTACTGATTACTTTTAGGACTGGTTCTATGTATGCAGAAGGCAGAATACTGATTACTTTTAGGACTGGTTCTATATATGCAGAAGGCAGAATACTGATTACTTTTAGGACTGGTTCTATGTATTCAAATGACAGAATACTGATTACTTTTAGGATTGGTTCTATGTATGCAAATGACAGAATACTGATTACTTTTAGGACTGGTTCTATGCATGCAAAAGGCAGAATACTGATTACTTTTAGGACTGGTTCTATGCATGCAGAAGGCATAATACTGATTACTTTTAGGACTGGTTCTATGCACGCAGAAGGCTCAATACTGATTATTTTCGGGACCGATTCTATATATGCAGAAGACAGAATACTGATTACTTTTAGGACTGGTTCTATGCATGCAAAAGGCAGAATACTGATTACTTTTAGGATACTGATTACTTTTAGGACTGGTTCTATGTATGCAGAAGGCAGAATACTGATTACTTTCAGGACTGGTTAGAACTCGAACAGATGGTTATATTTGCTTAATGCGACAATTTTAGGGCCTTTGTTGTCTATTACTTATCTCTTTTCAATTTGTTTACAATGAGTGCACGTACATTTTTTCTATTGTAAAAGTCTAAGCAATTTAATGTTTATCTGCCTGATATCTTTTTCCACTTTACACCGATCTTCATAGATATTGCCCATGTAAAATCTAGTCGGTACATTCTAGGAGTTTCGAATTCAATATACTGTAAAAGGAAATTAAATGCATGTTGTTTTTGTTTTTCCAAAAAGGATTTCCTTGTAGATCAATATAAAAATATTGCAAACTTCAAGCTGTAGACTCACTGCCTCCAGTGATGGATCTGTTTCAACGTGAAGACCGAAAAGCATGACGTGTATTTAAAAACAGAAAATAAGTAGATGTCAGGTGAGAGATAGGGGGAGGGGTGGGTATATTTAACAACACATCAACACATGAAAATGTATATAGTTCTGAGGCAATTGGAGTTAATTACCTTGATCATGGGCACACCACGGCGGCCGACCCAGCCTGGTCTAGGCAGGATTTGATTCTGCGCCTTCAGTGAGAGAGAGAGAGAGAGAGAGAGAGAGAGAGAGAGAGAGAGAGAGAGAGAGAGAGAGAGAGAGAGAAAGAGAGAGAGAGAGAGAGAGAGATTATTACCTTGAGCTATGCTGTATAAAAGAAACCGTATGAGCGGTAGTTTCATTTTATCCGTTGCTTTGGATAGTTTCAATGAGTGGACTTGTCCATTTGCAAGAGGGTCATCTAAATAAATAAATAAATAGTGCATTTGCAAGTACCGCATTATTTAAGTGTGTGACTTTAATATATTCAGAAACTTGCGCACGTGTGGGGTAGTGGGGTTAGTGTTATCATAGACATGTTCTCCATATGTGTCTTTTTACAAACCACAATGATGCTGATGATGATTGATGATGATGGTGATATTATTATTATTATTATTATTATTATTATTATTATTATTATTATTACACTCTCGCCTCATAGGATCGGGACATATGTGATTTCTCGTGTCCGTCCGTCCCTTCGTCACACAATCTTGTGACTGAATCTAGTCTCGCAGTTTTTGACGGGTTGCGGTGATGACCCTGGGTGGCTGAGTGGTCTCGGCTCGACCAACGTGGGTATGTGAGAAAGCTTGCCAGTAGCTTCCCGTGGGTCGGTGGTTCTCTCCGGGGTCTTCCGGGTTCTTCCTCCACCAAATATACTGGCCGCCATGCCATGTGCTAAAACATGGCGTTAAATCCACACAAACCCAAACCAAACCAAACGATTTACTGTGAAACTTACTACCTGTACGGATATTATTATTATTATTTTTTTTACATTTTTTTTTTGGTAAAGTTGTAGATATGCGGACGGATAATCCAAAAGTGTGGATGTTTTGTCAATACTGAACTTGCCATTTCTTTCCCATTTCTTCACCTGCTGCTTAATATATTTTCCCAAATTTGCCTGGTAATTAAGAATAAGGCAAGCTGAAGAATGAATTACGGGATAATACAGTGATTGTAATAGTTGCTCCGACATTTTCTTACTGTTTGTACTGGTTTTCTTATTGATTTTTGTGTAAATGCGGATTTCTTCCATAATTTTGAGGACAAAAGTAAGAATTTTTGCAAAATCCGTGTGGTCACCTTGATTATGGTCATTACTCTAACCTTGAGCATATGGACCAGTGGCGGTACTTCTTACTAGTCTTTCCTCCAGTAATCAGATCATTTTCCCCATGGACCTAGTAGAACCTTCCGCAATATTGTTGCTGTTCTGAGGAGTGTTTCTGTCTTATTGGGTTTGGCTTTGATGTTATTGATAGCCTGTCCCCTAGGTTGTTGGACATGTATTGTATATTGCAAGTGCCTCCACCACAATTGTTTCTCTCTCTCTCTTTCTCTCTCTCTCTCTCTCTCTCTCTCTCTCTCTCTCTCTCTCTCTCTCTCTCTCTCTCTCTCTCTGTATCCTGTTGTCCGTGTGAATGTAGGTCAGATTTCTCTCCATGTCAACTTGCATTATGTCTGGCCCCCTGTGCTGTATCCTGTTGTCGGTCTTGATACTGAGGACATTCGCTTTACCGTTCCCAACTACTTTCTCTGTCTTCTGATATTACCACTCGTTGATGCACTCAAGCCCATATTTCTTTGACAGCTGCTAGTAAACGGCTTTTTGCTAGTTTGTTGTGCCAGTCATATTTTTCAGAGATGCTGGTGTATCGCTTTTGTTAATCAAAACTTTGCTTCTGACGATGCTGCTGCTACAACAAAACAATACGTGGATGAACAGATCGCAGATGTGCCTTTGCCAACACGTTTAGCAATTTCACGATCAGTGAAATCGGGGGACTCAAAAACTCTGGTAAATCGATTCGCGTTTATCAAAGACTATGTTGATAATGCTAATGCTGAGACAAAACAATACGTGGATGATGCTGATGATGTAACGAGACAATACGTGGATGTAAAGGTTGCCAAAGTGGCATCACCACGCGTAGTAACTTCATGGAGCGCTTTTAGCAGAATATTAGTTGGTGAAGTAAGGGAACAAGGTAACATATTAGCCTTAGCAAATGGCCGACTTATTTTCTATTCTCTTGAAAATAGCTTTGATAAACCCAAACGTCACATCTTAAAGGTGCGCGAGTCCGGATAATACTTGTTTATCATAACCAGAAATAGTTGCGGGTGGGGGCAAATATCGATGTTCATAAATGATCAGCATCATTTTTGTTTTTCATCAGAAATATCAGTAAAAAAAACATCGAAGGTGTTCATGCAGAATTTTTCGTATTTACAGTATCAACATGATTAGTCGCCGGAGATGAAATTCAGTTCGAAGGAATCAACATCTATCCGAGCGGGTACTTAACCGTCTTTGCTGTTTGTATTTAAGATGAGATTTATCCTTACATATAAGTAACTAATTCTGACCGCGGTGATGAGATTTCGGAATTTAACGACGGGGTCTTGAACCAGCTGACAACGGATGCTAACACCGACAGTAATTTTGTTCCACTTTTTAATGAATATCTGTCTCAAAGTGGTGTTACCAGATCGTCGTATACCCTCAAATATAATTTACGCTTTGGTAAGAGAGAAATCAACCGTTGAGACCACCCTGATGTACCATTAATACTCGAGGCCAGCTTGGAGTCATAGCATTAGCACGTGAAAATGCCCGATCGCTGACCGTACCACCAGTGTGAAAACGCCTAGTGATTGTTTCTGTAACGATGAAGTAATATTCACCGCTGAATCCACCCCGGTTATATTCCCCAGAGGATATGTTAAACCGGCATTGACTGAACTGAGAAGAGGACAATCGCGACTGTTATTTAACAAGGACGCACTTCTCAGTGTAACAGTTCTTGAGCGAAGACGAGTACAATCGCTTCAGACACCAACCAAGGGTGTAATCAATATGGTTCAATGAGAACTTATTGCCCAGACTTAGGAACGCATAGTTGCCGGAGATTTAAGTATTCCACAGGAAGATATTTTCTATGATTGTATGGCAGTTGTACCAGTAAAAAAGGGTCATTGGTTAGAAGTGCGTGTGCGTGTTGCACCTGAACAAGGCATGGTTGTCGAGCAATTGTACTTAGCAATTACATTGTTAATAGAAGAATTATAATGGACCCTCAAGTCTAACTTTGAACATACCATATTATATCTGATAGCATCGCGTAATTGTGACATAGATCGGACTTTCTTGAAAGTTTAGAATAAATTCCGAAACATTCAATATATAAAACAATTCAATCTCATTGAACGAATAGCAAGAAAGGATGCAGTTTACATTGTCACATACGTCTACAGCTGAAGATTGCTTCTGTAAAGTGGACAGTTTCCTGACAAGTCTCATCTGTATTGTGCCGATACAGAGAGAACATGGGCTATAAGTACTCTAATCGTGGTCGCATCTATGGCAGAGAACTCGGAGTCCATCAGTGAGTGAACATAAATCAGTATTTATAAATTGCCAAGTTTTAAAAAAATAAAATGAAAAACGCCTATGGGTAACGCCGTACGCGGCAACGAAGCTTGTCTACATTTTCGTTCATATATAATGCACAGACATTTCCGCACACACAATTCCATGAAACTTGAATTCTGGAAGCAATTTAAACAAAATATTAGTACAACATTTAACAGGATGCCAATTAGCATAGATGGGAACCATGGCCAGAATAATGTATGCAACATGTGACTTGTGGAAAAATCATTTTGAATCCTTACTCAGGAGTGTTAAAAACGACTCGAATAAGACTTATGTTCTTTCAGCATGCAATTCCCTTTCTAGTTGTAGTGAACCGATTTCATTTGTCTGAGATCGAACGTGCCATACCTAAACAAAGGGAGAGTAAATGTCCTTTGTCAGGATTTTTCTACGTAGAACATTTTTAAAATGTTTAGATAATAGACTCCATGTTCTTTCAAAGATTTCATTTAATTGTATGTCTGTACATAACTTTGTTCCACATGATTTCACAAAAGTTACAATTATCCCGCTATTGAAAAGTAACATTTTTAACCTGGTAGACAAAAATAATTATAGACATATTGCTCTCACGAAAATTGAAGTCCTGCGTTTAAGACGTATTTGATATGATCAGGACGTTCGCTTGTGTCTTTGACAATCTTCATAGACGGGCCAGCAGACCTTGGGTAATCGTCACTTGCTTCAATTTCCTTTCCGTCCATGTGATAATGTGCGCTGTTGAACAACGCCATGATACCGTTGTTAACAAATCCGACTTTATCACCGGCGCTGTATTCAGTATTGTCGTCGCGTACAAGCTTTCCTTGGACTTCCAAGAATGCCTCACACGGAAGAAAATACCGAGATGTGTCATGAACCTGAAATTCTGCTGGCCCTTCCTTGTTTGGACTCCTAGCCTCGTACGAGTAATATTGGTAATTTTGCTTGCTTCGATCTCGCAACACAGGTGCGTCCATATCAAACGCCGGATCAGATACATCTTTGAATTGAGCCATTGTTTTTACAAATATTGTTTCGTATAATACCTTTTGCAGGACAACCTTAATCCGCTTCCCATTGCCAGATTAGCAATCGTTGGTTGAATCAGACAGACGTTGTCGTGCAGCTTCATTGACCGCGACTGGCATTGATGCTGTTGATGGTAATGTAACCGCTTTTGCTGGTGCTTGAATCACTAATCGTCGTACTCGATCTCGAATCGGTTGAACCGCTTGGAATCCCAGATTTTTCAACCAATCCGCAGCAATGTTTTTTTGTTTTTTTTAAATGCTATCAACGAATCGCACTGCAACTTGTTTAGCAATTGCCGCAGCGCGCGAAGACAAGGACGAGATCACCTTTGGCACGCCTGTAAACAATCCACGGACAACATCACCAAGGCCAGTTCAGTAATATACCGCGTAAACAGGTTTTCTCGCATTAACAAGACGCACAGATTTTACATGTTCACGCACAATTGTCATTTTATTAAATATCAGGTCGATCTCTACTGTACAGTTGCATTGTCAAGATCTCACCACAAAGATCTAACATTTGCCCGTCCTGGTCCACAAGGGTGAAACGAATATGTGTCAACCGGGGATTGTTGCATAGAAGATACACAGGCGAGGGAGTAATCGATATCAGATCACCCGGGGCCTCAGTCGGGGTAAACCCAAACAAAATATAACCGTGCGACGCTCGCGTTGTCGAGGCTGAGACTTCATAACTGCCTCTTAAGGCGTCATAGGTTAAATTAACCTAAGCTGTGGTGGTGATCTTGACAATGGCTGGCGCGAAATTGTAACTGGTACCATCAGGTCCTGCGAGCAAAATTTGTTTGTCCTCTGGAATCTTATTAATATCTTCGGGCCAACCAAAAACTGCTCTCAGCGATGACTGCGCAATATCAACCGCGTACGTTGGAGATTCCATCGATGTGGCAGAGCTGAGTGTGGGCTTGTTTTTGCGTATGAAAATAATAAGCCTTTACCGGTCACCAATGTGATTCTTCGTCGGATTTCATTAGTTTCTATTCAAGCTCGTACACACCAGTGGAAAGTCGATTGAATATTTGGCCAACTGCGATAAACACGCAAAGACGCCAGTACAATCTCAAGTGTGGGTGATTCCCCCGCGATGATTGGTGCAGAAGAAGTCACATAACATTCTGGTTTCGCTGACGAGATCGTGATCATTGAGGTAACACTCGGGGTTGTATTTGCAACAACACCTTGCAACGTTTCATTGATTTCGCGTAAAACCGAAAGTGTTTCAGAACTCATTATCGCGTTAGTCGTATAAATCATCGATGTCTTCAACAAGTTCATGCATTACCAAGCGAAACATCCCCGGGTCCATGATGTCGTTGGTGAGCAACCGCTCACAAATCGATGCGGCCTCATTAACGACTTCGGGTGCGTTGTTGCCCGCGCGAACTGACCCCACGAGTGTTTAAATCCCATCCCAAGGTCGTGAGGGTCACACGGTCCACCAAGGCCTTTTTCTTCCTTTTCTTGTTGCTCTTCCTTATTTCTTTGAGCCTGGAATTTAGCAATTTGTGCCATTCGAATGCACCTTTGCTTGGGAGTGCAGGCGATTGCAGTTCAGGTTGTTTTTCCCGTGCTTGCTAAATTGTTTAAACTTTTTCTATTTGTTCTTTCCACTCTGCCGGTTTTTCAATGGGTGCAGAAGGTATTTCTTTTGTAAGCAGTTGTTCTGGCTCATATGCACGTCTTTCTTGTTCTGTGGGTGCAAGTATTTTTTGTGGGGCTTCTACTTGATACTATATATACCTGCTCATATATTGGTTCCATAAGTCCTGGCCTTCTTCAATTCTTCCACTGTGAAATTCATTAAATACGTGTACAAAATGACTCCACTTGTCACCGGTAGCCTGTTTCATTCCTGTAAACTCTCTAAATACCATTTTAGGCCATTCACTGTCCATGTATTTCTCATGTCTCTTTGACGGTATTTTCAACAGGAGATCTTTCCATTTTTTTTTTTTTTTTTTTTTTTTTTTTGGGGGGGGGGGGGGGGATTAAGATCGACATACACAGGATTCTGAAAGATCATCAATAAAGTATTGAGCCGGTGTTTACATTTGTGACTTGTACTCAGGTGGTACTCGTGGCATGTTCATAATTGCATCTCTAGCTTCTTCGTCAAGTGCCTGTGTGCCTTTTGCAATCATACCAATGGTTTCTCCAATTTCTCCGGTGATTTTTTTGATTTCCTCAATCGCCCTTGGCAATAGTCCAATAGTCTCTGCGGTTGCCTTAGTAGCTTTTTTATTATCTTTGTTGCGTTTGTGTATCTTACGAATTGGGCCCAGTTCCGTATCTGTTCCCGTCAGCGCTACCACCTGTTCCGCAGTTTCGGAAGTCTTGGCCGCAATAGCTTTGTTGGTTTGATAAATGGTGCACAGGTTTGTTCGAAGCCCACTCTGAGGTCTTCCCATGCAGTCTGTCTCGACTGTAGCATATATTTAATACGTTCGCGGACATCGATATAACTACGAAGAAGTTCCAGGAGTTCGAGATCAGCTTTGTGGCGTTGGTCAGCATACTCTGCTATGACATCGCTGGCAGTTTTCTCTGTTTTCAACATTGTATACATTAATCATGGTCGTTTATATTGGTAAATCTAAGCCAACTTGATATTTTTCGGAAGTGAGAAAGCTCTAGAGTGCTAGCACTCCAGGTCCACCAGTCAAGTCAATAGTGAGAAAACAATACTTGTCTGAGGTGGTCTCCGCGAACATATTTCGAAACTCATCCCACGAGTGGTAGCCAGCACGCCAGGTCCACTGAATGTTTGAGAGACCATGCGCCTCTATGCCGCGAAATATTATTAACATGTTACAGTTGTCCCGAATCACTTTAGGCACGTGTGTGTATCGTTGAGTCAAATGTATCATTTATGTGTTTTTGTGTCGACCTCGGGAAAATATTCGCGCGGGATTGATTTTGTTGTCCAGCATCACGTCATCGTACACGACAAGATTATTCTCACTCTGATCAAAATCATCAATGGTAAGTGCTTCATCGATAGTGAAAAATAAATCAACAGTGGCTTTACTACCCGACGACGCAAGCGCGCCCGAAAAATCTTTGAGTACGTCCTAACACGGCTGATCATCCGTTGACGGTGCAATCACGTACAACCGATCTCACGTCAACCATCATAAAATCATATTCAACAACAACTGAGTTTTCCCTGATCCAGCGGGACCAATGAGCAATGAACGAACTGATTTTGGAAACATATTGTCGTGTTTGGACGGTTTGGGTGCTGCCTGCGCAGAAAGGTCAATGAAAGTGAAAGCGGAGCTTTCAACTCTTTGATATTTCCGTTTTTCCCAAAAGTATCTTCGTGTTTCCTTTTTTGTGATGCCATGTTAAATGTTAACAAAATCGTTGTATAATAACAACCATGTCTTCATATTGTGTCCGATGCCTCACAGAAACATGAACTGCGAATCCAACTCGAGTTCAAACATTTAATGGTAAATCCGCGATCGCTGGAACTTGTGTTCGATGTAAAGCAAAGAAGCTCACAGTCATTGGAAATTCGAATTCCATTGGGTGTAAATGCGCAGGGTTTTAAAAAAGTCGTCGGCGGTGATGTCGCTGCCGCGTTAGCGAAACTACTCGGGGCACCATGGAGTAAATACCCTGGTGAAAAACGCATTCCCGGATAAAATTACTGTGGGCCTGGAACACAGCTGGATATACGACTTGATTCTAACAATCGACCAGCGCCCGGGAAGCACCCGTAAACCGCGTCGATGCTGCATGTTACCAACATGGTCTTGCTTACAAAGCATCAAATGATATCCGTGTGCGTCAACGTCCCGATGTAGATCTCATCCATGATTTGAATGCGCTTAATTCTACACTAGGAGAAAGAATCGCTAGATGGATCGTCAAAGGGGATATGAATGCTAAGATCCTCGTTGGTGGTCACTAGGTGGTGAACAAAGTTCACTTATTGGAGGTAAAATATATTCATATAATAAACAAAGATGGTTTCTGAGCTGACTTTGGCCAAAATATACAACAGTTCTCGCGGTTATTGGAAAGTGAAGCTGCTGTTGAAAAGTTAGAGAGCGCGACAAAGGTCACTCACATGATCGTTCGAGAATGGTTAGCTAAACAGGCGCTGTGGCAAATTTACCAACCCGTGCCAATGGAGATTTCCCTTGGTTGGTTTGATGTCCAAACACCTAATGAGGTTCATCAGGCTGATCTTAAGTTTCTCCCACATGATCGGGTACGTGGACAAATTAGAATACGCGTTAGCCGTCGTATATATCGCAAGCAGATACAAGAAAGCGGGGCCGCTAACGTCTAAAGATTCGGCTGGTGTCGCAGATGCGCTTAAACATTTTTACATACGCGGACCACTAACATGGCTACGGTTATTGCAAGGCGATCCAGGTAAATAATTTCTCAGATTCGTTGCTGCGTTGTTGGAAAAACATCGTGTGCGGGTTCGTGTTGGACATGTTAATATACATCGTGACCAAGCTATTGTAGAACGATTTAACCGTACACTTGCCACAACGAATATTTGGACATCAGTACGCGCAAGAATTGTTAATGACGTCATGATCTCGCGAATGGGTAACACGACTATCATTAGTCATAGCAGCGTTGAATAATGAAATCACACACGCGAGATTGCATTAAAACCCGCCGATGCGATTCGACAAAAGATTGTAAACGTTACCTATAAAATGGTTTCACAACCACCACCGTTATAATCACTCGGAAACACTTTTGTTCGGTATCGGTATGCACCTGTGGAGTTAGAAGGTGGAAAGCATCGTACTACTGATCCGGTATGGTCCGTGGTTGTATTTGCAATCGCTGATCGGTTTGATTTTCCGAGACAACCAACACGTTATCATTTAGCGGCGTCATCGAGTGGACCTGGTCCACGAAGTAGAGTATTTGTGCGAGAGGAATTGCAAGTCGTTCCCGCAAATACAGAAATGCCACCAAGATCTATTTTGCGCTAGTGCGTCGCATCAACGTCAATTGTAAGTTGATCTGCAATCGCATAATGTCCAATCGCGTAAGTGGTAATTCCATCTGGAAATATCAATCGTTTGGTATCAAGCGGAGACAAACTCACCTTGGTGCAGTGGTATACACCCATGTGATGTTCTTTACTCCTGATCATGTTGGCTGTATGTGTGAATTCGCGTCACTCGTGAAGACATTCCTTATACATCTCGTGTGTGAGATCCTGTTTTGAAAATAACCCCTGGAACTTCTTTAGTCCTCTTTTTGTTTTTGGTCCCGAACACGATCGAGCACATTTTGGGGCTCAGTCACACGTTTTCTTCGATAGGATCACCCGCGCGCTCGTCTTTGAATTTCCCACGACTTTTTTGTTTGTATCGTTTTTTAGCGGATGATTTTTGGGATAATCGCTGGTGTCAAATTCGTTTTTCAGACTTGGCTCAGCTGTCTCTGCGTACACATCATATGTGGTTATATGCATCAGCAGAGAGTCGGTGTGTGTGTAAAGCATTTTGACACGATCCTGGTAAAACGGTCTAATTTTGTCATTGTAAAACTCATATATGAGCAGCTTTGCAAGATCAAGCACGGACGCGCCAACGTAGATAGGCTTTGTATGCTTCAGTTTATATTTTTTTACTATGTACAGCAATGAGTCCATCATCCAAGATCTTTCAAGATTCGACTGCCAGGTACGCGATGAGCCTTTGAAGGTTGTCTTCTTCGGTATCACGTACAAGGTCAACGTGGACTTGCTTCCGCAGATTTTCCATAGTTTTACCAAACACGGAATTGTTCATTAGTTTGAAGAATTCTTTTTCAAAATTATTTTTAGCATTCGTTTGCAGATTCGTATTGATCTGGATATAATGAGCCATCCAAGCGTGTTGGCAAAACCTAAGCACCCGCTGACATTTGCTTACACGCATTCCCAGTCGCAGACACAACTGCAGGCTTCGCACGTGAACAACATAGTTGTTTTTCCGTAGAATACTAGCAACAAGTTTGGTGCACTCGGTGAACTTGCGTCCAGATTCGTTCAAGAGCATACACTGATATGGGGACAGCCATTCACATTATTGCTCGGGGAATGTAACTTGGATAACATCGATTGTCGTAGTTTTTTACATTTATCACTGACCACGGCGGAACATAGTCTGGCGTTGGTATATAATTCGATCCGCAAAATGGCATGTTTGGGGAAATATGCAGTTGAACTTCCGTATATCTGTCAAGAGTCCATCCCGAAGCGGTCTTGGTCCATTTTTCAAACGTGTGGAGAATATTTTCGGTGCCTTCATCGATTGTTTCATTGATATCCTTGGCGTCGTGGCGGTTTGTGATTAGAAGTGGACCACCATGAAGCCACACAGTTGTGGTTTTAAATCCATCCTTGTCTGATGACTTGCGATTAAGCGGCATAGTCAAATGCCAATGAACAAGAATATCCGCTTTAATACGCGGGTGTCAGAGCATTATAACGTCGATACGATTTCCGGTCGCATATTCGATACAAGTTTTATAATGTCTTTGCTTGACGCGTACGTGTTTGGAATAATTGCACTGCAATCTACATAACTATCCTTACGCTTGTGAGACTTAAACTCGGAGGGTTCTTGCCCATAAACATACGCTGCTGTTGCCCGTGTAACCGGTTGTTGCCGTTGCGCAACCGGTTGTGGTTCATTTACGGGTCCTAA
Source organism: Margaritifera margaritifera (assembly GCA_029931535.1). Taxonomy (NCBI): domain Eukaryota; kingdom Metazoa; phylum Mollusca; class Bivalvia; order Unionida; family Margaritiferidae; genus Margaritifera; species Margaritifera margaritifera. The sequence continues at coordinate 208,174 of JAQPZY010001440.1, read as the reverse complement.
TAACGCAAGTATGTCAGCTTTTCACATACGGCTTGGTATTCGTATCCTACGTTGTTGTGCGGATAAGCCTCAGTTGGTTCACAGTCGGCATACTGTTATATAAGGGGAAATCTTTGTCTAATTGTAAATTCCGTCAATAAATTGTTTAAGAAATATTACTTTACCAGGCTTGGAAACAGCAATTGCCTCAGTCCCTGGCTATTATTTCATTTACTTCTGTATCGTTTTCATCAACGTTGTCGGGGGTGTTAACGTTGGGTATTTCCGCAATAGATTCTATTGCTTTTGCTGATCTTTGACGGCGTGCACGATAATACCCGCAAATAGATCCGCATGGTCGGCAAAACTGATTACGAGACTTTATTCCGATACCACATTTGAGACATGGTAGACTACCCGAACCAACACGTAACGCGAGCACATGTGATTTACAGTAATGACATGTTCTGCCGCAGAATTCATGTTTTCCAAGACATACACCTTTGCATTGATTTCGTCCTAGTGTCATTGAACTTCTTATATACAAATTGTATTCTCTAATAGACATAATCATCTGTGTTTTCATAGATATAATTATCTATGTTTTCGATTGATAGTGTACGTAACTTTAGGCGTATGTGCTCTGCACCTGGTACAATAGTTTGTGCAGTTACTCGCAGTGGATAGTATTTGATTGTACGACCCTTTGCTGTAAAAGAGTTTTCATCTGCCATTGTAATTTCCCAATTCTTGGCAGTGCGTTGTAAACAAACTCGGTTACCAGGCTGCAGCAACTGAGGATCAAAGTCAAATGGATATTGGTGTTCGAATATAATTTTCTTCAATTCGGCGTTTGGCCAAAACACTGCATACTAATCAGAACATGGGATCCAATATCATAAAATGTTGTGTATTGTTTTATGTATATTGATGCCATAGTTGCTTTGTCTTTACTTTGAGCATCTATTTTTGCGTAACTCATAACAATGCATATCCCGCTTACACTCTTTCCATTCTAAAATTCTCACAGAATTACAAAAACGTGCCGTTGGTGATTCCATATATTATACCAAAAACATTTCTCTAATTTCTCTTGGTGATCTGTGCTAATACTGCTACTATATTCGCTCGATGTTTCAAAGTATTCTTCCGTTTCACTAGTCAACGCCAGCGACTTAAACTTCAATCTCGTATAATGACATTTCAGGTTTTTTGTTGTATTTTTCTCCAAGTCTGCGTCGTTGAATTCCAAGATAGTTTCCAAGTTGATTAATTTATCAATATGCTCCTGGATACGTATTTGAAAAATAATACATCTTTCAGCCTCTTTGACAAACCTGTATGATGCATTTAAACGAAACAACGACTTAATTTTTTAACGTTTAAAACACTCCATTGGTCTTAAAATAATATATGTGTAGATTTTGTACATTTTGCGCCATTATATAGATATATACACCGCGGTAAGTCTTTAATATAAAAGGAGATTATAAGCACGCTGCCTATTTTAAGCTGTCATGCACGAAATTCTTACACTCAACCGATGTACACAGTTCATATTAATTACGGCGGTTTGAATTTGCAACCCCAGATGTGCCCCCTAGCTAGCCAAACGACAGACTAGAAGGTCCAGAGGTTGTTCCAACCAAAGTACGTCTCAAAGAAGTTATGCGTGCTTCGTACTTGTAATTAATATCAACCTTGCATCATCAAATTGACTTTCACTTTTTCATGTACAACCATCCTAAGCATCGACGTCTCCTCAATTATTAAGAAAAAACATATTCCGCGACTGTGACTCGAACATGCATTCATGTAACTGTAATTATAGCGCTTTATCTAGTTCGGCCACCAAGCTCACTCATTTACCAAGTATATAAAAAGACTGGTGAGAAAGCATGAGCGCGCACCTTTCCCTATTAAGCCAATGTAAAACTTACGCCATCAGTTATTATGTCATGGATTATAATATGCCTCCGTGTAATGGTAAGCATACATAGTCTTGGAATAGTAATTGTATGTCTCTCATATATCGATAGCACGTCCGCCACCAATCATTTGAGCAATTTTCACATTGCTAGTTATCAATTTAGCCGACCCTTGTTGGAATAAGAAAAGCAGATTTCCGTCTTTGAGATTTAAGCACGTCAGAAATTACTACAAGTCAAATATTTTTTCTTTGAGATACGCACGTAAAATATTGACTCCAGTATTCATACAAGGACCGGCTTAAAATGACTGCTGCGTAAGAGACAGTTATTATCCCAGGTCTAATATTGATCGGTCTGCTAACAGACTGATTGTTTGGCAACCGCTGGACTAATAACTGGAAACTATACTCATGTGCATATGTTGGGTCTGAAATATACTCACGTGCAAAGTTTGTGTCTGTAATACATTTCCAATAACACCACACAAATGTTGATGCAAATCATAATCGTATTTATCACGTCACAATTTCAAAGACGTGTATACATAAGTAGTTTTGCATAACAGTCCGCTGACACAAAAATTACACATGCACGCGCATGTGCGATTATATTTTGTAAACCCAACCGCGCATGTGGTAATATGCGACGATCGCGATACAAATACTAATAGCCATGGAGGTTGGTATAAAAGGCTCTGTCAGTAAAAAAAATCTAAAATGCACATTATAGCTCTACTTATTATAAATAAACATCTCATTCACTTAATTGTGTTAAGCGCTTTCGCTAGATCCAATCCCACCTGGTTTCATCCTGTTACATCACGTTAGTCTAAATTTGGAAATGTATTTGTAAGTGTGTCTGCTCTATAGTCTTAACTCTTCCATCTTACATAGTCTAAGGGCATACTTAAATTGAGATCTAGTTTGACTGCTTTAACAGTTCTGAATTTGTTTTAGTATAGCCTCGGTTTGCTGTTGAATTCTCGATGAGTACAATGTCGCACTAAACTGTGTTCGAAGTATCACGGACAATCCGAAGTCTTATGGGCACAATGAGTCTGAAATTGATTGCTTGGTCCAGACATTGTTAATTGTCAACGTCGAAATCCAAATGGAATATAGAATCAACAAGTGCGCGTCTGTATGCACAAAACGTGATACACTAGAAAAGACAGAAGGCATAAAGCTCCCAGACAGCCAGAAATTAAAGCAACAAATAAAGACTATAAAGTACAAAGGAGTTCTCGTGGCAGACAGCAACATGAAGAGATAATGAGTAAAATAGAAACGAGTATGTTTTGGAGCCTGAAGAATCAACTGGGCTTGAAGCTAAATAGAAGTAACACACTCGCCCCCCCCCCCCATCTCTCACCCCGCAACCAAAAGAGAAGACTTGGGTGGATAATCAGAAAGCTGATGTTTATTTATGGGTCACTGCATCCGAGAGTTTATGTGAACAAATTGTATCTTCCAAGAAGATAGGGAGAAGAGGACTAAACGCCAGAAGCTGTGTTGAGATAGAAAAGGGAGCTTACACAAATATTTCAGGGAATTTGATGAAGAATTTCTAGCCATAGTCTAGGAAGAAGTCCATCTCAAAGAGAACAAAACAAAATAGGATTACCAGCAGAGAAAGTGTATGGAGAGAAAATAAAGAATTTATGGCGGGAAAAAGCGATACATGGACAGTTGTTGATGGAAACAGAACCTTAAGCTGGTGAGAGCACTTTAAGATGGCTTTAACTGCATAGGCGTTGGAAGGTCACTCGACTTTAAACTTGAAAACGTTCCATGCCGGAGTCACATGAGCAAAATAAGAGTCCTCTTTCATGCAAAATGTACAAGCAACAAATTTAAAAGATTCTATTCCAATGGAACTTTCCACGGCCACCAATATTTCTCATGCATAGCACAAGGCTATGTTGATAAAACTGTGAGAGGAACCTTTCAAGGTATATAGACAGATGGATCACGAATGCCAGTGACACACTGGATTTTCCGATTAAAACGAACATTTATCTTTTATGTATCAAGTTTCAACAATTTTAAGAATGTGATTCGATCCGTTCATCACTTCTCTGTTCCTTGTTCTAACTGTTTTCTAAATGTGAAGATTCTGCGCTGTAATTTCTCATGAGGTAAAACATACCTCATGCATGGTAGGTGTCAGGCGTGTGTATATATATATATAATTCTCTAACCTGTATGATAATATTATTTATTCGTATTTAAAAATTCTGCTAATGTTATCAAGCATTCTCCTGTAGAATCCAGGGATATCACTTTCCGCTCTGGTTGGTGTATTTTTGTAATATATTGTAATGTGCCGGGACTCTACTCTACACTTTACAAATGAAAGATTTTTCGGATGCGTATGCCGCGGCGGCTTATACAAGATATGTGGTCACCAGTACACCTAGCAGTAGGCTGCCACCACCCCTAAAGAAGGGCAGTAAATGAATGAAGAAAGAGGGGAGAGGAGGAAGACAACAAATATAAGACAGAATAGATACGATTGTTTGGTGCTTCTGACAGGACATTCTGCTATTGCTAGAGTTCTGGAACTATACGATAACACAGAGAGAGAGAGAGAGAGAGAGAGAGAGAGAGAGAGAGAGAGAGAGAGAGAGAGAGAGAGAGAGAGAGACTAGGTTCGGGCAAGAAACAAAGAGCAATAGGTTAAAGTGTTGTGAATTTTGGAGTAATAGAAAGAACAAATAAAGAATAAACATAGTTATGACATGGATGGAGCTCTACAGCTGTACAGTTGATGGAACTACTCCTTTCTATCTGCTCATTCCGGAACAAGGGCTCTCCCTACAATCATTTGATGATAGTGATAATCGAGATGTCAGGCGGAGATATTAAAGATGAATGACAGTGAGATTTGAGGAGATTATAGACGATAAGGATGAACTCTGCTCATGCTATCCTGCAACACTGCCTAGTGTTCAATCCTTATCTGTGGGAAAAGACGATGGAAAGATTGAGGGAAAGAGAAGAAAAGAGAAATAGGATAGAGAGAAGAACGAATAAACAGAAAGGAAACAACTATGTCACTGATGTCACTTATAACACTACTGTTATAATGGTGTGTCACCTGGCTTGACTTTTTGAACCAGAATGGGCTTCTTAAATAACACACAGACAAAGATAAAGCTGCTATAATGTGTATTGAGAACTACAACATTTTATAACGAGCAGGACACATTTGATAATAATTTCATTAACATTTCACTATGAAATGATTTATACTTATATTAATACATGGTAACTTATCTATGCTCCTTAATGTCGTATAGTATTTTGAATAATCCACTGACTGAATTGTAAATCCAAACATTTTTTACCTTTGACTGCAGTAACTCTCAACAGGAAAAGAACAGTGACTGAATATGATCAATACAAAATTCAGTTATTTTAATAAAAGTGTTAATAACATATTATGACTGGATATTTCTAAGTGTATAAGACTCTATTGTCTGCGTTCTTGATCCCCTCATACATAATATGAAAGGTTCCTTCCACGGTTTTATCAACATAGCCTCACACTATGCACGAGATAGACCAGCCTGCCGGTTCACGTGATATATTATTGATAATTTGAGTGTAAAGTAAATAGGATAGGTGATAAAAAGGCCTGGAGGGAAGTTAATGATAGCAGAAGATGTGAGAATTTCAGATAATGCAGATAACAAGTATTCAGTTATCGGCAACTTTGTCCTCTGTTGATTTTCTACTGAGCAAGAATATCAAAGTCACACGTACCTATGCATGTACATTTCATTTTATTTTTATTTTTTTCTTCTTCTTCAAAAATCATATTTAAAGAATTTAAATTAGAATTCAATGTGGGATGCAAAATCTTTGATCTGTGTGTGTGTGTGTGTGTGTGTGTGTGTTAAATTATTGCTCGACTTTGTTTTCAAAATGCTTGATTTTTTAAAGTCCTTCAGAATATTATAGCAACAACCCTTCAATCCGAACACAGATTTTCCTTTATTATGTATTCGAACGAAAATTTCAAGGTCGATTCCTCGTTAATAAATCTGAAAGGAAAAGTATTGTTAAATTCCGAGTCTGTTCGTTATATTAAAATGCAATGAAATGTAGATTTTATTTTCTCTTAGTCGATTTAAGATGTTATTGCTTAATGGCAGTTTGATGTACATGCACTTAGATTCAAAGTCCAGTATTGATTTGGCGAATACTCTCTTAGTTTGTTAATTCTGTTAAGCAATGAACAACTGATGTATTGCCATCTCGTATGTATTTTAGCTGTTGCTTTCATGTAGAGAAAATATGCAACAAACTTTTGACTGTATCGATGCTGATAATGAACGTATTCCTTGTTAAAACTTTGTCAGTAACCCTATAATTTAGTTTATTAACACCATATATTCTGTGCGGTCCATCATTGGTAGTATTTACATCATCGCAATGGAAAACCATTCCAATACTTTTATATGAAGGAACTAATTACTGCATTTGATAAAGAATTTTGTAATGAGTATATTGTATTTACCTCTAATGCCTGTGAGATTTGCTGTGACTTCCGTGTGTGTTGCTAATCGCTTAGGGTTTAGTAATGCTGATCATTTAATTGATTTTCTGAAACTGTATTTCCATTAAGCAATGGCAGGAAATCTTCAAAGCTACTTTCCAACCATGCCAGTTGTGTTCACTGAAATGGTAATCCCACTGTTATAATGTGTAGAAAAATGTTGAAACGAAAGATATATCAAGGTAATTTTCCTTAGTTCTCATGTTCAACATATATGCATTTATTTATGTATGATCATTTGTAAATGTATGTTATTTCTCACCTTTAATTACTGTTACTTTCAATTTTTGCCGTATTCTTTATACTATTGATTGTACTCTTCGTAATAAACAGAGGAAATAAAGATATCAATCAATCAATCTCTCTCTCTCTCTCTCTCTCTCTCTCTCACACACACACACACACACACACACACACACACACACATGAAATATCATATTCCCATTGAAGGACAATTAATGTAGTTACCATCCTTTGCCTTCACCGACACATCAGACTGATAACGTTGAACTTTTTAACGCTGGTGGTTGCTACATCTGGGTCAAGATCACCATACTATATTCGGAAAATGTTTTGCGTGCACTTTTCCGTGTCAGGACCACATATTTTAGGCTAATGATTATATAACGACACTAACTATCCTCAATAAGAAAAATTGGTCTTCTCTCTCTCCCTGTCTCTCTCTCTCTCTCTCTCTTTCTCTCTCTCTCTCTCTCTCTCTCTCTCTCTCTCTCTCTCTCTCTCTCTCTCTATATATATATATATATATATATATATATATATATATATATGTGTGTGTGTGTGTGTGTGTATGTATGTATAGATAGATAGATAGATAGATAGATAGATAGATAGATAGATAGATAGATAGAGACAGACAGAGAGATAACCAATTTTTCTTACTGACGATTGTTAATGTCGTTATATAATCATTATATATATATATATATATATATATATATATATATATATAGAGAGAGAGAGAGAGAGAGAGAGAGAGAGAGAGAGAGAGAGAGAGAGAGAGAGCATGTTATGATTAAAAAAACAGCCATATGTGCGAATTACGTGATGATAAACAGAGTTACCTTGTTGGCAAGGAAAATGAAGTTTATGCAGCTTTTCTCGTGCTTGAGCAAATTTATAGAGAACGTTTTCCTCAGTTTCTCATTGTAGCATCATAAATCCATATTACCAAGGAAAAGTGTGTTCCAGAAAAAGAAACCATCCCCAGAAAATTAAAACATTCTTTCAAACATATTTCCTTAATTTTATGTCGACTATTAAACTGCCGTCACTAAAGCTTTTCATTTAGTTTGAATTGTCATCTGATGATTGGGTACCCTTTGTCCTTCCGCAAGATAACGTGAGTTACTCTTCAAAAACGTCACATTCTATCTTTTGGGTAGTTGTAATGTTATCTCTTATCACATTTATACCCGTCAACTGCTGATAAACCGTATGTTCACAGAGGATGGGCGCCGTATATGGTGTGTGTGTGTGTTTGTGTGTGTGTGACAATTCATTGAGACGTGAAGACAAAAAGGAAGACGGTTATTCCCTTTCTAGACAATGTACATTCACCAATTTCCGGAGCCTGGCTTGGAATTCACCAACAAAACTTAATCTTGAACTTAAACTCTAGTGTGAACTCAGCGAGCTGATTGACTGAAATTTATGTCTGACTTAAAATCTATCAGTCATAATAATCCAAACTTACCTTTAGGACTTAAGTTGGTAAAACTGGGACCTGATCCAAAAATGTACGTCATACCCGCCATCACTAACGAAAGGAAATTCTATAAGGTAAACGGTTACTACATACACCTGTCCAGTGAATCCTTTCATCATCAGTATTAATAATGTAATGTCTGTCATTATGTTGGACTAGCTTGGTTAGTAACAGATTCGCAAAACTTGTGTTGTGCTGGTTTCTATCGTGTTAGGAACTTGAGTTTGAAAATCCATTTTCCTCATGAAGCAGAATCTTTTGCATACGTTAAAGTTTACTCTATCTTCTGTTACCTTGGCTGTGCGTTCTGCAGGTTTAAATTTTGTAGTCGCAGGAAAGCATATTCTTACACAATCAGGCATGTTTTACCTTGGGGGTTTTTTGTAAGTAAAAACTCCTTTTCTATATAATTTATGTACTTAGTAATTGACCATGTTTAAGAATATCGATCATGCACAGTTTGTTGTCCTCAACGATTTGCCGGAGCATTTAAGGAAGATTGTGAACTCTCAGGCTCAAACTCTTCCTCCGTGATTAGACAAACTTTTTCGCAACAAAAAGTGTATAATCCCCCTTTGTCAGAGATCCAGTGTGTCTGAATTGGCAGACCTTTTCTCAGCAAAACGTGTACGATCCCTATATGTTAGTGACCCAGTGTGTCTGAAAAGTATGCAATTCAGTGGAACAAGGAAACAGTTATTTTCGCATTATAATTGTTGTTAGTGCACAATCGCACAAACGCATTATAATTGTTGTTAGTTCACACTCGCACAAACACATTATAATTGTTGTTAGTTCACACTCGCACAAACGCATTATAATTGTTGTTAGCTCACACTCGCACAAACACATTATAATTGTTGTTAGTTCACACTCGCACAAACGCATTATAATTGTTGTTAGCTCACACTCGCACAAACGCATTATAATTGTTGTTAGTTCACACTCGCACAAACGCATTATAATTGTTGTTAGCTCACACTCGCACAAACACATTATAATTGTTGTTAGTTCACACTCGCACAAACGCATTATAATTGTTGTTAGCTCACACTCGCACAAGCGCAGCTTGATAGAAGACAGTATCATCAGTCTTGCATTATCCATATCATGAAAAAGTCTGTGTAACATACAGTATGATTTCCGGGCACGCGAGAGGGGTTGAGAGGGGTGTGGAATAAGAGGAGATTGCACTCGAATTATTCTGGCTATAATGGATTTTGTGAGAATTGTTTTTAGTTTTGATTCTTGTCAGACGATGGGGGGGGGGTATGTTTTTCCACGTACATTCTGGATACAGCTGGTGGGGATACCATTTTTCAAAATGTAATTTCAGAAGAAAAAAATATAATAGATGTTCAGAAATTTAATGTATCATTATACAAATTCATTTGATTCAATATTTGTGTATCGTCAATATTATATTTTATAGGGATATCTGATTTCAAAGCGTTAGTAAGTAATGGTGGTTAACGCCTCTCTGGAACGGAATAAGGGTCCAAGATGTGCAGTTGAACGCCCTACCAACATTTTCGTAATAAATATTGGCCCTGAAATGGACATCTATACCAAAAGGACTATAAACAGATAATTGCTGGTCATCTTTAATGGAAATTGGTAGTGGTTTAGATATTGTTCTTTTATGCACATTAGGAAATTATTTAATTTTAAACATCAACTACAATTGATGAATCGCCAAGTAAGACCTACTTTGGAAGCCGTAACACATGTTACTACCCCTGTCACGATTACTTCAAAGATGGCAAACCCTGGGTAAGCGCGCACACAGACACTAACGGATTTAGTTTCTAATTTATCAGAAAATTACGTTAAAGGTATTGAAATCACGCCAAAGTCCAGACAGCAAGAATGCGAATCTTTTCAAGCGTGATGTAAACTTGATTCAGCTATCCGCCGTATGCCATAGGAGTCAGCAAAAAAGTGAAAACCACGCTCCATCAACCTGGATGTTGAATCTGGGAAAGTGAATTATGCCCACTATTCTTGCACAACCGAGTACGTTTCACTCTTTAGTTTTTAATATTTTTTAAAAATGTTTTTTACCTTCTTTTAGATAATATGAAATAAAAAGAAGGAGAGAATAATTAAAGAAAGATATAAAAGAATAGAAAGAGAGACAAAGAACAAAACTGATAAGTAGATCTATTCATATGCCGTATTGCAAAGCTTAAGATCGATGATACAGCTTTCGTCAATAAGCATACTCTATCACACTCTCTTTTTTTAATATCTTGATTATCTTTTAATTATTTATTAAAATATTAAATGTTATTTTATCCTTCATTTTAATACAAATTGTAACCTCCCCTTCCCTCGCCCCAAGTTATCGTACATTTACAGGACATAGTACAGTCGTTCTCTACGCTTCTTAGTTTTAATGTTTCACTAAGTCTTGTCTTATGCACGTATACGTAACATGTATAATGGCGTTTGTACCATACTGCAATTAAAGATTCCAGTCTATGTTTTACCCTGTTCAGCTGTGTATTTCATCTAATTTCCCTGAAACTTGGCCCAGTAATATTTGGCTGTGAGTTTAGTTGTGTTGACTGTATGCAAACCATGTATGACCCACGTGAACTGAAGGGTCAATGTATTGATGACCTGCTCCGGCCTTCGTCTGCTCGGAAGTAAGGCTCCGGCGTTGTTTCATAATTTCATTGAAGTATCTATGTCATATATTTCAATTTAAATTGGAAATAGTAGTACGTAGTACATGTATAGACTATTTGTATAAATTATTTGTTTAACCTAAATTGTGTGCTAGATCAAAATGTTATCGTTTAGTTAGGTGGAGTGAGAAATGCGCATGTTAGAATAGGCCCGAATTCATTTCCATTCATATATACATGGTAAATAAATATATCATTTCCATAACAGGTCTTGTCTCTTCACTAATTCATAACCCGCTCGGTCGATCGATCCATGTGACATGTTCTATATTTTTGGGGGTACAATAGCTGATGAAATTGCATACCGTCTAGTACGGTCAATTCTCTGTATAGTAACTCTACGATGCAAAATCTTAAAAACTTCCTCCACACTTACAAAGCTTCTCATTCCCTATCATGACTTTATCTCTGACGGCACCTAAGGACGAGTCAGCTCCTTGTTCTCGTGCAAATTCTTCGCGTGAAATAGCAGTTACGGCTTCTTTCAATTTGCGGAAGGGCTGTCCTGCTGCGACCTAGTCTCTACCACTTTAACAATGGAAATTTTAAAATCTGCTTGATTTTCAAAATCTATCTTTTCTTTGTCTGCTTGCTTTTCTAATTCTACGTTTCCCCTATCTGTTTCCTTTTCTAATTCTACGTTTCCCTTCTCTGCTTGATTTTCTAATTCTACGTTTCCCATCTCTGCTTGTTTTTCTAATTCTAATTTTCCCTTCTCTGATTGCTTTTCTAAATCTATGTTTCCCTTCTCTGCTTTATTTTCAAATTCTATCTTTCCCTTCTCTGCTTGCTTTTCTAATTCTACGTTTCCTTTCTCTGCTTCCTTTTCTAATTCTGCGTTTCCCGTCTCTGCTTGATTTTCAAATTCTATATTTTCCTTGTCTGCTTGCTTTTCTAATTCTACGTTTCCCTTCTCTGCTTGTTTTTCTAATTCTATCTTTTCTTTGTCTGCTTGCTTTTCTAATTCTGTCTTTTCATTCTCAAATTCACTTCTTTCCTTTTCTGCCTGCCGCTCTGTTTGTCACTTTTACATCGACACCTGTCTCTCGATCTTTAACTTTTTCTTTTTTAGCTCCCTTTCCATTAAGATCAGTTCGCTCTCTCACGCCTGCTCCTCCTGAATAAATTCCTCAGAGACTCCCCCTCGGACCCAAACCCTATATCTACGAGCTCCTTGACTAACGTCATGACTATAACTGATGCCAAAATGACCAAACTCAAAAACACTCTACTCGACACCATGCAGTTATATACAAATGGCGATGAATACTGATCTACTCTAACAGTCGCAATACTGACACAAGCTAGCCACACAATAACAGTTTGATCTGGTACACGATTTAGGTTAGACAAATGCTTTCTACAATGGTCTACACATGCACTCACTATTGTGCCTCGAACGATACACTGAATTTTATTTGAAGTAGTGAAACGTTTTCGATATGTAATTGCTGTATTTATCCATGCTTATTTCGGAATGGCTACATGTTGCCTATGCAACAAACATATTTTTTTTTACATATAATAAAAATAAATTATAATATTATTCTGTAAACATAACATATATCAAAATGTTCTGTTCACTCAACGGATTTGAAATTGTACGACTATGCCGACCACATGAAATTATGAAACTATGCTATTAACATAAGAGACATTTATGAAATTGTACTGTTCACGTAACAGACATAAATGTATGAAATTGTGAATATGTTCTATTTATGTAACAGACATGAAGATATGAAAATATAAAATTGTATTTGTTCATATAACGTTCATGAAATCAACGAAATTAAACGGGCATTGCAGTGGAGAAAATGACAAAGTTAAAGAGAGAAATCAGCAAAGGATTACACGCAAATGTGGAAAATTAGTAAAGAGAGGATCGATTTTAACACTTAAATACTTGACTCAAGCTTTTAAAAAGGTTTAAGTTTTGTAGTGGATGACATTTCTCTTTTTTATTCAAATACATAGCAATTTGGGTACTGTTATTTATCATTGTAATCATTTATCACCTACTTCTGTAACTCTGATAAATAATTTTTAGTGTGGAATTAGATTCTCTAGAGCTAATTGGTAGTCTTTTGAATAGTCAGGCAAGTGTATTGGGAGTTTGAGATTACTTTTAAAATGCAACCAGTCGTCTGATATTTTGAACAGATGTTCTTCTATTAATCTAGTTTGTTCATCAGTCGCCCATCGAAAGTTTTTACCAGCATGTATTGGCTCATAGCCCACCCATGAAGGCTGCTAGAATCAAGATACATAATGAATGACCTTGACCTTAACCTCTGGTAGTCACCATCAGACTCCATCAATCATACGGTAGTCTGACCAATTTGTCCAAGTAGCATTCATAGTTTCCTTTAGCCTATCTATGCGGCATCATTCTAAGTCCACCTCCAACTGAAATTTTTTCGGGCGTTATATATATAGCTGTCTATATTGTTACATAATCACAATTGTTCTGATCATTTTTCTGGAGTATAGAAACAAAATAAAGCAATTTTTTGTTGCAGATATATTTCTGTCCTTTATGTATCTTTATCTGTCATTACACTCAAATGGAAAACAATATTCCAATATAATCTTTATAATCATTAAGGCCACGACATTGAAATGTGATTAACATGTCAACAAGTCCTTCTACTTCCATTTCAGTTATTCTAACCGGTTTTATGTAATATGTTTCATCTATTTCAAAGACATTTATAGATACATCAACTTCATTTTCAAATTTTTTAATATGCTCTATTTTACCTGACATCGTTTGAACCAATGACGGTATATATCTAAATTTTATTTTGATGGTCACTGTGCATTTCTTTCACTTGTATCAAAATTTATTCCGCAATATAAAAGAAGTATTTGTCATCTGTAATTTTACAGTGATGCCAACGTTTTTGATCTTAATACATTCATTAGCGGTCGATACATATGTTAAATAGTCTATTCTGTCAAACATCCATCTTGTACTTTTGATTATTTCCTGTTCAAATTTGGTGTGTTAAATGCCCGATAAAGTTTCAGTGGCATTGTCCATTTGACTTCTGTTTATTATGTTAAGAGGCCTTGTTATATGGCGAACATTTCTATACTTACCATTTTATCCTTCTTGAATTGTGCTTTGCACAGACTCTGTCATCGGTCGTTTCATAAGCTTGATCAAATGTCATTGAAAAATGCGTACAAATCTAATTGTTGCCGCTGTAAAATATGCACTCATTTAAAGTTGTACAAAATAAATCTCTATGTCTTTTCGCTCCGACTCTTTTTTCTGTCCATTCATGCGTCTTAAATTTTTTATAATTTAAACACGTATCAAAGTAGCATGTCATTTTTTTTCTCTCGCTTTTTTTTTTTTTTTTTTTTTTTTTTGATATTGGCACATGAAGTATCTAAGTATTAATACTTTGTGTTGTACTTTGCACGGGCTGTGCCGTTCGTGCTTTGCGATTCATTTTGATTTGTTTAACTGAAAATATTTCAATACATATTTCAATATTTTATATGTTACTGTGCATGTGGAAATAGAGAAAAAAAGACAAATAGACGGAAATATAGAGAAAAGTAAGAAAGATAAAGAAAACACTAAACAAAAAACAAGAAAAAGATAATAAAGTAACAAAATAAGGTATGATAAGAAAAATAGAAGAAAACAATAGAAAGAAACGAGTGAAGCGATGGGAAAACAAAATAAAGAAAAGAAAATTGATAGAAATAAAAAAGAAAATGATAGAAAGAAAAGAAAAATGAATATGTGACGACAAAATAATAAAACGATAAGAATAAAAAGAAAAAAGAAAAGATGATGATGTAAAGAGAGGCAAGAAATACGGAACACACACATAAAATGAAAGTTGTATTGGGTTTTAAAATAATAAAAAAATTCAAAATTAGAAAAACGGGGGACGTTTGAAGCTGCGTACCCCAAACAAGTCGTCCGAAATTTACGATTTAACATTATTTTCCTATGTATTTGCCAAAAAAAATAAAATTGGATAAAAATTAAAATTTAAACAAATCATAAACATGAGTTTGTTCACCTGGAAGTGTACCTCTTAGTCTGAATCATAGGATGTGTCACATAAATCCAGAAGTATGTCACATCAATCCAGAAGTGTATCATTATTTTATGAGCAAATATACGTCAGCACAATTGAATATCGGTCCAGTGATTCTGGAAATGTGCCGCTGTTGTCATGATTGGTTCATGATAATGCAACAAGTTCCTCTACATATAAATGCAAATATGCCTACCACGTCTAATTTGTCTAAGTTCATAAATGCTTTAAAACGTTACATAATTGCTATAATGACCTGAAAATCGAACCAGTTTATCTACATATGCATATACATGCACCTACAAAATGTCATGTGTCCATGTTGCGTGGCCTGTGCACGATCTTGCTAACAAGCTTTTCGAGACGTACGTTCGGACACGACGGGAATGACCAAATCAATATGTTCCCACTGCATTCAGTGGTACATGAACAAGTCAAACCTTGTTAAAGTAGGTTTGAAGATTTGAAAAGGGAAACAGTTTTTAAAAAATCTATAGGCCTAAATCTGTATAGGGGACAAACTATAACAATATGTTTAAACGTTGAATCTGAAAGTTTTGATGGATTTGAAAATATTCAATTTCACAACTAAAAAAACAAAAACAAAAACTATTGCATTATTTGCTTAAGCTTATCAGATCTGTAATCCAAATAATAAATACTAACGTGAGAATTAGACATGGCCGCTAATAAACTTCACACAAAAACTCCCAGAAAAAGGTTGAATAGTTTCAGACAAACGCTTTTCTCCATCGCGTGATATTGTGCAATACCTAAACCATTCAATAAAGGAGGAAACTGCGCAGAAAGGTCTGGAAAAATCACACCACTGAGTTGCTAAGACATAAGGGATATTATACATTTATTGCTCTTTTTAGGGGCAGATAAGAAGATTTGTTCACCGAAGGCAAGTCATGTTCCACGAGGGCGAAGCCACAGTGGAACATAACTTGTGACGGGTGAAAAAACCTTCATATGTCCACCAAAACAAGGTCAATACGTTGTTTATTATACCAAAATCAAACAAGACAGGGAAACACGATGGCGTGAGGGAAACACGTCGATGTTTTGTTGCCTGACACCATGGGCGTCTGCAGGAATTTTTCCAGCGCGCCCCCCCCCCCCTTCCTCTTTTGCGGACGTCCATGCCCGACACGTGACATTCTGAGTACCAATCATTGACACTGTTACTTTTATGAGGTATAATAATAGACATGTCTTGCCCTTCTTAGGGGGAAAACATGAATATTTGTTCACCAAAGGCAAGTCATGTTCCACGAGTGCGGCAAGTCATGTTCCACGAGGACGATAAATTGATTATTATACCGAATCGTACAAGGGAGGGAAACGCGATAAATTCCTTATTATACTGAATAGTACGAGACAGGGAAAGGCGATCGCGTGAGGGAGACACGGTTGCGTGAGTCATGATTGCATTAGGGAGACACACCGCGCGGTGTTTTGTTCCCTGACACTTGACATCCTGTGCGCCAATCAATGGCATTGCTACTTTTACGAGGTATAATAATAATAATAGTTTAAGACCGTGATACTAGTTGCAAGAATTATGTCCCTTAGACCATATATTCTAAATGAATTTGAGACGTGAATATTGAATTTGCATCAATAAATAATGAGCGAAACCTATATCGCAATATTTAAAATTGTATTATTTTAGTAGAAAGAACAATATATATGCTACTCTTGGATGGCATATAATCTTTATTTATTTACTTATTTATATTCCGATATGCATTGGAAGCCAGTAAGGGATCCCGATGAGGTTCTGACGGCTCAGCAGAGCCTCCATTTTCCGGTTAAAATAATACTTTTTTTTTCTTTCTTTTTTTTTTTTTTTGGGGGGGGGGGGGGGCTAAAATATTATAATTTAACAATATGAAGAAACAAAAGTAATAATAATATGTGAAAATGTGCAGTTTTTGACTTGCTGAACTTAATTTATCACTTCCCTTCACAGTTCGATATATTTTGTCAGGGAGCCGCGGTAGCTCTTAAACTGGTAGAGCGACAGACTCGTAATCCAAC
Organism: Margaritifera margaritifera; assembly: GCA_029931535.1. Taxonomy (NCBI): domain Eukaryota; kingdom Metazoa; phylum Mollusca; class Bivalvia; order Unionida; family Margaritiferidae; genus Margaritifera; species Margaritifera margaritifera. Next base: position 191,166 of record JAQPZY010001440.1, on the reverse strand, counting down.
GGTAACGAGCTCCATACCCGCCCAGGACAACCCGGGTTGGCTGCTTCTGTGTGTCCTTGGGAAAGGCACTAAGCTCCCATTTCCTCAGCATAATAAACCAATAATGTGTTAAAAATGGCGTTAAAACTAGGAAAAATAAATAAATAAACAATATCAGCCTCGGTAGCGCTGTGATGTCATCCCAATTAATCATAAAAGCCTCATACCTATGGGCGATTTTGTTGTGTGCTGTTAGCAGTTATTGTTTGATGTCTTCCTTACAAGGATGGCCTCGGTGGATCCGAGAATGGCTCTGTCTTTAACTTAGCATACGCTAAGATATTGACAGAAAATTCAAGTCGCTATACGTGATTACTCTCCATTAGTAGCAATGGGGGACGATGTAGCGTTAAAAATGACTCTATGGCGTCAAGGGGGATTTAACATTAGCGATTATCATGAAATGGAACTGTATGGAGACTCAGACGTATTTAACTTCAGTTCAAATGTTTAACATTATGGGATTGTATTGCGTCAAGGGGAAAGACAATGGTAAAAATATCCATAGGTTTAACAGTATGGGATGGTATGTCGCCAAGGGAAAAGGTAATGTTAATTTTAACTTAAAAACGTCCATAGGTTGAATAGGGTGGGTTTGTATGGCGTCAGTTTGAAAGGAAATTTTCAAAATGTCCACGGGTTTAACAGTATGTGACTGTATGCCGTCAATGGAAAAGGTAACTTAAAATAATATCCATAGGTTGAATAGAATAGGACGGTATGGGTCAAGGAGAATTGAACATATATATGATTGACCAACACCTACGCCTACTAATCAACACATAGTCTTATTGACCATACCTACTGACCAACACATACATCTTCTGACCAACACGCATACCTACTTACCAATACTGTGTGCTACTGACCAACACCTATACTTACTGACCAACACCTACACCTACTCACCAGCACACAGTGTGAAAGGTGATGTAAAGTAGGAGGTAGAGTAAGAAATAGAGTAACAGTATGAGCAGACACGATACAGCCTTACAACCCCAAACCAAAGTGGTGGAGTGTAAGGGAAAAGGGTAGGAATGCTTACACACACATACACACACATACGATCATACTTATATACTATAATCCATGAAAAGGACACAAGAGTGAAGAGGGGCTTAAAGTTTTTATATGGAAGATAAAACAATAGACAAAAGACAAAGACAAACAATCATAACAAAAAATATTGGCAATTATCTTCTGAGAGACATGGGTGCCCCTGAAAATGGCGTTGGTTTGTTAACAAAAGATTGTTAGCACTTACCACACTTGAATTATTGACCACATCTCCCGGATGGGGCTCCCACACGCTGCACATCGACATTCTCACCTAGTCTCCATGGATCCAAGGAAACGGACAAGACAAAGTGAGGCTAGTTAGCCTCACTTTCCCAGTCCTCATTCCTTGGGATGAGGAGTTATTCATACTGATGTTGCTGGTGCTGCTCCTACAATCGAAGAAACAGTTGATATTTTTCCTGTGTTTTGTGCTGCTCTTCCCTTTCCCTTTTCTTTCTTTCTACTTCCTACCTGAGAATAGAAACTACCTGCTCTTTGACTATTTTAAAATAGACCATCCCCCTCTTAATAGCTCTCCTGCTGCGATGCAGCTCCTTTTCTTCCACCTGGCCTAGGTGTTTAACATACTCCAAGAGCACTAAAGTTTCACTTACTCTGCTTCTCGCTACTCTGCTGCTCTGACTCATTTCATTTGGGTTGACAAGTCAACTATGGATGGAAAGACTGTGAAAGTAACGTTTTATATGCTTTACGCGCGACGTGAATGAAAACATCCCTCAGATTCAGTACGTAGACGTCAAAGAGAATAACCCTTTACAACAACAGCAACACAACAACTAAAAAACACAAAAAAATAATAAAAGAGATCGACAGAGTTCTATGAAAGAGAATGTCAAAGATTTTTTTTCTTCAAAACATTACAAACCAACACCATTTTTAACAATCAATATTTTTAATAAGCCCCGCTTCACTAACTCAATTAATAAAGAAATGAAGAGTGAGGATTAGGACAGTCGCTCCTCTTCATGTACAACATATTCCAAAAATGACAAATTCAAATGCTAAAAAAAATTAAACATGAAAGTATTTACAAGGCTGACAACGTCGGGTGGTGAGACTTGGCTTCTAATGATCTAGAACAACGTCATTTTACCATGGACACTATGTTTTTGAGCTAAAGAAAATATGTGTCCATAATGATCACTGAACCACATTTCTATGTTTGCATCGTTTCGAAGAGAAATCACGCCCAAAACAAGTCAGTAATTGTTCTAATGAGAATACAGGACTGCGTTGATGAAGAAAATACGCACCATATTGTCCACACAGCATGATATCCGACCCTTGTAATCTAATATTATTGAATTGAGTGAATACAACATTTCTACTGATAAAGTCTGAAATATTGTCCTATATGGGAGAAAATACATATGAATCAAAGTACTGTATGCTGTGGTTATTGGCAAAAATAGACGGCAACCCAGTGAGTTCCTGGTCGATGACTGCCGTCCGTGTTGATGACATAAGCTCGAACGTCTTTAGTTTTTTGATGAGGAAGTTCATCTTTAGCACACACCACTGGATTCTAGGGAGCTCTGTGCAAATTGTCGGTCAGGAGGCAACAAAGTTCCCAGGTACTCATCTTTTTTCTCACAGATAAAGCTCATCAATGATTTCATACTTTACTTATCTTTATAAAGGGTTTGTCAAGTAAGTCGAAGAACGGGAAATCTCGATACTCTGTTGCAGGAAAGCTTCAACGGGTTTCATCTCCAAGAAAGTTAATGGAGGTGTCGAGTCTTTATACCACTATTTCAAGGTCGTCTCTTCCGGGGTGAGTGTCCATGCTTCTTCCAGGTAATCTTCCAACTTTTCTTCTTGACTCATCATTAAACATTGGTTGTGTTGTTTTTGACTATCGAGGCCACACAAGCTCTGTTCCAGTCTGAATCAACACATTTTTCCTTTCATTCAGTAGTGCTTGTTTGGGACTTTGTTGAGTACATTTTGGAGTAATTCTTTTACTTGGGTCAGGGTAGCATCATTTAAAGCATGCACTCCTCGAGTCACTATGATTTCAAGACGGGTGTCACAGTACAAAACACCGATTTCAACATGTCTCCCAAACCATGCCATCGTTGTCAAGCTACCCCTCAATACACAGGGTACATCAGTTACAACTCAGTCGAGAAACGTTTTCGAAAATGAAGTTTCAGGGTGACTTTTCCTTTGGAGAACAGAATAATTTGTCCAAGATCTCCTTTTATACTAATACTGACACTGTCAAAATACGATTTACCGACAGAAAGATAATGCGAATGCACAAATTCTCGGTGAACGTAATACGTGTCTCCTCCTTAATCGTAAGAAGCTATGGCAGAATCCACTTTGAAAGGAATGACTCTCAGCAACGGAACAGATGTGTCTCCGAGGACGTTGTACTTAACAACATCAGAGTATACAAACATAAAATTGAGTCCTTCGTTCAGTTCGATAAGGGATCAAAAATACTTCAAGATTCGGTTATAATTTGTTGGTGTCTTTTTATTGCGGTGCTATGTTCGTGTTTCATCCCAGAATCAAACATACTTGGAGAAAATATGACGGAGAGCGTTTTACTCTTGGATAAATCCAATTTGAGACGACGAGAAGGTGGATGGTATTCGATCAGAACACTTCGGTGAGTTTTGCTGAGTGCTTTACCAAACTGATCGTTGCAGATAGTTGAAATCGTATCGACAAGATGTCGAACATTAAAGTAATATCCTGCATGTATTCTCAGGTATAGATATTCAACTGGAGATTAGCTGGTGCTATTTTTTTTTTTTTTTTTTTTGGGGGGGGGGGGGGTAGTATAATAGCCAGGATAACTTTTTGTTCAAGTGCTCTTGTGCTTGTTCGTTGAGTATTTCTACGACGAAAGTGGTTTCATTTGCGGCAATTTAAGACTTGAGTGGAATAAATAATTTCTACCAAATCCACATCTCAATGGGTTTCCTGGTCCAATTGTATAGCTTGAGGTAATTTTGCCGTAAATCAACATAATTGGTTGTTTTTGAAATACATCCATAGAACTGTCACTAGGTATAGTAAAATCAAATGGATTAGTCTTAGTTCGATCGTTCTTATCTCCTAGGAGTCACCAGATGTCAAAGGAGAAGAAAGATCTTCCAATGGTTCCAAAGGGTTGGTGTGACAGGAGGGGCTGTGACGGGCATTGGCGTGATTACCGCTGTTGTTACTACTGTCGTTATATTTCAACGAGGGATTGGGTAGAAGATAGTCAATACAACTGCTGAGTATTATGAGTTGTTTATCCTCTTGTTGCAAACTCAAGCTTCTAATAGCTGCTGTAATGACACAATACACCACGAAGATCGGACAGAAATAGACGATTTTACTGATAGGAACACGTTCTCTACACCACACCCACTGTTGTTGTTATTTTTGTTTTTGTAGGTCCTGGAGGGATGAACTCGGAGACGGGGATGCAGTGTTTAAATGGATGTTTTTTTACTTCTACCTCTTTGTTTGTTTGTTGTTGTTTTTTTAGTCAATGACTTCTGTAAAGCTGTAATGCAAGAATCGAAACTGGGTGGTAATCATCATCCTGTGGACTTCGACTTCTTGGATACGATGCTTTCCCACTTTACGTGTTCTTTGATCGAGAATGCTTTTCGATATCATACACGTTGTCGTCTTTCTTGGACACTCGTTGTAACTCTGGCATGTCAAAAGTTCCTTTCAACACTTCTCCGTTCATATCTTCCCATTTATGGACAGGCGGGTAGCGTTCACGCACCTGTCATGTGACACCAAATAATTCTGTTGTCCAGTTTGGTCAATAGCCTCTGTCAAAAGTGCGTTTTGTTTTCCCAACGCAAACCCAATCTCCTGTATAACATTATCTTTTTCTTGGAGGATGTCTTAGACGCTCCTAACGATCGATAAAACACTGCCACTTCCTTTTGATGTGTCATTTGTTCTGAAGCACATTGGATACTGCGATGGTACGATGGATTGTAAGCTTTCATCAGACGTGGCAACACATCGATGTGATGAAGAGTATCTTGATGTGTAAAATAATTATAAATACGTTCAGTCCAAGTTCTTTGAAAACGTTCCACAACAGTGGCTTTGACTTCAGGATTGTTAGTGGTAAAAAAATCAATGTGTCGTTTATTTAACATTTTGAAAGGCTTGGCTAAGACATTCGGTTCCTGTGTCAGTTTGCCATCTCATAGGATCTTGGCCACTTTGTTTCAAGACGATTTAGATGCCAAAGGAACAACCCAAGACGATTTTGAAAACACATCAATGACAGAAAACATATTTGTAATCTCGATTGTACGAAGCCGAGTAAGACACATCTACTAAATCAGTTTGTCATTGATGATCGATTCCTGACAATTTCGTTTTACTTCTTTTAAATTGGCATCGAATGGGTTTGTGTAACGTGTACGATGATTGTTCTTGTAACCATTGTCGTACATCCTGCAACCACATAGTAGAGGCATAATAGGCGTTTTAGATTTTTTTTAACTGGCACCCATTAGCACCTTCTATACCCCATGACTATTAGTATTTGTATCTTGATCATCCGTAAATGAAACTCTAATAATCAACATTTGCAAATATCCGTAAATGGAACTCAAATAATCAACATTTCGAAATATTCGTAAGTGGCACTCTAATAAACAACATCAAATACAATGTAACTAAAACTTGAATAATCAACATGCGGTTGCGACGATGAAAAATTTGTTCATGCGGTTGCTGCTCCGATTGCGATTCTGCAATGTTGGCAGCAACAACGCCGGTTACCACATTTGTGTTGGCGAACCCGCAACCGCTGTCGTGCAGTCAAGGGTGTGTCAATGATGCGTTGGCAGCGACGTAAACATGTAATGGCGATTCCACAAACCGGTGCAGGAAATCCTCGTATGTGAATTATTTTGTTCTTACAGTTGATATTGGTACACTTTTAAACGCGGGTGGCAAATACAATGATGCGTTGGCGGTGACGTAAACATGTAATGGCGATTCCACAAACCGGTGTGCGATCGCAGACACATCGATCGTTTGTTTGCGCATACAAATAAAAGCGACACCGACTATTGTTGGTGATTACGGTACCGTAATCAGTTGTGGGATTGTCGCGACCACAAAAAAAACAAACAAAAAAAAAAAAATATAACATGCTTGCAACAGTCCAACACAACGATGATTGTTTGCAACAACGATGTCAGAAACAACTGTGGCACGAGTTACTGAGACACCATAAAAACATTATATCCTGTACAATAAATACTCGGCCGCCACCACCGACTACGCCCTTTATTATTGGATCACCGTGTTCGTTGTCGTTATCACAGTTGGTGTCACGGGCAATGGGAAGATTCTTGTTTGTTTGTGCTCCGGATCCAAATGTTATTGGCATAGCAGTCGTTGATACGTACGGTTGTGTAACAGTAACGCTGTGCTAATCCAACACACACAAGCTGATCTTTTCTACTGCGCCGCATTTACCCCAAGCGTCGGTGATACAGATTGTATGTGTCCATTTTGAGTCGCTGTTTGCGATTTCAAATGATTGATCAGCGTCGTATTTTTGCCTAAATTTCATTCGTACATGCGCACGTGTGTCGTTGACCGCATCGTTGATGGTGCTGTTGGCCGCATCTTTGACAGTGTCGTTGACCGCATCTTTGACAGTGCCGTAGACATCGTTTGCAACGGTTGCGACAATATCAATATTTTCTTTCGCAGCAACGTTTGCACTGCTTATTGTTATGTCGATCTCAGGCATACGTGCGCTTCGTCAATCCCGCAACGCAAACATGGACGAGCATCAGTACCTAGTCACTGAAACCGAAGATGTGATTTGCAAAATTGACAAACACAGGCGAAGCCGCATAATTGGACTGTTCCCAAGAGCACGCTCGCGCAGCTGATGTTTGCCTTTCCAGCAGGCATTATCAATCAGTGATTGTTTGAATTGTTATTTGCGCGGTTTCGTACCGCTGGTAATATTGTTTACAAAATCTGGCCCAGAAACATACACGGGTACATTCGATGGCTGGTGTCGGTTGGCCTCACATCGCTGACAATTCAACGCGTCGCCGACGATTCCAATTTTGCAACTGTTACAGCAATGGCATCTGTCCATACGAACGTGGTAGTGGCAATAATCGGTAAGCGGTTCCACAACACAGTTACATATCCCGTGCGCGCAAGCAATAAATAGCGATGCAACCATCAGCGGCGAATAATTGTTTACATGGCTTACAAAACTGATCTTGTAGCGTGCATGGGTCTTTACACAGCAAACAACGCTGTAAACACCGCGGACAATTGCGGTCATACTCTCAGCCGCAAACATGGACGAGCACCAGTGCCTATTTGCTGAAACCGCAGATGGGATTTGCAAAATTGACCAACACAAGCGCGGCCACATAATTCGACTCTGCCCAAGCGTACGCTCGTGTAGTTTTGTTGCCACGTGCCATTATCAATCATTGGCGGTTTTAATTGTGGTTCATGTCAAACCTGCAGGGACAAAAAAAATAACAACAACACACGCACACACAAGCGTGCCCGCGCATGATCGTGAGAATCACGAAATCACGGGATTGGCGCGATCATGACCGGTGGTGGCCACACACATGCACAGTTATCGCCGCCATACTGATCGTAGTAAACACATATCGGTGGCGTCAACGTCGATATCAGCAACGACGCTGTCTGCGTAAACTGACAGCAACACGTCCCCGCCCTGACGAATCCAATTCCGCAATACGCACATGGATAAGCAGCCGTGGGATGACCACAGCAATAATCGGTGGACGGTTCCACGGGCCGGTTAAATATCCCGTGCACGCCAGCACAAACCCCGATGCATCCATCCGGGGCAACGTGCACAATTTACATAAATTGCCTTTGAAAACGAGTATGGCATCACATAGTTGACAACGCCACACGCGGTGATTTTTGTGGCAATCCATGCAAAATTGCGTATTGTGCGTGACTTGTATCCCACAGTGCAAACATGCACTAGACTAAGTGCGGTTTTCTAACCAATGCATATGTGTGGAACAATATTCGCCCGTGCAAGCACAGTCACATAGCGCGTTGTGGCGTGAGCGCGCTTGACATCTGCGCCTGGTCGTTGTCGCCATTGGACTGATTCGCATCTGCGATTGTTAATGTTACCGCAATTCAGTTGTCGCTGTAATGACAGATTGAATCTGCAAGATTTACACAAAAACAAAATAGTCATGGTCACGTATTGGTGATCCACTTTTATGGCAATGCCGTACATCGCACGTAGAACAAGTAAGTATCTTGGGCTTGCTGGCGATACCGTTTACAAGAACTATATTCCATGGCAGATATGCTTTCCGTTTATCTTGCACAACCACATGTTGATTTTCGTCCCCAAGATGTATCGACTCGCGGGTGACAAACTTACACATCATGCAAATGTTTGAATTACACATTATCCATTTTAAATTAGATTCGATAAGCGGTCCAATTACATTTGTATCACAAGTGGGGCAGCGCTTTAACAAGCAATTCCGCTCTTTTGAAATTCTCATCAAAGACAATACGCATGTCAGGCGTATATTTCATGCGTTGGGGGTATCAGCCGTAGGCTTGCCAGTGCCCAACACTGTCTTGGTGAATACACTCGATATCACAGTCCGGTTGCTCTCGCGTTTTCATGTAATTATTATACGACATTATACACATCATACACGTTTATTACAATCAACGCGCGAGTAAGACTGTATTTGCAAAAACACAAATTGTTATACTGTCCGCATTTACAGCCATTACGGGACAACCAACACATTTACCAACGACAACATTGCTGTGGAAGCAGCACTAGTCATCGACGACTGCTGTGACAATTGTCGAGGCGGCATTTGGCATGTTTGGATGAGTATTGCCGACCACGCTGGGAATGTCGGGCATGTTTGTTGTGGGCATACTGGACATGTTTATTTCTTACATACGGCCATGTTCGGCATGGCCATACGGCTTCTCGACACCGTGGACAGAGATTTTCCATAACTGGTCGGCATTCTATTTCTTTCAGCGGTGATGTGCATTGTCCCAGGCATTCTTGTTTTGAGCAGACCAATTCCGGGTATGTTTATCTTGTGAGAACATTTTGATGTATGCATCATAGTGTTTGAAGAAATGATTCATCAAAATCACTAAACCTTGTTTGGGATTGTTATCTTGTTAGAACATTTTGATACGTGTATAATTTTGGAGAATTGATTTGTTGCAAGTCTGGAAAAATCACTAAAGCTTGTTTGGGATTGTTTCTTGTTAAAACATTTTGATGCCTATACAATTTTGGATAAATTATTCGTCAAACGTCTGGAGCATATTACACCAAACCACATAGACATACATGTAAGTAGAAGGCAGGAAAGCATTTTGTATTGATTGGCGAATCGGTTATGACAATACATATTTTGTTGCACAAAGAATTGTCTGAGGAATTTGCCCACAGTCGAGTCGAAGAGTTATTTGTGGAAACGTGGCTGTGCTATGGCAACGGACATATCCAAGCACTGGGTCATCTACAGTTTATTATGCAGATCGCGGATCTGGAATTGTTTTCTCCGACATTAACGATATTGCAGAAAATACTGATCACAATCATCCCAATATTTTAAGTACATTTCCACAACCAATTAATGACCACACAATCAGTACCCAGGCGTTTAATACAGCAAGTGGAATCAATTTTATAAAGTGCCGCGCATGATGGCACCGTGTGTAAATGTATATGCTTTCTGCGGAATTCTTGTCGGGCCATATCGAAACAACAATTTATGTTTGCAAAAACTGACCTCGGTATCATTTTTGTAACTTCAAGCCACGGAAAATTATTACCCCTACCCCACCCCGTCGATTCAGACAGGCATTTCTTTAATTTGTCAGTGATCTCTATATGCTCGTTGTCGAAGAGCGCGTAGTACATTTTATCATGATACTCCGATGGAGATATCCGCAACCAGACATCCAATGGGGGCTTCAGATTAACATACAGATTCTGATCGTCACACTCTACAACGTTTTTCTCTCGCAGCCATTCATTGGCAGTGGGAACCATATAAAGTGTCCGCACACACGATTTGAGTGTCCGCTTATCCATTGATTGACTCGTTTGTTTTTTCAAAATAACAAACACACATTGCACAATTCACCGATGATTCAATTGTATGTGTGGTTGCATGTGCGCTTGTCGGGGGCTATATCAATAGTAACCGGTGTCTCTAGTGGCAGCACAAAAGTAGTCTGAGTTCAATTGCGAAGCTGTACTCAGTGGCTATCGAAGATAAAATCATTAGCGCGAGTTTTAAACCGTGTTGGCGGAAGTGGAAACCATCGCGGTCTCGCTGTGAATTTGCAGACAGTAAAAGTCGAGTAACCGTTTGCATAACAGCTTGCTTACGCAAAAATCGTACACACGGCGTGAGCGTGAAATTATATTTTGTAAACCCAACCGCGCATGCACTAATATGCGGTGATTGAGCTGCAAATACTAATACTCACGGGGTATAGACGGCACGGATGGATGTCAGTAAAAAGATCTAAAACGCTTATTAGGCCTCTACTCAGATACGTTTAAGTTTAAGCTTTTGGCTTCATTTTTTAATTCCTCCATAGCCAGCCACATGGGCAGGACTGTAGGAAATGCTGGTCAAAAGTTTGTCCATACTGCGACTCAATAATTCGTCCAATGTTCAATGCTCTTGGGGTCCTGTGGTAATTTGGATTGCGATGTTTGACGTGTCCGACGTGCAACAGGAATTGGTTTGGAAGTTTCCACAGAGATCATCGGTTTTTTTTTCTTTACTTCTCTTTTCACTTCTGTCTTCGCTATATCCATTGCTGTCTATGTCGCCTTTGTCTTGCAATTTGTTCTTAGGAGGTGCGACCATTTTGGTCGCAGCAGCGGAAACCAGAGCAGAAGAATACAACGAAGGAAGCGTAGGAGTCACTTTAGAAATGGGTGTCCATGGGGCATGCGTCTTCAACAGATTGGGAAACACCCGAGTTAAATCAGGTTTGGCTGGCATCATCAGTAACGGAGTAGAGAAGTAGGAAGAAACGGGAATGGATGTAGGTGTTGTGTTTATAGGTCGAGGTTTCGATGAGTACATGCGCTTTCTATCTGCAGTACCTAACTTTCTTGAGGGTGAAATGGTAGTCTTTGCCTTTTTGGTCTTCCTTTTGATTTTCTTCTTGGTGGAGGAGGATTTTGGGTGTGAACTCGCTGCCACTCTCCTATTCTTTGTCTTTCTCTTTGATTTTAGTTTCTGGGGTTTTGCTCTTTTAGCAACGGTATCAGGATCACATTTAGAAGCGAACGAATAATCACTCTTCCCAGAGATCCACTTCCATCCAGTTTCAAGATATGTTTTTTAGTTTGGGTATCGAACTTTGGATCAGCCAGTTTTGTCAAAGCTGATTTATGCTTTTTTATTTGTTTGATGATGAATGTGAATAATTCCTTGCAGCAAGTGATATTCTGTCAAAGAAAACCATCGCAACACTCCTTTGAGACTGGCTTCTAACAAAAGCGAATGCACTTGTATATTGTTTGCGATGGATAGCATACAGTGCACGAATCAATTTGGCCGGAGGATGAGACTGAAATGAAGTCATGTTGAATATTGTCAGATAGCATTGAAGTCAATGGTATTTTTACAGTTTTTTGTGGGAAAACGCAAACGAGGAAGGCGATGTGTAAATCACTGGACCTCCTTCTCGACACCAATCTTGAAACAAATCCGTACGAAATTTCAAATAATCTGGAGTGGTAGCTTTTAATATGATCAGTAAATACGCACCTGGCATCTGAGTGTCATCGTCATAAGCATAATTCCGGCAGGGCGTTCCAAATTGTTTAGCTAAACACTTGAGACTTCATACGAGCCCCTTTACTTTGTTGAAATAAATGTTGAGTGATGCAGATAATACTAGCGTTACGATGGTCTTCTTTTGGTGTAAACCATAGTTTAATTTCTTCCATTTCTTCTCCTAACATGTCATCAACCAGATGTATTTGAATAGTGCCAGACACGATCCCATTATCTTCGTGTGGAATCCCTACTACAAACAAAAATGTTTCTCCTTGACTGTAGCCAATTGCCAATCTTTGTAACACGACACAATAAGTTGTGGATGACGATCCAATAAAAGTGATTTGTGTTCAATCAAATATTTGACAAATTCAGTTTGGCCTGTACCGCTCAGTCCAGCAATTAACATAACAATGGGATGACAAAAATACAGTGCCTCCCAACTTTGACAATCACTTTGTCTGTCACTTTGAGAACGGATCATGCAGACATAACTCTCGAGTTGTATTGGGAAATTCTGAGATGACCACAGAGGACGCAAGACATTTTATACAGAAAAACAGACATGTTTAATTTTTGCTTGTTCATGTCACAACAAAATGTCAACATTTTCAAAAAGTTCATTATTTTTTCTCTTTCTTTCTTTCTTTCTTTCTTGTGGATCAGTGATACACCTCTTTGGCATAGTCAGCGACCTCTTGTTTCCAAGTCCAATCCAAGACTTTTCCAGTCATGTACATCCTTCCAATGTTAAATCTGTTGGTGTACAACAATAGCCAGATACACACTTCTTGGTAAGTATGATGGGTAGATAAAGTGCGACGAATCTCTTCTGCACACATGAGTAGAGAAATATTCATCACTAATCGCATAATTTTTAACAGAACGAGTTTTTCGTGCACAAAGTTTTGGTGGTCATGTCTTTTCATAAGATGGTCATATATTTACCAAAGGGAATCTGCTGGTAAACGAAATCCAAGAAACTCAGTCAATAACACACACACACACTGACCACCTTACCTTTTAATTGTCTCTAAAACAGCTGTATAAACTACCCCAAGGATTGTTTTACATGAGCTCTGAGTAAGACTGTTTACTGTTTATATATACCACATGTCATTGTGATCAAGAAATGTACATTTTTTGTTGGGTTTTTTTGTGTGAATTTTTTTTCGCTAAGATTGCTGAAAATTGTGTTTTTCTAAACACAACCATGTCGGGGGGTTTGGGAGTCCAAACTCGTGTTTTTCGCGTGAAATATCATGTTATGGCATGTATGCATTTTGAGCGCCTGCCAAACCCACTCAATAATGGGATCTATGATGAGTCGCATTATGAAATAGTATCCAGCAATCATCTCCTGCTTTACTGAACCCCTCCCTATACTGGGAGTATGAGAAGTGGAGCATGCCATCAAGAAGATGTCGAATAACAAGGTTCCAGATCACCTTGGCATGATCGCAGAACATCTGAAGTATGGCGGCCTGCCAATGGCTATATACCTCACCAGACTTCTGAAGCAGCATCAGTAGCCAATAATGTAGCAATCAATGCTAACAACCCAGTAGACCTGCAAATCTCACTACAAACCATCTACAACTTTGCCAGCGCTGACCGCTTCGCAATCAACCCACTCAAAAGTGACATAGTAATCTTCAACGGCCCTAAAAGACCAGTACAATCCTGGAACATGGGAAAAACAATAATTAGGGAAACAGATTCAACAACCCACCTTGGTATTTCAAGGAGAACCGACATGAAGACAGATATAGAGGATAAGATACAAAAAGGGAGAAGAGCGCTGTATTCCAGCAGGCTACATGGAAAGAACTATTCTATCTTACAACATGTTATGCATCTTCTTGCACCAACGAACTGTCTACAGCCAAGAAGTGACACGGATCTCCACAGCAGAACTGGGATAACTGAAAAAGTCTGAACTAAAGTTTCTTTGTCAAATACTGTATCTCTCCCAGACAGATGTGCTACAGTCGCAGTCTATATACTTATAGATGCTACCCCAATAGACGCCCACATCGAAATGAAAGCCCTGGCACTCTTTGGGAACATCACTAGGCAGTCGGAATCTGTGGAGTTTGAGATTGCAAGCAGGCAGCTAGCATTAAAAGATGAGGGTAGCAACAGCTGGTTTACTTACATCAGGAAAACACTACAGAAATATTCCCTTCCATCAACCTTTGACTTGATTGATAACCCACCTGGCAAACAACAATGGAAATACATGGTTCAGGAGGCATTTAATTCATACTGGTGCAAAACATGGAAAGAGGCTAAACTAAACAAACTATCACTCAGATTCCTCCACATCCAAGACAACCCTTTGCTGCAGGCACACCCTGTATGGACATCCGCCTCAACCAACCCAAGAGCGGTAGCAAAAGCATTCATCAAAGCAAGGGTTCTAACAGGCTCATGCACAGTGCAGTCCAACAGATACAAGTTTGATCAACACTCTGTCTCCCCTGTCTGCCCTCTCTGTAAAGGAGAATCAGAAGATAGAAAGAATTTCATTCTCACATGCCCCTCCCTACAGTACAAACGTGCTAAACATCTAAAAAAAAAATCCATCGATTTGTCCCGTCTTCCAGGGCAGGTGCAGCTGATATTCTGAGCAAAGACGTCGAACTTATGTTGCAGTGCATGATGGATTGCAGTTCTCCAATCATTAAGACTGCCTTTAACTAAGCACTGATCAAATCCAGGAAATGGAATTGTCTCAGTAGAAGCCTCATTTACAACCTGCATCTCCTCATTTACAACCTGCATCACCTCATTTACAACCTGCATCTCCTCATTTACAACCTGCATCTCCTCATTTACAACCTGCATCACCTCATTTACAACCTGCATCTCCTCATTTACAACCTGCATCTCCTCATTTACAACCTGCATCACCTCATTTACAACCTGCATCTCCTCATTTACAACCTGCATCTCCTCATTTACAACCTGCATCACCTCATTTACAACCTGCATCACCTCATTTACAACCTGCATCTCCTCATTTACAACCTGCATCACCTCATTTACAACCTGCATCACCTCATTTACAACCTGCATCTCCTTAGAGCAAGAAATTTAACTTCTACTACTCCCGCCTGTACATAATAACAAATGTATTCTCAGTACAATATTCCTGCTACATTCCCATTAACAATGTACATATTTCAAAGTTCAAAGTTTGATCACATTCATTTCCTCAGTACTGCAACCAGTCCCTGTTATGAACAAAAAGGGATCAACTTTATGTATATATTTATTTCTATTCAGTAGATGACTCTATTATATAATGAAGTCATTTATATTGGTTCTCAGGTGGAAAAAGAAGGCACATGTGTAGCACCACCATTAACCCTCCACCACCATATTATTTTATTCATGTGTGTGTATATATATATGTATGAATCAATTACCCACGACATGAAATCTGGGGTGCTCTCATAAAATACCAGAGGGAATTAAGGCAACAACAATAACAACAACACGGCGAATGTCTTTCAGGAATCAAGGTAACACTTGTTTTTCCTTAGACCTCAATGCTAATGTTTGGTGAAATAAATATAATTTCTATTCTACTTCAGCATGCGTGTCACACACAGTCAAAGATAGCAATGTTAGATTGTCAATTTGACAAACACAAAGCCAGGTATCGTCGATCCTCCTAACTTCGTGCGCCATGTATGTTTCTCATGACCTCCCATGCTTGTTTTGAGATCCTGATGTCATCAACTGGGTCACTAGTGTTCGTTGACAATGACAGTAAGTGCTGATTAAGAAATATTTGATGAAATGAAATTTAAGTATGAACTATGATTCAAATTGAAAAAAACCACAATGAAAATGGCCAATTTTACCAATGCCATATTTGCCTCAAGGTTGTGGCCCTTGCATGAGTGTTAGCTGTGCAAGCCAAGGCTGCTGTTCACATATTGGTTTTCTTTACCTTTTTATTAGTAGGAAATCCATGACCGAGATTTCTCAGACAACAAAGGCAATGTAAAAACTTTGTTTCTATAACATGCGCTTCTTATATCATGTTAGAAAAAATAAATCAAATGGAACAGTATGCAGTATTAAATTCTTTATTGGATTATTGTAATGTAGGGGGAAAAAAATCTTTGTTGTGACATAGCCTAAAGAAAAAAATCTTTTAAAAGTTCAGCGTATCTTTAAATACGATAATTATATCGAAATAGCTTAAAAACAAAATAATTAAAAAACGCATCCTATTTTTTTAAAACTCTTTTTTTTTACTTTTGGAATAATTTTTTATGTGTTTTATTGCAGTCAATATGCGTATGAAAGCAATGAAATATATTACAAATGCAATTAATTAAAATACAGTGACATTATAAACGATCTGTTTCCACACTTTGGCCTATTTGTCACATTACAATCTTATGTCACATGGCCTTTATTTCAGGGGCACAAACCATAGACGAACTTCCGGAAATAGACAAATTTTTACATGCTCAGAAAACTGGAAGCTCGCAAAGGTTTTAGAGAGTTTATAAACATTTTTCAATGATGAATAAATGGTGTAGATATAGTTGAACACTTTCTATGGTTATTTGAATAAATTCTCACAATATTATAATGAACATGTTAAAATTCACGTTAAGGGCACGAAATATGGTGGATCGAGGATACTCCATTGCATTTAACAGAGATACCTCTGCTGAAACTTAACAGGGGTAAGAGTTATCCTGTCACAACAGAGGCATTTTCAATGATGTGTATCATTTTTTAAAAATCATAAAAAATATGAAATATGATCTAGATATGAATTAACATAATCTCACATGTTGCCAAGAGACTCAACTTTTTTTTAAGCCTGACAGAAACTACAACTCTTACATAATGTACCAATCACTGCTAGTTTTGTTGTTTATTTCTGAATACAATGTTCCTTACACCTTAAGCTCCACCCCCCTGGGCTTGCGCATTTGGTGCTGCTATACTTATAGCCAACCTTAATTTTTTCAATAATCTGTGATATAGCTCAGGACTGTACAAGTAACAAGTGTACTAAGTCTCGCTTGTCAAAAACAATTTTATGAGGTACCTAGCTATGTCTTATATTAATGTGTTTGGAAATGTCATTGAGCTGTTTCAACTAGTTTTCATATTTATGAGATACCAAGCTATGTCTTATATTAATGTGTTTGGAAATGTCATTGAGCTGTTTCAACTAGTTACCAAGGTACCTAGCTATGTCTTATATTAATGTGTTTGGAAATGTCATTGAGCTGTTTCAACTAGTTACCAAGGTACCAAGCTATGTCTTATATTAATGTGTTTGGAAATGTCATTGAGCTGTTTCAACTAGTTACCAAGGTACCTAGCTATGTCTTATATTAATGTGTTTGGAAATGTCATTGAGCTGTTTCAACTAGTTACCAAGGTACCAAGCTATGTCTTATATTAATGTGTTTGGAAATGTCATTGAGCTGTTTCAACTAGTTACCAAGGTACCTAGCTATGTCTTATATTAATGTGTTTGGAAATGTCATTGAGCTGTTTCGACTAGTTACCAAGGTACCAAGCTATGTCTTATATTAATGTGTTTGGAAATGTCATTGAGCTGTTTCGACTAGTTACCAAGGTACCAAGCTATGTCTTATATTAATGTGTTTGGAAATGTCATTGAGCTGTTTCAACTAGTTACCAAGGTACCAAGCTATGTCTTATATTAATGTGTTTGGAAATGTCATTGAGCTGTTTCAACTAGTTACCAAGGTACCAAGCTATGTCTTATATTAATGTGTTTGGAAATGTCATTGAGCTGTTTCAACTAGTTACCAAGGTACCAAGCTATGTCTTATATTAATGTGTTTGGAAATGTCATTGAGCTGTTACAACTAGTTACCAAGGTACCAAGCTATGTCTTATATTAATGTGTTTGGAAATGTCATTGAGCTGTTACAACTAGTTACCAAGGTACCAAGCTATGTCTTATATTAATGTGTTTGGAAATGTCATTGAGGTGTTTCAACTAGTTACCAAGGTACCTAGCTATGTCTTATATTAATGTGTTTGGAAATGTCATTGAGCTGTTTCAACTAGTTACCAAGGTACCAAGCTATGTCTTATATTAATGTGTTTGGAAATGTCATTGAGCTGTTACAACTAGTTACCAAGATACCAAGCTATGTCTTATATTAATGTGTTTGGAAATGTCATTGAGCTGTTTCAACTAGTTACCAAGGTACCAAGCTATGTCTTATATTAATGTGTTTGGAAATGTCATTGAGCTGTTTCAACTAGTTACCAAGGTACCTAGCTATGTCTTATATTAATGTGTTTGGAAATGTCATTGAGCTGTTTCAACTAGTTACCAAGGTACCAAGCTATGTCTTATATTAATGTGTTTGGAAATGTCATTGAGCTGTTTCAACTAGTTACCAAGGTACCTAGCTATGTCTTATATTAATGTGTTTGGAAATGTCATTGAGCTGTTTCAACTAGTTACCAAGGTACCAAGCTATGTCTTATATTAATGTGTTTGGAAATGTCATTGAGCTGTTTCAACTAGTTACCAAGGTACCTAGCTATGTCTTATATTAATGTGTTTGGAAATGTCATTGAGCTGTTTCAACTAGTTACCAAGGTACCAAGCTATGTCTTATATTAATGTGTTTGGAAATGTCATTGAGCTGTTTCGACTAGTTACCAAGGTACCAAGCTATGTCTTATATTAATGTGTTTGGAAATGTCATTGAGCTGTTTCAACTAGTTACCAAGGTACCAAGCTATGTCTTATATTAATGTGTTTGGAAATGTCATTGAGCTGTTTCAACTAGTTACCAAGGTACCAAGCTATGTCTTATATTAATGTGTTTGGAAATGTCATTGAGCTGTTTCAACTAGTTACCAAGGTACCTAGCTATGTCTTATATTAATGTGTTTGGAAATGTCATTGAGCTGTTACAACTAGTTACCAAGGTACCAAGCTATGTCTTATATTAATGTGTTTGGAAATGTCATTGAGCTGTTTCAACTAGTTACCAAGGTACCAAGCTATGTCTTATATTAATGTGTTTGGAAATGTCATTGAGCTGTTACAACTAGTTACCAAGGTACCAAGCTATGTCTTATATTAATGTGTTTGGAAATGTCATTGAGGTGTTTCAACTAGTTACCAAGGTACCTAGCTATGTCTTATATTAATGTGTTTGGAAATGTCATTGAGCTGTTTCAACTAGTTACCAAGGTACCAAGCTATGTCTTATATTAATGTGTTTGGAAATGTCATTGAGCTGTTACAACTAGTTACCAAGATACCAAGCTATGTCTTATATTAATGTGTTTGGAAATGTCATTGAGCTGTTTCAACTAGTTACCAAGGTACCAAGCTATGTCTTATATTAATGTGTTTGGAAATGTCATTGAGCTGTTTCAACTAGTTACCAAGGTACCAAGCTATGTCTTATATTAATGTGTTTGGAAATGTCATTGAGCTGTTTCAACTAGTTACCAAGGTACCAAGCTATGTCTTATATTAATGTGTTTGGAAATGTCATTGAGCTGTTTCAACTGTTTTCATATTTGTGCTTTACTACAAAACTGTTTTTTTGAATTAAAATGAATTGTTTTAACCATGAGTTTTGTTTTATTCTTATCAGCACTTATTGAACTTCACATTGGTGATATGGGATAAATCACATTGTAATAATCAGGTCAAAGGTCAATGTACTAATTAGTATGTACCTCTCTTAATTCAAAAAGGTGAATTCATCTAAAATAAAGGACTTTTTATTTGTTTATTAGACAAAGAACTTAACATCAGAGACCGGTGGACATGACTCAGTCTTATTATAAAGTATAAGCTTTCAACACTTTATAAAATAAAAAATAATTGGCAGAAGTTAGGCACAAGCAACAACAAAAAAACTGTATCAATTTTTAAACCTTTTAAACTTTGCGTGAGAAATCATTAAATTAGTTGTACTTACATTTGTATCAAGATTGAGAACTAATATTATATTTCACACTAGATCTCTTTATTTTCATAAACAAGCAGTGAAAATGTGAGTTATATTTCTTCAAAAGTCATGTATGGTGTAAGGGAGATAACTGAATGAAATACATAAGGTGTGGTATTTTTATTTCCTCCAATATATATAAGTGAACAAATATTTTTGAGAAAGGCTACAGTAGACTTGTGCACAAAGTTTAAAACAATATGGCCCCATTATATCTCGAGGAACTATTTCATGCTAGAAAACAAGGCAACACTCCCAATTTAAGATCAGTTTCAGCTAACCATCTTTCCATTCCAAAACCAAATAATAAAAAACTCTTTAAGAAAAGTTTTCAATATTTGGGGCCACTAATTCGGAACAGAATCCCAAAGGAAATTGGAGAAAGTACAAATATAAATGCATTTAATTATAATCTAATTCAGTGGATGAAAAGTGGAACCTGTTCGATATGACAAATAGATTACTACTTAAAGTATAAATTCTCAAACCTTCCACTTTGTTGTCGCACAATTTTTGTACTATATGTACACAATGTACCTAGTTGGAGCATGTTACAAAATTTTCTGTTTATTATGTCCAGATATAAATGTAGCTTATTATCAATGCTTTTGTTTGTGTGTGTGTGTGTGCAACTATGTACTCTGTATTTGAATATGCATATATAAGGAGGCTTAGTTCCATACAACTAACTGTGTCACCCTCTTTAAAGTCATTATTATTATTATTATTAAATACTGTACACTGCATCCATGCAGAATAGTCTTGGCCAGATGAGACACACAGTGTCCATGTGTATACCGGTAGTCTCTAACAGAAATCATAGCATATATTTTTCAATGTAAACAGAGCTAGCCCAATTATTTTGGTAAAAAATGGGAACTTTTTTAATGAGTAAATTGGTACTTTTTCAAAAATGTATACAATTTGAACAAATATTCACTGGGACTTGTATATTATAGTTTCTTTGCTTTCCTCCACTCCACATCTGAATATAGCATGATATTTGGCCCAAATTTTTACCGAAGTCTGGTTTACAAAAAGAAAAAATCTTTGTCCATTGGATACCCTTCCCACAATCCAACCCCAAATTAAAAACAGTAACAATATAATTTGTATTTTACTTATTTATCTAGGCTATACATTTAGCAGTAATTCCTTCATGGCCTGATGTAATTGTCCATTTTGGATGCTTGTCAGGTGGAGGAAATGTTGCACACTACTAACTGATGTAATGAGTTCTTTAGTCATGTCAATAAGGTCATCTTCTGATGATTAATTTACCTCTTCTGTTGCTAGACTCATGTGTTTATGATTGTGTGGTAGTCACATGACTGGCTAAATTTAACAACTGCTCCCATTTGCACACTTTTGGCATGTAAGGGACATTTGTTGGTCACTTTTTAAATGGAAATCACTTATTTGGATAATGGCGTTTTTGGTAAATATTTGGCAAAATATTGTCATTTCTTAGATTCTTTATTTAATCTACATCAATAACTTTGCAGTCCTTCTGAAAAGTGATTTGTTCGTGCCAATACAGACCTGTAATGAAAAAAGTAACATTAAAACTTTCTCCATGAAAAATGTTGATCTTCCTAAAAAATGTGCATTTTTTTGCATGTAAAATCTATTCAATTTTTTATATGTTTGGCCAGGTTGTACACTTTTTACATAAAAAATGGATCGCTTTTCATGAAGATTTTGACAGTATTAGCTAGACAAATCTTTGTGAAAACAGCCAGTTTCTTCACAAAGAAAGTGACTTTTTTTAAAAAAGAAACTTTTTAATAAAGATACTCTGCTTTTTCTTGAAAGCCTCTCTTTGTGAAGAATCACTACATTAATGACATGAGCAGCTATTCACACAGCCACATTGCTGTAAATTTGGTGGTAAATGCCACCTGGAGAAAACTGTTTTGATAACTGCATCACACTCAAATTTAGATTGCATTTGCTGTGATCTTTTTTGCTGTAATCGCTTAAGTGTGTAATGTGAAGATTTTGCCTAATAGACAGAGGATAAAGGCAGGAATTCTTTGCTTGCAATGATGTAGCACAGGGCTGATCATATTACAAGGTAGCATGCAGCACACAGCACAGTATACCAGTGATTTCACAATGAAGTTGCTGATTGATACAAGCTGTTTTGTTATTTGTTAGGTTATAACAACCTTGTCCACCATGATAACTGCTTTTATGTATAATTCCCTTGATATCAAAAGGTCTAGAGATGCAATACTCTCTCATCATAATTTGACCCTAATACACTCCACACTAGAAATCTTTTAGCTTATTTTATTGCAAGAAGCAGCAATTCCTGCAATTGGGGAGGGGAGTGGTCTGTATGGTTTTTGTATTCTCTACTGCTTCATATCCAATCTGACTAAAAGTCATAAATCTCCAACAAATTTTACATTAAGATCAACCCTGTCCCAAAAAAACTTTTCTTTCTCATTAAGGAAATCAGTCTGATGTTGCTGCTATTGAGAGCGGTGGTAATGTAGGGATAGGTCTTTCATAAAAATACCTTTATTTCCCACTGGTAAGATTCATGTACTCTTGACCTACATGTACACAGTCTCTTTTTATCTTGAACAAAGCATGCAATACATGACTTAAAGATTTCAAAATGATTTTATTTTTAATATACCAAGTTGATTTAAAAGCGTTATTATTAGTAGTTTTTTTAATGCCCCACCAGGAAGGTGCAAGGGGCATATAGAGTTACTCTTGTCTGCCCATCTGACTGTCAAATCTATTCATCATACACTGTCTGCCCATCTGACTGTCAAATCTATTCATCATACATTATCTGCCCATCTGACTGTCAAATATATTCATCATACACTGTCTGCCCATCTGACTGTCAAATCTATTCATCATTCATTGTCTGCCCATCTGACTGTCAAATCTTAGTTCATCATACACTGTCTGCCCATCTGACTGTCAAATAAATTCATCATACACTGTCTGCCCATCTGCTTGTCAAACCTATTCATCATACATTGTCTGCCCATCTGACTGTCAAATCTATTCATCATACACTGTCTGCCCAGCTGACTGTCAAATCTATTCATCATACACTGTCTGCCCAGCTGACTGTCAAATCTATTCATCAAATCTATTCATCACACATTGTCTGTCCATCTGACTGTCTAATCTATTCATCATACACTGTCTGGCCAGCTCTCAAATCTATTCATCATACATTGTCTGCCCATCTGACTGTCAAATCTATTCATCACACATTGTCTGCCCATCTGACTGTCAAATCTATTCATCACACACTGATTAAGGTCTGCCCATCTGACTGTCAAATCTATTCATCACACATTGTCTGCCCAGCTGACTGTCAAATCTATTCATCACACACTGATTAAGGTCTGCCCATCTGATTGTCAAATCTATTCATCACACACTGATTAAGGTCTGTGTATATTTCATTTTCTCAGGAACCATTGGCCACAGTCGTGCAAACTTGTGTGTGGTTGGATTTTCTTGAATAAAACTATCTCACACAAAAGTATGTCATTGTGACCTATATTTCACACTTTATAGTAAGAGCTTGAGAAATAAGTTCTAGCACATGTTGTTCTGTTGGCAGACTATACATGTACAAAAGTGTATTCAAAATCAGTCATTTTCTTAAAGAATATGGATTGCATGGCAAGTTGTCATACTTATTCCAAGTGATGAATATGTAGATCATTTCTAACAAAAAAACTCCACAACAGGAGTTTAAGCATCAAGTTTTACATGTAATGATTTTTTATGCATGTATTACTGTGTTATTTATTTTAGCAGTGATCCAGCATTTATTATGTGAGGGATACAGAGAGAGACATATTTTAAATATTTTAACTTGAATCTTACAAACTTTAAAATACCACACATACATGACAATTTTAAAGCATTTTTTATTTTATTGTGCAGTATTTGTTTTCAGTTGAAAAACATGATTTATTATCAGCATGATCTGTTATTATCAATACACAGAGTAAATTTAATTTTTTTGTACATAGTTAAGGAATACTAATTGTTGAAATTTAGTGTTTTATCCAGTGGTCAGTTTTAAATGATGTATTTATAAGCTCTGTTCTTGTGATGCCAACATGAGCCAGTGCATGAGAGAACCAAAGTTTGTCAATAATTTCAAAATTCAGCTTTTTACAGGCATGATAGTTTTGCTACCAGTGAATATTCTCCTGGGTTTTAGTGAACAATATCCGCCTAAATAAAGGTAAAACAAAGAACAAATAAAAACAATATCCGCCTAAATAAAGGTAAAACAAAGAACAAATAAAAACAATATCCGCCTAAATAAAGGTAAAACAAAAAGTTTGTTGAATTATTACACTTTATGTACAAACTTGGAGGAAAAAAACACTTTAATTTCTCATCGAGTACCCCTATGAAAACAAACTTATTAAAAAATGTAGGCAATAATAAGTCAATATACCAGCTCAAGACACTCTAATTAAAAAATGCAATTAGCACCACCTGGCTCTATCACTGGAAAATTTCAGTAAACATCTCAAAATTACAGCATACTTTCTGTGAGATTTGTGACATTTGCCAAAAAAAGCATGACAACATGCCAAGTCTACCTGGGTTTATTTTAGGACTATGTAATAATAATAATAATAATAATAAATTTCATTTTATTTTCCAGTTCCCAGACCAGAACAGATTACATAAAATGTGGACTGACATTGAGAAGTCTACAGTGCAAGAATTTGTGCAAATGAAGGGCGGTGTTCCAAAACCTCAAGTCAACAAATTCTTGTAAACATGTGCAAAGTAGGTAAGTGATAAAACTGGTGGAGCCAAATCAGGTGACTTTAAATTGTTGCACTTTTAGCCCACCTCTACAAAGTAGAGGTAAGTTATTGTATTACACCTGGTGTCCATGCTGGCACAGATAAAATATATACATATGTACACCATCACTGAATATCAACCACTCTTTCTTCCTAAGCAACAGTTTGGAGTGGGTTTCATTGCACCCACCCTTGGAAAGAGACCTGTAGCATTGTACATATTTGTACATTAGTTTTACATTCTTGGATAAGTTTTTGCATTTAACTCGGGTTTTTTTGCAAACTGTATAAATACTGTTACATCTGGATTCATTAAACTTGGTGTGAAGATGCATCTTGATGAGTACTAGACCCTCATCACAAAAGTAGGTCACTTTGATGTATATTTCACCCTTCACTGACTTGGGTTCAATTTTGTGGTTTAAGTTTACTTGCCAAGTTCTGTTTATGATAAAATAATTGAACTAGATAGTAAGCATCTCTATTAGTACAACACCCTTACCATGTAGGAAGGTCACTGTGACGTACATTTCACATTTTACTTGTTTATATTTAGTTTTTGCATTTAGCTCATGACCAAAATATTTTTTTGACACTCTGTATATATACAGTAAAACCTATCCTAATCGTCACCTTTACTTAGTGGTCACCTGTTCACAACAGCCATTCTAATTCACCACCACCACCAATTTCCTGTATGTAATGGTCACCTGCCTTCCACAGTGAGTGGCCAGGTGTTTCCTAACTAAATAACGGTTTCTCCCTGCCTTGATCAGTCACTGGAGCGTATCTGCAGTGACTACTCAGTCCATGCAAACTAAATTTTTGCTTCATGAGGAAGGTATTGTTTAGATAAGGGAAAATCATGTGAATCAATGCGCAAACATTTCTTATCTCGCTTGTACTTGTACTCCAGTCACACTGTCAATGTAACTCAAAGGTGTCGTTATGTCAAATTCGAAAGCGAGGCAGTTTTTATCATTAGGGTAGAGGGTCAAAGCAATTTGTTTGCTGGGTGGTGGAAAAAGTAGTTGTGTTATGGCAGCAGAAATGGAAGGCACCCTTTGTGCCAGTGTGCCAGGTATAGTTCAATATCTTCATGTATTTTGCCTGTGAAAATTAAAGCTATCTCGGAAGAAAAAAATTTGTCTTTGAAAAAAGATATGAGTTACATCCATTTTCATTAAGGTCAGGGGCCATTCAGTATCTGAAACTTGTCTGTAAAAGCAGGCAAAATTTCAGTTCATGCGTCACAAAGAATAGCCATGTACGTCTTCTTTTGATTTCTGATTCATCACAGGCTTCTTACATAAGCTGACTGTCTTGCGATCTTGGCGAGCTGAGCTTATCCAGATATTTTTAAACCGTGAACAGCTGTTTCCAAGTGAAACTTGTATAATTAGGCTGACCAAAGAGTCAGTCCTCTGTTTCACAGTCATATGTAAGCTGTCACTCAGTAGTGAAATTGTTTTGTCATGGTGTACAAAACAAGCTAAGATCGGTGATTATTTTAAGTCAGTGATGATTTCATTTATAGGATTGATTAACGTGAGCAGGATACAATAATCTTGTGTTGAACATAAATTTGTCAGAGAACAACATCTATGTGTATTTTATGATTTTGTTAAATAGTGCACATAAAAGAATCTTGATATCATAATAATAATAATATTAATAATAATAATGATAATGATATTAAGTGCATGGTATTTGGTGCATGGTATTTGTTCAAAAACCAGTTTTAAAAGGTGAACCTGTGTACAAAGGCCAGTTCTGCCTTTTCCTATGGGTGGCCACTGTTAACAGATTTGACTGTACTTTTATACCTAGATTCACGAAACTTGGTGAGGGGATGCGTCTTGATGAATACTACACCCTCATCACAAAATTAGGTCAATATGTCTTACATTTCATGCTTCACTTATCTTTTTTAAATGTTGTATTTTAAGTTTATTTCTCAAGCTCTGTTCATGCTAGAATCATCAAGTTAGATAATTATATGCATCTCTTTTAGTAACACAACCTAACACTACAAAAGAATGTCATGGTGACATATCATATTTTACTGGCTTCGGTTAGGTTAACTTTTTGCATTTAGATCATAACCAAATGGATTTGTTGTACCCAGTATAATATACTGTTATACACCTCTACCTAGATTCATGAAACTTGGTGAGGGGATGCATCTTGATCTTGATTGAGTACTTCTCCCTCATCACAAAAGTAGATCACTGTGACCCATATTGCATGCTCCAGACTCTGTTAAATTGTGTATTTACATTAATTTTAATTTACTCTTCAAGCTCTGTTCATGGCAGAATCATCAAACTAGATAATGCATGGATCTCTGTTAGTACCATACCCTTACAACAAAAGAAGGTCACAGTGACCTATATTTCACAATTTACTGGTTTGGGTTAAGATTTCATATTTAGCACATAACCAAATAGGTTATTTTTAGCACCCTGTACACATACTATTATATCAAGAATCATGAAACTTGGTGAGGGGATGGATCTTGATGAGTACTACACCCTCGTCACAAAAGAAGGTCACTGTGACCCATATATCATGATTCGCTGAATTGGGTTCAATTCTCAAACACTGTTCATGTCAGAATGATTGACTTATGTTAACTTTTTGCATTAATAGCTCATGACCACATCTACTGTATAATACTGTTATACATAGAATCAGAAAACTTGGTGAAAGGGTGCATCTTGATGAGCACTACACCCTCATCTTTAAAGTAGGTCACCATGATCCATATTTCAGATTCACTGACTTTGGTTCAATTTAATGTTTTACCATTCATGCTTTAATCATTAAACTAGATTAATTGATACATCTCTTTTAGTACTATACCCATACGAGAAAAGGTCACTGTGACCAGTATTTCACATTTTACTGGCTTATGTAAAGTTTTTGCATTTAACTCATGACTACATAGGTTTCTGGCATGCTATGCACATACTATCCTATCTAGAATCATGAACAAACTTGAGGATGCAGCCTGATGAGTACTACTCCCTCATTTCAATACTAGGTTATTATGGCTCATATTTTACATTTCACTCACTTGGGCTAAATTTTGTGTTTGATGTTCATTTCTCAGGTACTGTTCATGCTAGAATCATGAAATTGATGATGACATGCATCTCTGTTACTACCACTCCCTTACAACATAAAGGGGCTCATCATGATCTATATTTCATCTCGTACTGGCTTTGGTTAAATTTTTGCTGTCCAGGACAAGTGGTTTCAGAAAATTCACTTGTCCCACCTACCTTTTCACTTAATGTCCCAAATTTAAATCACTTGTTAAGATTTGATAAGCTGTTTGCACTTTAAACCATAGAAAGAACAACAAAATAATGTGCAACATATTTCTTAAAATAATTCAATTTGTCAAAAACACAGGTTGATATTATACATTTTGTTTCATCAGAGGTATTCAGTTTTCCATTATCCAGGCATCTTATATGAACTATTTCTTGCTCCAATACGGTAGTATCAGTATTCCAGCAGCAAGAATGGAAAGGAATTTACTGGAATTCAGACTTTCCCCAACTGCACACCAGCACTGTCATGAGACTTGATTGGTTTAAACCAACTTGTGCCTTTTGGGGATATTGTTTGCAATATCTGCAAAATATTTTTGTTTCTGAATTAAAGCCAGGGATAACTATCAACCCAATGTGGCTGAAAATTTCTCAGTCTCTTAGTAGTATCATATTTGACATTTTTTTGTTGTCACCGAGTCTGGTTTATGTCTCTTTGGAAAAACAGTTACCTCACACTCCGTGGCAGTCTTACGTTTTACCCCTCCACTTTCACGTTTATTTACCTTCTCCGACTCTTCTTTATTATATAACTTCCTTGAAAAAATAATTTAGTAAACTCATTTTATCCACATGTGAGATTTGTGACATTTCCAAAAAAATACCTTGCTTAACAACTACTTTTAAAGTGATCATAACATACATTTTGTCCTTTAAATATGAACAGAGACAGCTCCTTAATTAGCGTAATTGTTTTGCTTCAAACGCAATATTAGACGTGGAAGTTAATCCTCTGTATATTCAATTAAAAATTAAATAATCATCACTGCCGTTTAATCAGATCATAAAGGGAACCGACACTAATGTCGGTAAAGTTCACGCCATGAATTTAATTGCATTAATTCGCTGGATTAAAACAACAGGTTGAGTCGTTCGTGACGATCTGGTTTAGGTGGCGCTCTCAAGTTTCGTACTTTGCATAGGGTTAGAAATTTAAAGAAAAAGAATTAGCCAGGGTTTCCTCACTGGCTGTCCTGGCTATTTAAAAAAGACCTTGTATATCTTAGGTATTGTTAAAAGAACTTTGAATTCCCTTTATTTTGGTGTATGATTGATGGGTGAAATTTGGGTTATAGAGTATACAGCTTGGTCTTACTTAAGATGTGCACCTCTCAAAAAACTGCTAGCTCCGCTTGGTCATTTTCACTTCCTGGACTTCAAAGGTAAATAAAAAAAAAAAGAGCCGAGAACTTTTTTTACTTTTTGGATATTTTTTAATTCATTCATAGTACTTTCAGAGGCTGGTATTGTCTGCTCTGGCAAAATTCGTTTCCCTATTTTAATAACTGCTGAAAATAGTGCACTTTTGACTAATTCAGGCTGATTTTTCGAGTACTTTGGAACGGCCATTTTGTCCGCTGTGTGCTTAGATCATGTCCAGTTTCCACAAGTACAATATGTAAAGAAATTTCAGCCACAGTACATGAAAGTAACATAGAGGTATGCCAACATTCTCTCCATTGTGCATGTTGCAAATGCAAAATACTTCATCTTACACCTGTCACTCACTCAGAAGCATGTATTATCTGTAGAGCGCCCCCATATTAATAATAGGAAGACGCTTACAACACTGTTAATTTAATCAGACCGGCTTTGTTTTGTCTCACGTGTTTTGATTGGCCAATAATTTAGTCGCTTAGCCCAATATGCAGTCAAGCGGTAATATAACGTGCGTACATGAAAGAGTTTTCAATGACCACCGGTAGGTGTGATACTGGATGTAAATAAATGCATAGCGAGAGTTAGGTTCAAGCATTCAGTACGCCTGAAGGGCATGAACGGCCAGATGAAGGTAGATAAAGTGATTATGGCATGAAAATAGGCACTTGCCCGACTTTTTTTTAAATAGGCAAAAAGCACTTGTCCCGGACTAGCGACTTAGAAAATTTTATGTGCCCGACTTCGAAAATCAATAGTCCGGGACGTCGGGCTATGGGATTTGCTCAGCCTCGGCCCTGTACTGTGACCTATATTTATGCTTTACTAAAATGAGTTAAGTATTTGAGTTTATGATCACACAGATTGATTCATGCTAGATCTATATTCATCCATTCATCCTAACCTGAATAGAAGCCCATTTGTGACCAATGCAGATGGATGTAGGAATAAATATGTTTACTTAGTGGTAAACATTGCATATTATTATTAATTACTACACGTTGCATATTTTGATATGTTAGTCACAACAGGTTCACCATGTATTGTACATGTGAATGAGTATAGGACTTAAATGAGTGGACTGCATAGTGCATGCTTTTCATATGAGGTCTCACCTGTAGTGACTAAACAAGGTAGTTGTTGATGCGTGAACTGTTTGTACTGCATGCTGTCACTCCAAGGTTACTCGAAGTCTGTGACTTGCGCACAGTAAAATCTGGCTTCTAAGGGTGGACAGTGGTTTGGTTTTGTTGGTTTAACGCCATTATTCAGCACATGATAGGCTATACATGGCAGCCAGTATATTTGGTGGAGGGAGAGCCTGGAAGAACCACCAACCCACGTGAAGTTACTGGCAAGCGTTCTCATATACCCACATTGGCCGAGCCAAGACTCAAACCCACATGGACAGAGGTGAGATGTCAGCCATCTGTAAAGGCGAGCACCTTGAACCTCTCTGCCACCTGAATACCCAAGGGTGGACAAAGATAATAGTTTCACAAGAAGATTTTAAGAACAATGACTTTAAAAAAAATTAATACAAAAGAAGCATTCTTCTCTGGTTTTTATCAACTCATTATAGTACCTATACTTTGATATCATAGAATAGAATGTTCTTTTTTTTATTGTTTTATGTCTTTTATGCCATGTCACAGTAGACATGTATGTAGGTGGGTGGGTGGGAGTTACGACTCTATGGTCTAAAAAAATGTAACAGAAAGAAAGTGAAACCAACAAATCAAGTAAAAATCAACAAGCAATTTATTTCTAGACAGTTAAAGTGAAAATTCAAAAGACATTTACAGTAACGTGAATTAAAATCCAAATAATGCAATAATTCTAAGTGTCCTAATCACAAATCCTAAATATAGAATGTTCAGAATGAATTACTTACTCCTTGAATGTGTTGATGTAACAATAGGTTTTAATGTCCTGATGTGCCCATAATCATTAATGTGATGATGTGCAAAAATGAAGTACTCCAGAATATCTTTGAATAAGTTCACATAAATCACAAAATCATCAAATCAGAATCCAAAAGTCTACGAGCACTTTTATGATCCAATGAATATTTTAAATAATTCCTCTCTCTGAATTTGGAAGGATTTTTCACAACTGTAATGGCTCTTTAAAGACTGATGTTGAGGTCGAAACTGAAAACTGTCCACTAAACATGGTATATATAAAGATAGGTCACATCACAGAATGTTCTAGAATATTATGGTGTATGTGACTTTTGACACATAACTCTAAAAGAAATTCTAGTTTTATCTGTAAACAAAATCAACCTTGACCTCAAATTGAAACAGCAACTTGTTTACCAAAACCATCCTTAACTCAAATACCAGGACAATAGATAAACATGTCAACAGATATACTTAACATTAAGGTTTAATCAAATATTAAAGTCAAGACACATTTATTATTTCCAAAAATATTTATAATATTATATAAACATCATACATAACAGTAGGTACATGTAGGTACAAAGGTATTTTCAGTCTGTCAGCAGAATATTGGCTATATAATGCAGATTAAAAGTTAATATTTTACATTTAAAAATGATTAAAACTTCAATGAAAAGATAAAAGATTGCAAAATATATTTGTAGTTATAAAAGAGGCCAAGATGACTGTAGTCTGAATTTATTTTTTGCATGATAATGTTGACAATGGCTACTGGAGACTAGTAGAAGTAGAGGTGAGCTGTGTAATCATTAATTACACTCTGGTTATAACTAATGTACCTTTTGTTTCACTGTGTAGAATTGTTACAGCTGTGTTTCTTTCCTTGGGGAGTGATTCTTAACTAATAGGATGGTTCATGGACATGACATTATTTCATCACCAAAGTTTTGGATTTGTTTGCTGTTTTGCTTGTTATGAAGCAAACACATATTTTCCAATATAAAACGGTCTCTTGGCTAGAAAAAAAATGGCCCAGAAAGCAATTACATGTCAGAGTAATTATAATAAGAAATAACTTTTTATGGAACCATGTATTATAAAGGAATACACATTCTAAGTAAAGGGAATACTTGAAGTTTTACACTGCATTAGCCATGTATTGACCCTGTACATTAACCTTGTATTGAGTGTGTACATTAATCTTGTATTGACCCTATTTTCATTAACCTTATATCTACCATGTACATTAACCATGTATTTGACCATGTGCATTAACTAACCTTGTATTGACCATGTACATTAACCTTGTATTAACCCTATTCATTAACCTTATATCTACCCTGTACATTAATATTGTACTGACCATGTACATAAACCTTGTATTTGACCTTGTAAATTAACCTTATACTGACCATGTACATTAACCTTGTATTGACCCTATTCATTAACCTTTTATCTACCCCATACATTAACCTTGTACTGACCATGTACATTAACCTTGTATTTGACCACGTACATTAACCTTGTATTGACCATGTACCTTAATCTTGTATTGACCATGTACATTAACCTTGTATTGACCATGTACATTAATCATGTATTGACCATGTACATGTACATTAACCTTGTATTGACCATGTACATTAATCTTGTATTGACCATGTACTCTCTAAGCCTTTTATTGACTGTTTACATTGACCTTGTATTTGACCATGTACATTAACCTTGTATTTGACCATGTACATTAATCTTATATTGACGATGTACATTAATCTTGTATTGACCATGTACTCTCTAAGCCTTTTATTGACTGTGTACATTAACCTTGTATTGACTGTGTGCATTATCCTTGTATTGACCATGTATATAACAAGGCTTGAAATTAGGATTTTTTTTACTAACCCACAGGATTACTATAATAAAATTTGTGCTGATCCTGCCTAAATTTTACTGATTCTGATAAAATCAAACAGAAGGCAGTTCAATTTCTAATTCAACATTTATTATTCATTAGCATCAGCTCAAAACAATACCAGCTGTATTTCATGAACAAGACTCAAAAAATTTGAAAGTTCATGTTCAAGCTTCTTTAAGACGTTCTTGTTCAAAGATGCCACAATTTTCTCTACTTCTGAGGAACCAACTTTCTGTTTTGATTTCATGTACCTCTCTGCCATTATGTTTATAGAGCTTGCATTCGCAAAACTTCGAATGTTGGGCCCCTCCATCCCCAAGCAAAAATTCAGAACTGCACTCTCCCCCTCCCTTCCCAATCTACAAAATCAAGATTTTGGGCCTTTTTCATGAATTGTGCCCCCCACCCACATTGCAGGGATCATATGGGTAATTGTTATGCCCCTGTACAAATTGATTCCAGGGATGATTGATGAAAGTTTTTACTCACATTAACGAATGAAGTACCCCATGCACTTTCGTATATCTCAGAATTACTCAGTGCAGAAAGTGCACAACATCACAGCCTTTCCTGGGTCATACTTCAGCCATTCGTATTCATTTGCCAGGCTTATCTGGTACTTTCTTAATCTCTTCTCTTGATCATATTTGCCATCACTCTCTCTCTCTCTTTCTCTCATAATCATCATCTAATTTCTGCCATTTCAGTGGCAGCTGTGCACCTTGTAAAATACTTCCACATGTTTACAATTGTCACAGCACAATGCTTTGAATATTTATCAACAGCAATATAAATATTACACACATTGTTCATTATAAAATTCTTGATTATTTGTTGTCAGCGAATGCAGCCAAAAATACTATTCTAAAGGCCGTCTACTGCACATACTGTTTTATAGTTAAAACCTACCGCTTTTGAACATTAAAAGATTTTTTTTTAAAAATCAAATAAAAAAAACCAAGCATGGTATTTTTACACATTCTATGAACACATTAGTGAAACCAACCAGAACCAGTCTACAGGGGACCAGAAATGTTCCACCAGTACAATAAAAAGTGGGATGATGCTTGGCAGAGTAATAGGATTAGAATTGTTAAAGAACAGCTAACACGAGTACACAGCAAGCTGTTAATTGATTACCTGATACCATATTGTTGTAATTTGGGGAGTTTAAGGCCAAATGCTGAATGTTTTTTGAGGTGTATTAAGTTATAAAGGGATCAAAGGTGGTCCATGATGTCTTCTGAGCCTTTGATGAAAATGGGCCTTTCTCTGGCGGAGGGGAGATAAAATGGAGAGACTGACCGCAAAAATGATTTTGACAGACACACTTGATTAAGTATTTTGATTTGTTGTCTTGTTTAATTGTTATTGTATTGTATTCAAGATGTTTTAAGAGGGATATTTAAGGACAGCTCTTACATTTTTTGTTCAATTCATGTCAAAATGCCAAAGTGTGTGCTTTCGGCTAATGCTAAGAAACCACCAGCTAAGAAATCTTGCAAGTTCAACAATGCTTGGATATCAGAGTTTAAGTGTGTGCAGGTGAGTAGCAAAGGTCCTGAGTTTGTATTATATGTTTTAAAGGTATGCATCTTTTGTATTTCATAAACTCTTTGAAGTTTTCATGCACATAAATTAAGTTCAAGTCCTAGATAAAATACATCAGTTAAAAATATATTACAAGATAATTAATTTAAAAATTGGGATAATTATGCATAAAAGCATAAACACATTATGAATTTTTTCGTCGTTTTTTAAAGTCTAAATCAATCTTTATTTTTTTTTTATTTACAGTGGTGAAACTTGCCAACATATATTTGGATCTGAGTCGTGAAGAAAAAAAAGCCCTTGAGGATGAGGCCCAGGAATACATTCTAAGTCCGTGTCAGGAACTTCCTCCTCAGGGTGAACATAGCTTGGAGGAGTATTGTAGAGCGATGAGCAACCTTACAAACCCAGCAACAGGCAAACTGAAGTTAGAGCTTCTTTGCAGGCTGAACATGGTTGTCGTGTCATTGCTACATTCTAATGCTGATATAGAGACGACATTCTCCATTCTTCACAAAATCCAAAGTGATTCCAGGGGAAATCTGGACCAGAGAACTATTGAGAGCTTGTTAAGTGTGGAGCTTAATAATCGCAATGAATGTCATCAGTGCTCACCGGACAGTAATTTTGTGAAGGAAATTAAAAATGCTGTTGGATTTTATTTTTCAAAAAATCTTCCAGTGAACTATAGGATAAACAACTCTTCCTTTTCATTTAATTGACAATATACTGACTCATATTAATTAATTATTTTTGTAACATTTTCCATCAAAATTTGAATCTGATTTATGTTCAAAACTTCTTGTTTTATTATAGTATGAAGAGAATACACATTATAGCAAAAAATGTGCTTGTTTTGTTTTTAAACCCCTTAAAACACCTACAGTTTATGCCGATAAAAAATCTACTGGTTTAGAAGCCAATCTACTGATCAAAATTTGTAAATCAACTGGTTCGAAATCCTGGTTCTGTCACATGTATGTTCATCAGTTGCCCCATTCACAGCAGCCACATCCGACTCACCAATCGCAGACAGCAGTCTTCCAGAACATGGTCATCTTCCATGGATTCACAGCCATCTTTAAAACAATGAAATCGCCTCAAAATTATAAGATATGAATGATAATTACATCCGTAAACTTTATCGAAGTCAGCCTTGATATCAGTTGGAGAGTGCCAGGATTTTACAGTTTGCTCTTTTCTTAGTGGCAGAATTGTTCTCTGAAGAAATATTATTGTTATCACTGTTATTTACATATGTTATGTCACATGCATATACATGTATCTGCAGGTGTCTGGCATGCTGCATGTGCAGCTTTAGATCACTTTATAGAACTTTATTTTGTCTATCAATTAGCATTAAATTTATTGAAGGTTCAGAAAACAAAAAAGTTTCATAAAATATTCAGAACTTTTCAAATACCCTCTCATAGGTCACTATAATCAACTTCAATGGTCAAATACTACCCAGACATGATGAAAGTTTCGTTGTTTTTATTTTTGTTTATTTTATATAATAATATAATATGTAAAGAACTCGAATCTATTTTACAGCTTCTACATCTTGGGTTTAAACATGACTATACTGCAGTATGATTGTACATGTAGTGTTTATATAATTTTTGATGACTATGCTGCAGTATGATTGTACATGTAGTATTTATATATTATTTGTTGACAATACTACAGTATGATTGTACATGTGTTTATATATTATTTGATGACTATACTACAGTATGATTGTACATGTGGTTATATACATGTATTATTTGATGACTATACTATAATATGATTATATGCTTGTTTCATAAATGTCAATGCTTCTGACTAATGGGTATTTGATATATTGTCTACTTGACAATTTTAATTTTAAAGTTGTGCATTTATCTCCATATCTCAGACACATCATGTACATTATTATGATTTGATTGGAAGATTCACCTCTTGGTAACTAAGTTCAAATGAAGGTGAGAATGACTTACTTTTCGTGTTTTAGTGATTAGGTTCATTTTTTTCATGCATCTAGTAGTGGGCCTTAAGTGTTCTGATGAATCTTTGTTCAGACATAAAATTTGATTAGCTATATTTTTTTCCCTTTTTTTTACAACAGGTGTGTGGCTGGTTGCAGCTATCATGGGTTTGTACTAGCTATGAGACTTTATTAAAAGAAATAGACAAAGTCGCAGGCATATGTTACTGCAAACTACAAGTTTTTTGATTGGTGGGAGAGAAATGGACAAAGTTGCAGGCATATGTTACTGCAAACTACAAGTTTTTAGATTGGTGGAAGACCATATCAGTTTCAAGACAGGTGTCAGGCATGAGCTGGAAAATTACCATGGTGTAACAAAGCACTTGTTTGCTTCTGCAGTGGTAATGCAGAAGGTAAACTTTGATTTTATGCAGACCAGCCACAGGGATTAGCAAAAGACCTTATTCTTTAACAACTGTATCCATCTGACCTTGGCAAAAGGAGGCTGAAGAATGATTATAGAACACTTATTTTGTGTACAGCCAAAGAGTTCATACCCTTGGAGGTAATTGATAATAAATACCTGAAAACCGTAAAGGACAAATATTTTGACTCGCCAGCAAAGAAATCTGCCTATTCCTTTGCCGACCCTCCCTTACAATGAGCAAAATTATGCTGATGTCTGTCAGATAAATATGTGAACGCTGTGGATAAAATTTATGGATCTGCAGATCATCCTAGATTGGTGGAGACCAGCTGATGAAATTCAGTGGTACAAAAAGTTGGCAGGTAGGGAGTTTCGAAGAACAACATAAATCTGAAAAGCTCCACCCCATTACGTTGTTGAACTGCGGCACACACAAATGAATTTTTTTTCTCCGCATCAATCAGAAACTTTTTCATGAAGATAGTTTTGAAGTTGGGTCAGTGAATGGTAAGAAGATCAGAATCAAAAGAAAAGGTGTAAATGTAGATGTCAAGAACAATTGTGAATAAGGACATGTTCTTGTCTTATGTGAAAGCCTATATTGTTGAGGCACTATGTGAGATAGATCTTGACAACCAACCAAAAATGTTTCTCCTGATGAAGTTGATGAAAGCTGGCTTCAGGAAACCATGGACAAGTTTGTTGACACCTACGTCCTTGTCATTAACAGGATGTGTATGACAGCCCATGAAGTTATACTGGAAATGGGAAACCATGGACAAGTTTGTTGACACCTATGTCCTTGTCATTAACAGGATGTGTATGACTGCCCATGAAGTTATACTGGAAATGGAAAACCATGAACAAGTTTGTTGACACCTATGTCCTTGTCATTAACAGGATGTATATGACAGCCCATTAAGTTATACTGGAAATGCTCATTCCAGTTCAGGTAAAGGTTGATGATACTGTTGTCACCTCCATCTACTTTAGAAGACAAGAAAAAAAGTGATGAGACCCATGGGAACAGATAGTGTACATCAATATGGGTTTTCTGTTCTTCAGTTAAGGCTGCTGTTCATGGAGATAGTGTACATCAATATGGGTTTTCTGTTCTTCAGTTAAGGATGCTGTTCATGGAGATAGTGTACATCAATATGGGTTTTCTGTTCTTCAGTTAAGGATGCTGTTCATGGAGATAGTGTACATCAATATGGGTTTTCTGTTCTTCAGTTAAGGATGCTGTTCATGGAATCATGATGTCATTCACATACCAGATAGGGGCAGACTCCACTGCTGTTGGAAATATGTTATGATGGTATTTAAGAGTCTCAGCAACAGAAGTAAATATATCTCTTGAAATTCTTTGTTTTGCTGTGCCACCAGCAAGCTACTTACAGTCTCAGGACTGTACATCAGATCCTTTATGGATTGTTTGTAAATAACAGGAAAAGTAGACAGTTATGTTTCTTCTGATCTCCAAATGGAATATTTGCACAAAAAAACCAACAGTTGTTGAAAGGATTAGGACCAGTCAATAAAGACAAATTTTTTTAGAAAGGTCAAAAGCAGTGTCTGGCATGGATGACATTTCTGTAAGCTTTGACAGATTAACAGGGGTACTTTGGTCAGCATATCACAAGATAATGAAATTAAAATGATTCGAGATGTAAGGGAGATAAAACCATTCACACCACAAGTTGGGAGATATTTTCAAGCACACAAAAACATGAATGCCCCAGTGGACAGTATAGACAGATTACAATTTGAGTCCTGTGTTCATTTGACCAGAGCAGACTTCAAACTGTGGAGCTTGATAGTAAAGTGGTTGGATGTTTCTATATTTGTCTCAATGAATTCATTTATTAAATGGAAGTTTGATCAGCCTTAACATACTCTGAAAGTGCCTGATATAAAAGATACCTATCAGATTTTGGTCTTCTACTGGTGATGCATTTGCCAAAACATTGCTGTGACAAAAATCACAGAAATTCAGCTGATTCATATGAACAGTCAAAATAATTTGTTAGAAACTGCCTTCCAGATTCAGATTGTAAGGTAAGGAAATCTTTCATATCCTTGCCAATTATTCTTGATGAAAGGTCACTGGAGTTGAGAAGATAGTACATGAAGCTTGAAGTCCAACTATCAATGATCTTTCTACTTCATGAATGTGTAATGAAGTATCATTTGCAATTAAAGTTGATGCAACTATATTACTAGAGGTCTGAAAACAGGACAGTAAACATTGCATTGGTCTTGTAAATGACAGATCTAAATTCATATTGATCTTACTATATAAATAAATTACCTTTTTCAGTTTTGACTATTTAATTTGACGTACAGACTTTAAGGCCTGAATATCTTGTAGCATATATTTTTCATTAACACTG
The DNA here is from genome assembly GCA_029931535.1 of Margaritifera margaritifera. NCBI lineage: Eukaryota > Metazoa > Mollusca > Bivalvia > Unionida > Margaritiferidae > Margaritifera > Margaritifera margaritifera. The sequence goes on along the minus strand of JAQPZY010001440.1, from coordinate 151,728 downwards.
GAGTACATCAGATACAATATAAAGTTAGATTTGAACACTGGAGTATGTCAGATACATTATAAAGTCAGATTTGAAGCAGAGTATGTCAGATTCAATATAAAAGTCAGATTTGAAGCAGAGTATGTCAGATTCAATATAAAAGTCTGATTTGAAGCAGAGTATGTCAGATTCAATATAAAAGTCAGATTTGAAGCAGAGTATGTCAGATACAACATAAAAGTCAGACTTGAAGTAGAGTATGTCAGATATAGTATAAAAATCAGATTTGAAGCAGAGTATGTCAGATACGGTATAAAGTAAGATTTGAAGCAGAGTGTGTCAGATACAGTGTAAAGTAAGATTTGTTGCAGAGTATGTCAGGTACAATATAAAAGATTTGAAGCAGAGTATGTCAGATACAGTATAAAGTAAGATTTGAAGCAGAGTATGTCAGATACAATATAAAAGTCAACTTTGAAGCAGAGTATGTCAAGATACAATATAAAGTAAGATTTGAAGCAGAGTATGTCAGATACATTATTAAAGTCAGATTGGAAGCAGAGTATGTCAGATACAGTATAAAGTAGGATTTGAAGCAGAGTATATCAGATACAGTATAAACATCAGATTTGAAGTAGAGTATGTCGGGTACAGTATAAAATTCGGATTTGAAGTAGAGTATGTCAGATACAGTATAAAGTCAGATTTGAAGCAGAGTATGTCAGATACAGTATAAAGTAAGATTTGAAGCAGAGTATGTCAGATACAGTATAAAAGTAAGATTTGAAGCAGTGCAATTTACAGTTTAAAGTAAGATTTGAAGCAGTGTATGTTAGATACAGTATAAAAGTCAGATTTGAAGCAGAGTATGTCAGATTCAATATAAAAGTCAGATTTGAAGCAGAGTATGTCAGATACAATGTAAAAGTCAGATTTGAAGCAGAGTATGTTAGTTACAATGTAAAAGTCAGATTTGAGGTAGAGTTTGTCAGATACAGTATAAAATTCAGATTTGAAGCAGAGTATGTCAGATACAGTATAAAAGTAAGATTTGAAGTAGTGTAAGATATAGTATAAAGTAAGATTTGAAGCAGAGTATGTCATACAGTATAAAGTAACATTTGAAGCAGAGGAAGCTATTACATGGAAATATCATGAGAGTAAATAACATTAAAAGTAGGTCAAATATTTGACCTAGATTGTATAATTTATGGAGTGTGGTAGTACATGTATGATGTTTCTAATTTAGTGCATTGAATGAATGAATGAATATTCTGATTCAAAGCAGCATTGACTGTACACTTGGCACAGTGAATGAATGAATGTATGAATGATTTAGTTCTCAAAGTATTTGAGGTCTCTGACCCATATTACGGTCAAGTCTTAAACTACAATTTATATATAACAGTGTGTTGCATTTGGTAAGAAAAGACATTAACATTCACACTTTAAATCGATCAAACATTTGCCTTTAAAGTTATGAATGATGTATACATACATAGATGTAGGTAAATCTGTCCAAGAATATGCTTAATAAAGAATATACATACTCTCAGTGGATGACAGTGGACCAGCATGTATCACTCTACGGAATACTTTAAAATCTATTCCCATTCCCATAGCCTCTTTGCTAAACATAATATTGATGTGATTGTCTTTACTTCTCAAAATTTAAGGAATATATTCATTTATTCTTGGGTTCTGGACAATCACCAATGTAGGCATTTTTTTCGCCTCCTTACATTTTGTCCCCACTCAGTAACTTTTGTCAGTTCAATGGTTTTGGTGCACTAGAAAAGTCTAGTTTAAGCAATAGTTAATGGAAAATCCTGTCCTTTAAACTTAGTTTGCAAAAGTTCTTCAAACAGAGTTGTATATATAATCATAGGGGGATGTGGGGTGGGATCATGAGTTCTTGTTGCATGTTTTGTCATATACAGGCTGATGTTTTTTTAGTAGTAATGTGCTGTTAACAGTGTTAATCTTCTGAAGCTGTAAATCTTTATGGAAGACTTAATACTTAACATATTGACTGACACTGTCATAAATCTTTATGGAAGACTTAATACTTCACATAATGATTGACACTGTCATAAATCTGTATGGAAGACTTAATACTTCACATAATGATTGACACTGTCATAAATCTTTATGTAAGACTTAATACTTCACATAATGATTGACACTGTCATAAATCGCTATGGAAGACTTAATACTTCACATAATGATTGACACTGTCATAAATCTTTATGTAAGACTTAATACTTCACATAATGATTGACACTGTCATAAATCTTTATGGAAGACTTAATACTTCCCATAATGATTGACACTGTCATAAATCTTTATGTAAGACTTAATACTTCCCATATTGACTGACACTGTCATAAATCTTTATGTAAGACTTAATACTTCCCATAAAGATTGATACTGTCATAAATCTTTATGGAAGACTTAATACTTCCCATATTGATTGACAGTCATAAATCCTTATCGAAACTTAATACTTCCCATATTGATTGACACTGTCATAAATCTCTATGGAAGACTTAATACTTCCCATATTGATTGACACTGTCATAAATCTCTATGGAAGACTTAATACTTCCCATATTGATTGACACTGTCATAAATCTCTATGGAAGACTTAATACTTCCCATATTGATTGACACTCTCATAAATCGCTATGGAAGACTTAATACTTCACATAATGATTGACACTGTCATAAATCTGTATGTAAGACTTAATACTTCACATAACGATTGACACTGTCATAAATCTTTATGTAAGATTTAATACTTCACATAATGATTGACACTGTCATAAATCGCTATGGAAGACTTAATACTTCACATAATGATTGACACTGTCATAAATCTTTATGTAAGACTTAATACTTCACATAATGATTGACACTGTCATAAATCTTTATGGAAGACTTAATACTTCCCATAATGATTGATACTGTCATAAATCTTTATGGAAGACTTAATACTTCCCATATTGATTGATACTGTCATAAATCTTTATGGAAAACTTAATACTTCCCATATTGATTGACAGTCAGAAATCCTTATCGAAGACTTAATACTTCCCATATTGATTGACACTGTCATAAATCTCTATGGAAGACTTAATACTTCCCATATTGATTGACAGTCAGAAATCCTTATCGAAGAGTTAATACTTCCCATATTGATTGACACTGTCATAAATCTCTATGGAAGACTTAATACTTCACATATTGATTGACACTGTCATAAATCTTTATGTAAGACTTAATACTTCACATAATGATTGACACTGTCATAAATCTTTATGTAAGACTTAATACTTCCCATAATGATTGACACTGTCGTAAATCTTTATGTAAGACTTAATACTTCCCATAATGATTGACACTGTCATAAATCTTTATGGAAGACTTAATACTTCCCATAATGATTGACACTGTCATAAATCTTTATGGAAGACTTAATACTTCCCATAATGATTGATACTGTCATAAATCTTTATGGAAGACTTAATACTTCACATAATGATTGACACTGTCGTAAATCTTTATGTAAGACTTAATACTTCACATAATGATTGACACTGTCGTAAATCTTTATGTAAGACTTAATACTTCCCATAATGATTGACACTGTCATAAATCTTTATGGAAGACTTAATACTTCCCATAATGATTGACACTGTCATAAATCTTTATGTAAGACTTAATACTTCCCATAATGATTGACACTGTCATAAATCTTTATGGAAGACTTAATACTTCCCATAATGATTGACACTGTCATAAATCTTTATGTAAGACTTAATACTTCCCATAATGATTGACACTGTCATAAATCTTTATGTAAGACTTAATACTTCCCATAATGATTGACACTGTCATAAATCTTTATGTAAGACTTAATACTTCACATAATGATTGACACTCGTAATTCTTTTTGTAAGACTTAATACTTCCCATAATGATTGACACTGTCATAAATCTTTATGGAAGACTTAATACTTCCCATAATGATTGACACTGTCATAAATCTTTATGTAAGACTTAATACTTCCCATATTGGTTGACACTGTCATAAATCTTTATGTAAGACTTAATACTTCACATAATGATTGACACTGTCATAAATCTTTATGTAAGACTTAATACTTCCCATATTGATTGACACTGTCATAAATCTTTATGTAAGACTTAATACTTCACATATTGATTGACACTGTCATAAATCTTTATGGAAGACTTAATACTTCACATAATGATTGACACTGTCATAAATCTTTATGGAAGACTTAATACTTCCCATAATGATTGACACTCTGTCATAAATCTTTATGGAAGATTTAATACTTCCCATATTGATTGACAATGTCATTAAAAAACAGTGCACACTGTTAGAATAGCTCTTAGGTTTTTAATCAGTTTATATGCAGGCCTAAAGTCTTCCTGTCAATGTGAGATACAATGCGCTTCATCGACAATCAGGTTACAGATACTTTTGTACAAAGGCAAACCAGCAATTTGGAAAGGACATCATATGCTTGTCAATGCTCAGGATGCCCAGCAATATACAAAATATATACTTTTTTGTAAAGAGTAAAAGTTAGAAAATTTCTCAGTAATGTGCAATATTGTTCCTTTCAAAGGTGAACACAGATGTTCCAAAATTGAATTTTTGGGTTCCAATATCACAACTTTACATGTCTTAAGAAAGGAGAAAACTTCAAAGATAAGTCTTTTGACATACCTAATTATGGAAGTATAACAACTCCATCCTGTGACTGTTTTAAACTGAAATGGGCATCCCATTGCCTAGGTTTAAGAATGTAAGTGGAAAACATCAGGCACAAATTTTCCTCTTGTACTTAGCTGCTTTCAGTATTCATACACACATCAGAGAATGGGTTGTTTATGAGTCTTCAGTTTTAGTTACATCTGAAAAAGAATACATGAAAAAAAAGGATTATGTGTTGAACTTGAAACATACATGTAGTATCAGTTAATGAGGCACAGCCATGTGTAATTGGAGTTTGAGACACAGATAAAGGTTGACAGCTTTAAAGCTAGTAAGACCTAGGGTCAGTCTAATTGGAGTTTGAGACACAGATAAAGGTTGACAGCTTTAAAGCTCCAAAGCTCAAACTCCAATTACACATGGCTGTGCCTCATTAACTGATACTACATCTCCCCCTCTTAGAACAATAAATCTGTGACCTGAAGAAATCTGAATGTACTATATGTATATAGTTGTCGGTGCTATTTTTGATATAAACAGTTCTATCAGTCCTAAAGAAATCTAATAAACTATTAAAATGTGTGATAGAGATTTGGAATAAGTTCTGCTTTTGGTATTTTCCAATATATCCGGTCAAATTAAGAAGTAATAGTAAACAGTTTGTACAGCAGATTAGCCAGTTCCTTTGTCAGTGCACTGATGACTTTAGGGGTTCAGCAGGTGTTTGAACCTGGGACCTTCAGTTTTGTTGACAGATGCTCTTCCCCTGAGCTACTGAAGCAAGCATGCAAGTCATAGTGTTGACAGATCTTTCTGTGATATCTTTTAAAAGTACAATTTGATATGTGAATAAACACCGTAACAGTGTATTTGTAGTCTTCCTCATTCACTACTCACATCTATCAGCATGGGAAGTAGATCATTTAAAAGCCCACTTTATAATGCTTATATTCCCAGGAAAACATTAATTCTACACTGTTGATTACCAGCAACAATTTACGTAATTCACTATCTTCATAGTTCTATCTCATGGAATATACTAAAACCTCACAAAAATGTGAACCCCATACTGAGAAAAGCAAAAAAAACCCACATATAATCTGTCAACTAGTAATAAACTTTATTTGTCTTCAATAGGTTTATCAATATTACTAAATTACATAATGTTTTACAGTATAGTAATTACAGCTGCCAGACCGCTAAATAAAAAAACTCATGAAAATGTACCACTATTTACTCCACCTCACAATATTGAAGAAAAATGTCAGCAGTTTCTTCATACTTGGGATGAATCATTATGAAGCTAAGAGAATTCATTCAGTGATATGTACTCTCATCTCTCTTAACCTGAGGTCAAGGTCAGAGTCATAGAAAATTTGCATTAGGGTTTTTGGTTAAAGTTTTTTGATTTGCTTATATTTCCTAAATGCTTTGATGGATTTTCTTCAAACATTGGACGAATTATTATAAAGCTGAGACAATTCATTCTGCGACATGCTCACTCTCCCCTTTTGATCTTGGTGTCAGGGTTGCACATTTTACTGCAATGATTTGATCATGGGCTCAACATGCAGGCCTTGGCATTACAAATTGTTTGTTGGTCCGCCTGTCACACTTTTTTCCAGCTAATATTTCCAGAACCATTTAAGATATTTTCATGAAACTAGGTATGCATTTGTATCAAGACAAGAGTTTGTATCCCATATAAGATCCAGCTTTGTCAGGTTAGTACTTTTCGAGTTGTCTCCCTATTTTTTGAAAATTGTATTTGCACTTCATATCTTGCAAGGGGTATTCCGTTAGCCAGGCATGAGTAACTTCCTCCAGGGCATGGGCCAGAAAGAGATTCTTCAATGTACCTGTATGAAAACAATGTAACCAGAGAAAACTAGGTCACAAGCTGGATGCAGGCTGCAGGCCATAGGTTGCACATGCCTGCCGTAAAAACTCGCTTCCTGATAGATCAGCTTTTATGTCTGTACAAAAATTCCTAAATTTCCAGAAAAATTCATAATATCAATGTGAAACAATTGGGAGATATCCCTCAGTTTGCTGTTTAAATTATGTATCTATCCATTTATAATGCGCATCCAACTGGAGAAATTATAGACACAGATAAGCATGCTGGCAGATCAGAGTTTATAATTTTGGCTTGAAATCATACATATACCATATATACTCGCTAATAAATTGGGTCCAACTGCAAACAACATAGACCCTAATTTGCCATCACACAATGCACTGGCAGATCAGGGTCTGTGTTTTTTGTTCTACTTATTACTCCTAACAAACTGCATAGACCCATATCTGCCAGTGCATTATACAATGGCAGATCTGGGTCTGTGTAGTTTGCAGTTAAATGCAACTTACAAGTGAGTGTAGACAGTAAGTAGAACAAAGTACTATATTTATCCAATTATAAGCCTATCCTTAATAAGCCTATTCCCCCATTTTAAAAAAGAATTGGGAATATTTACAATGGATATCTTTGAAAATAAGCCCACCCCTTCTTTCTTTCACATTTACAGTATTTCCTCTTTGATGATAACATGGGGCCTGACTAATAAATTTGTCAAAAAGTAGAGTGGGCTTAATATTAAATGAAGATATCCTAAATAAATATTTGCCAAAAAGTGTCTCAAAATTTGGGGCTGGGATTATTACTGGATAAATATGGTATTAGGCTGACCCCCTGGTCTTATCATTGAAGAAATAGTGTACATAGACTTTGATCTGCTGGTGTATTATGTATATTTTTGGCAAAGCTGAGTGAGAGCTGTTCACACTTGGCTACACACATTATATACATTGTAGCAAATACAGTATTTACATGTGTAGGCTGTAATCCTTTAACCATTAATACTTACTTGAAAAGTCACACCCTATAGAGACTGCGGGTCATGTGACTTTCCATTTCAAAGAAAGTTCATCTACATTTGACTGTATATTAGATGTCAGTACGACATTTATAACTATCCCATCCCACTTCAGAATCTATTTAGAGATTGATATAATGTCACATTGACAAAATGAAAAAAATCATTGGTGTATATATAATTCACTTGCATTCACTTTATCTATTTTGCCTTGAAGTGCAAAGTGCCTTAAAGTCTACATATTTTAAACTCTCTGTATGTTTAATTTATGCCCTCCTTTTAGAGGACATAAAGGACCCACTTTCCAGGTTTATTCCAGAATGCTTACAAATCTTGTCTAGCCTCTTGATTCTAATACCTTTTCAACTACTGCCATCCTTGAGTTTCTTTGTTGGTGTATGTTTGAATGAACACATGTTGGGCACCAAAACTTGGTCAGTAGGACCACCTTTCGGTGAGTTTGTTCCACATGGCTGAAAACTACAGACTTGCACATCCAGGTTCGTTGACCATTTGGGTGCAAATGAGTGGACTTAATTTCAAAAAGACCAACACTCAAGCTTTTTTCTTTTTGAAAACTTTTTTCAAGATTGGGATAGGATTGTTTTTTAGCATGGTTTTATCTTTTGAGATTAATCAGTATTTTATTACAATAGCAATACTACAGTTGTTGATGTTGTTAATATTCCTGTCTCCTGGGAAAAGCTTTCTCATAAGGATGTAGGCATATCACCCTGTAGGAGAAAATTTACAAGATGAAATATCAGTGAATTAATATGGGAATACGGTTGGCTAAATGTACACTACTTTCCATCATCATATAGTCTTGGCTGTGAAAAACATTTTCACTAACTCTGATTCTTTGCTAAATTTTGGAAATTTTATGCTTTTGAATACTTTGTGATTTACAACCTTGCCACCTGTCCACACACACACACACACAAACACACCCCCATCATAAAACTTTGCTTGATTCCAAATCTTACTTTAAAATATTCTGACCAATCAGAATACTTAATTTGTCAATTTCAATTATTATTGCCAAGTTTGGAGTAACATTTGCAGTCACACCTGCTTTAAGCAGCCACCTCTGGAAAGTGAGAAAGTGACCGCTAATGACAGGTGCAGGTTGCTTAATAAATGTCGATTTCTTCTGTAAAGTGGTTCATAAGACATTGAAAAAGTTGCTGTTTAAGACAGGTGATTGCTCAATACAGGTGACCTTTAATGCAGGTTTGACTATGAGATCTTCAAATTTTATTTTGACAGCGGCCTATAGGCCAAAAAATTACATTTGTTTACTTGCCCTGTCAACTTTACTTTCCCTGTAGAAGCACCCAAAGACAAGGAAATGTTAAAATAGGTTTTTCAAGATTATAATATTGATTTCATTTTAAATAAAAACACAGAACACAGCATACACTGGTGAACACCAGGCTAAAGCTAAGTACCAGTAACACATATGGTACTCAAAAACATTGCCAAAATCCACAGAAGACAAATCATGAGATGGCAGATATTAAAAGGTAAATATGTTGCAAAAAATCAAAAAAAAGACAGGCAAAAAATCCAAAAAAAGACAGGCAAAAAATTTAAAAAAAGGCAGGCAAAACAAAGACCAAGACAGAAAGGGTCAAATCCTTAAAAATACAAGGTAAGATTTTTTCTATATAAACTACTACTTTTTTAAAAAGTCTTTGCCCTTCTCAGGAGGAACACCATCACATGACACATCCGACTGCAAGCAAGCTGTCTACAGTACTAGTAGTATATTTTAGTTTCAGTAAAATTATAGTGGTAGTACATAAATAACATGTTCTTTCCTGAAATGTAAAGTCTGTCTGACTAGTGTTTTGATATTTTTGTAATATTGCCCATGTGATTTGGCAACATAACAATTTGTAAGTCCAGAACAGTTAATGCCACCCATGGCCAGTGTAACATTTGTTAAAACAAACAAACTTAGATATTACCCCTAAATTGACAGAATTGAATATTACCTATTATAGCAGGGTCAATTATTATGTTGCTCCTAAAATGGAAGCAATAATTCATAAAAATGAAAGATATGTCTCCAACAGGTTTTATACTAATTCTCAACTGTGGGAGAAAATAGTGAGACATTATTAATTTTGTGTCAATTAAAGACAATGATTGTGAGACAGGCAGTGCCAAGGTTTTATTTTTGTTGTTGTTAAGTTTGTCTTCACCAATTGGTAGAGCACTGGAATTGTAATTCAAGGTTCAATCCCCATCCAGGCCAGCCCAGGTCAGCTGCCTCTGTGTGTCAATGGAAAAAGCACTTCGCTCCAATATCTTTAGCATGATATAGCTAATAATGTGTTGATGTTGCCATTAAAAACCAACCAACTGCAATATTCACATTTTTGCAAGAAGGGTACAAAGCGGTGTGCATCAAATCACAGTGTGCAAGCTAAAAACCACATGCCAAATTACCCCCAGATTGTTATTGTTTAAAATAGTTAATATATGCCATTTTCTTCTCATCACTTTGAAATTCAGACAGTTTTCAGGTAAGTGAATACAGTGATTAGTCTGGCTTGTAAAATACGTCACAGTTACATGATATTATTGATATTTGATGACGCTTGAATGACAAGTCATGTACGTATGTACTGGCAAAATAATTACCCCCTACCTTTCATACTAAGGGCGTATAGCATAACTTTTTAACATTTCAATTTAGCTTGTGTCTCTAGGTAAGGTAAACCAATTTCATTGATATTAAGTGCCTATTAAAAAAGTTGGGTAGTCACGTGATGGGTGGAGACCTGAAAGTGCACTCATCCTTGATAACAGTCTACATGTATTATAAATATTTCAAGGGTTGTTATAGTTTGTTTTTGATACATCAACAAAGTTTTCTTCATGGGCATACTATGACATATTTATAGGCAGTGTATTGATTCCATTAATCCTAGACAGAGCCTCTGGAACAATTACAAAACAATACTATAGCCATTAACTACAGGAACCAAAAGTAGAGCACAGGTAAGTTCACACTAATTATTATTTTTTTTTTATACTCATTATACCTATAAATAATTGAGCCTTATTTGCTCTCATATGGTACAGATTGGGGTGACCAATGGCTCTTTAAGATGGAAAGGAGGTTAGGGGGCATGGGACTGAGAAGGATATGGGGTAGCTGAACCTAAATGACAGATCAAAATTAAGATCTAGATTAAGGTGGGTAGGAGAAAAGTTTAACCTTCCTTGTAATTTTTTCAAATTTGCATCTTCAGATAAGCCATTGAAGATGCTTGGGGGGTGGGAGTGGGATAATTGGAAAGGGTAACACCTACCACTTGATGTGGTGTGACATATGATGTGGTGGGACATATATAAGTTGTGACCTATATGTTTTTTTCCAGTGGATTTATTGATACCAAATGGGATATATATATATATATATATATATATATATATATATATATATATATATATATATATATATATATATATATATATATATATATATATGTTATAATGGGCAAAATTCTTGTATAATGTTGGCTCATAAAATTCACTGTCACTTGTGATTTTTTGCCAACTATGTAATCCTTGATGTATGAAAATTGTTTTAATGTGCAGCCTGTTTTGCCACCTGTTAAAAATCTTAGCAACAATACTTTTTATAGTAATAACAGTGTTATATTTATGGATGTAAGAATGAAAATGGTAGTACATGTATTAGCATTTAAAATATCTATTTTATTAGCTTCATTGATACATTTCCAGTAAACTATATTTCTGACAGCAAAAGCTATATTTTAAGTTTTAAAAAATCCTTGTATACAGGACTGTTATTCCATAATTAAATTGATTATTCAATATGATTTATGTACACCACGCCCTGGCTTCAAAGAAAATCGTAGACACACCTAGATGGGTATAGTGTTGATAGGAAAATTTCTGCCAGCTTTAGTTTTGTTTTCTTCACAACCCTATTGATCTATGAAAATTGCATTAACTGTATATCTGATGAATCACAGTATGTAGCCACACAAGAGTTCCCACTTGATGAATCTCAGTATGTAGCCACACATGTTCCCACTTGATGAATCTCAGTATGTAGCCACCCAAAAGTTCCCACTTGATTAATCTCAGTATGTAGCCACACAAGAGTTCCCACTTGATGAATCACAATATGTAGCCACACAAGAGTTCCCACTTGATGAATCTCAGTATGTAGCCACACAAGAGTTCCCACTTGATGAATCACAGTATGTAGCCACACAAGAGTTCCCACTTGATGAATCTCAGGATGTAGCCACATAAAAGTTCCCACTTGATGAATCTTAGTGCATGTATGTAGCCACACACAAGATCCCACTTAACAAATAATCCCACTGACTTCATGTTTCCATTGTAATTGACTATATTTTAAACAGGTGTGAAATTGATACAATATATTACATATATTTCAGTTGTGTATTAAAATGTTCACCAGTCAAGACCATGATAGGCAGCATGACTAGTATGGCCATGGTCATACCAAATTTCAAGCAAAAAGTATATGGACTAAAACAGTATAACAAGAAATCACATGCTCAGAGGAAACAAAAGCAGGCAGTTCATCTCTTTCTTCCTTTCTTTATTATATGGGACTTCAAATGTTGTCCAACATAAATCGGTTTTCTATTCATAATAATCACCTCCTGTTCATTTAATAATATGGGTGAACCTCAAACAGAGTGCATACCATGTCAGTGTCCACTGACAGTGGAAAACATTCTTGTCAAGTGTGGCAACTTCCACCTTGTGAGACAGAAGTATTTTGACCTGAACTGCATGAAGAAACTATCTGATAATGTACTACCCAAAAAAACTTGGATGTTTTTTTTAAAGGAATGTGGTTAATATAACACATTTTGACTATTATGCTTTGAGGATTTTATATTTGTTACCTTTATATTTTGTTTTCTGTGCATTTTACAGTTTTAGCATCTTGATGTTTTATGTTTTTTTCTTGTACTTTATGCTTACATTTATTTAGAAGGGATTATCTTCCTAAATTTGTGTGCAGTCTATTTTTATATTTTTTTAACTTTACCTTTAGTTGGCACCATATTGTCACAATTGTGTTGAGGACCCATAAAATGCTACTACATATATACTCTACATACATTTAATAATATAGAAATGGTTGTACCATGACAAATTTGCCAAAAGTGGCTTCAGCAATTTAAATAGTTTATCCTTAACAGTACCACAGTCAATGCTAAAATATGAAGATGCATTAGCAGAAACAAGACCTTATTTGCCAATCATAAATTATACACAACTGTTCATAATGAAGACCATTAGAGATTTGACTGTTTTAAATTTTAAGGCCCATGTTTTTGAATGCCTTATTTCAGGGAACTAAAAAACACAGGGAATGGAAACCAATCAAGATGTATAAAAAAAAATGTCTGTCTCGTGTGAGGTGTGAATTTTCACACCTGGGGGTAAATGCCAGCCTGCATCCTGTAGGGAAGAGCAGACTATCTGCCAGGTATGGCATATGCTCATGAGTTCATAGAGATCTTCGCCTTTTACCTCTCCCAATTTCGAAGCACCACTGAAATTTGGCAAGGTACAGGGCAAAGTGTTTTGCTCTATAACTCTAACAATGTAGAAAAAGTAAAGAAGGTTAACATACTTTGCATGTCTTTGAACTATTTAGATTAACATTTAGTTTAGATCACTATTTAAGCAAAAATATATATTGTCAGAAGATGATATCTGATGAAAAATGACTGCTTCTGTGTGCTGTAGAAATATACTTGAAATAGCACAAAGTACACTACCTTTGCCTGTCCATGAAATACATAAACAAATTTTCACAGTTTAGGTATTACTATTTTTTTGAAAGTGCACTTACAAAATTTTAAAATCTAAAAAACTAAAAAAAAGTTATCAGCTCGTTTTTTAATAATTTGCTGCAGAAGTTCAGGAAGTGAAAATAGCCATGCAGAGCCAACCAATCTTCTGTGGGATTCACTTCAGAAGTAAGGTCTAACAGTGTACTCTCAAACCCAAATCAACTCCATCATTCAGATTTCAAAATAAAGAAAATTCTAGCTTCTTTAAACCTATCATAGGATATACATATTTCTCTTTTCACAACAAGGATTACAAATGGGGAAAATATGGGTGATACCTTGTCTTTAATTTTTAACCTGTGCAAAAATGCAAAACTCAGGAGCATTTGCACAATTGTTTTTCTCTTTTTCATATCATTATGTATAACTTTCTGAATAAAATGGTAAAATAATATTGCTTCTATGTATGAAAATAAGCTACTTATGCCTATTTTCCCCTTACTTATACAATATGCCCTGCAGCAGTATTATGTGTGAAATGTCCTTTCTTATGGGGAAATTAAATGTCTTAGGATGTAGAATAAAAATCAATTTAAATTTAAAACTGCTGGATTAGATGAAAGAAAATATAGCAAAAGTGTTTCTTTTTAATTCAGTTGTGATAAAGTGATAAAATTAAGGAAAAAAATGATAACAAAGCAGATTCACATGCTTCCATATACTGGTGTCGGAAGAATTAGCAAATTTTTTACCCTTTGACCACAACCCCGTTCAAACTGTAGTATTTATCAGTGACATCTCAGGAATAATTGTGCTAAGTTTCATATTCCTGTATTTTGCCATAGCACTGGTTGTTACATCATACCACTGTAGTCGTTACAACATGTATTTTGACCACATGACCTCAAAAGAGCACAGGAAAAACTATACACTGTAATGAATTCTAATTAGTGATAGTACCTTGATTACATTATGGTAATTACAAATAGGTAAAAATATTTTATAAACTCCCACTAGAAGAAACTATTGATTTTTTGTTAGTTTATAAACTTTCACCAAAAAAATGACAAAGTCCAAAACATTTTAAAGTTACATGTATTTTGAAACAACTTGTATAAAATGTATTAGGGAACATGTGCACAAATGTATTTACACTATAGTAGTAATGTATTCAAACCATTCTGAACATTTGCAACTTCTTGGTCAATCCTATGGATCATGCCTACATTAGAGCTTCCAAAATGACATTGATACAAAGACAGAAGAAATATCTGCCAACTAAATTCTTTTGTCAAAAGGAAGCCAGTGTCATAAACACATCAGCAGATATTATCATTGGATTGACATCTAATTTAATTCTAGCTGTATGCTCTTGAAGTTTGATTATATGATTAATATTAGTTTGTGTGCATGAACCACATACTGAGCAACTGTAGTCAATATTAGGTAATATGTAAGTTGAATAAAATAGTTTCATTGCAGGAGTTAATGTCATAGATGTATTTTGGTTTGTCATTTAACACCTTCTTACCTAAGTGATATGCTTATCCAAACCAGCAATGCTACCTCTATGTACTATATAAGATCAGCTTCAGACCTGTGTTTAATACAAGCCAAGCCAAGAACTAATGCATTGAAAAAGTCATTTACATATACTAAATCTGTCTGACTGGGATTGCTACCATTTGAACTAAAGCAAGCTGACATTCTTACCATGTTCAAATTAGGATGTTTCGACTACCTAAGCGTATCATTAGTTTATCCTTTGTTAAAAAATATTTGTATGCATTAATCAGTTGATAAACACAATACATTGATATACTGCTGTACATGTTAGTACACATTATATAAATTTTATATGAAATATTTGTGTGATGTCAACCCAAAAATTGACAATAATGCATGAAAATATCATCTCCATAGGTATGTTAGTAACTGTCAATTATATATGTATAGGATTAATGGCACATCAGCACAATGCTGGTTATATAGTGAAAACTAAACGTTATGCAGCAAAAATGGTAAAGGTAAAAATTACTAAACTCTTTGGGAAAATAAACTCTTCCATGTAAAACATATACTCCTTTAAAATAAACTCTTCCATGTCAAACATATACTCCTTTAACATAAACTCTTCCATCTAAAACATACTCCTTTAAAATAAACTCTTCCATCTAAAACATACTCCTTTAACATAAACTCTTCCATCTAAAACATCCACCTTTAAAATAAACTCTTCCATGTCAAACATATACTCCTTTAAAATAAACTCTTCCATGTAAAACATATACTCCTTTAAAATAAACTCTTCCATCGAAAACATATACTCCTTTAAAATAAACTCTTCCATGTAAAACATATACTCCTTTAAAATAAACTCTTCCATCGAAAACATATACTCCTTTAAAATAAACTCTTCCATGTCAAACATATACTCCTTTAAAATAAACCCTTCCATCTAAAACATATACTCCTTTAAAATAAACTCTTCCATCTAAAACATATACTCCTTTAAAATAAACTCTTCCATCTAAAACATATACTCCTTTAAAATAAACTCTTCCATCTAAAACATATACTCCTTTAAAATAAACTCTTCCATCTAAAACATATACTCCTTTAAAATAAACCCTTCCATCTAAAACATATACTCCTTTAAAATAAACTCTTCCATGTAAAACATATACTCCTTTAAAATAAACTCTTCCATGTAAAACATATACTCCTTTAAAATAAACTCTTCCATGTCAAACATATACTCCTTTAAAATAAACCCTTCCATGTAAAACATATACTCCTTTAAAATAAACTCTTCCCTGTAAAACATATACTCCTTTAAAATAAACTCTTCCATGTAAAATATATACTCCTTTAAAATAAACTCTTCCATGTCAAACATATACTCCTTTAAAATAAACTCTTCCATGTCAAACATATACTCCTTTAAAATTAACCCTTCCATGTAAAACATATACTCCTTTAAAATAAACTCTTCCATCTAAAACATATACTCCTTTAAAATAAACTCTTCCATCTAAAACATATACTCCTTTAAAATAAACCCTTCCATCTAAAACATATACTCCTTTAAAATAAACTCTTCCATGTAAAACATATACTCCTTTAAAATAAACTCTTCCATGTAAAACATATACTCCTTTAAAATAAACTCTTCCATGTCAAACATATACTCCTTTAAAATAAACCCTTCCATGTAAAACATATACTCCTTTAAAATAAACTCTTCCCTGTAAAACATATACTCCTTTAAAATAAACTCTTCCATGTAAAACATATACTCCTTTAAAATAAACTCTTCCATGTCAAACATATACTCCTTTAAAATAAACTCTTCCATGTCAAACATATACTCCTTTAAAATAAACTCTTCCATCTAAAACATATACTCCTTTAAAATAAACTCTTCCATCTAAAACATATACTCCTTTCAAATAAACCCTTCCATCTAAAACATACTCCTTTAAAATAAACCCTTCCATGTAAAACATATACTCCTTTAAAATAAACCCTTCCATCTAAACATATACTCCTTTAAAATAAACTCTTCCATGTCAAACATACTCCTTTAAAATAAACCCTTCCATGTCAAACATATACTCCTTTAAAATAAACTCTTCCATGTAAAACATATACTCCTTTAAAATAAACTCTTCCATCTAAAACATACTCCTTTAAAATAAACCCTTCCATGTAAAACATATACTCCTTTAAAATAAACCCTTCCATCTAAAACATATACTCCTTTAAAATAAACTCTTCCATGTCAAACATATACTCCTTTAAAATAAACCCTTCCATCTAAAACATACTCCTTTAAGATAAACCCTTCCATGTAAAATATATACTCCTTTAAAATAAACCCTTCCATCTAAAACATATACTCCTTTAAAATAAACTCTTCCATCTAAAACATACTCCTTTAAAATAAACTCTTCCATGTAAAACATATACTCCTTTAAAATAAACTCTTCCATCTAAAACATACTCCTTTAAAATAAACTCTTCCATGTCAAACATATACTCCTTTAAAATAAACTCTTCCATGTCAAACATATACTCCTTTAAAATAAACTCTTCCATGTAAAACATATACTCCCTTAAAATAAAGGATTGAGATGGTGTAGAAACTCCTAAAAAGTATAAAAACAAAAGACAAGGCTAAAAAAGGTAAAATCTTCAAATAAAGTCAAACATTTCTTTTTAAATAAATGTCATTAAGGTGGATATCTTGGATTTTTGGAAGAGAGAACTCATTTATGGCCATGTACTGTAGATAATGCATCCCATCGTAAATCATTGCGTTAAATGAAAATTTAGCATTTATTACATTATTATGTAACACTGAAAGAATGATTTTTCTTTGGTTCTGTGTTTTATGGCACAGCAACACATGAAGGTTAATTGGTGCAGAGACAATTGGAACATAGTGTCTTGCCCAGGGCACACCATGGTCTTGACTGATCTGATGTTAGGATTCAAACCCACATCCTTTCAGTCATGAGTCTGGCATGCTAACCACTGAGCCTCTACAGTTCCTGTAAAAGAATGAAATGTTGTTTACCATGTTTACTTGTATATAGGGTGCAGCCAACTGCAAACAGGATAGACCCTGCAGCTAGATCTGCCATCACATACACTGTAATGCTGACTCAACAGATCAGGGTCTGCACTGCGCAGTCACAGCTATTAACATCACTCTTGATCTGCTGGGGCATTGTGCAATGGCAGATCCAGGTCTTTACAGTTTTTAGGCAAGTGGGAGTTAATACATGGGTTCATGACTTTTAAACATTGATTGCCTAGTTTGTATAACAGTATTCCTACAATATTTTGTAAGACATTGACCCAGATAGTCCCCCTCCCCCCTTGCAATGAGAACTATTATCTGGGTTAATGTCTTACATTGTAGGACTAGTACAACAGTAGATTGTGTAGAAAAATAGATTAATAGTATAATTTAAATGTAATGATGGTAATGTTTCTCTCTTTTGAAAAGCATGCCTAGGCACATGAACATTTGCAAGTCAGGGTGTGTATTCATAAAGTTTACCTGGACCAGGAAGAGAAAATTGCTTTCACACGGCAGTGGATATAATTCTTAAGTTAATAAATAAAAGCTTTACCAGCGTAGGTTATTTCTTTAATCCTTGCACTTGGATGTCACTGCAGAGATTTGTTAGTTTGTTGTTTGTTGCGACATTTGGATATTTCGTGTCTCTTTTTTAGACTAAACAGTCTCATGACACTTTATGTACATAGAGATGTATCAGTCGAATGTAACCTTGTGCACACAAATCTAATGTTGGGGAGGGTACATTTTTAAGTGTAGGGCAGTGAAGAAACCTGGAAACCTGGTGTGGGATACTCCAAAACTGTGCAGAATTATATGAGGAGGACAAAAGCTACAAAAAAAACAACAAAAAAATGTTGTTTTACTAGTCTCCAGGTAAATATTTCATCCACTGTTGTACCTTAAAAACATCCACCATTATACCATAAGAATGGCCTTAACAAGAAATGTGACAGCAAAAACTTGATTGCATGATAACAGATTTAATTTTACCCCTGCCTCAAACTATAGAGGTGGATGTATATATCTTTGTTTCCATCCATATGTCCCACTGGCACACAATTTTGTTAGTTCAACTAGTCCAACAGTTTTGATTGATTGCCATGAAACTTGGTAAATATTATGGTCATCACCTAATACCAAGTGTAGCACACATCTTCTAACTATCCAGTGTCACTACCAGACATCATTTACACTTGATCTAAAACTTGTTCTACCTCAAAAGTGTATTAGACCGAGTTAAAAGCCAAAATTACAATCATTTAAACACTTCATATTTACAATATGGATAAAGTGAGTCTTGTTTTCAAAATCTCCATATCACTGAGTGTAATCAATGTTATTTTAGTCTCTAACATGGGATTTCAAAAACAAGCGGAACTGGACATTGTGAGTAAACTTTGGTGGTAAGACAATTGTTTTACAGGTATCAATACACTAATTGAGTTCCTTATATATTTCCTTCATTTTTTTATATTTTTGATGAAACCCAGTGCATTGGTTATAACTTAAGATGCACCAAGACTATCTTACATATGTTGTGCACAAACTTGGAAACAGTGCATAAACACAATCACCATACTGTAGGTTATGTTTCATTGGACACAGTGCATAAACAAAATCACCATACTGTAGGTTATGTTTGATTGGACACAGTACATGAACAAAATCACCATACTGAAAGACATGACTGGAATTTTTAGTGCAAATGACCATTCCAGAACTGGCCAATTCACACCTGTTTGGTTTGTCATCCTATGCAAAAAGCCAAACGGCTTAACTCAATAAACATTCTGTTTTCTGTTTAGGCTTTATTGCTGCTTTCTGTTGAATGCAAGTAACATTCTTAACTGATCAGCAGATCTCAAGAAAAAATCAGCAAAACAATTTCTTAGCCACTACCATAGAATGCAATAAAAGCTGATTGGCTCAATTAACGTAGTGATACCTTACGTTGTTGGCAGCTACAAGAACATAGTGCTCTCTATTAGTTTCAAATTGGTTTTGGGATGGAATACAGCTTTAAATTAAATGACTGTACATAAATGTTCCTACAGGTATTTATGGCTTTTTTTTTCATATCTCCTCTACTCCTGCATGGAAGACAGGGTATCTCCAGCATTATAATGCCGAGCCTGCCTTGGTGGAAGTTTAACATAGTGATCACTTTGGCATCTGTGTGTTTGTTTGTCCATTAACTCAACATCTCTCCAAACATTAGATTAACCTCAATGTTAAAGTTTTTTCACTTCCTTTTATTTCAATACCAATTTTATTCCACCATCTTCAAATTTAGAATATTGCTTCAGTATGTACTTTCTTTATCAAGCAAAGTAAATGCCCTCATTGTCAAAGTTCAGGGATGAGTTTGACATGCAGGCCATGTGGCAAGCTTCTTTTATAATGTAGCAAAGCATGCTAAAATTGGAAAGATTTCTAATGCCTTGTTGCATTTTGTTGACTTGGTATGGTAATGGGATAGGAACACCCACTCAGTTCTTTTTCTGTAGGGAGGAACTTCTTCGTATAGATGGGGGATTGATCAATTTGTTGTATTGGTTTCTCATTTGAGATTTATACTTTTCTTTTGTAATGATTTAAGTTGTAGGATGTTTTTTAGGGAAAATTTTCCAGCATTTTTTCCTCCAATCTTTTGTTTTTAGAATTTATATTCAGTAGTCATTGGAGCATCAGAAAGAAATATATGCATATGGTTATATTACTGCTTGATTTTTATTCACAACTGTATACAGTATCTTTTCCCATAGCCTGTATGCATGGTACAAAATTAATGATGCATATAAAGACATGTTGATAATTACTGGGGTATAATGACTTTCATAAAGGTATGGTCTAGTGAAAGTATTTACATACGAGTGAAATTTAGTACATTAATTATGATAGTAAAATAATTGTATTACCATATTTATCTGATGATAATCCCATGCTTGATGATAAGCATGGGCTTGTCTGATAAATATGCTAATAAAATTATTAACCTCTGAATTGATATAATGGTAGTGATGCTGTTTTTTTTAAAATCATGTTGCGATTTGGTTAACTTGTATTTTATCATTGGAGAACTGTCAGTTCCTTGGTTTTATATATTTAACACTGGAAAGTGTGTGTGTTTGTGTTTGACATGAAACGTGTGGTCAGGAAAAATGTGCCTTTGATCGTGGGAAAAACAAAGGAATTGTGATTTTAGTTACCTGTGGGAATTTGGAAACCCAGATTAATAATTTCTTTACACTACTTCTGGCCGGGGACTCTGAGTTCACCATGACGTACAGTAGCAAAAATGCACCCTCAATTGTCACAAGAAAACGATCATGACTAGAGGAATGGAGATCAATTTGCTCATGTAGATATACCCCTACCTCACCTGCATTTCACCTCAACCCTAGGATGGAAATGACTCAATAGTTATAGAAAGGGCATAACTTTGATGAAAATAGTGAGCTCAATGATTGGTCAGTGTGCATATCTTCTGATGATAACAATAACATGTACTCAGTTTCCCAGCAGTCTACTAAAAACTGCACAATGCTGTCATATATTGCATCCAACTGTAAGAAAGGGCAGTAACTCTTGCAAAAATCATTGAACCACATCTTTAGATAGTGACCATAATATGTACCAAATTTCACAGCGATTCATAAAAAATGGAAGACAGGTAGCATTCACAAGATTCTGTCTTACATTAAATTCAGATGCAGGACAAAAAGGGCAATAACTAAAAAGAGATGCGAGAGTACAGTGATTTGTTGACATGTGTACTGCATGCAGTTCTCAGTAAACAAGATTAATAACACCAGCAAAAATCACATAAACCACATGATTTTGTCGATATGCACATATTCAGATGATGACAGTAATACATACTGAGTTTCAGTGAGTCATCAAAAATTGTCGAACTAGTTGCATTCTCAAGATTCTGTCATACACTGCATTCATCGTCAGGATAAAAAGGGAAATAATTCTAACAAAAATTGTGTGAGGACAGCAATTTGTTGATATATGCAAATGATGACCATAACATGCACAAAGTTTAATGGCAATCTATTGAAAACTGAGAATAACTGTGTTAACAAGACAATAATACACTGCCACTGGCTCCAAGTCAGAAAAGGCAGTAACTCTCATAAAAATTGTGGGACCAAAGTGGTTTTTTGAGTTGCATTCAGAAGATTCTGTCCTACACTGCATTCAGCTGCAAGTCAAAAAGTGATCTGTTGAAATGCACACATTAAGCTGATGACCATGACATTTACCAAGTTTTATTGCGATCCATTAAAAAGTGTGAGAATAGTTTCATTCACAAGATTTTGTCATACATTGCATTCAGCTGCAAGACAAAAAGGGCAATAACTATTTAAAAAATGATGTGAGCAAAATGATTTATCGATTATGTGCATCTTCAGAAGATGACTGTAATATTTACCAAGTTTTATGGCAATCCATCAAAACTGGAGGACTAGATGGGCTAATGAGATTGTGTGCTGGGTGGATGGATACAAGGGTTCCAATATACCCCTGTCTCTAATAAAAAATGTTACTGAAGTCACTGAAGCAAGGAATGTAGGGTACTCAAAGTAATCTTGACCAGAGTGTGTACCCTACCAGTCAGAGTGTGTACCCTACCAGTGTCCACTGACAATGGAACACATTCTTGTCAAATGTGTGAACTAGAGCTGAAACAAATAATTTTAACAAGAATATTCTTTGTGAATATTTGAACAGAAAATCAGTGAGTTTGGCAACATTTTGTAAAAGAAATAAAGAAGCAAAATCTAAATTATGCAACGTTGAATTAGTCTAAAAGGGAACAATTTCAACCTGCTAAATCACGTGAAATTCAAACTCCCATTCACAAGGTAATCATAATGTCAAATTCTGAATGTTCACATTGCTCACAGCATCACCATCTCTATTAATTGTCATTCAATCACTCTTAAAAAGATACCATCTCTGTTCATTGTCATTCAATCACTCTTGAAAAGATACCATCTCTATTCATTGTCATTCAATCACTCTTGAAAAGATACCATATCTATTCATTGTCATTCAGTCACTCTTGAAAAGATCAAGTGTAATATGACAAGTTGATAAAGAACATGGTATAGGACAGGGGTTGTCATATAAAGTCAACAAATCCTTTACATATCAATCAACATATCAAGATTTAATTAAATTAAGTTGGCCACGTGTCCATGTGACTTTCATTTTGAACAAATCACGTTTTAAAGAATTGTTTCTTTTCTTAGATAGTCCCAACATTTAACTGAACAAAGTAATGAAGAGTGCATTATCCTCCATTACCTTTTGTCCATTTTCAGCACTTAAGGAATGTTTTTGGTCATACTGAGCTTAAAGATAAACATGGAACTTAACACCCACATTCATTTAATTTTGAGTCTGCATTAAAAAATAATTTGTACTCAAGACCCCTAATGTGTCAGGTGTACAGTAATTAGATGACCGAGTTCAGGGCAGCTTGGTGGGAATTTCATTTTGGAGTATCTGATAAGAACATAAATTCAAAACTGCTGGAGAGTGACAATATTGCTTCCATTTGTCAATACAGGTAAGAATTGATGAAAGAAGTCTGTATTCAGTTGTGGTGATAACAGATATAAAAAGCTTAAAGTGTACGTGTTAAATAATGTAAATTTGTAATAATCAACTACCTGTAACTGTTTATTTCAAAGGTAACCCATTGAGTGTTTTGAGAAGGAAACACCCAGTTTAGGGAACACCCGTTCTAAAGCAATGATTTGGAAACACCCAGTTTAGTTTCCATGTATTGCAATACATAATTCTAGTACATGGATACAGAAAATAGCTGACATTTGCTGTCTGTTTATTTTTGTCTTGCATTAGAATTTTTTTTTCAGAGATTTGGCTCATTTCATGATTTTTGTCTTCCATGTGAAAGTAGGTGGGACATACCTGGGATCATTTTGTAGCTATTGAACTTGTTATCCCAATGCTGTGGTTTTGGGGATACTGTATTAACCCTTTGTCCATCCATCTGTCACTCAATCTCCTCCTCAACTGCTTTATGGAAACTAATCAAACTTGGTAACCATCATTGAGAGGGGGGATACATTTTGTCATTATCACTTATATCTGTTAATCTGTTAAATGAGCCCAGGTTGTCATAGAAAAGGGAGGACTTTAAATTGGGCATCGGCATATCCGGTTTTTTCTTCTGTTCATCCATCACACTTTCAGTTCTACACAATAACTTCCTTAATTATTATTGGATTTAAGCCAGATTTGGTATGCAGATTGATATTGATGAGTTCTTGGTGAGTTCAATTGTCAACCTTCTACATCATCTTTTAGCAGAGTTATAGCCCCTGGTTGTCAGAACTACCCACTTTCATTTCTACACAGTAATTCCCTTAATCATTATTAGATATCAGCTAACGTTTGTATGCATCTTTGATTTTGATGAGACCTTGGCTGAATTTGACCGTCAGCAGTCTTCAGCTTTTGGCAGAGTTATTGCCCTTGATTGTCAGACTTGCCCACTTTTGTTTCTGCACAGTAACTCATATTCTTGGATTTCAACCAAATTGTATAGGCAGCTTGATATTTATGATGCCTTGGCTGAGTTTGCTTTATACATGTACATCATCATCGTTTGGTAGAGTTATAGCCCCTGAATGACAAACCCACACACTTTCATTTCTGCAAAACAGCTTCATTATTTAGGATTGAATATCAACCAAATTTTGGTAGATAACTTTGATTATTGATAGAATTTTGGCAGAGGTTGATTATCAGCATTCTATGTAATTATTTAGCAGAGTTTACTTTCATTTTTGCACAGTGAGTCAATTAATTTTAATTGGATTTCAACCAGATTTGGTATGCAGTTTAATATTGATGAGACCTCAGCTGAGTTCATTTGTCAGACCCAGCCACATTTGCTTTTGCACATGAAAGATGTTTTACTTAATTTTAAACAAATTTAGTTGGCAACTTGATATTTATGAGACTTCAGCTAAGTTTCATTGTCAATGTTGCTTAGGTACATGTTCTGCATGCAACATCATCATCTAGTGTGTTATGTTTTATTGTCAGACTCGTGATCACCAACTTTCCTTTCTGTGCAATAACTCCCTTGGTATGCAACTTTATGTTGATGACACCTTTCCTTTCTGTGCAATAACTCCCTTGGTATGCAACTTTATGTTGATGACACCTTTCCTTTCTGTGCAATAACTACCTTGGTATGCAACTTTATGTTGATGACACCTTTCCTTTCTGTGCAATAACTACCTTGGTATGCAACTTTATGTTGATGACACCTTTCCTTTCTGTGCAATAACTACCTTGATATGCAACTTTATGTTGATGACACCTTTCCTTTCTGTGCAATAACTACCTTGGTATGCAACTTTATGTTGATGACACCTTTGCTTAGTTTGGGTTTTTAGCATTCAATCTCCATCATTTAGCAGAGCTGTGGCCCATGGTTGTTGGACCCATCCACATTTGTTTCCACACAATAATTACTTCCCCATATTATTATTATTGGATTTCAAGAAGGTGTTATATGCAGCTCTATAGACTATATTGATATAACTTCAGCAGAATTTGATTATCAGCTTCCTATATCATAGTTTAATGGAGTTGTGGGCACTAAATATTGAACCCACATTTTGCATGCAGCTTTACATTGATGAGACCACACCTGTGGTGCATTGTCAGTGTTCTGTGTTATCAGTAGTGTCTTCATCATATTCCCCTAATCCTTTCCTTTACTAAACTACACTCCCCTGCTTCTGACAAAATGTGGGTTACATCAACTCCTGGTGTTTGCTTGTTCTTAATTACTTTCCTGTTTAAAAAAGATCACTTGTGTATGCTGTCCCTGTTCTCTGTCAAAAATCATCATTGATTGTGGAGTGGCCTTCTCATCATTTTTATATGCCTACCATAAGGCAGAGTGTATTATGTGATGATGTTTTCCATCTATATGTCTATTCAATTTTAATTTCAATACGACACAATAACTTGAGTTGTCCACCATCTACAGTTACCAAACTTTGTGGATGTCTTGCACTTGGGGTAAGGAAGAACCCTATCAATTTAGGCGGTCAAACAGTGAAAAGTCAAGGTAACCAAAAGAAGAAAAGTGGTTTCTGTACAATAACTCGAGTTCTCCACTATCTACATTTATCAAACTTTGTGGATGGCTTGCACTTTGGGTAAAGAAAAACCCAGTCAAATTCAGTATGAAAAAGTCAAAAGTCAAGGACACTATGACTGAAAGAAGAAAAATTATTTCTGCACAATAACATTAGTTTTACATCACATACCTGGACCAAACGCTGTGGATGGCTTGTACATTTACTTGGGGTAAGAAAGTAACCTATTAATTTTAGGGTCACGAGGTAAAAGGTCACTGTGACTGAAAGGAGAATAAAAATGGTTTCTGCAAAAAGAAATTCAGTTCTCTATCATGCACTTTCACCAAAGTTTGTGCATGATGCACACATTGGGTAAGAAAAAGCCTGTTCATTTTGGGGTCAAAAGTAAAGGTCACTGATGTAAAGAAGAAATATGTTGGGGTTTATTTGCATAATAACTTAAATTCAAGACCACTTACCTTGACCAAAGTTTGTGAGAGATGCACATAGAGTATGGAAATGGCCTATTGATTTTAGTGTCAAAAGGCCAAAGTTCAAGGTCATTGTTACTCAGAGAAAATGGGTTTTGGAGAATAAGTTTTGTTTTAGAGTAAGTACTGGGTCAGTGTAACAATGTGACAAAAAATCTTTCATGTTGTAAAAATAAATGACTGCAATGCTACAATTTGTTAAAGTAGTTTAGGTTTTAATCCAATACTGATGGAGCATATTGGGCAATAACAGGAACAGAGACACAGTTGATTTTGAAACTTGATAGCAGAAGGCTTAATGGACTTGTCTCCCCTAATTTATTTATTTTTTGGGTTATTATATTGGTTAATTTATTATAAGTATACACAGATCTGATGAAACAGGTTCTGTCAAAATGTAAATATGTATGTCACCTCATGATGGAATCATCCAGAAAATAGGATGGACAACTGTTCTGCGTATGTAACAAATGCCAAATTTGCACTGCTTATGCAAGTGCATATATGTAGCTTGTGTAGAGTTGTGCAAATGTTGCAAGAATAGGATGCACCTTTTATTCACCTGTGTTATTTGTTACATGTATATTTATTTGGTATAATATTTATTAGGTACAGTAAAACCTCCCAGATAAAAGACCTCTGCCCAATAGCAACCCCATTTCTTTAGTCTCATTTACATGTACAATGTAAAAGTGCAAATTCGTCCAAATCAGACCATGCAGCTCAAATTTAAGATCACTTGTCTTCAATCTGATAAGTTGTCTTGCTGTATTTCTCATATGATAAGCCCAGGGGCAAGCTTAATACTTTTGTCAAAATGATGGGATGGACTTAATATATATATATATGTGTGTGTGTGTGACAAACAATAACATTTGCAATACACTGGAATTTGTTGGCATATACACTATGCTACACTGTTGAGTAATTTTTACAAGTCAATTACAACTATAAAAGGTACATGCAAGCATTCCAGAGTTTGCAGGTTCAAGTTTGTTAACTTTGGCAAAGTTTGTGTCAAGACGAGTGTGAAAGGGCATTAGATTCCAGCAAGGTCCTAAGTCGAACATTGTGAACTTTTCTCTAATAGTAAGAAACTCTATCATAACCAGATTTTAAATTTAAAAAATTCAAAGACAGTTCTTCTAAATTTGACCAAATTCAACACAAAGCATTTTGGTCTGAAGGGCTTTTAATTTTCTAGAAATTATGCCAATCGACCATCAGAATGCTGTTACTAAAAATAGATTAACCTGTAATAATTTTTCTAAAAACCAACAGAAAGAAGCTTTTCTAAAAACCACAGAAAGAAACTTTTCTAAAAACCAACAAAGAATCTTCAAAAAAGAACACCCAGCAGAATTTGACCAAATCTGACCAAAGCATCCAAGCATGAAAGTTCCAAGTTTTAAGGCCTTTCTGATTGATGCAAATGATGCTGATCCACCAATAAATATGGCTCAGTTATTAAAAATAGAAAATGTGAAATTGAATGGCTTTTCTTAGAAATTGCCATGGAGAATTTGACCAAATTTGAGAGATAAAGATATAAAGACTAGAGAAAACTTCAAACTATTGTTTTCACAACATATGCAATCAATACGTTTTTTGGAGACATTTTCTACAGAATTCATCCTACTAACTCAAATTTCTTAGGCTCTTGCATTTGGCTATTAAGCAGATGTTAGGATGAGCGATCTCAGGCCCCCTTGGGCCTCTTGTTAATGTAGTTCCATGAACAGTTTTGTATTGTAACATAAATTAATTCTCATGTACATCCTATTTTCAGCCTGTGTCCCCTGTTGAGAAACACATTGACTCGCCTATGTTTGAAAACATTGGATCATTAAGTCTGTATAGATCTATAGTTTAATTTGTTCATAAGGAACATGATCACACATGAAGATAAGTTTGTGTCCATGATGTCATCCAGCAAATTGCCTGAATAAAAAGTAATTCTATTCTCATAGATAGCTATATCAATTTTGATTGTGATACATGAAATTTTGTAGTGTATAGGAGTAATCTAAACCTATGTCACATGGTCACTTGACTGGCCATTTAGATGTGCAGTTTGTGTGTAGAAACACTAGACATCAGTGTCAAATACAGAGATAGGAGTAATTTAAAGCTATATCACATGGTCACTTGACTGGCCATTTAGATGTGCAGTTTGTGTGTAGAAACACTAGACATCAGTGTCAAATACAGAGATAGGAGTAATCTAAAGCTATATCACATGGTCACTTGACTGGCCATTTAGATGTGCAGTTTGTGTGTAGAAACACTAGACATCAGTGTCAAATACAGAGATAGGAGTAATCTAAAGCTATATCACATGGTCACTTGACTGGCCATTCAGATGTGCTATTTGTGTGTAGAAACACAAGACATCAGTGTCAAATACAGAGATAGGAGTAATCTAAAGCTATATCACATGGTCACTTGACTGGCCATTCAGATGTGCAGTTTTTGTGTAGAAACACAAGACATCAGTGTCAAATAAAGAGATAGGAGTAATCTAAAGCTATATCACATGGTCACTTGACTGGCCATTCAGATGTGCAGTTTTTGTGTAGAAACACAAGACATCAGTGTCAAATACAGAGGTAGGAGTAATCTAAAGCTATATCACATGGTCACTTGACTCACCATTCAGATGTGCGTTTTGTGGGTAGAAACACAAGACAGCAGTGTCAGCTACAGAGATAATTACTGTTATTTGTTGAAAATAATGGATTGATTTGGTATTTTAAATGACAAAATGTTTATAAAGCTTCCATTTCAAAAATCAGTAATTTAGATCAAAATGTTTCAATGATTGTAAAATTTTTGAACATGCTTCATCACTGCTGTTGTAATCTCTGTGTTTGTGATCACAGCTGTAGTGGTCAATCAGGGGTGCTGTGATGTCATTTGTTTACAATTACTCCTATAGATAGTGAAAAATTTCGGTTGAGATTGAATTTGTTGCAGTGAGATTGCAAGATATGATTTCAAGTGATGTTGATAAACCAGTGTTTCACTATATTTATTTGCACATATCCCATCATCATTTCATTGCTTGTTTACATCTGTAAATGGACTCTTCCAATCCGTTTATTTATATTTTACCCGTGTGAAATTATCCTAGAGAGGCTTTTCACCATCATATCAAAGTTTGACTACCCCGGTATTACAAAATTATTGATTTACCATAAAATCAGAACACTTTGTTTGGGCTTTATTTTATTTTATTTTTAAATTTTAGAAATTAACTAAATTAAAAACCACACAAAAATTATTGTTACGGTTTGGAGACATGGCTAGGTTTACATCAACAAAATTATAACCCTGCAAAAATCTCTGATTCTACAGTAGCTGCAGTTACTTATATGTTTTCAGGATGTTGTTTTGTTATTAATTATAATTTGCTTGTTTCTTGTCCTTTCAGAACTGAAGTACAGGGCCCAGGTATTGACTGACTAGAATTAACAAGAGATAGAATGAGATTCCAGTCAACATGTCTCCTCTTAGCTATTTTAGAACTTTCTTTCGCACAAATGGTAGGTACACAAGGATTAAACAAAGTCAGTTGAAACCCTCTATGCAGTGAAGGGTTATTTAACCAGACTACATTCATCCAAATTATATTTTGTGTGATGAAATAGTTGACTTAAAATACAATTTGATTAATGCAAAAATAATTACAGTGAATGGCAATTTACTGCAAACAAACAATACCTGATGTAATCAGTATATCACAACACTTAGACATGCAACAGACAGTAATTCCCACGGCTTGCAAATATTAAATATGTAAAAGGACACTTTTATCTCACATTCATGCAGATTTAGAAAGGTGGAGTGATGGTGGAATAAGCAAAATCTTCTAATTTGAATAATTCAACATAAGGAACAGAAATTAAAGTGGGTCCTTTTAAAGACTGGCATTTTGTTATATTATTATTAAAAATTGACTATAATGGGTCTACATGGACTATAATGGGTCTACATGGACTATAATGGGTCTACATGGACTATAATGGGTCTACATGGACTATAATGGGTCTACATGGACTATAATGGGTCTACATGGACTATAAAGGCTCTACATGGACTATAATGGGTCTACATGGACTATAATGGGTCTACATGGACTATAAAGGGTCTACATGGACTATAATGGGTCTACATGGACAATAATGGGTCTACATGGACTATAATCAGTCTACAGTAAGCAAATAGATCTTGGTCAGCAGCAAGTATCTTAATACTTTGAGTTCATAATACATTGTTTGTAATAAACTGCCATTCACTTTAGCAATTTCAGTTGTCATGATCAATAACATTTTGTGAAATGCATTATGTGCACTGTTCTTTAATTCCCCCTTAAATATTATTAGAATTAAAAAAGTCTACTTCATTCGTCAAGCTAAGGAGAGTTCTTTATTTATTTAATATGCCCCCAATGTGCAAGTGGATCCATCTGTTTCAGCCTAGCTTTTAGCATGATTATATACAGTGAAACCCCGCTATAATGCGCCCCGCTATAACGCGAATTCGGATATAACGCGATCGTGGCGTGGCTCCCAAAATTTCATATATTCATTCGCACATGAACGTTTGTTTTTTTGCAAAGTACGAGAAATAGTGTATAAAATGTGTATATTACAGTATCATTTTGGGGAAGAGATCGCGTATGAATTCGAGTATAATACGTTTGTGGCGTGGTTCCTGAAATTTGATATACATGTACATGTATTTTTCTCGTACACGGAAAAAATATAGTTTTTTTTTTTTAAGTACGAGAAATAGTGTATAAAAAGTTTATTATCATTTTGGGGAAGAGATCACGTATGAATTCGATCGTGGTGTGGCTTCTGAAATGTAACAATTTCACCAATTTCTTGAAATGTTATGCCAAAATAAACATTTTCGGAAATGTTACTTATTACTGATCCATGAGTAAAACCAGTAAGTCTTCTCTGTATTTGTCTTCAATTCATTATGTATACAATCATTGCTCAAACAATAGCTGACATGTTTTTCTTCTTTAACTGCATACACAACCGAGCATCAGACAATGTGGTGGTTGATAAAAGATTCTCACGATTTAATAAACATCAAAAAACGTAAAGCCGCCAACACGTGCGCTGGACTTCAATTCATCCTGTATACAATCATTGCGCAAACAATAGCCGACTTATGTTTCTTCTTTAACTGCATACACAACCAAGCACCAGACAATGCAGTGGTTGATCAAAAATTGTCATATGTGGGTGCTTATGTAGAGACTGAGCTTGGGTTGCAAGATCTCAGGGAGTTCAAATAACCACTCTCTGTTACTTAGCACTGAACAAGTACAGCTGTATCAAACTCGTGGCTCAATCAAATGGTTGTCATGTGGGAAAACAAAGACGGATTGATATCAGATAGTAAACGGTGTTGATACCCTATTCATGCTATACATTAGATGTATATACGTTGTTCTCTGAAAAAAGTTCAATATAGTAAAACCCCGCAATAACGCGACCCCGCTTTTTCCGCGATCGAATTTTATGGACCCCAAATATCGCGTTATAGCGAGGTTTCACTCTATACGCCATTTGACCTAGACCAATGAAATTTAATATGTATGTTGTCTCTCTCTCTCTCTTTCTCTCTCTCTCTCTCTCTCTATATATATATATATAGAATTTTTTTTTAATTCAACAGGAAATCAGTAATATGTTAAGTTTGTCTTGAACTTAAAAAAAAACACCAAAAAAATACTGAGTTTATCTTTTCTGTTTAAGCATTTCGGTGGTCCAGTGTCAAGGGATGTAATGTGTGGCATCAATAAAGGCTGTTACCATGATTGCAGTGGTGACACTTGTAGTTTCTTGGTTACATGGAATACTGTTAGTGACAGAGTCGATTTAACCATCAGCTATGACTTACAGGAAAGTTATCCACAATGGATAGCACTTGGACTCTCAAGGGATGTCAAAATGGTGTGTATATCTGTCTTTCTGTCTGGCTGTCTGCCTGCTTATCTATCAGTCTGTCCATTTGTCTGTCTCTGTTTTCATTTACATTAGAGGAGCTCATGTGAGTCTTCGTCATATATGAAATTGATAAAGCTAGTGGGGAAAATATCATGTGCCATCAAGTGCCAAATTATATTATTTACCGAGTTCTGTAGATTTTACATCTGCTGGATACAAGTTTTAGACTCAATTTATCACATACCTATAGTTGGAAAAACCTTTTATCATCAAATGATGTTTCTAAGTGACATTGCTACATGTAGGTGTTGTACAAAATTTTAGACATGCCATCGGATAGTGTTTAAATGTAAATGTTTTATGATAAATTGATAACAGGATATTGGGTTCTGTATATTAAATTGCTGTAACAGGATATGGGGTTCTGTATATTAAATTGATGTAACAGGATATGGGGTTCTGTATATTAAATTGCTGTAACAGGATATGGGGTTCTATATATTAAATTGATGTAACAGAATATGGGGTTCTGTATATTAAATTGATGTGACAGGATATGGGGTTCTTTATATTAAATTGATGCAACAGGATATGGAGTTCTGTATATTAAATTGATGTAACAGGATATGGAGTTCTGTATATTAAATTGATGTAACATGATATGGGTTCTGTATGTTAAATTGCTGTAACAGGATATGGGGTTCTGTATATTAAATTGATGTGACAGGATATGGGGTTCTGTATATTAAATTGATGTAACAGGATATGGGGTTCTGTATATTAAATTGATGTAACAGAATATGGGGTTCTGTATATTAAATTGATGTAACAGGATATGGGGTTCTGTATATTAAATTCACATCAGTGGTGAAATTGATCTGATTGCCAAAATAATGTTTACTGACCAGAATATATACCCAAGGACATCCACAATAGAAGAAAAGTTGTTTATTATTTATAGTTGACTTGATAACCATATTTAAAATATAAACTACAGTATAATTTATTATTTACTTCTGAATCATTAGTATTTTGTTCATATACATGTATTTCACTTTGACCATTTCCATTATTGTAGATTTGATTTAACTTTTTGTTTGTTCATCATTGTGATTTATAGGCCCAGTGTATAAGAATTTATTGTTACTTTGGTCTCATATATGTACAAAAGTCACTGTAATAGACGAGAGATTTACTTACTGTACAGGGTTCCGATAGTGTGATTGAGTGTGTGATACTGGATGCAGATGGAGCCAGCTCTGATGTTTTCTTGTCATACAATGCTGATACAGGAAAGAGCAATTTTAGAAATGATGATGTGAGTATTAAGATTCATCTACATGTACACTCATACACATACATGCATCTACATGTGTGCAGATTATGGTACATTTACCTTACATGCATCTACATATGTGCAGATGCATGCATGCAAAGGTGCCATAATCTATTATGATCAAATAAGTGTTATCAGAGAGAAATATGTTACTGCAAAATTGATTTTTGGGGTATTCATTTTTGTGGCTGTCAGAGAAAGACTTTTTCATTGGTACTTAAATTCATGGATTTGGATGTAGTCCTATTGTTTGCAGAGTAGGAGTACTCTACATTGGGAAGTAGTCTTGTTGTTTCCAGAATGGGATTAGTGTACTTTGGGAAGTAGTCCTATGTTTCCAGAATAGGATTAGTGTACTTTGGGAAGTAGTCCTATGTTTCCAGAATGGGATTAGTGTACTTTGGGAAGTAGTCCTATGTTTCCAGAATAGGATTAGTGTACTTTGGGAAGTAGTCCTATGTTTCCAGAATAGGATTAGTGTACTTTGGGAAGTAGTCCTATGTTTCCAGAGTAGGAGTACTCTACATTGGGAAGTAGTCTTGTTGTTTCCAGAATGGGATTAGTGTACTTTGGGAAGTAGTCCTATGTTTCCAGAATAGGATTAGTGTACTTTGGGAAGTAGTCCTATGTTTCCAGAGTAGGAGTACTCTACATTGGAATGTAGTCCTATTGTTTCCAGAGTGAGAGTAGTGTACATTGGGAAGTACTCCTATTATTTCCACAGTAGGAGTACTGTACATTGGGAAGTAGTCCTATTGTTTCCAGAGTGAGAGTAGTGTACATTGGGAAGTACTCCTATTATTTCCACAGTAGGAGTACTGTACATTGGGAAGTTGTCCTATTGTTTCCAGAGTGGGAGTATTGTACATTGGGTCTTTACATTTTGGTTTATAGCAACTACCAAAACTGTGAAAATTGGTACACTGTGAAAAATTTTGAATTTGCAGTATAATTGAAGAAAATCCCACTGTACCCACTCTGAGTTCTGTCCATAACATAATGTATCAGATCATGAAGAACTCCACAGATATGTATGAAAATAGTTGCATATGTTAAGCCATATTTTTCTCAGATTTCTGAACTAAATTGTGAATTCTGATGCAACTTTGAAACAACAAAACTTGGGAAGGGGCATCAGGTGTTATCCTGCCCAAGTTTATCCAACTATATATGCCTTGACAAATCTCATTTTATTGCTCCACTATGACATTGGCAGGGCATGTATTGTTCCCGTTGTCTGTCGAGCATGTCCATCAGTCCCACCGTCACACCTTGGTTGAGTTTAGGTTTTGTGTTCAGGTCACTTTCAAGCACTGGTTGACATTTGTGTTCATTGAACAAATTTCAGTTAAAATCAGATCTTCAGATCTGATTTAGAATTGAATATCAGTAACATATAATTTCAGTTTGAACAGTTTCTGTCTATACAACACCTCATTATAATACTGTTCCTTTTATAAAGCTGGTACAGTCATGGATCCCATTTTATTATGTAATGGTAAAATTATATGTATCATGTACTTCATTATAAAAATAGTATACTTAATGGCTGACATGGACAGCATCATAATGAGGAAATACCATATCTGACTGAGTTATAGACCCTAGACTTATGACTGAGGAAATAATCACTTTATGTTATGCTTTGAAGAGGACATTCAGTACCTTGAATAATTTTCTACCTTCTATATATTTCAGCCCAAAAATGGAATCATATCATCTAACAGTTCCATTGAGAATGGAATTTTTACATGCTACATATCTCGGAATATTTCTATAAATGATCCTCAAGTTTTCAACCTGAATGATGACTACTACCTATTGTTTGCCAATGGAAGAATGAGTGGAGGTATAGAATTCCTATACTATTCTGATACTGTTTATTTTTAAATTCCTGCACCAGTCTGTTTCAAAGACAGTGGGATGCATAATATCTTTGTGAATGAGACATTGGGGATTTTTTTGAGAATAAGAAAAACCAAAAGCAACTTTTTTGCTATGTAACTTTATTGTTTCATTTGTGTTAGCATGGCGAGACATAGGCATTACTTTTCCAACAATATTGGTGGTGGTGATGGTTTCATCCTCAAGTGTCATCAACAATGTTGATGGTGGTAACAGTGGCATCCTCTTTGTAATCAACAATGATGGTGGTGGTGATGGTGGCATCCTCTTTGTCATCAACAGTGTTGGTGATGTTGACAGTGGCATCCTCTTTGTCATCAAGAATATTGGTGGTGGTGACAGTGGCATCCTCATTTCCAACAATGTTGATGGTGGTGACAGGCATCCTTTTTGTCATCAAGAATGTTGGTGGTGGTGACAATGGTATCCTCTTTATCATCAAGAATGTTGGTGGTGGTGACAGTGGCATCCTCTTTGTCATCAACGATGTTAAAGTTTTGCATTAAAGTTTTTTCAAGTCAGATAAATGTGGATATGTCAACACATGTATGTAGGTGAGACACCAGGTTCTGTTAAACACCTTTTACTTCATTGCTTCATTTATATCAGATTTTTGTGCCATGCTTGCCCCCAACCCCCTTTCTGTACTGAGGTATGTCTTGCCCTGAATTATTGGTGTGTGACCACTCATTTCCCAGATTTCACCTGTTTCCATCCAAATTTGTCAAAGTTATGGACACTGTTTAACCTAGAAGCTGGTACTTGCATCTTGACTTAACATTTCTTTACTTATACTATATTGGTAGTCTTCCAAAAGTACTTGTGCTCCAAAAACCAAGGCCAGTTTTAAGAATGTATTAATATTATTTAGGTTTATAGGCCCATTGGCCCAGTGAAGAATTTGATGACAAGTATAGGTTTTAAATTAACCAGAAAATTTGGTTTGGTCTTGTGGAAATAAGACTTTCACTGGCCCAACTGTCACTAAAATGGTTTGCATGAAGACTACATTGATGGTGACATCTGTGTCCTCTAGACACACTTCTAGTTGGATCAGTTGGTGCTCTTTCTGTCATTTACACCTGCTTTATTTTGTATGGATGGTTCATTACATCAAGGTTTGTAAAGCCATATTGAAGTAGCAATGGAGATTTCAGGCACCATAGTCATGAAACTAAACAGAAAAAATTAACTTCAACTTTTATGTTCCATGACTTCACTCAGAATGAGCTTAGAATCTCCTACCATCGTTGTATATTATCAATTTGCTTTTTCCTCTAATACACAAATATACACACACACACACACACACACATATATATATATATATATATATATATATATATATATATATATATATATATATTATTATTATAGGCTTGAAGATGCCACATTCCAAAGATCCTTTGCCAGGAGCTTCCCCAAAGAAAGTGGATTTTCAGAGTAGAGTCGATTTGTCAAGATATGCAAAGTTCCCTCTGGTCAAAGCGCATGGTAAATTAACTAATATACATTTATATTATACTGTAAAACCATAAATATTTGTAGAAATACAATTTTATGTCGTCACACTGCTTACATTAGCACCCAGTAATAAATACTATTTTGTGGGGAATTTAATTTCACAGATATTTGCTCCCTATGAAAATAAAAAATTAAACTCTCCACAATATAGTTTTGATTTTACAGCATATGTGTGTGTGTGTCTTGTGTGCCAACAGATCAGGATGTATTATGTTTTACTTTAGGCCATACATAGTATGAATAGAGTTGACCCATATATGCCAGTGTGACAGCAAATCTGTGTTTGTATTAATTTGCTTTTGGGTGCATGTTATACATAGATGAATGTGATATCTAGTTTATCCAACAGTCAAATACTACTTTTAACATGGTCTTCACATTAGTTGAAGTTGACTCTGTAGCAGACATGTTAAGGTTCATGAAAAAAACATGAGTTATGACAAATAGTCCTGCCTAATGACAAACAATTTTGAAATATCATCAATATTTCAATCAGCATGCAAAAACAAATCACAGGTATATTTCCTGTGTTGACCACTGGAGCTTGTCTACATTCATACCAGGAAAGGCAGAGAATTTAGAATCTTGTGAAATAATTAGTTGGGGTAATAGTCTAAAACTGTAATTGGTCTCAATTAACCAGACACTTATATTCAAGATTTTTATTTTATGGAACTTAGCATGTCTGCTGTATGCCTCCAAAAGTACTGTATTTACTAGAATATTATGTGTTAGAATAGACTCTGTAGGTCTCCAACAATACTGTATTTTCTCGAATAGTATGTGTTAGAGTTGACTCTCTAGGTCTCCAATAGTACTGTTATTATAATTTTTTATAATAAGTTGAGACTCTGATCTTATGCAAAGGCAGGTTTTGGTCATTGCTGTTTGCAGTAAGGTGTGGGCTACGCATGGGTAAATAACAGTACAGCAAACCCTCACTATAACAAATCTTGCCATTATGAAGACCTTGATATAAGAAACACCCACATTGGACCCTAACGAGCAATTGTACATATAGAAAATACTTTGTTATAACAAATGCCGCACTATACCAAATGATTTGTATGGATCCCATATTGTTTGTTAGCAAGGGACTAGTGGGACTACTGTACTATGAGAAAGTGTGTTTGTAAGAATGTGTTTATGTCAGCTTACTAGGTCTGGTCTCATATTGCAAAGCATTGTAAGTACTTTTATAGGGTCTGTTCTAGAATGTGCAGTTGTGGGATTCATAATTTCTAGTTTAAAAAATTGTGCCAAAAAAATCAACCCAATGAGCAAAAATCTCAAATTGCATATTATAATTTCAAATTGCATATTATAATTTCAAGTCCTACTTTTATTTCTTCATTACTATAATGCTCATGTATAAGTCAAGTCCAACTGCAAACAACATAGACCCTGATCTGCTGTAACATAATTTGTCGGCAGATCAGGGTATATGCTGTTTATTCTACTGATTACTACTAAAAACAACTACATAGACCCATATCTTGCATTATGCAACAGCAGATCTAGGTCTATGCAGTTTGCAGTTGGATCTGACTTATAAGCAAGTGAGATGGTAAAGCTCTGCTGTATTCAGAAAATTAGCCCCTTTTTTCCAAATGGAGGTGGGAATTTCCACCTCAATTTTAAGTTCTAGAGTAAATCTTGTCTATATTCACAACAATACCATTAGTATTTTTTCTGTTTTCATAACTGTATTACCTTATTACTTAATAGACATGTTTTGAATGCATTAGATTTTTACAACTGCAGTGCCATGTCTAGTACTCCTGACTGAATTGTCTCATATAGGTGGTTCAGTCCAGTAACAAGTATGTTGAAACCAGGGCACTGTGGGCAGGCATTGCTATCCAAAAACATTTGCAAATTATTATGAATCTTCATATTGATAGCTGCCTCATTTGACACCCCACTCCTTTGATTAAATCCCATCATGCTTTGTAAAGAGCCACACCAAATGAGAAATCATTATCAGACCTTTGCTAAAAATTTCATTTGAAAAGTGCTGACATTTTTTATAATAAGCTTTACTTTAATGATTGAAGTTTCTACAAGTAATATGTAATGAAATTATCCATGAACAATTTGAAGTATTCTTCTGGTTTTTAGCTGAATTTCAAAGCAAGATTGTTTTTTACAGGATGTCTGATGGTTTTTGCCTGGGTATTTGCCGCCAGTATAGGGATAGTTCTGGCCCGCTATTATAAGCTTATGTGGCCTGACAGAACACTTTGTAAGGAAAAAATCTGGTTCCAGGTATGTTTTTAAGTTTTATAAATATTTTACTTGCCAAATTCTGTTATCAATAGTTACTTGAAACTTAATAGTACTATAATGTATATATATATATTAAAAAACCTAATTTTTCTTATATTTACCAATTTGGGCAAAATTATCTTCAACTTTTTAGAGACATGTGCACATCATAATCAATACACTCTTGTTTTGTTTTTTAAGCAATGTATATGTCTTTTTATGAAAATATATTACTAACGTATAGTATGTATAACATGAACTCATGTTTTTATTAAATCATAAAGTACCCCATCAGCTCAATAACATTGATGAACAAGAATCATAAGTTCTAAATTATACCTTCATATATTTCAAAGTATACATCTTATTACAGTTTCATCGTGGGTTGATGGTTACAGCTTTCGTATGTGTTGTTGCTGCCTTTGTCATCATATTTATAGATGTCATGGGATGGTCATATGTAAGTAATATATGCTAACCACATGTTTTTTTTCAGATTATTTTTTAGATTTCTTTCTCTTAAATTTCTGTTAAGTACATGATGGCATCATACTGCATAACAGTCTGTCTAATGTCACTTCTGTCTGAATGTCCCCCTTTTTTTTCTGCAAAAACTTTAGAAAAACAGAATAATGGTTCAATATTTGCTTTGAAAAATAATGAATGTTTACTTTGATTTTTGCCATTTTCTACCAAATTTTACAGAGTTAGTGTCTGTTTACTTTAACGTTTAGGCAGCAAGACCTACTTTCCATGTAAGCTCAATATGAATGACTGGATGGATTTAGATACAGCATGATATTCACAGTGACAATGATGACAATAATAATACAGTGTATATAATGATGACAATAAGAATACAGTGTATATAGGTCTAATCAGAGTGGAACTGATGACAATAATAATACAGTGTATATAATGATGACAATAAGAATACAGTGTATATAGGTCTAATCAGAGTGGAACTGATGACAATAATAATACAGTGTATATAATGATGATAATAAGAATACAGTGTATATAGGTCTAATCAGAGTGGAACTGATGACAATAATAATACAGTGTATATAATGATGACAATAAGAATACAGTGTATATAGGTCTAATCAGAGTGGCACTGATGATAATAATACAGTGTATATAATGATGACATTAAAAATACAGTGTGTATAGGTCTAATCAGAGTGGCAATGATGACAATAACAATACAGCATATGTAGGTCTAATCGGATGTTCACCATTGACAAATTTAATGACCTTATTTTACCTAGACTCACATACTGGAAGATATCTCGGCCAGAGGAAAGTAATACATTAAATATATATTTGTAATACACATTAAATATATATTTGTAATACACATTAAATATATATTTGTAATACACATTAAATATATATTTGTAATACACATTAAATATATATTTGTAATACACATTAAATATATATTTGTGAAAACATATATGAAAAATGTAATTGAATAGAAATAATAACAGCAGTAAACTCTTACAGCTTTGTGGTCTCACCTTCATAAGCCAGCCTGGGTCAGCAGCTTCAATGTGTCCATGGGAAAGGCTCTTAGCTCTCATTTCATTGGCATCATATAGCAAATAATGTTAAAACTGCCATTAAATCCAACAAAGCAAACAAACTCACCTTCATAAGTATGGTGAGACATAAGTATCACTTTTTTGCCAGCAATGGTGATGGCAATATTAGCATTAATGTTAAAAGTATCATGTTAAAGTTTTGGCAAGTCAGGTTTTTTATCTAAGGTGTGGGAAGACACATCATTGCACAGATGTATGTCAGACACTGGGTTTCATAGAATACTTGTTGTTAATTTTTGAAACACAGACAGCCTGTTATGGGTCATTTGCCTAGACCACTGAAAAGAAATTTTCATTTGTTACACACAACAGAAGTTACCATATATACTTGCTTTTAAGTTGAGTTAACTGCAAACAACATAGACCCTGATATGCCCTTCTATAATGTGCTGGCAGATCAAAGTCTATGTTGTTTGTTCTACTGATTACTGCTAATAAACTACATAGACCCAGATCTGCTGGTGCATTATGTAATGGCAGATCTGGGTCTGTGCAGTTTGCTGTTGGATTGACTTTTAAGCAAGTATATACAGTAATAAAAAATAAAAAAATTATGTTTAATGGAAATGCATAACATCCTGTCTGTCATTTTTACTATTCATTTCAGCTTGAAGGAAACACAATGTTCCAGAGAGCTCATCCAATACTTGGAGTTATAGTCACAGCCCTGGCAGTCATAAATGTAAGTTTTCATCAGCTACATATATTTATAGACGTACATGACGAAATTCGTTGCGCACGTCTTTAATCCAAAATCTCTCTCTTTCTCTCGCTACATATATTGCCCAATATAATTGCATATGCATGTACATTAACAACACTATATGAATCATGAAAAAATGCAAGTCTAAATTTAAATGTGATGGAAAATACAAAGCAATTGAGCATGTATCATTTTATCTCACATTATCATTTTAATTTTCATTTATTTCCATGTTCTGATAGAGTACAATCATAATGATTTTTAAAAAATTGGGGGACAGTGAACTATGTCAGATATGAACCGTGCATTTTCCATCTCACTTTTCCAGCTATGACAGTGTTGTCAATTTGAAAATTTCATACTAAAGCTTTTGCAAGTTAGATATGGATGAGGGGGATACAT
This sequence comes from Margaritifera margaritifera, assembly GCA_029931535.1. Lineage (NCBI taxonomy): Eukaryota > Metazoa > Mollusca > Bivalvia > Unionida > Margaritiferidae > Margaritifera > Margaritifera margaritifera. The sequence goes on along the minus strand of JAQPZY010001440.1, from coordinate 109,349 downwards.
CAACACACAAATTTAGATGAGACACTGGGTTCTGTAGAACGCTAGGTTTTGACAAAATTCTCCCAAATGTCACAAAATATGTCTGTTACCTTCCATATACCAGTATAAGATCATATGGGGTCTTGTACAATTGATGTGGATTTTTTAGGGTGGTTGTGACCTGTGACCTTATCATTTCTATTGTGCCACTTGAACTTGCTTTCTGCAGTTGAGCCATCATGAGTACAAGCATACCATGGAACCAAGAATACCATGGAACCAAGCATACCATGGAACCAAGCATACCATGGAACCAAGGATAAGGTTTAGGCTTAAGGAAACTTTAGCCTCTTTTAAAATCTCTGCAAATATCTTGCAATAGATATTGAAAGGTTTCTTTGTCTTTCAGCCCATCTTAGCATTGTTACGCTCACATTCAGATACAAGATACAGACAAATTATCAACTGGTCCCATTGGTTTATCGGCACTGTGGCACATATTTTATCAGGTAAATATACTTTCAATTAAGAAAAAAACAAAATTGATATCTGATAGTATTTTCTGACTTTTTAGTGCAGTGGAACCTGTTTGTCAGATTCTTGGAATTTCTTGATGTTTCAAAATAAAGACTAAAGTCTAAATTTCAGTGTAATTTATGTATTTACTTATTTCAGTTTTAATGAAAAATACTGTTCTGATTAATTTATTTGAATTATTCCTTGTGATAGTTTAATGCAAGTCATTGTACTTTTAATTATATCAGATCATTCATGAGCAAGAATACTTTTAATGGTATAATTATATACAATAAAACCCAACTTGAAGACTGCTGTTTTGGGTATACCACATACCATTTAAGACCAGAGTCATAATGTACAGATAAATTTTCTTTTCTTTTATAATGATATTACCTCTCTTGCAAGACCACCTATCTAAAGAGACCATATTTTGTTGGCAGAAGGTGTGGTCTCAGAAGACAGGTTTTTTTCTGTAGATAAATTGTTTACACATATTTATATACATCATAAAGATAACACAAATTACATTTAATTTCAGTCCTAACAATGATAATTGGTGTCACACTCAGCAGAGCATCCACTCCACTTTACGCTGTATGGATTTTAATAGCCTATGCAGTGTACCAGTTTTTGATAGAACTTATCCTCGAAATCCATGAGTGCACTCTATTCAGGAGAGGTAATTGCATATAGTTTATTACATGCTATTCAGGAGAGATAATTGCATATAGTTTATTACAGTCTATTCAGGATAGGTAATTGTATATAGTTTATTACACTATTCAGGAGAGATAATTGCATATAGTTTATTACACACTATTCAGGAGAGGTAATTGCATATAGTTTATTACACTATTCAGCAGAGGTATTGCATATAGTTTAGTGTATTACACACTATTCAGGAGAAGTAATTGCATATAGTTTATCACATCAGAGCAATAAGAGCATAATCATCTTGAATTGTATGATGTCAAGCAGTTTGATAGTTTTACTTTTGTAAATGGTGTTTACTGTTTGTCCATTCATGCATCCAGCTAGTAAAATGCAATTTCATGACAGAAAGATCCCCATTTAACATTTTCCAATCTATCTGCAAATACAAGATTGCTATTCCCATTTCAGTATGATTATAATAATAATAATAATATAACATTATTATTATTATAATTATTATTATTATTATTATTATTATTATTACATATGACTTTCCAAGTCTCATCAAGGATGAAAGAAGTTCCAGTCATCTGCTATACCCTTGAATGGATGCAAATGTATATAAGGAATTACTTATTTTCAATGAGTATCATTTCTGCAGTGTCTTTATGTATTTAGAAATGTTTATTTTAGAAACAAGAAACAGAATATAAATATTTGTGTCTAAGTTGTAGAATTGTATATTGCTTTCAGTAGAAGTAGGTACATCTAATTACTAGTATTAAACATAATGGATACCTTTATAAAAAAAAGATTATTTTATTTTTACACATGATGTTAATATAAAACAATTTTTTTTGCAGGAAAACCATCTGCTTACAGAAGTCATTCATCTGCACAAAAATACAGACAGCCGTGGGAGGTGCAACATGTAATTTTTATACTTTTCACAAATCTTTTGCCATGCTGGTTAGAATTTATAATCAGCTCCATTTTAGTCACTCCTATCTTTCTGAATAATCTAAAAAAACACATACTATATATACAATTACAAGTGACTTGTTCCCTTCAATATGTAAATTGCGAATTCACTATTATCTATAGGGTAACACTATTACCCATGGGCTAATAGTATTATCCATGAGGTAAAAGTTTTTGTGGATTTTGTGGTTACTACAAACCACAAATATAAAGACCCAACACAAAATATTCATCAGCTAACACAAAAGCACTCTTTTCCAAATCAGCAAATTTAATAGCCCAATAAATGGTCATTAGTCACAAAACTATAAAAATAAATGAATTCACAGTGTATATCAGTTGGTATAAAGGGGTGGAGCTTCCATTTAAAAACTTTGTCAGACATATCTCTGTATGAGAACATTACTGGTTTTTTATATTAAATATTACTGTTCTTTATATATTAAATATTACTGTTCTTTATATGTTAAATATTCTCAAAATTTGTAAGGTTTCAAAACTGGAAGAATTATTTATGTAATTAAGAGGCAAGATTTCTCGGGATTGACCACATCTAAATAGGAATTTTGATTGTTCAAGATTGATCAGTTAATATATAAAAAAAAAAAAAACTTTTCTACGTTTTATTTATAATAATTATTCATTACAAGCATCAAAGCAGTTTGATGAATTGATTCTCTTACTCTTTTATTTCGCTAAAACTCTTTGAAGAATCACAATTGTATTCTTGTTTCTGTAAAGAGCAAAGCTATAATTTGAGTTTACAATTTTTTTTCCATTGACTACTGAGTAATTATAGTAATTGCAGTTAATGATTACTAGTGATTTAGCTGACAAAGCATTGTGGATGTATCATGGACTCGCTAATTTTCCAGCACAAACCTTGTAAATGAATCATAATGATATTAAAGTCTAATTATAATTTCTTTATAGATTCATGCAAGTTACCTATATATATATATATATATACATGTGTGTGTGTGTGTGTGTGTGTGTGTGTGTGTGTATCCATTTCACAAAGTTGCTGAAAAGTGTCAGAAATCATCATACCTTTTATCTTCTATTTTCAGGGAAGTCTCCTCAAGAAGATTCTTTTGGGTTTACATGTCATCATAATCACAGCCTTCACTGTAGTATTGATTGTAATAATTGCTATTCACTGATCTGAACAAATATGCTGAATCAGCAGTTTTTTCTTGACGTTTGGTGCTAGCCCATTTTGAAGACACTTACATTATGAATTATTTTCATCATTTACCATGATAGCTCTGATACATCAAAATTTGTCTGTGCAATTTGTATACCTATATTTTGATTTCATGTTTATAATATTGTTATCATCACTAGGAATGTGCTCATTGTCATGTGGTAATTGCAAGTATAGTCAAAGCGGTGTGTTGATGCCACCTTGAGGAAGTCAGAAAGTTGCCTCATAAAACAGGTAACTGCTTAATAAAGGTTTATTTCCACAATAATGTGGCATGAGGTGACCTTTAATAAGTGACTACTTGAAGCAGTTGATTGTTAAAAAGAGGTTACTCTTAAAGGAAAATGAACTGCTTGTGATATCCAGATTTTTTATTAATGTAAAATGTCTACAGAATTCTGTATTTACCAAAGTTTTGCTTTTTAGCACTTTTGTAAGGGATAATTTCTAGATTTCTTTTTCACAGTTGGCAGTTTTACCAATGCAAAGAATGTTGCCATATTTATAAGCTCTTTACATGTGAAAGCAGTAATTGACAGTACCTATGATGCTGTTTAGTCTATAATTATTATATGATGACAGTCAGTTTAAACTGACTTGAAGTTTCAATAATTAAGAAGTTTGGAATTAATTTGGATATAATTTGATTTCATATGAAAAGGTACACGTCTTAGCAGAGTCTCTGAGTACCCTGATAAATTTTTACTTTACATAATGAATCATTTGTAGCTATATTGCTATAGTGAAAAGCGGTTGGTTTGTGGATTAGATTACACAAATCTGAACGCATCATAAGCTGGTTCTTCTTATATCTCCATAATCTGAATTCATCTTCATTATGTACTATATACAGTGTGAAACCCCGCTACAACGCGATATTTGGGGTCCATAAAATTCGATCGCGGAAAAAGCGGGGTCGCGTTATTGCGGGGTTTTACTATATATTACTTTATTCAGAGAACAACGTATACACGTCTAATGTATAGCATGAGTAGGGTATCAACACCGTTTACTATCTGATATCGATCCGTCTTTGTTTTCCCACATGACAACCCTTTGATTGAGCCACGAGTATGTTCAGTGCCAAGTAACAGAGAGTGGTTATTTGAACTCCCTGTGATCTTGCCGCCCAAGCTCAGTCCCTACATAAGCACCCACATATGACAATCTTTGATCTTGCCGCCCAAGCTCAGTCTCTACATAAGCACCCACATATGACAATCTTTGATCAACCACCGCATTGTCTGGTGCTTGGTTGTGTATGCAGTTAAAGAAGAAACGTAAGTCGGCTATTGTTTGTGCAATGATTGTATACAGGATGAATTGAAGTCCAGCGCACGTGTTGGCGGCTTACGTTTTTTGATGTTTATTAAATCGTGAGAATCTTTTATCAACCACAACATTGTCTTATGCTCCGTTGTGTATGCAGTTAAAGAAGAAAAACATGTCAGCTATTGTTTGAGCAATGAGTGTATACAGAATGAATTGAAGACAAACACAAAGAATACTTACCGACTTTACTCATGGATCAGTAATGAGTAACATTTCCGATAATGTTTATTTTGGCATAACACTTCAAGAAATTGGTGAAATTGTTAAATTTCAGAAGCCACGCCACGATCGAATTCATACGTGATCTCTTCCCCAAAATGATAATAAACTTTTTATACACTATTTCTCGTACTTAAAAAAAAAAAAAAAAATTCCGTGTACGAGAAAAATACATGTACATGTATATAAATTTCAGGAACCACGCCACAAATGTATTATACTCGAATTCATACGCGATCTCTTCCCCAAAAGGATACTGTAATATACACATTTTATACACTATTTCTCGTACTTTGAAAAAAAAAATTTCATGTGCGAATGAATACACGAAATTTTGGGAGCCACACCACGATCGCGTTATATCCGAATTCGCGTTATAGCGGGGCGCGTTATAGCGGGGTTTCACTGTACAGTGGTCCCCTTCTTATAAGGCCACCCCTTCTTCAGCAGGAAATTGGCCTTATAAAAGGGGTGGCCTTTCTAGAGGGGATCAAACACATGTGAGGAATAACTGCATATAAAGTGTGAAAGGCGTAACTAATTTTTAAATATTTATTTTTTTCATTTAAAAGTCACAGAAATATTATCGGGTTATGGCTTTAATGTGATAAAACTAATATCAATGTTATTTTTTTTTTTAATTATGAATAATCATCAGTTGTGGTGCAGAACCACCTTGTCAGTAAAATCGGGGCACAAATATCTGGCTGTAACTATCCCTGTACGTCCGTCAATTCTGTTTTACAACTCACTGCAGTTGAATGTATATTGACGATGTTTATTTGAATCTTTCTGATATCAAATTTCTCAGTAGTGATCAAAGGAGTCTCCCTCTTTTTGTTTAGTCAAATTGCTTTCACTGTTCTTTCTAAACTGAGAATGTCTGACAACATTTTGCACTTTTTGCAACAACTTATTCCTGCATTGGCAGTTTGTAGTTATCACATGAGATGCTCAGTGTTTAACAAATGAAGTCAGCTTGTCACGTGATCAACTTTTGTTTTCAGTCTGGTACCCAATTATGTACATTGCATAATCTTCGAGAGGAAAGCCACAAAGGCCAACATACCATTTTACTGTTTGGTGACCGGATGTCACTCTGACTTGATCTGAACAATAATGTGCTTCTCAGTGGTTAACTTTTGTCATCTTGATAATTATCGGTGGTAATAATAGCCACTAATTATCAAAGTGATCAAAACTTAACATCTAAGGAACACATGGCAGTAAGGATAATTGGATTATGTACCTCTTTGTATGGATTAAAGTTACTTTTTTGGCATGTTGGAACAAATATCAGTGTCTTCTGTTGAAAAATCAAGAAATATTATTGAGATTTCTATCTATAAACAACCATAATGTAGCTGCTCCCGAGGGGTAAATTTGACAGTTTTTACACTAATATGCTGGCCACATTATAGAGGTGGCCGTCCTTAAGGAGTACTTTTTGAACATAAACTTGTCTGTACCATAGGATTATCACTGTATAAAGCCAGTGGCTGCTGGTCGGGGGACCATTCAAGAGGGGGACCACTGTAGTTTAACATTGTTGTTCTGTGTGATTTTTTTAAAAGCACAAACTCTATACTTTATGGCAATAGTGAATCGGTAGTCCAATGTATGAGTGGTACAATAGTTGCAGTTTATGGGTGCCATAGCTATAACCATTATGGTGACCTTTGTGGCCCAGACAACCAACACAAAAATTTGAAATTCATTTTGCCATATAATTAAAATTACTCTGTGGATTTGAATAAAAGTTTGCTATATGCTTCGATTGATTTAGTTTTTTCATTCAATGCACATATGAAAATAAGGGTTCATTTTCCTCTAAGGCAAGTTTGAGTATACACCAGTGTTGGTGTAAAATATTTTTCCATTTTCACTCTATTGTGGCAGCTTTTATCTGTAATTCCATAATTTTTTCTGATCTTTTCATATATTATGTGATTAAATAACTACTTACTATATAAGTATAGAAAACTTTCATTGCCATTCTCAGCTATTGTCAAGATATACAGGAAGATTTTTTTACCAAATATTAACATAACCTGAAGATTCATCTTCATTTTTGTCTCACCAGCATATGCATGGTAATACATTGGTCTCAATTTTCCCACAATGCTGATGTAATAATCATCAGCTTTGTGATTCTATGTTAAAGTTTTGTGTAAAATGTTTGGAAAGTCAGATCCAATTGAAACTGAATTATAGTACAGTTCACAGGCGAGATACCTTGCTCAAATGGAACCCTTGTTTGTACAGTTTACAGGCAAGATACCTTCTTCTATGGAACACTTGTTTGTTAAAATTAATATCTCTGTGTATCTATCAAATTTTTGCTGTCTCTCTTGAGAGAGATAGATAAATAGACACTGTATGATCAGAAATCTTCACTGGGATAAAATTTCATGTTTTTGGAGTAATGGGGTGATTTTGTATGGATAAAATTGCGTGGTTTGGGAATAAACAAATTATTTTGTATGTATAAAATTTCATAGTTTGGAAGTAAACAGGATTTTGTAGGAATACAATTTTGTAGTTTGGGAGTAAATGAATGATTTCATACGCATACAGTTTCATGGTTTGGGAGTAAATGGGTGATTTCAAATGCATACAGTTTCATGGTTTGGGAGTAAATGAATGATTTCATACACATACATTTTCATGGTTTGGGAGTAAATGAATGATTTCATATGCATACAGTTTCATGGTTTGGGAGTAAATGGATGATTTCATAGTCATACAGTGTCATGGTTTGGGAGTAAATGGATGATTTCATAGGGATTAAATGCCATAGATCACACTGTTAACCTTAAGAACCAGTACAAAAATATATTTTTGTGGTGGATTTAATTTTGTGGATATTCCATACCCACAAAAAAAGTGAGATTAAATCTTCCATAAATATTTCTGACTTGACAGTAAATATATCTCTCTGTCTCAGGGGAGCTTTTTCTGAATGTCATTCCCAGGATGTGAAAAGTAGACTCTTGTATAGATTGTGGTTTTAAACTCGAACAGATACAAGAGTTCTAATATGATATACATTTGTTAGTCAAAAATGACAAAAAATTTCAAATCAAATTCATTTCATATTGTAATTTATTGTGCATAATGCTGTTTTTGTTCAAATAATATCTATTTCTTGAATGAGAAAAGGAAGTCAAAATGTACCTTTATGATTATAATCACTACATCAACATACATTACCACATGCTGAGTTGTTGTTACTGCTGTGATTCATAGCTCACTTGCACTAAGTGCAGGAGATCTTATACTATACCCCCAGTGTCATAGTTGGTGGTGATGTTGGTAAATGTATTTTTAATGTTTAATTCATTCCATGTACATTTGAGCTTTTCTGCCCTCTGACAGATCCAATTCATTTTATGAATTGCAGTGAAATTGATTGAATTTTGTATGTGTTTATATTATACAGATTGAAACCTGGTAAAAATATCTTATAACACATGTGAATCTTTATATGTCTTTTTTATAGAAGAGTTAGACAATTAAAACTTGTTAAAAATTGGCAACGCACAAAAAATACCAGTTATATGGTCTTTTCTTTGTCCCAATGATTTGTTTAGGTTATATCTATAATTTGTATCTACTTTTGGTAAATTGTAAAGATGCTTGTTGTGGATTTTTAACAATGGAAATCAGAATGCTTGAAATTCACTGGAGTGGAGTACCAGAAATATTTTTCATTGCCCTGTCAGTAGACATGGATAACATTATGACCAAGAAATTTTAGCTTTTTTTTAGATGCTTGCCTGGTCTAATGGTAAAGTATGGCCACCTTGCATGCAGACAAATCAAGTTTGAACTCCACAATGTGCTGATACTTTTTTTCTTAAATTTTTTTTTATGTGCTGTTTTACCATGAATTAGGAAAGAGAATTATGTTATTATGGTACTACTGCTATTTTCTGTGCAAATATACACTAAACACAGCAGAACATCAACGATAAAACGCTGACATTATCATGCAGGATACAGTAAGAAATCTGCTACTTCAGTCTGTTATACATATTGCTAGCTAATACATTTGAGGAAAAAATAAAAAGAAAATTTGCTTGCTCTGAGTGAATAATGGATATATTTCATCTTGTGTGTTAAAAACTCAAGTAATTTCACCCACTCATGAAATATATGCATTATTCACTCGTTTCAAGCAAATATCATTATTCACGCGTTTCAAGCAAATATCATTATTCACTCGTTTCAAGCAAATATCATTATTCACTCGTTTCAAGCAAATAGGCTACACTATAAACACTAAATTCCAATCTTGAAAGATAATGTAACATTTTGCAAACATAAATCAAATATTGAATCAAGTCATCATAATTGCAAGTTCTTGTTGAATCTTTTATGTTTTTATACAGCTGCCTCTGTAGAAACATGGCTATATAGGAGTCTTCATGTCATGTATACAGTCTTGTGGATGCAACTAATCCAGCACTTTCTTGATGAATTCCCATGCAATTTGGTAAATATTATGGTCACCACCTGAAGATGTGCATATTATGGTCACCACCTGAAGATGTGCATATCAACATATCAATATGCTACTGCAATACTATTATTCTTTTCAAATGAAGACATTTTTTTCTAAAAGCCTGTTTTTTCTGTTCAAATTTAATTTTTTAAATATGAAGTACATAGTGATTCCATATCACAGCACTGAAATACTTAACATGAATTTGTAATTGTTGAGCCTGCCGTGGCAAAAGTTCAACATAATCACCACTTTAGCATCCATGTCTATGTCCATCTATTCATACCCTAGATTAATTTTAATGTTATGCTGGGTAGCAGACTTGACATGCAGGCCATGGCTGCTTCTTGTTTCCATTAGAAAAATGAGAAAACTGTAAATTGAACAAGATATTATTGTTACATCTAACCATGAGAGTAGAAGGGACATATAGTGGTACCCTTGTCCATGCATCACACCTTAGTTAAGTTTTGCATTGAGGTCATTTCAGGCACTGTGGTGGGGCATCTGTGTTCCATTCAAACATTTCTAGTTATTCTACTTTGTAATGACTTTAATGTTACTTTATTGCCTTGAAATAAAATAATTTAAATGTGCCAAATTTTTTTTATAACAACTGTATAGTCTCTGAATGTAACATGTGTATGTATGTCTCCTGGAACAAAACAACATTTGCAGCTCTTCTAACTATAAGGTCAAGTGAGCTTGTGGTATGGTCTTGCATCCATAGTGTGTTCTTCATCATGTACTTTCCACTTCCTCTGAAAAAAACACTGTTCCAGTTTCAACCAAACTTGGCAGATAACATTCTGGCATGAAAGTCTTACTACTTTTTACAAATGATGCCAATCTGCTGTCAAATATGGCTGCCATTACTAAAATTAGAAAAACCTTTAAATGACTTCTTAACATTTGCTGAAGAGAATTCGACAAAAAGCATCTTGGAATGAATGAATTTTATGAAGGTCTTTTACATTTATGCAAATAATACTGATCCATCGTCAAATATGGCAGCTGTTACTAAAAACAGAAGCAAAAGTTAACAAATTTCACAGAAAACAGCCTGGCATACTGTCTTTCAAGTTTGCACAAATGATGCTGATCCACCATTCAATATGGCTGCCACAAAGCTATAAAATCCTTTACATGTCAGAAAGCGATAGATTCCTTGACCGACTACCTTTGCATTTGGCCTATAGGTAGATGTCAACCAAGTGAGCAATCTAGTTTTTTTATATCAACATTGGAGGTGAACTACATTTTCATTATTGGAAGTTATGGAGGATTTCACATTGGGTATAAAAGTTTTGAAAACATTTGAGATTCTGTTCATCACTATACTGTATATATTTAGGATTTCTTATTTATGTGACTAGCATATTTATCTGATGCTAATCCCATGCTTGATGATACACCCACCCCAATTTTGTTTACACAACTTTGGAAAATATTTACTGAGGATATCACAGTAATAAGCTCACTCGCAACTCTTTGACAAATTTTTATGAGGCTGGTCCTCTAGTCTTATTATGGAAAATATACATACAGTATAATTGTTGTTATATCATATGTTGTATGTTGTTTATGATGTGATGTAATTAAGCTAATAAAAACAAATGTAATAACATTATTTTAGAACGATATCTTGCAAATCACAGCAAGAGTTGTAATTAAGATAAATCATGTGTTGTGTAAATTGTATTCACAACATAGTTTTTCTTCCTATTCCAAAAGAATTTATACATAATCGTTTGATACAGTGTATATATACTTATATAATATTTTTATCTGAATATTTTCTTGCCATATCTTTTCTATCTTTCAAATGGATAATTTATAAAATGTTGACAGTGACTTTCTTTTTTATGCCCCCCAATGCAATATCAGAAAAAGGCATATATTTTTTTTGCTGCTGTCCTTGCATGTGTCTGTCCCAAATCCATTTTGGTGCCATTAAAGCCAACTACCCATTTTTAATAGCACAATAACACCGTGACTGTTAAACTTACAGCCATGAAATTTCACACAGTTTATTATGGTTATAAATAAATGACCTGATTAGACTTTCAGGCCATTACATTGGTTTGTAAATATTACACTCATTTTTTAACTTTACGGACTTGTACATTTTTGACAAAACTTTTGTTAGCACAGTGGATTAAAAACCACTTGAAACAGATCAGATTGGGTTGGCATATGTGTATTTATATGTACTGGTAGATTATCTGATTAAATTTTCAAGCTATTACAGTGGTATTTAAAGTTGTTACTAATTTTTAACTTTTTGTACTTGTACTTTTTTGACAAAAATCATGTTAGCATGAATAAGTAAAACCTGCTTGTGGTAGACACATTAAATTGGGTAGGCTTAATTGTATTCATATGTAAATGACATGATTAGATTTTTGGGCTATTACAGCAATTTTAAATTTTTTTTTAAAACATTTTTTTAACTTTCTGAACTTTTTTAACAAAGACTTTCTTAGAAGGATTAAGCAAAACAAATTGAGGTAGAAAAATGAAATTTTGTATGCATGTGTATGCATATGTATGACCTGATTAGATTTGTATGCCATGATAGCAATTTTCCAAATATTTCTACATTTTAATTTTTTTTATTTTCCTTAGACCTTTCATGGTTTGCATTGGGGTGCATAGTTGTTTCTCAACATTTTCTTTGTTTTATCTGTGCTTTTTATTTTTACTAGTTCTGAGAGAGTTTTAAGAAGGCAGAGTCCAAGAAATTGAACTTATCATTATAAAAGAATCAGATAAAATAGTGCCATGAACTTATTGTTTATTATCTAGAGTATATTGGCATATTTTCCACAACATTACAGTACTCTCTCATTATAACACTGTCCATGGGAGCCATAGAGTAAATCACACTATAGTGAAACTGACTATAATGAAGTACACTTTACATATAATTTTACTACTGCATAATAAAATGGGATTCATGACCATACCTGCCTTATGAACTGTGTTATAATGAAGGGCCTTATACTGAGGGAGTGCTGTATTTTGTCCAACAGACTTCATGCATACATTTAGTGTGGGTTTACTGTTATATTTTCTTTATACGTAGCTTTCCATATATATTAGATTATGGAAAGACTTTGTGAGTTTACTTGTACACCGGTTGTGCAGTAACCATAAATCTCATATGATAAACCCATACTTCATGATGAACCCATCCCCCATTTTCCAAAGAATTGTAACAAATTTTTATATTAAAGGCTGTAATCATCCATAAAACCACTAGTCCGATTCAACTAGACTCCCACATAGATCTCCACCATAAAAGATCTAGTAAAATGCTTCACTAATTGCTGTTGCTGATTACAAGGCACCTTAGTCAAACTTTGTAAAAGCAAAAATACAAAGACATTTCTTGCTATGTCAAAACTTAACTAAACATACTTTTCTCAATCCTATTGTCATCTTAAACATTACTTCGTAAACAGACCTTGATGGATGCTCTGATTCTTATCTCAATCAGCGAATGAAACTGCCCATCTTTACATGAAACGTGATGTCATCTCATCATCGTAGTAATATATTATGTTACTTCATCTCATCAGCCAATCAAATCACTTTTGCAAAATTTGGAAAAACCTGATTCTGACATTACAGGAAAACTTGTTTTTTGTACCAGACCCTGGTTTGGCTGAAATCTTACTAAGCTGCATGAGAGGTCTGGTTGTATGAAACTTCAAGACCACTCCTCACTTCTTGCAAAATTTATTTGGTGCAACCATTGGGGTTATTATAGGAGAAACATTGCAATTGTTTGACCCATATTACCGATAATAGATGATGCGATGGTGGAATCTCTCTTAGACTCGGAGATCTTTGGTTGCTCCCTATATCATGTGACTAGGTTCATGGGTGAGACCTGCCTTTCTCAGTTAGGTGGGTGGATGGACCTGCCTTTCTCTGTTATATTTCCATAATGTTTTAGGTAGTTGACTTGTGTTTGATATTTTTGTTTGACCTGCATCAGGATATAGAGAAACATGGGTATCACATTTACAACAGCTGTGGTGTCAGCATCAACTGTGAGATTTTGTGTTAATGGATTTTGAAAGTCTCCTACAGGTAAGATACATGATAGCATGGTTCAGATGCAAGACATTGTTCCTTACAACTGTTGTGTGTCATATCAAAGTTGTTATTGTATTGTTATGTTAATCATGTACGTAAATCAAAACTCGTTTTTTTTTTTTTTTTAGAAATAAATAATTCTAGCTTGTGGTCTGCTCATGCATTTTTATGAATATTCCCATTAAAATCTATCATTATAAACCATTCACACATGCAAATATATTTAGGCAACCATATTTTATTTTTTTAAATATTGATTCAATTACATAATATTTACTTGCTACATTTATACAAAAATCAAAGAATGCAGTACAGCTTATATCTGACCACAATCCGATTGCAAGTTTAAATAATTGATTATTTTGTTCTATTATGTGTGCTGTGTTCAATTGTTTTTGACTTTTTATACATGAAATTTATGATTACATACCAAACTACTCAACATGATTAGTTCTTTCATTCCACATATCCAGTAAAAAGTATTCAAATATGTAACCAAAATATTAACCGATAATCCAAAACGAGATACTACCTACACATACCATATCAACAAAATATACTCTCCCACATAAACTTTAACCTCACAGTTGTTTTGTGGTCAGATAGTAGATGTACTGTATATACTCACTTATAAGTCAAGTCCAACTGCAAACAACATAGACCCTGATAAGCCATCACATAATGTGCCAGCATATCTGGGTTTATGGTTATTTGTTCTACTGATTACTCCTAACAAACTGTATAGACCCAGATCTACCAGTACATTATGTGCCGGAAGATCTGGGTCTGTGCAGTTTGCAGTTGGACTTGACTTATAAGCAAGTATACATGGTAATCTTTGAGGAATAATCACTGAAGATGCATTAGATACATGTTGTACATACATGTATCATGCATTCATGAGATCAATACATACACGTATCATGCATTCATGATATCAGTGCATACATGTATCATGCATTCATTATATCAATACATGTATCATGCATTCATGATATTGCAACATGTATCATGTATTCATGATATCAATACATGTGTTGTGCATTTATTATATCAATATATACATGTATCGTGCATTCATGACATCTATACATGTATTCATGATACCAATACATGTATAATGCATTCATGATATCAATACATACATATATCATGCATTCATGATATCAATATATACATGTATCATGCATTCATGATATCAATGGACAATCAATAAATGTAAACAGTGGGTATACTGTTGACCTTGGGGTGTTGAAGTAAAGTGTACACTTCATGCCTTATTGTCCATATGTTACTGTCAGGCAATATGCATGAACCTGGTCACCCTATGCGACACAAAAAGATGTGATCCAAAAACAAAAACACTGTGCATTGATATCATATATATTGTGATAAATGTATAATTTGGAAGGTACATAGAAATCTGGATTTTCTACTACATTTTATGAATCTACATCTTTATGGTATGCACTTAATTTTTAGAAAAAATAAATGAGGGTTACTTTATCTTGTGTGTTCATTTATTTGTTGATGGATTACATCACATGATCACATGACTGGGTGCCCAGTATAGCCTGGCATCTTTATCGAGTTATCCCATAATTCAGTCTGCCTACCTGAATTCCTATTTACCTACCCTCCTACCTATCTATCTATCTATCTATCGTATTATTTATCTGTCTGTCTGTCTATCTGTCTGTTTGTCTATCAAACTATCTATTTCTTTGTCCCTCTCCACATCCACCTATATATATCTCTCTCCATCCAGCAATTGATCAGCTATCAAAAATAATTTTAATGTTGCTCTTCTCTTCTTTATCCAACTATTAATTATTCAACCATCTATCCAAAATCCATTCAGTAATAATAATACTAATGATTTCTTTGTTTAAAGAGGGTAGCTCAATTAGTTCAACACATCTAATCTCCCTTGAGAACCTCTAGTATATAGAAGAAGAATTTTTTTTTTAAATTGCAAAGTATTATCAGTTGTAATATGGCAAAGTATCTTCGTGCTAGTTTTTTTTCTCTCTCTCTCACTTGAAAATAAGTATTTACAAGTAAACACATCTACCAATATGCACTAAAATACATTATGAAAGGAGGAGGATGTAACTGTATATATAAATTCTTGTTTCATCTCTCCAACAACAGTGTTTTAAAATGATTTTAAGCAAGCTCTTCAAGTATACATAGGAGTTAATGATCACTTCTGTTTTGATATACCACTAGGCTATTCTGTAAAAAAACGTGGCATGGTGGTATGTAGATAAGTTTATATCTGTGTTATACTTTGTCATAAAACATTACTATGTACAAAAGCAGAGAGAGTTTATCCACCAATTTTCACTGACTTCACATTATACATTATATATATATATATATATATATATATATATATATATATATATATATATATATATATATATATATATATATATATACAAAGTCCCTATTGAGTTTCAAATAATAAAGTCTTTCTGAGATTCCATACATTTTGGTCAATTTGCCTTCATCAGTGGATTCTAAATGTAAACAACTGGAAGGTGATGTCACATACACAATCTAACATCAAAACATAAATGTTCAAAACATGTCATGTTCACTGGAAATTTTGATACAATTCACTTTGAGAATTTAGTCCTTTTGGAGACAGACTGTTTAGCTTTTTGATACAGAATGATTCTTTTACCAACATGTATGATTTTTTACCATATACTTTCTCATTACCTACCACTAAATAATAATAATAATAATAATAATAATTACTTCATTTCAGACTCAAGTCCATAGACAATAAAAACCAGCAATTTCACACAAGATATGACAAAAATCACAAAGCAATATTAATATAACAATTTGCTCCAAAGATCAATTATTGATGAATTAAGACAGCATGCATAATGAAACACTTCTTTCAAGATTTGGTTATTACTACTAGCTATTCTATTTCTAAATGAGTACACTCTCTTTCTAATGAAAACACAAAGGCTATTGACATTGCTGTTCATAATAAACATTCCAGATGTACTATGGCACCTATCATAAACCATTAAAAATCTAAATGCATTGTTGTAATCGACATTTAACAATGTCATTGTAGAACACGAAAAATTTGTCCATAGAGGAGCACAATATAAATTCATACAGTATGATTTGAAAAGCAAAACTTTTACATCTGTAGAACACGTTTTAAAAGACCTTAAAAGCATATTTACCCATATACAAAGAGAACGATATTGTTTTTATATGTCACTATCATCCAACAAATCAGAACAAATGACCTGCCCTAGGTACACATACTCATTGACAAACAGCAGCTTTTCTCTGCAAAGCCTAACTTCAGGTATGGACACCTTTTTCAGATTTTGAGGTTTGAAACACATATATACAGTCTTTTTTGTTTTGTACTCAATATCATTTGCTAATACGAACCGCTCACATATTCTTAATAGCTTTCGTAATCCACCAATATATGGGCTCAGTACAGACATATCAGCAGCAAAACAAGTTATTCATAAATAAACCACTGATGTTGCATCCAATAGAAGACCTATTCAAATCATGATTAAGGTCATCAATATATACATTAAACAGAAATTGGGATAGAACACCTCCTTTCCGCACACCATTAGTCACACGGAAAGACATAGTAGTTATCTGACCCCACTTTACACAAAATTGTTGTTTGTCATACCAATTAAAAAGCAAACTAGCAACATACAATGGAACATTTCTGTCAATTAGGTTTCTGAATAGGGTCCAGTTTTATTCTGTCAAAAACCTTCCAAAAAGCATATATAAACTGGACTACCATTATTGACATAGTAATTAATGACTTCCTTGAAGGCAAACAAACACGCATCAGTGGAAAGATGTCGCCTAAAGCCAAACTGATTGTCTTATAGCTCTATTTCACTTCTTTGAAGTAAAATTAGTTCTAAAGCTTGATAAATAATCATATAAAGAGTGGTTATCTGTATTAAAATGCTTTGCAAGAGGATAATCTTTCTTAGTCCTAATTTTAGAAAGACTTGGCTGTGTTCTTTGGTATAAAGAGTCTCCTGTTTGGCCTACATAGACAGTTTTTCTACACTTCTTTCAGAAAACAGAATAAATAATTCCTACTGATTGACAATCTATACAGCCTTGGATTGTGTTTTCTTTCCCACTTGTCCCATAGAAATGGTTGGATTTCATCACATATTTACATATTGCACACTCCTTCCCACAGCGTTTACACCCATTTTCTTCTTTTGTGTAAATGTGTAGATTGTGTTTCTTATTGACTAAAATGGCACTCAAGTTATTATCTCACTTGAAAGAGACAAGTGGTGGATTTGGGAAGATTTGGTTTAGTCGCATTGACCAGGTGTTTCTTTTTATATTTTATATGTATTTGATAGTCCTCAAGAGAATGTTATAACAAGTGGTACATAGTCAAATTGCATGTTCTGTTTGTTATTCAAAACAGATTGTTTCTATCTAACATATCAACCGTTTGCTTTTGTTTCTTTATTAATTGCAAAGGATAGTTGCGTTTTTGCAAATTACGCATTGTTACCAATCAATGTTTCATGTAAACTTCATTCTGTGAGCAAATTCGTCGTATTTCGAGTCAGTAATGTATTGCCTGTTTCATAGCTTCTGGATAACTTGATTGAATATGGAGATACATATGCTTATCAGTGGGTTTTATATTAAAGTTTGTTTTTATGTAGCCCCTATCTAGGAATGTCATGGTGTCTAGGAATTTTATTTTTTCCAAAGAATAGCGCATCTCAACTTTAATTCTTGGGTGTATTGAATTCTCAAGCCTATAAAATTCCATCAGCTCATCAAGTCCATGGATCCAAATACCCCAACATCATCAACAAATCTCCAAACAGTTTGTCTTCCCATTCTCCCATGTACAGTATGTACTCACATAATTTATTCCTAGGTCTGATTATATAGCTGTGCCCTAAGTTTGCAAATACTGTTTCTGGCAAAGGTAAAATTATTATTTTCCCAAACCGTATCTAGCATATCTAGGACTGAATCCGTAGGGACTGTTTTATAACTGTGGGATTCCAGGAACATTTTACAAGTATCATGTGCCTCCTGTTGTTGTTGTTGACTGTAATTCCTATGGTATTTTTTCAGAGCACCCCAGGTTTCATGTTATATATATGTAGACACACACATGAATAAAGTAATATGGTGGTGGAGGTGTTGGAGCATTAATGTGGTGCTACACATGTGCCTTCTTTTTCCACCTGAGAACCAATATAAACGACTTCAGTGTATAATAGAGTAATCTACTGATCATAAATAAAAATATACATAAAGTTGATCCCTTTGTATTCATAACTGGTTGCAGTGCTGAGGAAGTGAATGTGATCACACTTTGAACTTTGAAAAATGTACATTGTTAATGGGATTGTACCAGGAATATTGTACTGAGAATACATTTGTTATGTACAGGCAGGAGTAGTAGAAGTTAAAATTCTTACTCTCAGGCAATGCAGGTTGTAAATGAGGCAATGCAGGTTGTAAATGAGGTGATGCAGGTTGTAAATGAGGCTATGCAGGTTGTAAATGAGGTGATCCAGATTGTAAATAAGGCTATGGAGGTTGTAAATGAGGTGATGCAGGTTGTAAATGAGGCTTCTACTGAGACTTTCAGTTTCCTGGATTTGATCAGTGCTTAAGTTAATGACAGTATTAATGGTTGGAGAACTGCAATCCATCACGCACTGCAATGTAAGTTTGACATCTTTGCTCAGAATATCAGCTGAACCTGCCCTACAAGACTGGATGAATCCTACTTTTTTTTGGAGATATTTAGCACGTTTGTACTGTAGGGAGGAGCATGCGAGAATGAAATTCTTTCTATCTTCTGATTCTCCTTTTCAGAGAGGGGAGACAGAGTGTTGATTGAACTTGTGTCTGTTGGACTGCAGTGTTTATGAGCCTGTTAAAACCTTTGCTTTGATGGATGCTTCTGCTACCACTCTTGGATTGGTTGAGGCAAATGTCCACAGACGGTGTGCTTGCAGCAAAGGGTTGTCTTGGATGTGAAGGAATCTGAGTGACAGTTTGTTTAGTTTAGCCTCTTTCCATGTTTTGTGCCAATATGAATTAAATGCCTCTTGAACCATGTATTTCCATAATTGTTTGCCAGGTGGTTTATCAATCAAGTCGAAGGCTGATGGGAGGGAGTATTTCTGTAGGGTTTTCCTGATGTAAGTAAACCAGCTGTTGCTACCCTCATCTTTTAATGCTAACTGCCTGCTTGCAATCTCAGACTCCACAGATTCTGACTGCCTAGTGATGTTGCCAAAGAGTGCCAGGGCTTTCATTTTGATGTAGGCGTCTATTGGGGTAGCATCTATAAGTATATAGACTGTGGCTGTAGCACATCTCACTGGGAGATGTTGTATCTGATGAAGAATCTTTAGTTCAGACTTTTTCAGTTCCCATGTCTGCTGAGGAGATCCATGTCGCTTCTAGGCCATAGACAGCTCATGGGTGTGAGAAGATGTGATACATGTTGTAAGACAGAATAGTGTTCACCCCATTCTTTCCATGTAGACCTGCTCCCATGATGGAATACAGCGCTCTTCTCCCTTTTTGTATCTTATCCTCTATATCTGTCTTCATGTCGGTTCTCCTTGAAATACCAAGGTGGGTTGTTGAATCTGTTTCCTTAATTATTATTTTTCCATGTTCTAGGATTGTGCTGGTCTTCTTTTAGGGTTGTTGAAGATTACAATGTCACTTTTGAGTGGGTTGATTGAGAAGCAGTCAGCGCTGGCAAAGTTGTTGATTGTTTGTAGTGAGATTTGTAGGTCTACTGAATGTTAGCATGAATTGCCACATCATCGGCTACTGTAGGTGATCCTGTGAAGATGGTCCCAATTGATACCCCCAGATTATTCCATTGGATTGTGTGTAACAGGTCATTGTTAAAGCATTTGTAGATGGTAGGAGATAGTTTGGTGCCTTGCTTAATTCCCTGTCTAACCTGGAAATTGTTGCTGAGTTGGTCTAACCATTTCACTTTGCTAACTGATGCTGTCTGCAAGTCTTTTAGGAGTAGCCAGATATTGCCTGAGATACTGTGTATATAGCTTAGGGTTACCATATTTTAACTTTCAAAAAGAGGAAATGTCCATGAAAAAGAGGACATATGTCAACCCTAATATAGCTTCGTCTGGAGGCCTTCATGCCATATGACATCAAAAGCTTTTTCAGCATAGAGGGTGGCTAGGGTGAGTGTCTTGTTTCTATCTCTTACCTCGTAGATTGCTTCAGATACCAGCAGTGCTCCATGGTTAGGAGAGGTGGGTTTTTTGTGAAACCCCTTTGGAGTTTATTTTGAGTAGGGGTCAGTTTACTGTCTAGGTTGAAGCAATGTTTCAATTAGTTTGTTAATGATGCCCCTATAGTTATTGTGTAAAGTATTGTCCTTCCCTTTTTTGGCACTGGTGTGATGATCCCAACTTTTAACACTTCTGAGATACTTGCACTCTGAATGATGCTGTTCAGAATTCTGGTGAGGTATATAGCCATGGGCAGGCTGCCATACTTAAGATGTTCTGCGGTCATGCCAAGGTGAGCTGTAGCCTTGTTATTCGACATCTTCTTGATAGCATGCTCCACTTCTGATACTTCCAGTATGGGGAAGGGTTCAGACAGGGTACAACTTGCATTTTCAAGCTGGAGATGATCGCTGGATACCATTTCATAATGCGACTCATCGTAGTTCCTTTATTGTGTGGGGTTGGCAGGCGCTCGAAATGGCGTCTCCATCCCTGTAATATTTTGTTTGGCTGTACTAATGTGTTATCATCCACGCAGAAGAGCGCTGTCTGCACATAAAGTGATTTCCTCTACTTATTGACCAGTATGTAGAAGAGTTGTTGATCAAATTCATCTGCCAACACGATTTCGGTATATAGCTGGTCTCTATTCCGTGCAGACAGCTTACGGAATTCCTGTCTTAGTTCTCGCTTTGACCTTCTGTGGCTAATAGTCAGAGGGTCATCCCTGTTCTGCGGAGCACCTTTAATTGACCATTCCTTGTGTGCTTGTTTTGATCTATGGCAGGCAGCTGATATCTTTTCATTCCAAGAGCTTCTGCCTTTTGGTTTCTTGTTGCGTCCATGACCCGGGATGGCAACTGATGTGGCTGGTTCCAGGACGCTTTCCAGATGAAGTAAATCTAGTGTGTTCTGGAATGAGCTGTTGTTGCCTTGGCAGTGTTGTTTTAGGTCAAGATGTTTAATGATTGTGTCTCTGTATATGTCTAGGTCACTCTTGTTCCACCTGGGTTTCTTTGGCCTACTTCCCCAACCTTTGCTTACTTCTCGGTGGTTTTTGAGGTTACCCCCAATCAGTGCTTTGACCATTGTATGGTTTGATGTGTAGAGTGGGTTGTGTGGTGCTACATTTACAGCGCCAAGGTTGTCGTTGCAGTTAGTTACGATGTAGTCTAGCTGGGACAGTGATAATCCGCTGTGATGGTAAAAGGTAGGTTTGGTAGGCTAGCTGACTGTGGACGCGATATTGTTGGCTTCTACAAACTGCTGGAGCCTCTTGTCCAATTCGGAACACTTAGATATAATGCCTTCACATCAAGGCAGAATAATATGGTATGTTCTGGTAGTCGCTGTTCGATAGTTCTGATCTTTTTTATGAAATCTGTTGTGTCTCTAATGTATTATCTTAAGTTTCGCGCGTGCTCTTCAAACTGATTTTCAACAAATTCTTCCAACTTCTTGGTTGGATGGTTTCTCCGTTGACAATCGATCTCAGAGATCTATTCATTTTATTAATCTTGAGGTTGGCTTTGACTTTGTCCGGTCTGGTGTCTTTTGGTAGTAGATATTTTCTGAGTTCTTTGTATATTCTCCCTTCTTTGTACAACCTCTCTATTAGAAACTTACTTTTGTTTTTGTTCGTTTCGGTCAAATCCTCCTTGACTTCGTTGTATGTGGCATTATCTTTGAGGTCTTTCCCAATTTCCGTCATGTTATCGTCACTATTTGTGATCTCTATTCCTGATCCTTTGTCTGCAGGGCGGATCACGATAGAAGTGTCATTGAACAGTTCGTGCATTGCTTCTTCCTTTCCTTTGCTAATATTCAGTTAGAAATTTCTTTTCAGTCCATGAATTATACGCTCTAACTTCCTGTGTATATATACATATATATTACCATTGATCTCTGCCCACTTCCGATGTCCAATCACTGTGAGTTATGTATTTGTCAAATTTCATGACTTCTACTTCTTCATTTTCATGATGAAATTATTCCATTAACCTCATCCTCCTTTCCAAATTCCTTAATGTCAAAAGTAACTTTCCTACGTTAATAATTATTTTTGCGATTGGTACAAACCATAAACCTTTTGATAGTAAACCTTGTTGGTGTCTAGTCAATACCTTTGACTGGGTATTCTCGAAGATTTTCAGATTTGTTTATTTTTGGTTGCATTAGAGTTAGAAACATGTAAATGTTGTATGCGATTCTTAACAGTCCCACACTTCACATTAACGGAATGACATAAACACGGTCTTTCCAAATTATAACGTAAAATTCTCATTCTCGTGATGAATGGTGACATAATTGCAATTATGATTGCAGTCAGGAGCTTTTCTATATTTAATCCATGTGTGGCTTCTATTATAATTCTTTTAAATAAATACCTCTAACTTGAAGCATTCACTCGCGGCTATAATTTCCGCTTCTGTAGCCCATGTTCAAATATGATGATTAGATTTCTCAACAATATCTATATGTGTGCTGAAGTCCTTGTCAATGTACGCGGAATAAAAGTCTTTGTCATTTATTTATAACGTCCACCACTTCAATTCTTACCTTATCATGGGGTACCTGTGTACCATATACAAATTGAGAAATACATCTAAAGAAACAGTTTCCATCTTTTTCAATTTCTAAACCATGTTTAATGAGTAAGTCTGATATTTGTACGATATTGCTACTTTGATTACAAGACTGAGCACTTAGATTAGAATATTCCATAAATTTACAATGATGTCCAAACTGTGTTTGGGTCGGGCCGTATGATGAGTTCCTATTTGAATGTTCTGTACTTACCTTACACTTCAGTGCATAACATTTCCTAAATGTTCTTTGCTGTAATGATCTCCTGAATACATTTGATTTTTCTCGTATATCTGATGTAATAATAATCGCCTAGTTCTTTGTGAAGCACAGATGTTAGAGTATTATATATATTACATTTACACATACTATGAGAATATGCTAATATTACATTTATACATACTGTAAGAATATGCTAATATATAAGACATATTATATATATTACATTTATACATTCTATAAAAATATGCTAATATTACATTTATACATACTGTAAGAATATGCTAATATATAAGACATATTATATATATTACATTTATACATACTATGAGAATATGCTAATATTACATTTATACATACTGTAAGAATATGCTAATATATAAGACATATTATATATATTACATTTATACATTCTATAAAAATATACTAATATTACATTTATACATACTGTAAGAATATGCTAATATATAAGACATATTATATATATTACATTTATACATTCTATAAAAATATGCTAATATTACATTTATACATACTGTAAGAATATGCTAATATATAAGACATATTATATATATTACATTTATACATACTAATACACAAAACAAGGAAATAATACATTTTAAGAGTAGTATTACGATAAAAACCAAAACTCAATCTCGAACTTAAAAAAAAAAGAAGAAATTTTTCATCACAGTTTGTTGAATATGTAGTTTTGAAATATTGCATGTACATTTTTTTAAAGGATTTAACTTAATCAGCATGTCAAATGTGAGCAGGAAGTGAGTTCCATACTTTAGCCCCCGAATACTGTACTCTTCCATTGAATTGTTGAATGCAAGGTTTTGGTAATTCTATATTTTTTTAAGAAATTGATAGTAGATTATAGGTAGAAGACGTTTTGTAGAATAATTTAGTCATGTACTGTGGAACATCTCTTTTGATACATTTAAATAATTTAGTCATGTACTCTGGACCATCTTCTTTGATACATTTAAATAATTTAGTCATGTACTCTGGAACATCTCGTTTGATACATTTAAAAACTATAACTGCTGTCAGAAAATGTATTCTCTCATCTATTCTTAACCATTTTATTTCTATGAACAATTCAGATGATGATGCATCAAAGGGAGCATCAAGAATCAACCAAGCTGCTTGTGAATTCTGTCTAGATGGGAACTAGTACAATTTCCCCATATGGTTGAACAGTAGTCAATTACTGGAAGTATATAAGCATTATAGTAAAGAATTCTGGAGTCCTTTGGCGGATACTTCTTAATTCTACTAAGCAATGAAATTTTAGGTGTGAGAGACCTGCAGACACTGTCTACTTGTTTTTCCCAATTAAGACTTTTGTCAATGATTACTCCTAAAAGCTTCTCATCCTTTACATTTTTAATTACATTATTATTAATGTACAGTGATATATCTTTATTTTCTAACATTTTACAGAAACACGTTTGTTGTCGTTTATGAGTTCTTGAGGCACATCGCCATTATCATTTCACACGCCTACCACAGACACGTATGAATGCAACGTTCAACAATTATCATGGCAAATAACTACTCAACAAGGTATCAGTGCACCAACACATGTATTTATAGCGTTTCACCTTAGCTCATATACATAGTAGATAGACTATTAGTAATATGATATTCGACCTGCTAGGAGTGTATGAAGTTTCTTAACGGTTAAATGGTTATCAAGAACCCGCGGAAGAAATTTTGCTTGACTTCACAAACAATTATATTGCACGTGCCTTTCAGTAGTTGTGGTCGTTCATGGGCCGGGATCAAAATGTTGACAGCGGTCTACAGATGTTGCCAGCATGACTTTGCAACATTGTACCTGATTTATTACTTTTCATTGGAACACTTGGACCTGTACAGACAGTCTGTGGTCAATTTACACTTTCATGCACATGTAACTTGTGTTCCCGTGGGAGATGCCGTCGTTGTTCCCAGTGTCCCTGGTGGCTACAGACGTATTGCTCTAATTCTTTCTGATAAGTTGCTGTTGTTAGAGGGCGCAGGTGGTCAAATGAGGATTATTGACGCACCTTAGGTAAACCTGTAATTGTTGTTGCTGTAATTGAAAAGCATAATATACAATAATTTCCAACCACGAAGTTAAGGTTGGCCTTAGCCCAAAACAGCTTGTGAAAATCAAAAGCTCAATAAGAAACGATTGTTGCGTCGTATTGAGGCTTTCTCCGACAAAGCTAACTGGAATTGTCCCCATGTGGTTGATCCAAACGCAACTCGATCAGCTTAATGCGGCCAAACGAAGGAACACCTCGGTGACATTAACGTCATCAAAGTCAGAGGTGACACAACTGCAAAAAACTGGTGGAATATTTCCATTCCTTGCGGTGATTCCAGCATTGTTAGCGGCTGCCGCTCCCATGATTGCAAAAGTGGCTGCCCTAGGGTCTGTCGGAACTGCATCCGGGATGGCGATGAAAAAGGCGGTCGGTGGAAACAGCTATGATTGGTCTTGTAAACAAATAAAAAAAGGAAAAGGTCTTCGATTACAAGGAACGATTTGCAGAATACTCTCATGCAGAGGTATTCGACTACTCGGTACAACTCGCAGAAGACCGTGCCATTAACAAATCTTTATTTACTCGCGATGGTAAAATCAGTTAAGCATTTCCAAGGTGTTTTTATGCGGGATGAACTTGCATTGATGATTCCCCGCACAAGGGAAACCAGCATTGTTAACGTGGATTTGACAACAGGACCTAGTACTCATTGCATCACATATGCGATAACGCCTCGATATCTTTTGTATTTTGACTTGTATGGGCTTGCGCCACCACTTGAAGTTGTTGATTATTTAACCCGAGGCGGTGCACCTGGACGACAGAGTCATCTACCACTGTTTTATTCAACGCTGCCGTCGCAAACTCGGCTGGACGGGCCAATATGTGGTCATCTTGTTGTTGAAGCGTTGCGTGCACTTGCGTGAAGCAAATGCTTCCTCAAGCCCGACCCCGCAAACGCTTCTTCATTTTACATTAAAGTGCACTTAACAGTATACAAAATGACTATTAACATTTACGGACGCTCAACTGTCCGAAAACGTGCCCCTGATATGGATTTGAGCAGATTTGCCACCAAAGAGGATTTTACTGAGTTTACCAGCCAGGTTATTGTTGGTGTTGGCCTGGGCGAGCTTGTGGTTTTCCAAGATCAAACTGGAAAACTTAAAACGTCTAACGTGGACATTCAAGATGTTATTGTAAGGCTGCGAGGTGCTGTAGCAAAAAACCTGGCTGAAATCACTGACTATGTTGATACTGCTAACGGTGGGATGAAACAATACGTGGATGAACAGATCGCACCATGCGTAGTAACTTCATTGAGTGGAATTATGGGAATATTAACCAAAGAAATTGAGGAACAAACTGACCTTGTAACTTTAGAAACTGGTCAACATATTTTATCTTCATTTGATAATAGCTTTGATAAACCTAATAAAAGTGGTAGTTGAGGTAGAATGGGAATGTTAATAAATGATCAGCGGCATCTTGGTCTTGATTTTGTAACACTAATATCGCGTATCAACAAACCGGACACTGTTTACGAATTTTCATATATACAATATCAGCATCAGTAGTCGCCGGAAATGAAATTCAGTTTGAAGCATTCAACGTTTATCCGGAAGGGTACTTAACCGTCTTTGATGTTTGTGTTTAAGAGTAGATTTTTCATTATATATAAATGATGGATTCTGACCGCGGTGATGAAGTTGCGGAATTTACCAACGGAGTGTTGGACCGGCTGATCAGTGATGCCAATATTGATAGTGATTTTGTTCCACTTGTTGACGAATATCTGCTTTAAAATGGTGTTACCATACCCTCGTATAAACTGAAAAATAATCACCCTGGTGTGGACATACCAACTCGAAGCCAACTTGGAATCATTGCATTAGCACGTGAAAATTTCCGATCGTTGACTGCACCACCTTGTGTGAAAACTTACAGAGATTGTTTCTATAACGATGAAGTAATATTCAGCGGTGAATCCACCCCGATTAAATTCACCAACAACTTTGTTAAACCGACACTGACTCAACCGAGGAGAGAAAGAACTCAACTGTTATTCAACAAAGATGCACTTGTCTGTGTAACAGTTCTTGGGTGAAGACGAGTACAATCGTTTCAGACACCAAGGATGTAATCAATATCGTTTTGTATGAACGTATTGCCCAGCCTCAGGAAAGCACAATTGCCGGATATTTAAGTATTCCACAGGAAGATATTTTCTATGATTGTATGGCAGTTGTGTCAGTAGAGAAGGGTAATTGGTTAGAAGTGCGTGTGCACTTGCACCTGAACAAGGCATGATTGCCGAGCAATTGGACTACGCAGTTACATTATTAATAGAAGAATTATGATGGACCCTCATTGTTATCGACGCGAAAAAATAATTGAAGCGGAACTGCAACTGCGAGATGAAATCGCAAAGAGAACCGCGCTGTTCACGAAATACAAACGCATGTGTGGTCGTTGATGTTACTTGTGGTTTGCCGCGACAGAAACTGTTGGGCTTGATGTTGCTGGTATCACAATGACGGCGACTATTATAGTTGCACCAATCGGAATTGTTTTTGGAGCTATATCAGTAGTAACTGGTGTTGCGGGCGGTGCTAGCAAAATAATTTCGATACGACTGCATTCGCGAATACGTGTTTATTCGGAACTTCTCGCGTCGATACAAAGCAGTCTCAATACGATTGCCAAGCTGTATTCGATAGCCATCTAAGATAAAACGATTACCATGGCGGAGTTTGAGACTATGTTGTCGGAAATGGAAAACCACCGGCAACTTTGAGCAGAGATTCGGAACCGCGCTAGCGACCAAACACATGTATTAGTAAGTAACCCTCGATACACGTCACTGCGCTAGCTGGAAAATTTTGCTGTGTGAAATTCCCGTAGCGACCTTGATAGTATAAATCATAGTGATTGCTGCGCTAGCTGGGCAATTCCCAGAGAGACTTAATAGTATAAATCATAGTGATTTGCCCGCTGGGACATTATATTTTGTAAACCCAACCGCGTAAGCACTAATATGTGACGATCGAGATAAAAGATACTCAAGTCATGGGGTATAGATAGGCTGACGTATCCCAGCAATAAAAATTTAAAATATACAATGTACCTCTACTGAATATTGCATCATCTGCAAACATGTCAGTACATGTATTTGTATGTTGAGTACGGAGTGGAAGATCGTTGATAAATAAAAGAAAAAAGAGGGGACCAAATGCGGAGCCTTGAGGAAAACCATACCTTATATAACATGGGATAGAGAGACTTGTTGCTTCCAATCACATAAATATAAATGGATTCAGTTTTTTTGTATAGTCATGCAATTTATAACAATGCAACTTACTTATGAGAATATCATGAGAAACCAGATTAAAGGCTTTCTTAAAGTCGAGAAATATTATGCCAGTTAGGTTGCCATTATTCATTTATTCCAGCCACAGATCAGTTAATTTTGTGAGAGCTGTTTGATACAACTGTTCTTTGCGGAAGCCTGGCTGTTCTTTGTGGAAAAGGAAAAAAGTATTAAAGTAATTATAACCTGTTTTACTACATGTTTTTCAGAAATGTTTGATAAAACTGGTATTACAGAAATGGGTCTGTAATTTCCAGAATCACTTCTACAGCCTTGTTTTTTAAAAAAATAGGAGTAATTTTAACACACCTCAGTTTATCTTGGAAGACATCTGAATTTATACTGAGGTTTATCAAGTAGGCAACAGACCGTGCTATAAATGGTGCTGATAACTGTAGGACTTTTGGTCCCACTTAATCTGTACCACATGACCTTTTTATGTTGATTTTGCTAAGAGTGTAAAGAACATCACTTTCACTCATAATATCTAAGGCAAACTGTAGATCATCAGAAACTCTAGCCTTTACAAACGTTAGGATAAGTCAGGACTAAAAACCATTTCGTTCACTGCCAGAATATATACTCTCTATATTGGTAAAGAATTGGTAAACATATCATCTATGTCCTGTACTGAAGAAGCAGTGCTGTCATTATAACTCAACTGAGCTGAAATGGAGTGCTTTGAAGATGGGAAGAGCTCATTCATTTATTGCCAGCTCGTTTATTTTCCTTAATACAAGTTCCATAGTAATTTTTCTTGGATTCATTTATAAAGAAAGTTTACTTTGTTCCGTCATTTTCTGTAGTTTTTCTAGTCTTTATTTTGTACGAAATGTATCCCTTCTATGTCTAGATTCCTTTATTTCAGAAGTTATCTACTTATGTTGATATAGATGTTTAACCCGTTTTATTTATGTTTGTTTAGAACGTTGTTTAAAAGTCTATACCACATATCAAGAGCAGTGTTAATGTCAAAACTGTTTTCAATTATCATGGAAAGGCGTTCGGACTAAGTTATAAAGAAACTCCTTTTCGTCATAATGTTTTAAGTCTCTATATTTTATTTTTCTCTGTGATGACCAACAGAGACATGCGGGAGTGTCAAGTTATACGCACTGGCCGATAGTCACTTATCGCATCAATAGTCACTTTCATTTCACTAGCATCTTTAGGTCTATTAGTGTAGATATGGTCAATAAGTCTAGCACTGTTTTCAGTTATCCTTACAACTTATATGTTTGAAAGAAATTCAACTATTTTTGAGGAGGATACTTCAACAGATCAATATTAAACTCACCTAGAATTATTGTTTCGTATTTTTCATTTAGAAAGCCCTTTCAGTTTCAATTTCAACCAGTCTATGTGTCGCCTTTGAACCATCTAACTATTGATCAATTGATCAATCCATTCACTCATTTTTCCACTGCAATCTATCCATCCATCCATCCATCCATCCATCCATCCATCCAGTATGTATGTATGTATGTATGTATGTATGTATGTATGTATGTATGTATGTATGTATGTATGTATGCATCAACTGATCAATCCATTCAATCATCTATCCATTGCAATCTATCCATCCATCCATACATCCATCCATTCAGTATGTATGTATGTATGTATGTATGTATGTATGTATGTATGTATGTATGTATGTATGTATGTATGTATGTATCTAACTAATATATGCATCCATATATCTCCGCAGACCTGTCTGTTCCCTGACTGGAATCTTGCCCGAGTTCTTTCTTTTTTTTTTTTTAACTATTCGTTTACTAAGTTTACCAGCATATGTTGAAAATTGAGGGTGTGCTGAAACATTTATTATTTATATAAAACGTATGAATTTGAAACGTTTGTTTAACTTTTAAAAATTTGTATACTGAAAGCTTCGGCACAAGGTAAAACTAATTTATTTTCGACAGCAACAAAAAGCAGACGGAATGAACATGACATGAGCCATAGTGAAAACTTCCATTAAGACTTTAATGATATCTGCTGGCTCTATACGACTCGCGACCGAAAGGGTGCCGGTTCGAATCCTACCATTGGATCAGTCCAAGACGGCTACCGCGATATGCCTTGGGAAATATAATTGACTCCAATTGCTTTGGCATGAAATTTGTTTTGCTTTGTAGTAAAACACCAAGCCAAGCCAACCCTGAAGAGCTGAGAGATTAAAGGTCACGCCTGATAATAAATTTCTCCGAAATTTCGTTTCTTATATATAATTCAAACAAGAACTACAATAACAGAAAAGCAAATGCTATATTTAGCCTGCAATTATTTAAGCCTCCATCTGACCTCGACCTTACAATTTTCCCCCTGCGACCGAAACAATCATCTTCATATCCGCAGGTGAACCATCACTTTTCCACAAATTCGAATGACTATCACAGAGGACAAAAGACAAGACATTTCTATTCAAACCATGAGTCCATGCAAGGGCTTGACTCATTTCTGGCTGAAAATAAATTCCAGATATCCATGATTAGACCGTTTCTTCTATCCTTTTATTCTTTTTAAATCATGAGTATTGAAATTGCCTCTGATATTCTTGAGACACTCCAACATACCAAACTCGGTAACAAAACTATTTTCTTACCTGTTTAAGTAATTATGTTCATAAGATACCTCTAAGTGCAGTAAGTGCAATTCTTTGTCATGGCCTTTGATGTTGAACCTGATAGTATGCATATAAAATCACTTGTCTCAGACAATGTCAAGATATACCCACATACTAAGCTTGTTTAAATCCATAATTAACATTTTCTGGAGAGAAAAACAAAATTATTGAAGCTCCATCATTCACGATATTCATCAAATATATCCACAAACAAGGTTTGATTAAAATCCATTCATGCTTGGTTGTGTTATCATGCTTACAAGCTAGTACAGTTTGATAAAAATCCATTCATGCTTGGTTGTGTTACCATGCTTACAAGCTAGTACAGTTAAAAACCTGAGTCTAGACCTTTGTCTTTAAAATCAATGTCAGAGTGCTGACTATCACCTTGCTCATCGGAATGCAACTAAATACAAAGACTGGTGAAAATAAAAAAATAAAAAAAAAGAGAGACCTTTGAATCAGCCCCAGTGCCAATTGGATCTGGTTTCCAAAACTCCGTTGCAAAAGTGCGGGTGTGTTGGTGGTCAGATCTGCACCGTTTTCATTCAGAATAAATCAAATATTGAAAAAAGTGTTTTATTGAAACCCCCCTATAAATAATACCATTCATGCAAAAAGAGTGGTGATAACAAGGTTTTCAAGATAACCACTATGATCTATAGGACCATCTGTTTAGAAAAAGTAGTTATAACAAGATTTTCAATATTACTGCCGTGGAGTCCATATTGTAGGTCTGATCAGCACCATTTTCATTTAGAACCATCTACATATCATAAGACGTCTGTTAATGAAAATCCCATGTTGATATGACCATCTATTTAAGGAGCGGCAGATTTAACAAGATTTTCAAAATGATCACCATGGCTGTCATGTTGGTAGTCAGATCGACACCATTTTCGTTTAGGACCAACAAGACATTATAAGAAGTCTTTCAGTGAATACCCCATGTCGATATGACCATTCATTAAAGACAAGTAGCGCTAATAATATTTTCAAACTGACCACCACGATGGCCATAGAGGATGTAGGATCAGAACCACTTTATTTTAGGACCAACCAGATATCATAAGAAGTCTTTTGGTGAAACTCCCATGTCAATATGACCATCCGTTCAGGAGAAGTAATCATGGCAAGATTTTCAGGATGGTTACCATGGAGGCCGTATTGGATGGGCAGCGATTACAAAATTTTCAATTTGTCCGCAATGGCGACAATATTGGATGGCAGATTGGCACTATTTTCATTTAGGACCAACTAGACATCGTAATTCTTTTGGCGAAAACCCCTTGTTAATATGAGCATGCATTCAGAAGGAGTAGCGATGACACGATTTTCAAGATGACCACGTGGCAGCCATACTGGATGTCAAATCGGCACTATTTTCATTTAGGACGAACTAGACATTGGGATGAGTGTGTGTATACAGTTTCAAGACAACCATTTCAATAATTCAGGAAGAATAACGATAAGAAACTTGTTGACGGTCGACGGAGTTATGGTCATGGCATAAACTCTTTTGGTCTATGACCAGTAGAACTAAAAACAAAATGAACGAAAGAAAGAAAATCATAATAAGCTTAATTCCAGGTTCTGTGCATTCGGTCTTATACTTCATCCTCGCTTGCATTCGGCCTTATACCTCATCCTCGCTTGCATACGGCCTTATACCTGATTCTCGCTTGCATACGGCTTTATACCTCATCCACGCTTGCATTCGGCCTTATACCTCATCCTCGCTTGCATTCGGCCTTATACCTGATTCTCGCTTGCATACGGCCTTATACCTCATCCTCGCTTGCATTCGGCCCTATACCTCATCATCGCTTGCATTAGGCCTTATACCTCATCATCGCTTGCATCTTGCATTCGGCCTTATACCTCATCCTCGCTTGCATCTTGCATACCAAATTATCAGGAGATATACCAGTAAGGCACAGTCACAATCTGCTTAAAGAAACAAGAAGCCTTACTAATTCCACAAATTTCAACATGGCCATCAGCCTTGTTTATCCTTTTGTAACGAGAGATCTGGCATATCCCCAGCTAAACTTCCACGCTAGGTTTTATGACAATATAACGTGGAAACAATTGTTGTAGTCCTGTTCAGAAGTTTTAACATGAATGTTTCCAACGACTTTGAATCCTTTTACTGCAATAACCTTGACCGTTGAATTCATAACTTTCAAAGATATGGATATTCCTGATTCAATCATGTGCCCAGTGTCGCAACAAATACAAATGGCAGACGGAGAGACGGGCGGTCGGACATTACGTAAGTTGAACATTTTACATCCTCGTAGCAGGCGATACAATAGTGAAAGATTTGTATCATTTTGAAAATAATGTAACCTCACACACGTACATCTTTATAAGCAAATACTCTATTATGTTGTCCGATACTGGATCCATATAACCATGAATTACAAAATCAAAACTTGAAGGAATAGAAGTGTGTTTATGGAACACAGATGCCCCACTACATTACCTCTTATCTGAGCTAAACACAAGCGTAAATATACACCGACGTTTTGTAACTGGACGTAGTCAATACTGTCCAGTCGATACATGCTGTGCATCTGGTTCTAAAAGTGAGTTGCATATTCCAGTCTACACTGGCTAAAGTTTTATCACCAGCTGTTGTACTGTCTTCACAACCCCAACTTCCTTCGATTTACCCTTGTCTGTGCCAGATACTTAAATGGTTTGAGTTTATTCCCCCCCCCCCCCCCATGCGAAAGAAATGAACGAAGTTACATAATATAACTGGAAGCTTTACAAATTGATAAGTTCAGCCATGTGCGTCAATATTCCCCCTTTTATTAATGAAACATCGCCAGCTATGACTCTTCCACATTTTCAATCGGATTTGATATTACATTATCGTACTTTTATTGTAACATCTGCTAAATGCATTGTCAATATCCTACAGTCAGTGGCGGCGCGAGGAAGGGTTGGGGGCGAAGAAGGCGCAGTCGAAAGCCGTTTTTTTGTTTTTGTTTTTTTTTAGCCGAAATTTACATAGTATTTCACCTTTACCTTAGTGTAACGGGGGCAATTCTTCTTCACGAAACTTATATTTAGGAGGGAGGGAGGATAACTGACATAAAAACTGTTTTCTGTAGCAAAGTAGGGGCGCCACTAAAGAACATTGCTCCCGGGCGCCTCGAACCCTCGTGCTGTCACTGCCTACAGTGCAAGTTCTATTAATAGCATTGTCAATATCCTTTAGTGCAAATTATATAAATTGCAAGTTAAAATGTAAAAAGTGACCAAACGCTAAGACACGAAAGAAATATTGTATGCTCCACAATGACATTGCGTGAATTCTCTGTTTTTTAAGAAAACACGTACATTTAGGTTGTATATCTTTAAAATCTGTATTATCTACACGCTTTTTTTAAATAAAGCTTCGGGGATA
This sequence comes from Margaritifera margaritifera, assembly GCA_029931535.1. Taxonomy (NCBI): domain Eukaryota; kingdom Metazoa; phylum Mollusca; class Bivalvia; order Unionida; family Margaritiferidae; genus Margaritifera; species Margaritifera margaritifera. Next base: position 74,267 of record JAQPZY010001440.1, on the reverse strand, counting down.
TTGTGATATCCTCCATCTGTCTGACCGTCCGTCTGTCCGTAACCGCTTCTCCACCTAAATTGCTTGGTGAAAATTCACGAAACTGTGTAGTTGTTACCTCTGGGGTAACCATCTGTAAAAGAGGCGTCATCCTTGGCTCCCACCCTGGGGTCCCTGTAAGGGAGTCGAATGTCATATTTACAAAACTTTCAATTACAATGACATTTTCAAATATTTTCTAACCAAAATTTATATGTAGTCATAGCAGGAGGACCCATTATATATGTTACGGATTTCGCATTATGGCCCCTGTGTTACTTTGTTGGGGTTTTTTTTTTTTTTTCTTTTTTCTTTCTTTTCTTTTAGGTGGGGGTAAAGGAGTATGGGGGTTGTGGGAGTATAGGATATGCAGTAGAAAGCGTGGCGATATGCGATGGCCATTTAAGTTGCTCTAGTTCATTGTTTAATTCATTTCACAAAGAAAATAATAGCAGTCATTTATAAATTACTAAAAGAACAGAATAGCAATCATTTATAAATTACTAAAAGAAAAGTATTGCAATCATTTATAAATTACTAAAAGAAAAGTATTGCAATCATTTATAAATTACTAAAAGATAAGAATAACAATCATTTATAAATTACTAAAAGATAAGAATAACAATCATTTATAAATTACTAAAAGATAAGAATAGCAATCATTTATAAATTACTAAAAGATAAGAATAACAATCATTTATAAATTACTAAAAGATAAGAATAACAATCATTTATAAATTACTAAAAGATAAGAATAACAATCATTTATAAATTACTAAAAGATAAGAATAGCAATCATTTATAAATTACTAAAAGATAAGAATAACAGTCATTTATAAATTACTAAAAGATAAGAATAACAATCATTTATAAATTACTAAAAGATAAGAATAACAGTCATTTATAAATTACTAAAAGATAAGAATACCAATCATTTATAAATTACTAAAAGATAAGAATAACAATCATTTATAAATTACTAAAAGATAAGAATAACAGTCATTTATAAATTACTAAAAGATAAGAATAACAATCATTTATAAATTACTAAAATATAAGAATAACAATCATTTATAAATTACTAAAAGATAAGAATAACAATCATTTATAAATTACTAAAAGATAAGAATAACAATCATTTATAAATTACTAAGAGATAAGAATAACAATCATTTATAAATTACTAAAAGATAAGAATAACAATCATTTATAAATTACTAAAAGAACAGAATAACAATCATTAATAAATTACTAAAAGAACAGAATAGCAATCATTTATAAATTACTAAAAGATAAGAATAACAGTCATTTATAAATTACTAAGAGATAAGAATAGCAATCATTTATAAATTACTAAAAGAAAAGTATTGCAATCATTTATAAATTACTAAAAGATAAGAATAACAATCATTTATAAATTACTAAAAGATAAGAATAACAATCATTTATAAATTACTAAAAGAAAAGTATTGCAATCATTTATAAATTACTAAAAGAAAAGTATTGCAATCATTTATAAATTACTAAAAGATAAGAATAACAATCATTTATAAATTACTAAAAGAAAAGTATTGCAATCATTTATAAATTACTAAAAGATAAGAATAACAATCATTTATAAATTACTAAAAGATAAGAATAACAATCATTTATAAATTACTAAAAGAAAAGTATTGCAATCATTTATAAATTACTAAAAGAACAGAATAACAATCATTTATAAATTACTAAAAGATAAGAATAACAATCATTTATAAATTACTAAGAGATAAGAATAACAATCATTTATAAATTACTAAAAGATAAGAATAACAATCATTTATAAATTACTAAAAGATAAGAATAACAATCATTTATAAATTACTAAAAGATAAGAATAACAATCATTTATAAATTACTAAAAGATAAGAATAACAATCATTTATAAATTACTAAAAGATAAGAATAACAATCATTTATAAATTACTAAGAGAAAAGTAAAGTAATCATTACTAAATTCGTGGAATCACCATTGGCTACCTCATAGTTTATCGGTAAGATCTTAGTCCACAGTTATTTTGTTTATTTGTTTGTTTGTTTGTTTGTTTTAAACTAGTTTATGTTGTATGCTGATCAAATGACGAGGAAGCCTGTGGTGGTAACACGTTCATTTGTAGATGCATAATACTAACAATACAATGGATTACGAGTAGCTACCGTCTCGCCGATCGCATCATCTGATAATAATTATTCCTGGCTGGCAAATCATTTAAAATTTAAACTAACAATCATCGATTACAAATGGAAATTAAATTTCCCACAACCTTGGCAAGATAGGGGTTAATGAGGCTCAGTGGGACAACATATGTAAGAAATCGATCTGATTCAAGCAGACAACAAACTGTCGTCTGTTAAACTAACAAGGACTTAATATAGGTATGATGAGTGTATTATATATATCATAATTTGCATGTCATACCCTAGACCTTAATTTTATGGAATACTTTCAGAACAAGGAATTGTGATGCCCTAAAATCTGTTTGTAAAGTCTACGAATTGGATTTCACTGCCCATACGATTTGATCATCCCCTGGACGTTTAAACAGCCACAAAACGCTTCTTACAGGTAAGGATTATAAGCAAGACTGGAATTCTTAAATTTTTGCATTAAAATCTAGACATATTCGTAATTTGCATTTGTATTGAAAAAGATCCATTACAGTATTTTCTTTTTATATAAACTGTTGCTTGTGATCAAACACACACACACACACACATGTACAAAATACACACCCACCCACACTTGAATACGGAAATGGCAAGGATAGTATGGCATCTGCCTGTTGTTTTTTGGTTGCTGTTGTTGTTGTCGTTGTTTTTAAAGGATAATCCAAATGTCAGCAGGTTTATCAATTTTTGTTTCTCAAGGTGATGATCTAACAAGAAGAAGAACCAGAAATTTTCGAGTAATTTCCATGTTCCATGGCGAAATGTTTCATTCCAGTGGTCTTCATTTGTTGCCTATGTCTGGCCAAAGGATTGGCAAGTATAACTTTTATTTTTCTTCTGATCCGATCATGCTTTTCAACATCTCGTTAGTTGGCGAGAGTAGGGAAAATAATGGTTGAAATGCGAGTGTGTATAACGATTAGCATGAATGTGTTTTGAAAACCTGTTATTATATAGTTATATTAAGAAAATTTGTACTGTTTCGCTTTCTTATGTTGATTTTATAACAAGAATATAAAATTAAACACACATTTAGATTTAATTTTTATAATCAATACCTGTTTCGAGCAGATGAATTCTAAATATTCTTGAATCAATTCTTGGTTGTTGTCAAAGTTTAGCGTAATCAGCTTGAATGCAAAAAGAACACAATAAACTACAAACACGTGAGCCTCACGTGTTGTATTTTTTAATATTAATCACAATTTAAGCACAGTTACGCGTATATTTTGGTTGTCATGACTCGATAATTGAAAGATGTTACAATTTTAAACCTACGCACTGGTACAAAGTTATCAAAGCGGAGCTTTCATAACTCTTTGCTTCCAAATAGACTTACCTTGCATCAGAGGTCAGCGTGGAACTTTCATAACCCTTTGCTTCGGAATAGGCCTATCTTGCATCAGAGGTCAGTGCATAAATAAAAAGTACGAATGGCCGCCTTACGATGTGCAACAAAAATGTAAAACATTAAAACAAAAAATGTCTCTTTATATCCAACCATTCAATCTATTTAATGCAGAAAAAAAGAAAGATCATTACAATTAATATAATTTATCTCAATTTATTTCGACATTTAATTAAAATTTATTTTTAGTATTTAACTAATAGCACACTACTACAACATCCCGATTGTGGGGTCAACCAAGGTTGCTACCATGATTGCACTCGAGAGTCCTGTGGTTTCCTAATAGCATGGAAGAATGGACCGGATGAGGGTCTGATCGAATTGACGATCATGAAGAAGTTAGAGCACGATCAGCCTCAATATATTGCTGTTGGCTTTTCTGACGACACTAAAATGGTACTTATGAAATTATTGAGTTGCTTTTTTATGTCAGCTTTATTGTAGAGTTAAGTTATATGCATAAAGGTACAACGAATGAAAGTTTTTTCCTTGAATGCTAACTTTTTACCTCTGATGTCACGGCCCAGGTTCAGTCTCCAAAGCTGTGACATATGTACTTGTTAGGGTCATTGACCACTCAACCATTTTGTATGATTCTTTTAATTCCTATGATTTTATAGGCCTAATAAGGCCTTTCACGTCAGAGACCATCCTGCATGGCTGTAATTTCCGTCTCTCTCTATCTCTCTCTCTCTCTCTCTCTCTCTCTCTCTCTCTCTCTCTCTCTCTCTCTCTCTCTCTCTCTCTCTATATATATATATATATATATATATATATATATATATATATATGAAAAAAGCTATTGCGCAGAATTTAAAGTGACGTCAATAAACTGTGACAAATACGGTTATGTCTTTTTTCCTCCAATGTTTCAAGATAACCGGTCTTCGTTTTATTTGACTTTGCTGTGCTTTTGACTTTGTTGTTGTTGTTGCTTTTTTTAGATTGCAACGCAAGAGCAAAACAAATATATTTTAAATACGAACTTCGTAGTTCCGTATATTCGCGGTAATTTTTTTAAATGTAAGAACTTGACAGGTTTAATATAAAAATGGAGAAATAGGCAGCCACTGTTAGAACGTTTTAATATACAGAAAGAGCGTGTCAGCAGTGGCGAGAGAGAGAGAGAGAGAGAGAGAGAGAGAGAGAGAGAGAGAGATACTGAATGAATGAACGAGAAAGAACTTTATACAGAGAGAAATTTCAAATCGCAGCAAACTCTATTCGATTTGCGTCTTCAAAAATAGGAATAACGGGCGGTTTGCTATGTTCAGCGTTTGCAGGAGCAGGAGACAAGTTTGTATTTTATTTTTTTATTTTTTTTTTTTTTGGGGGGGGGGGGGGGCGGTGGGGGTGTCCTGAATTTTCCGACCAATGTTTGAACTTGAATAACCGTGTAAGGCTATGATCGTTTGTTTTACCTAATCAAACGGTCAAACTGAAAATTATTTAGACGACACATACCAAAAAGGAATTAAGTAATAATAGAAATCCACGAAGAATGGGCACGTGCAATTTTGATATTTAAAAACAGTTAAAGACGTCAAATCGCAATCGTCAAACTAGTTGTATTGTTTTTTTCAGGGGAATGACAGCGTCATCGAATGTCTGCTGACAGATTACTACAGTGACGTCAACATCATTCATTCATATAACGAAAATGGGAAAAGAAATACTCATTTATCCCATGTGAGAACTGTTTATACTGATACTATTACCACCACTAATGAGAAGAAGAAGAAAATAACACACTATTCTAAAGGAGAAGAGAGGAACAAAACAACGACGACATCATCACCATCAACAATAATGATGATACTACTACTACTACTACTACTAATAATAATAATAATGGAAATTTTTTAACGATGTCGAACAAGAAACTATTGTAAATTTTAATACCTTCAGTTTGAAAATTTATAAGATATGTCCACTGCAGAAGTTAATATACAGTGCTTCGTTGGAAAAACAATGTAATCTACATGATCCACTTGACATGGTTAAGATATGTATTGATAGGTATTTGTAAAGTGCAAGACTGCACTAGAACCTTTTTTTTTTTTACAAAGATAACAATGAACGGAAGGGGGTAGGTTTTAGGATAATTGAAGAAGAAGAAGAAAAAAAAAAAAAAAAAACACGTCCGAAGGGCATGGTGACTTTCCCCGGGTTAGTAATCCATATATTTGTGTTTCAGCCAAAGCAAGGAGTAACAATGGAAAATCTAGGAATCTATGATGGCGTCCTGGTCTGCAACTTTCTCAGAAGCATCCATGTTCCACAGGAGACGCGGATATTTAATTTAGATACCGACTGGTACATCATGGTTGCCACAGGACTATTGGATGCCAACGGTATATATGTTACAGCGTTACTTGGACAATAAATATACCATACTTTAAACATAAAATTGATCAAATATGTTATAACAAGGTTTTCTTACATTTTAAACGTCTATTGGGTCGAATACAACGAAACTTTCAGTTAATGGAAAACATTTTTTGCAACATCACTAAACAGATCTGAAAAATGTAAAAATAAAATAAAATAATAATCATAAAAAAAAGTACACGCAGAAATATCGCATGAAGTGAATATTTGTAAAGTGTTCATTTGGTTCTCAAGTCGCACAGCACAATATATTTTATTTAATTATCTTTACATTACGCGTAAATGTGTATTTTTGCTTGTTTGTTTGTAAGTAGGTGTCGGGAAATTGAAGATGTGGACAACACTTTGCAATAACAGGACATTTCGATACGCTAGAAAATATTGCGAACAATCAGGTTAATTTCCGATTTATCTTTTGCCATTATCATTGTTGTCATTGTTCAGGACAATTTTTAAAAGATATATGCACTGTATAAAGTTAATACACAGGACAATTTATAAAAGATATATGCACTGTATAAAGTTAATACACAGGACAATTTATAAAAGATATATGCACTGTATAAAGTTAATACACAGGACAATTTATAAAAGATATATGCACTGTATAAAGTTAATACACAGGACAATTTATAAAAGATATATGCACTGTATAAAGTTAATACACAGGACAATTTATAAAAGATATATGCACTGTATAAAGTTAATACACAGGACAATTTATAAAAGATATATGCACTGTATAAAGTTAATACACAGGACAATTTATAAAAGATATATGCACTGTATAAAGTTAATACACAGGACAAACTAATAATTCAACTACTTTCTCGGAATTTGCTTTTAAACAAAGGATGACCTGCCCTTTAAGTAAAAGAGAGTCACATGTAACCGCGCGTTTCCGGCGTCTTCAGTTTTATGTTTCTTAACAGTCCACCGTATATATCAAACTATAATTGTATTAATATCCTTTAAATTTCAAATAATTACATTTTTTTTCCTCAATTTATATATACTGACATCTGTGTCATATCTTTTGAAAATAACAGTTTGCTTTTATTTACTTAGGCAGGAAGCAACGACACAGCTTGGATACTCTACCTTGGATTTCGCCAAGGAAAATTGATTTACAATCAAACGAGGAAATAACTGGAAGACATTACTTTATATACCTCAAAGTACATGGTAAAAGTTAGATCTGAAACAATATTCAAGCATTATTGCGGGGGCCCCACTATTTGATTTTTTAATACATTTTTTTTTAAACCCGCGTCGTTTCTACCCAAATCTTTGATCCGATCACTGGTGGAAAGGCCTGAGAGTGTTCCGATTGAGCTGGCATTCCAAGCTACCTTACTGCTGGTCAGTTTTAACACTTTTTATACTTTTGTGGAGACACATTAAAATAAAGTCGACCAAAAAACTTTATTTTATAAAGTTTTAGGTGACTTGCGTGTAAGTCGTTTGCTCTCGTAATGTACTTTTCGATTTTATTGACAAGATAATTAGGTCATATAAGTGTCCCTGAAAAGATATGGCACAAGAAGAACATGCCTAATCAGAAAAGAAAAACAAAATGAGCGAAAAGGAACGAAGAGTCACTGGAAATGAATTTGAACAAACTTATATTATTACTAAAAATAGGAATTTTTGTGTAACCTAAGAATAAATTGACAATAGCCTCCCGAAAGTCTCTGGTCGATCACGGTTGCATACACCAATATGTCTAAATAAACTTTGTCCAAATTCTTTTTGCGCATGCTCTTCTGTGATAACTTTTTTCAGCTGTAATCTGATAGAAATGTGTCAGCGACAAAGTTAGTTCACGACGTCTACCGCGAACTTCTCAAGAAGGTCCCTTCTTTATAGCACATTAAGTTACGTCGCAGATCAAATAAAAAAACGTCACATTTAGACCACGCCCAACACCTACGTCATGTTCAATAAAATTAATATAAAGAGTCCTTACATTACTCCTGGTATATTTGAAACTTTCTGAGAACAAAAACCCAATCTCAAACTCAAAACTACAAATTCTTTGAGAATACTTGGAGTTCATCTAGTTCCATAAAATTTAGTAGTTAAGGTGAGGAACTCACGTGAAGACAATCCTTATAGTCACGTGATTCAAACTTTATTATAATTCAATACACAAACTGTCCAAGTTAAAGTGAGGAACTCACGTGAAGACAATCCTTATAGTCACGTGATTCAAACTTTATTATAATTCAATACACAGACTGTCCAAGTTAAGGTGAGGAACTCACGTGAAGACAATCCTTATAGTTACGTGATTCAAACTTTATTATAATTCAATACACAGACTGTCCAAGTTAAGGTGAGGAACTCACGTGAAGACAATCCTTATTGTTACGTGATTCAAACTTTATTATAATCCAATACACAGACTGTCCAAGTTAAGGTGAGGAACTCACGTGAAGACAATCCTTATAGTTACGTGATTCAAACTTTATTATAATTCAATACACAGACTGTCCAAGTTAAGATGAGGAACTCACGTGAAGACAATCCTTATAGTTACGTGATTCAAACTTTATTATAATTCAATACACAGACTGTCCAAGTTAAGGTGAGGAACTCACGTGAAGACAATCCTTATAGTTACGTGATTCAAACTTTATTATAATCCAATACACAGACTGTCCAAGTTAAGGTGAGAAACTACGTGAAGACAATCCTTATAGTTACGTGATTCAAACTTTATTATAATCCAATACACAGACTGTCCAAGTTAAGGTGAGGAACTCACGTAAAGACAATCCTTATAGTTACGTGATTCAAACTTTATTATAATCCAATACACAGACTGTCCAAGTTAAGGTGAGGAACTCACGTGAAGACAGTCCTTATAGTTACGTGATTCAAACTTTATTATAATCCAATACACAGACTGTCCAAGTTAAGGTGAGGAACTCACGTGAAGACAATCCTTATAGTTACGTGATTCAAACTTTATTATAATCCAATACACAGACTGTCCAAGTTAAGGTGAGGAACTCACGTGAAGACAGTCCTTATAGTTACGTGATTCAAACTTTATTATAATCCAATACACAGACTGTCCAAGTTAAGGTGAGGAACTCACGTGAAGACAATCCTTATAGTTACGTGATTCAAACTTTATTATAATCCAATACACAGACTGTCCAAGTTAAGGTGAGGAACTCACGTGAAGACAATCCTTATAGTTACGTGATTCAAACTTTATTATAATTCAATACACAGACTGTCCAAGTTAAGGTGAGGAACTCACGTGAAGACAATCCTTATAGTTACGTGATTCAAACTTTATTATAATCCAATACACAGACTGTCCAAGTTAAGGTGAGGAACTCACGTGAAGACAATCCTTATAGTTACGTGATTCAAACTTTATTATAATCCAATACACAGACTGTCCAAGTTATGGTGAGGAACTCACGTGAAGACAATCCTTATAGTTACGTGATTCAAACTTTATTATAATCCAATACACAGACTGTCCAAGTTAAGGTGAGGAACTCACGTGAAGACAATCCTTATAGTTACGTGATTCAAACTTTATTATAATTCAATACACAGACTGTCCAAGTTAAGGTGAGGAACTCACGTGAAGACAATCCTTATAGTTACGTGATTCAAACTTTATTATAATTCAATACACAGACTGTCCAAGTTAAGGTGAGGAACTCACGTGAAGACAATCCTTATAGTTACGTGATTCAAACTTTATTATAATCCAATACACAGACTGTCCAAGTTAAGGTGAGGAACTACGTGAAGACAATCCTTATAGTTACGTGATTCAAACTTTATTATAATTCAATACACAGACTGTCCAAGTTAAGGTGAGGAACTCACGTGACGACAGTCATGATAGTTACGTCATTCTAATTTTATTATAATTCAAGATGCAGAAATGTCAAAATATTCTAAACTGTTATCTGATCAGCGATGTGACGCGGGTCTATTAAGATGGGACTATTTTGAGAAGTTGGTGGTAGTTGTCCTGAACTAACTTTGTCACTGGCACTTTTCTATCAGATCAGAAATTAAAAAAGTTATCGCCGAAAAACATGTGCAAAACCGAATTTTTACAGAATTTATGATCACCTGAAACATAATTGCATGATTGTTAACATAACCTAAGCAATAAAAGAAAAAGAAAGAAAGAAAAAATAAAAAGACAATTATCAGAGGAAGTACAGTAAGTTTTCAATTCCCTTATGCAATACACACTTGCAAATTAAATCTTAATTTTAAAGTATTACAGGTTTTTTACTTACTCTTTTTTTATTATTTCAATTTCTTTTGCTCAGTTTCGTTTATTTTCGGAATGTAGGCACGGCGTCTGAATTATGGCAACTGTAGTTACTAGCTACTATTATTAGATTACGTGATAATGATAACTAATGTAAATAAAGTAAGCAAGGTATTTTAATTATGAGAAAATATTTATTATCCCCCCCCACCCACCCCCCACCCCCCGCCCCTTCTCAGCGGCTCGGAGATGTAGAACAAACCTATTGAGCTCTGAATGTCTGAATCGAGGCAACCTTGTTGCCCTGGGGTGCGTCCTGAATGTCTGAATGAAGGCAACCTTGTTCAACTGGGATGCGTCCTACATCCTGTGATGATGTTCCAGCTGAGAAGGTCTTGCAATTTTGAAGAGAGTGCTGTTTATGTCTGATTTGACTTTCTGTATACAGTGCGTCGTAAGAGGCGAACGTTACAGGCGACCGCCTAGGGCGCTAATCATGGTGGTGGTGGGGGGGGGGGGACGCCATTTCCCGGAATTTGCGGCATTATTTTCCGTTTGGGGGTTGGCAAAGGCGACGCTCGCCCGGGGGGGGGGGGGGGCCGTTTTTACTAGAAATATTACAAAGTTTATGAATTGCACACTAATATTGTCCTTTTTAATATATTGATTTTTGCAAGCTGCATCAAAGTTTTCGGTGATTTTCGGAAAGGGGTCTCCGCAATGAGGCTGTACCAGCATCATGTGGTTACTTGTCACTCATTAATCTTATTCATGATCTCAGTTAGGTGGGTCTGCGCTATTTCGGCATATCTGGGAAAATCCACAACGGATCACTCCATTTTAAATTAGGTTCTCCATATAAATTTAATTCTCACTACAACCATCTTTTCAAGTTGAAATAAGAAAGAAACCCAATTTTAAAGCTTGTAGTGAATGTTTGTTACAATCCCAAAATACATATTCTTGCTTTTTGCTGTTTGTTTTTTTCTTTTTTTTGTGTTTTTTTTTTTAAGAACAGAATCCTTCATATCCGAACTAATATGAACCCGTCCTTGTTTGTAGATGTGTGTATTAATAACGCTGTCAGACTACACATAGTTACATATTTTGAGTCGCAAAGAGCATGGACATGTGATCTATATGTATAGGAGCAATCATCGATGCCCACTATAAAACTTACTGCCAAGAGTTTCTTTTCCTCAATTAATTTATTTCTTTATTTATTTATTTATTTATTTCTTTTCTTGTTTAAATGCTTTGATGATGATTCGAAGCAAAACTCCAGAAATTAAATAATGACGAGTATTTTGTTCCGGATCGAAAGAATATTGGTAGATTTATTCCGAATACAGGACTACTATTCAACTTCGCCATTTTGACACGAACAAAACCATTGTTTTACAGGCTGTCTTATGGTTATTGGCTGGGTGTTTACTGCAGGTCTAGGTATAATTCTGTCAAGACACTTCAAGCCAATCTGGCGGGATCGGAAAGTCTGTTTAGAAAAGGCATGGTTTCAGGTTAGTAAAGAATATCATCAACATTTATCAAATTATAATTAATTAGCAATATTACCCGAAATTACTCTTGATTCTTTAAGATGCGGTCCTAAATTGTATTTTAAATTGATTTGTTGAAATTGAAGAAATGGCAAACACACTCGCAAAAAAAACGGTAATTTTACTTTGAAAAATTTACATGTTCACTGAGAGACTGTGAAGACTGTTGATTGCGATTACATGCGGCCATGCTGGTCTATGGGAAACAATGGTAGCATTTCTTTGTATTGCTCTTATTGGTCTTAGAACTCGGTTTTTAAATAAGGCATCAAAACAGACAGACAGACACACACACACGCACGCACGCACGCACACACAAGTGTGGATTCGAATCCACAACTGATTTCAGATTCAGCTGTGGATGCTCACGCGTCACAGAGAACAAATAATTACGACCGTGCAAACGTCCGTTTTTTTATTTATTTATTTATTTTTTTTTTCTTTCTATTGTGCAACTGACATAGTTGCCATGATATGGCGGTATATTCTGAATCACCTAGGTTTATTATTCGATTTAATATACCGGTAATGTCTTTTCAAAGGTGCCGCAGACTTTAATTCAAAGAATTTAATTTATTGGGCAACTCACTCATTTTGAACCGTTATTGTTACTGTCTCCATCAGTACTAACACCTCGAATTCGAAGCATCTTCCCGGCAAACAGTGTGCCTGATGATATTGTATTATTATTATTATTATTATTATTATTATTAGCATTTGAAATGAAAGCTTCTCATTACGAGCAAAAGAATACCCTTTTTTACACAATCTAAAATATTTTTGTCTTTTGCGTGAGATTCAAAATATGGTTACATACCTGGAGAGGTGACGTTGCATGCGCCGTTAAATTTAAATATAATTTGATTTAGATTTGTAAAATTTTGACAACTATTTTTTTTAAAAAATAAGGTCTCGAGAGCCAAAGAAATTCACTCCAGACAAATGCCGTATTAGATTGTCATGGCGATTTAAATACGAGAATTGCATGGGCATTGTCATCCTAACTTACCTTTTCAATAATATAAATTTTTACCATAGCCTATTTTACAGGTGAAATGTGTTTATTTTTATAAATTTTTGAAACTTTTCATTTATTAATTTTTGTCAGTTACATCGACTTCTGATGACCACCGCAACAATGTGTACATGTGCAGGTTTTGTCCTCGTTTTTCTTGATGTCCGGGACTGGTCTTATGTAAGTGGAATTATATCTTCTAATAAATAAAATCCTGCCAAGTCTCACCGGCCATGTATGTCGTAAAGCGTGCGACATTGTGTTTACAGTATCTTCAGCTTGATTTCACGTTTGATTGGCAGAGGAGAAAACTATGCATGTTCGGCTTGGCGCTCTAATCCACGGCCTTTGTGATACTGTCCCCATCTTTTCAGAGACGCTTCCTTGTGTCTCCAATAAAATTATAACTTAAATCTCTTGAGATAGCCACAAAAAAAAGTAAAAAATTCGCGGTCCTATAATACACAGACTTTTGTCACACTACAGAATAAAATCCGTTGAATCTGATTGGCCAACCCACAGGTTGACGCTGTAAATCCCTTGTCAGACTGTGTACACGAGACATGGTACGTGACGCGAAGACAAAGAAAGTTAACTCGTATTTCCGTTATCTCGTAATGTTTACCCACATGATTATAGAAATTAGTGCAATTCATGTATAATTCTTCGCACGCACTTGATTGTTAATTTTATTTTATATATACCTCATATGTCAGTATTACATTGACCTGAGTGTAAATAATGTTGAGTCGAGTTGCAATCATGACTACCAAGAACATCTTATACAATTTATTAATGGTCGTGACCACGCATATTATGGGTTATTCCTTTTACTCCATTAAAAAAAATATATAAATGAATTTTCAGATTTATCGGATATTCAGTATTCGAGAGTAAATATTCATCGTAAAGCTATATTTGAGGAGGCACTAACACAAACAAACAAAACCATAATTATTGAAGTTTTCTCTTATATGGCGTGTTTGTATGCATTACATAATGGGTTAAGAAATCCATTATGAGGGATTGGCAATAACCTTATTCATCAGACATTTTGGGTGAATATCAAAGGCAAGGTCCCAGTGGTAAATTGGTTCTAGTGTAAGGAAAGGCTGACAAACAGCCCCATAGAGGGTCACCACTCTTGGTAAATAAGTTTGCCAAAGTAAATGGTTTCCAAAGGTTGAAGGTTAACATAAAAGGAGATCAAATGTGTTCTGTATTCTCAGCAATGAAAGAACTTAACAATTTAACACAATCGTTAAAAGACAAATAAAGTGTATTGTTGACTATTTAAACACCTTGAATTACGACATTGGACCTGGGGTAAGTAAATAATTTATCCAGACTTTATTTTAATAGAGAGTATTACAGTGTCTTCTAAAATAGTTAAATCCTTTTCATTATTTCAGTTTCTAATTTATATGTATATACAGTTTAAATCTGTTTCAATAATAGGTTTACTATGGGACAGATTTCCAAAGAGCTCACCCAATATTAGGAGTCATCGTGACATCATTAACTGTTATTAATGTAAGTATTAGTTTGTCAGGTAAGTATATGTAAAGGTTATTCTGTGTGACATCACTCTAAAGGAAGCGACAGGTGAAATGTCAAATTTCTGGTAGAGAAATAGGTATTACATATACAGTATCTAAATCTTTAATTCACACCGGGAATCTCGACAACTAAAATTCAGAGTGACAGCTAGAACCCGGAGTAGTTTGCTGTGAAATAATCGTCATGTGTGATGCTGTTTCATCGAATTTCATAGTTATTTTACTATCTACTTTCAAGTATTATTATGTCAATATTATTGATGAATGTGCTATGCATAAGTCAATAATAAGGCTGTTTGATAAAAGATAAGAACAGATTTTTGTAAAAGTTTTAATTGTACGAACTGAAATTTAGAACTAAAATTTGCGCGACTTTTGTTTGAGTTTTCCATGTAAACACTGCAGTAAGAATATAACGTCATGCCCATTCATCGCCTGGAATGATAGAAATACAGTAGATGTAAAATGGGTATTTTTGCTTGAGCACGTTGTACCATACCGCCATTGGTTCACCGGGCTTCGCGCAACAAATAGGAAATAAGATGGTAAGACAACATACATCAAGCGGGAAAAACAGAGGTCGTAAGGCCGGTCGAGACCACCCTAATCCACCCCCATAGGCTTGCTCAAACTAGATTTTTAAAAAAAATCAAATTAAAGAAATAAGAATAATTTGTTATAATGCTTAGTGATTGTGAGTATACCCGCCTTTGGCTAGACATGGTTTTTCGATGCAAAAACAAGTGTGCTTGGCTTAAACTAGGTAGTAAAGAGTTGTGCGTTGGTGAGAATTGTTATATTCATATGGCAGAACTTATACGAGTATGTAGAGTCTATCCATGCTAGAAGTTTGGCACTGGAACATGGACCGATTATAGGATATGTGCGAGTTGTGGTGGTAATCATCATGCGGCAAGAGATATGAAGAGAATAAAGAACAGAGCAAGGAGATATTTGTAATAAAGTTATCTGTGAACGACAAGCAAAAAAAATCAATTTAGAGAATTGGGATGATATATATATATATATATATATATATATATATATATATATATATATATATATATATATATATATATATATAAAGCTTAACATAAGCACACCAAAAACAAAATCTATCTATAGAATGTATGTGACTTATATAAAGCTTAAATTGAAAACTTAACATAGGCACACCATTATGTCTACTATCACACGTTTGAACGAGCTGCTTCGCAGAGGGCAAATAGCCCAACGTGAATATGATGATGCGCTAGACGCATTATTGGCTAGTAGGTCAGTTCGGCTCCTAGCAACCAGTTTTTCGTGTTGAACAAACAGTCCAAGCCACATTGCCGGTTGTGGCTCCTAGGCAGCCGATTCGCCTGATTGAATATGCAGTCCAAAGATGAACGACCACTTCCGGCCCCTAGATAATCGATTCGTCGGGTTGAACAGCCAGTTCCAGTCCCACTGCCAGTTCCGGTTCCTAGGCAGTTGAAACGGCCGGTTTCCACAAAGGACTTTGGCGATTTGATTCACTAGATTCTTAATGAGAGAAAGAGAGCAAAATTTTTGTTATAAAATATCGCAGCAAATTACCAGTCGTAGTAAAGATGGCTACTAGTACTAATGTTGCAAAAGACTATCGTGTCACCGAGCAAAAAAAAAAAAAAAAAAACCTACAGAAAACCTACAGAAAACCTACAGGCTTGAATCCGATGTTTCTGTATTTCTAGATGCTAGGCTCCTAGTATACAAGCTGTACTCGAAGAGGAACTTAGTGAACTTGGTGGTTTGAAGGCTAGCTGTACCAGGCCTACAAAAAATATATGATGATGAAGCTGAGCTATACGTTGTTAAAGTAGAGGTATATTTCCGAAATGAGGACATTGTCATAATGTACACTGATGAGATAAAGAGGCAGATTGATGAAGCTAATGTCACCATATCAATCTACATTGGAGAATACACGTGCGAGGGGTCAGGATGGGTATTTGATCGAGGCAAAGTGCTTGAACAACAAGTGCCACAGTACCGCCTGTTTCGCGGATGTAGCTACATTCCAACACCAATGTGCATACCATTGCGATCAGTTATTAACGTTAAGAACAAATATAACCGCTGTTTTGAGTGGGCCATTCTGTCGGCTCTTTACCGGGCAGACGATCACAGTGTTGATCGGTCAGGCAAGTACCGCCAGCACCTTGGCGAGCTAAACTTTGCTGGCATTGATTTTTCTGTGAAGGTTAGTGACATTTGCAAGTTTGAGCGCCGCAACCCAGAAATCGCAGTTAGTGTATGTGGCTGGAATAATGGTCTGTACCCGATGCGCATTAGCGAGTCGCAATATACGAGACAATATTTGATAGACCTCTTGCTGATCGCCAAAAGCGAAAAGAGCCACTATATCTGGACAAAAAATCGAAGCAGCCTGGTACGACATCACAACAAACACAATGAGAAGAATCACGTCTGCCGCCGGTGTCTACACGTCTTCAGCCGGGCAGACCTATTGGAAACCCACAAGATATACTGTCGCGGCATTTGCGAAAAGCCCAAACATGTGTCCTTTACAGGTGCCAGGCAAGAACATTCTAGCCCTTCAGAACCACCACCTTCACATGCGCATCCTGTACGCCATCTATGCAGATTTCGAGGTACTAAACGTACCAGTGGAACCGCTCAACGAGCAAGCTGGCAATGCTGATAAAAGCAACACATAAAACTATCGCTGACTAGGTCCAATGTAGCTTTAGTTGTTCGCAGTGATGGAATTTCCAAGGAAGCAAGTGTTATATCGTGGCAATAATGCAGTTGCCACTTTTATCCAGTACCTTAGACGTGAGATGTAAGATATCCGAGAGGTGTTTAAAAACAGGGCCGAAATTATTATGGATGGAGACGACTGGAGGACTTTCTATAAAGCTGCAGACAGCCACGTCTGCGGTGAGGAACTAGGTAACGATATGGCGCGAGACCATTACCATATCACCGGCAAATACCGCGGCGCCGCACACAACGCGTGCAACCTCAAGCTGCGCATCTACCCAGATAAAACAAAAGTACCGCTTGTTATTCATAACCTGCGCGGCTATGACGGCCATCTTATCATAGAGGCGATAGGAACAGCCTCGTCTGGAAAAATCAGCACCATCCCAAACATAACGGAAAAAATACATGCCTTTTTTGCTGGGGTAGCTACAGTTTATTGACAACCTCCAGTTCACGAACAGCAGCCTCAAAAAGCTGGTTGCTAACATGCCAAAGGAGGCATTTCGTGCCACAGAAAGACACACGACGCACAGCATTGACCTTCTGCTACGCAAGGGCGTTTACACGTACCAGTGCATGAGCAGCTGGGACCGATTCGAAAAAACGCAGTTGCCTCCCATATATGCTTTTTACAGCCAGCAAAGCCGCACAAACATTTAGGAGATAGATTACCAGCATGGACAGAATGTGCTGGACACCTTTGGATGTCAGAACATGGGAAGCTACCACGATCTACACCTTAAGACTGACGTTTTTCTGCTGGCGAATGTGTTTGAGGCCTTCCGCGACATCTCGCTAAAAAAACTATGACCTTGACCCGGCCCACTACTACAGCGCACCAGGAATGAGCTAGGATGCCATCCTAAAAAGAACAGGCACCACGCTCGAGCTGCTGACCGATACTGACATGCACCTATTTATTGAGAAGGGTGGCATATGTATGGTAAGCCAATTACAATAAAAAGCTAACAACCCAATGTGTTCCATATATGAGAGCGAAAAGCCAACAAGTTGGATATCCTATCTAAACACCAACAACCTTCATTGAATGGACAATGATGCGGAGTCTACCAACCGGTGGTTTTAAGTAGATCGACCCTCCAGCAATCGCATCTTGTGCTGCGGACGCACCCGAGGGCTACGTGCTAGAAGCAGACATCGACTATCCACTGGTTCCTGAGACCATGAGAGTTCCAGAGGGATGGTTCAGCGACTATCAGCGTGCTTTAGTGAGCAAACTAGGGAGGTAATTTTACTGAAAGCAAGAAACCCGTCCCAAGCCTGCGGAAAAAGGAGCACAACGAGGTTCATTACCGTAACTTATAACTTTAAGTCAAGCCTGGGATGCGCGTCACAAAGTTTCACCGTGTACTTGAGTTTGACTAAAGCACGTGGATGGAGCCATACATACAGCTCAACACGGATCTGAGAACCAAGGCGAAGTCAGAGTTCGAGAAAGAACTCTTAAAGCTGATGAACAATTCTGTCTTTTGGAAGACTATAGAGAACATAAGGAAGCGGATTCGGGTGGATCTTGTGATGATTGCCAACCCAGCATTTGAGATACGAAAGATCTTTGACTGTAACATTTTTGCTGTACATTCCACTAAGGCCAGCCTGAAGCTTAACCTCCCCATCTATATGGGACAGGCAATCCTTGACCTGAGCAAACATCTTATGTACGACTTCTGCTACAATCAGATAAAAGCGCATTAAGACGATAAGGCCCACCTGCTGTACACGGACATTGATAGTTTGATGCTAATGATCTAGACAGCCAACGTCTACCGATATATGGCCAAAGATGCTCACATCTACGACATGAGCAACTACACTAGCATTCACTTTACAGCACGGTGAATGAAATGGTTGTAGGCAAGTTTAAGAACGAGTGTAAGGGGGTCCCATCGCCGAGTTTGTCGGTCTCAGCCCCAAGATTTACTCCATACTAACGGCAGACAGCACATAGAACGTAGAGCCAATGCATTTCAAAGGCAATGGAAAGGGCCGACGTCAGACACCAACTATACCTTGAGTGTCTCCAAGAGAAAAAAGAGTTTCGGCACTATGTGACCACATAAGCAGCGACCACCTCAAATTGGGAGTGTACCGCATAAACAAAACAAGCCTTAGTCCGCTGGACATCCTGCGGTAAATCAACAACGCCGCCGTTTTCGAGCAGGTCAAGATGCTGGCAGATGCCACGGGGAACAGCCGAGCGACGAAACACTTGTTGCCATTTGAGGACTCTGTGACGTTTATCTCCAATGTCAAAGAGACCCCAGGCCATGATGACCAAGACAACGTAATCGTCTCTGACGACGTGATGCTAAAGGAACACATAAACCATATGTGTTTCTTTAGCAGCAGACGGCACAAGAACGCCGATATGTTGTACTTGGCTTATCGCTACGCCCATATACGAAAGGTAATTTGCGACAACGCGAATATGTTGGTCCTCTTCCACGGGACTGACATCCATGGTCTGCGAAACGTGAAGACCGCATGGTGCCGCAAGAATGGACTAGAACGAATTTCGTCTCTTCTTGGACGAAGTAACGTCAATACCCCACAGATTGGCAACCATAGACCTGACCAGCACAGGTAAAGTAAGTTCTGGCTGGCCTTGATAGGATATGGACTGCTACGTGTTAGCCGCCCATGGGCAGCGCAAAGGCTACCGTCAATGCCACCGCCCGTATCGGAAAGGCGGCCCAAGAGACTCGCGAAGAGGTCAAAGGCGTAAAGCAGTCAGAAAAATAGGGAGTCAACTACGTCGACGTTGGAAAGGCTACTAGAAGGTCTCAGTACTCCCCTACCGCTTGCTTCCCAGTGGCTCACCACCGACCTTGAAAGCTCGCAAAGCATCTAAAAGACTGGGCCGAATTAGCAAAGACCTGTGGCTTGAAGCCTATGTATATTCATGGGGAAGGCGACCAACCGGCAATCGGGGGACCGACGACTGGGCAAAGTTTGTTTTCAAGACGCACAAAGGGATCCCACTCAACTCTCGTCTAGCATCAAACATAATTTTAGAATGTAATCGTTTAATGAGCCTCGGGGGCTCTCCGTCATCTACCGTTCAGGCAGAGACTAGCGAAAAGACGGGTAGGGGCCTGCCTGCGTCACGACTGCCGTCGAGACGACGAGACAAATCTTAGCAACGGCAGCAATGCACTTGCTGCGAAATTGCTAGCATTACTACATAAATCTAGAGAAGCTGACCGACCACCTCAATACACTGATTGGGTTTTTCCGGGCTGGAAACACCGCCCCGGAGGTCATCAACGAGGCCAGTGCCATTTGTCAACACCTGCTAAAGGATGATATCATGGACCGTCGTACATTTGAAGCGCTAATCGAAGAGTTTCGTGACGAGGTTTATAACAGCCACATTTATACAATGGACACCTGAGAAACACTAAAGCAGATGATTGCTGGCGTTCAATATCTAGAGGACGTGTCAGCCCGCCTACGAATCATTCAAGAGCATACCGACCCCAGGACCACACAGATGGTGTCAATGAAATAAAAAAAAACCGGCGTTTGACGACATCTTTCCGACTCCAATTGAAATATATGTCAACAGGCATGACGCACTCAGGGTTCTCAAAACCGGCGACCGCATGACAGCCATCCTGAACATGAGCTTTAACAAGATTGTGTCCGTGGCAGACCCCGTCGATCCCCAAGACGAAAGCATCCGTAAATAGCCGTATGATCAAAAACAACGTTGGATTTGTCACAACACTACTCAAAACGTACAGCAGTAACGGCTTCGTAGATAAAGTAAGTTCTGAGTATGACGCAAATTACCCAGCAATACACGTGTTTCACCCAGAAATTAATAAATGGACCGTTAGAAATGAAAAAAAGTACTGCTGGGATACGAGTGATTTTTCCGAACAGAGTGAAAATATGGAAATTCGACGTGAGGGGACGGCTCGACATTTCAAAACGTATCACACATTTTCGACAGGAAGGAAACCCGGTCGATGGCGAACTACTGGATGATAAACTGTGGACAACTCTGTATGAGTCCAATGTTCCTATGTATTATCGACCCTTTCACACTAACGAAAAGCGCCGGTGCTAATTGGAAACATACCCTTTTAGCTATGTGTAAACAGAAACTATGCCCGTAGACATCTATGGACGTTCTGCTGTTTCAAGCGCCGGCACCCCACATGGTTATCTCTCCCTGTACGCAACCAAGGCCAACATTGCGGCCTTTTCCAACCTTGCTATTAACGCAGACCCAAATGATTTCTTCGTGTTCTCCGATGTCACGGGAGACCTTAAACACTCGGGCGTGGACGTCTATGCCATCCTCACCATATCAGTCGTCGTTTTAGACAAACACGTTGCAATCTTCGACGTCAATGGTGCACTAAGCGTCAGCGATATATCCGTGGACAATATCAAAGTGTATATTGACGCTGGTGATGCCTTGAGGGTCTCAAAGAAAGGCGTTACAATGAGAAGCACGCTGGTGATGAACAACAACTTAATAAAAAAGGTACGTGACCCATTGATTCTCAGGATGCCGCGACACTGAAGACAGGCCATTGGTACTAGAATCCGCTATCGGTCCGGTGCCTGTCCCGTAACCGACACCTTCGGGGTATTCTGTAACCACCGTTACATCTACCCGGGACGCACTCATCAGTGGGTAACAGATATCGCGGTCGTGTACTTAACAGTCAGCAATATCACATCGATTATCGGGATAACAGTACTAACTGAGTCTGGTTACTATCGATGGGATTTAACGCAAAACTTTCAAACGTTGGTGGTTTTACCTTCGGCAAGAACAACGACACTATCACCGTCCCAGGCGCCGGAATTTACTTCATTAATATCCATGGACGTCATGACAACGGATCGTGTGCAACGCTTTCAATCCGCGTAAATTAAGTAATACTGTCACAAAATGACAGCGGTGATCAGTCAACCAAAGGCGTCTCATATGAAAGCTTTACAACTAGATTTGCCTCTATGCTTGCCGCAACCACACATAGACAAGGAACACGAATCATTCGTGCCACCTGCCAATCCTGAGATCGACGAGAAAGACTGAGTATTGGTGCAGCTCGCAAAACAAGTGCATGACATCGACAAGGAATAGAAACAACTGTTCAAGAGTATCTGCGCCTCCTTGTGGTTACCACGTGCCGGCTTAGATTTGGGTGCAACGAGGATGCAAAGCAGATAGACAACTGTCGCTGTCAGAACAACGGACAAAGTACTACCCCCCGGGGACTCTCATGCGCGATTGTTACTACAATGACAACGTGGTATTTAGCGATACTACCTCGGCGATAACCTTTCCTTTGCGATATGTAGTGACCTCTATCATTCGTCTCACCAACAGAAGCAAAAAACAGAGTTATGTTAAGAAAAGACGCGCTCTGCTTCATCACAGTAATCGGCCAGAAAAACAATTGGCGGGCGTCTTGAAGACCGTGTTATTTCCAGATTTAGTGATATCAAGCAAGCTGACGCCTTCTTTGACATCACCGCCGTTTTACCAGTATACCACGTCGACAGGTTAGAGGTGCGTGTCCGATGGGGAGCTAACCTCCCACACTACCAGATCAATTAAACTTTCATATCAGGCTGCTTATAGAGGAATTATAATGTCGCTATACCCTAAAAATCCAAGACCCGCCAGATTTTCGCCTGAAAAGGATTAGCGAGGCTGAAACCTACTTACGGGCAGAGGCTGAACAGCAGCGCGCTCTGTACAAAAAGTACAAGCGCGCAGTAAACGCAGTGGTTGGTGTTGACACCAGTTTGAGGGCTGTTTCTCTGGGCACCGGTTTGGCGGGGATTGGAATATTATCAACATTCATTGATGTCCCCATTGCGATTGCCCATGAGATAACAGCTTTAAGCTGTGATCTTATTTCTGTAGTTAAAATTGTATCAGCTGGCGACTATCCGTGAAGGCTAATAAGCACGATGAAATCCGCGTCTTGGCCGAAACAATTTCAGCACAATCGCAGACCACATATCTAAAGCGATGCGCGACAACGCCATATCCTAGGAAGTGTTCAAGCTTACCCTCGATGAAGTCGACAAATACGCAACCAATCGTTTGTAATCGACGCATTGGCAAAAAACGAACTAATAGCCCGCGGAAGAGTCGAACCTCACGAAGAGATCATGAAAACTCTCGCTGGAAATTCATCATAAGTTGTGTGCTATCCTTCGAAATGACTGAAACCTTGGAAACGACAAAACATTTTGAGCTTGATAACTCAAGGCCTATTCCCAGTACACCTCCAGCATACGACGCGGTTTTGTTCAATGACAAGACCGTGCCGCTAACGCTGCCTTAACTTCGAATCCCTCAAAGCCGGCCTAAAAACCTTTATTTTCCATCTAGTTCCATTTAAACTAATAAGGATTTAAAAAAAAAAAAACGCAATAGATCTGCCGATGTGGATAGATAATTGCGATGAGTATGATAACAAAAAATATATATGCAGAACTGAGTTGGCAAGGGTTTACAGTTAAAACAAGACCAAGCAAAAAGCTATTCACTTATAAAAGTGAATACGAATATGATCCTGACAACGCATTACTAACTCAACGGCAAAAAAGAAAGTTAGAACTTTTCAACAAGTGCCAAAAAAATAAAAGAGAAAGAAAAGAAAACAAGGCAGAAATTATCGTTGTAATTAAGCTTCATTGGCATTCTGTTATATACTACGTTAATCTCATGAAGGAATTGTTTGACAGCACATCCACAGTAAGTCAGTTCTCATGGTGGATAATGAACACAATAAATTTGTCAAGTTACCATACGACGAAAAAGTTAACAACCGCACATTATACCAGTTAACCGATGTCATCCCAACCAACTAACTACTACGTTTTTTAAAACAGGAACTATACTTTAACCATCATTTGATTTACTTGAAAACACCCAGTTTCAGTCAGCTTATTGGGAGGGGGGTGGTCGACCGGCCTAGCAACCTCTGTGTTCCCACTTGATGTATGGTGGTAAAATGTGCTGAGACAAATACCCCTTTTGCATCTACTAATACCATTCAAATACCTAATTCCAATTTGTCCTTTGGGAATTATGTAAAAATTAACGTTATAAATATCAGCGTCTTTGAAATTAATACCACGAACCACGGAGATGGGATTAATGGAACTCGGGATGTACTATTTCTTTAGTACCCAGAACAAAGGAGTGTGTTACTTTGTTTTCCGCATAAAACAGCATAAAACTAGATTCCGTTGGTGGAATTTACTGCAGACTTGAACCATTGTAAATTATTATGATGTATCAGTGCCAGAGGTCTCAATCATTGCTCCTGTATGTTTAGTCTCATTCAAATAGATCTCTCGTGTGGCTCAATGAGATCTACGCAATTGTGTGTGACTATATATGCAATTGATTGCTACGTTGAAAACGAGGCTTGCCTAAATTCTGGTTAAGTTGTTGACTGGTCAATAGGGACACACCTCCTATTTATTGTTAGTTACCAAAGATGTAAACAATAAAAATGAATAAATTTGATATTCCTATTTGCGTGTGTACCAATAGTATCCCAAACTTTTTGATGTAAATGGCGCATGTTTATACAAAATTATAAAAATGAAGGAAAGAACAAGAAAAAATCAGTGACACCTATTGGTAACAATCAGTTGCATTGACCTTTACCAGACGCTCGCTTGGAGTACAGCTCTTAAAGTCTCACGAGAGGTCTGCTTGAACGAGACTAGTGTATTTTACGCTCTTTCAATTCTCAACAGGCACAAGACTTTGGATTTATTTCTGTCTTGATTGCTTCCCTTCTCTCTTACTGTCAAGTCAACGAAGCTTGAAAAAAAGGAACTTAATGATGTAATTCTGTATTGACATTATCTAGGAATGGGATATTTTTTTTCCTAATGTTGTGCTGTTCAGATATTTGCATGGATGGACAAAGTTTTACAAAAATATACATTTTTGTGATGTTAAAATAATTTATGCTTTGATTACAAGTGATTATTACACACTGCCAATTTTGTTTTCTAAAATGTTGCTTTACTTTACTTACTGAACTAATTTTACAAAATTAAACATTTTGCATTTTATCACATTTATAATTTACATATTATGGATTAGGTTCATATGTATTTATGGGATGAATATATAAATCAGTATTTATTAATTGCAGGATGAAGCTATTGTTTATTAATAATTTAAATTGAAGTTAAAATTTCTTCACAAAAATTAAAGGTAACTCAAAACAATCCATGGATACAGTACTTTTCTTTCAATTTTATATAGTGCGACGTATTCTTTGTTAATGTGGTACTTAAATACTGTCTGAAGTTCTTAAATATTTAGCATGGGCATACCTTAATGAATTCCGCCGAAAAAATATTTGTTTCATAATAAACATCTGTAATCTGAACAGGTGATGTCTTCCATGGAAATATATTTGTGCTACCTTGTCTTGTTAAAAAGCAATTATTTGAACTTCATCGTCGACCACTGTACGACTGCACACAGCCATGAAATACTGAAGTACCGAGAGTCGTGTACGGCTGAAAGAACGGAATCTGTGCCAAACGAAACTGCATGATGTAGAAAGAGTATATATGATAGTAAATATAGGAAACAAGAGACATAACACTCTAGTTAAAATAGTTGATACCCATCGCTCTATGACGTTTGAAACAGCACGCAGTGAAGAATCAAATATGAAACAGATAGTGAGATGAAGGAAACTTCAGCAGTGCAAGAAATATGATAGATGTTGCTAGAGGTTCAAGATATATTGGTGTTTATAGGACAACTTTCAACTTATATGAAGTTCAACAGACTAATATTCTCACGTGACTTACCATTAAATAGCATATGCTATCTACTTCCTGTACCCTGTTGAGTGGTTTTCTTGTATGAATCTTTCTCATG
Source organism: Margaritifera margaritifera (assembly GCA_029931535.1). Lineage (NCBI taxonomy): Eukaryota > Metazoa > Mollusca > Bivalvia > Unionida > Margaritiferidae > Margaritifera > Margaritifera margaritifera. The sequence goes on along the minus strand of JAQPZY010001440.1, from coordinate 48,171 downwards.
TGCGTTACAACCGTCAACAGTTAAGTTTTAGCAAACCGGATACCGCCTACTTTAACGGAAAATTCGTAAGATTCATGTCTGGTTTGAGTAATTTCGAACATGTTGCTGGCATCTGGGTGCGTCTTTAAATAAACATTTGTGTCATTTTTGCGAGGAAACGATTTTCCACAAACTTCACGTGTGCGATCTTTATTCTTCTTGCTACGTGTTACTGTCTTTCGTCTTCAGATTTGAAATACTGTTGACATCCTATTCAAAAGTATTTGGTTGGGAGTGTTGGATCTTATGTGCCGAAACAATTATAGTTGCAGGTAAATGTTTTCCCGCAGTTAGCAGATGATTAGTTTTGTTATTTTTGTGGTCAAAACTTTTTCTGTTAGGGACACTTCTAGAAAAGGCCCAGCCATGGATTCTTCTTCTTCAGCTCCATCATGCTCCACGCCACCTTTCAGTTTTTGTCTATTGCATTCATATTGAGCTATAAAATATAAATAAGTCTCTAAACTTATGGTTCCATTTGTAAGACTACTGCAGTTAGATACACATCTTCAAATGAATCTTTTGGCAACATCAAACAAATAACTAGCTAGAGATGCAACACATAAGCCAATACAGTAGTCTAAAACACAGATGTTTGTCTCTATAGGAAAAGCTGTTTTGTCTTGTCATGGAGTTACTAGTTCTTTTATAATAGATTTGCAAAACCTTTCGAACACATGCTTGTCGTACCAAATTATCTTACAATATAAATACAAAAAACCTTGACAATGGTTCCGTGTAGAATCTTTTTTTCTTCAAAATGGTAATTATTCAATATTTTATTTGGAACTTTTTTTAAAAACGACCCATTGATCTTTGCATCAATTGTGGATTCGCCCTGAAAAAGCAAAAATTTAATTGTGAAACTTTAGTCCAACCTTATTTACTATGTTTGAGGCGCTAAGATAAGGTTTAAAAACACACACACACACACACTTGAACTCAAAGACAGACACTATAAGTTAACACTATTTTTGAAGAAAAAAAACTGAATGGCAAATATTAAAATGGAATCGTGACAGAAGATTCGACCATAATGTTTTACTTTGCCGGTGATGGAAGTTACTACTTATGCTACACACTGTTTTGCAATCCATTGCAGATTGTGAAAACTTCACAAAACCATGCAGATATTACCCAAAATAATAATAATAAAAAAAATAACTCTGTGGCTCCTCCTATCAAGATTCCGTAGTGTGGTCGTCCGAAACGTTAATTTGCTCCGTGATCCCTGATGTCATATAGCGAAGACACCTATCACAATTATTCGTTCCTTTTAGGAATTCTAGACCGTGTGATAAGCTGTCATTTCAGTATTGTGTCAGGCAGGTAACAAAACTTATGGAAAGTTAAATATACTCTGAAAGCTCATTTAAAAAAATACTTTTTGACATTCAATATGCAGATCAAACCAAACAATCTTCAACGCTGGACGAATTTTGATGAAAAACATAAATTCGATCGTACAGTTTGTGAATTGAATTTACACAGAAATACAGAGCAAACTTTCCCATTTCTGACTATAAGTCCCTGACGCAGAGACATTTCCTCTATATAGCTTAAATTTTTTAAAAGATGCCCTTGCCATTTAACCGCTCCTTGGTACTTGCATTCGAATTCTAGCTGTCACTCCGAGTTCTAGTTGTCGGGATACCCTGTTATTACGCTGAAAAAAATTGCTTTGAAAGACGAAGAGTCATATCTATATATTTTACGAAATTGTACCCTGTTTCAAATATTTCCAGCATCGTTTCAGGGGGATGGAGCTACAGTTAGTGCACCCCCACCCCCATCCCTTTACAAATAAATCCAGGATATACCACTGCATACTGATGTAGCTGGCCGATTTTTCAAGCTCAAAATAATTAATAAGAGCCAAATAACCTTCATATATTTGCACATTTACGTTTACATGTTGGTTTAACTGTTAGTAAGGTATGCAACATTTTTCATAATTTGTGTTGTCCTTGAGTAGTACGAAAAACCTACGTGCGAGGCCAGTGACCTAATATTTTGACCCATTATTTGGGCTTTTGATTGATTTTTGAAAATATAAGTAAAAGCACCGTTTAAGAGTATTTTTCAACTTAAATTCTACTTTGTACCCTAAAATCTTAACTTTTGACGCTATTTTCCAAAAAATATTAACTGATTTTTCACTAAAAACAACATTTTTAAGCATTTGTACCTAATTTCTAGCTTTTACTGTTTAACGATTTTACAAAATTTCGAGTGTTACAGGCCCAGTGTTCTGTATCAAAATTTTACTAAAAACTCGAGCCACCGGTTGCAAAACGTTTACTAAAACCTGGGCAACTAGTCGCTAAAATTGTACAAAAAGCAAAGACCTAGGCTATTTATTCTCAAAATTTTACTAAAAAAAACGTACGCCACTGAACCTCAAATTTGTTTTAAAAAAAGACTTGGGCTAATCTTGCCACAATTTTGCTAAAAAACCTTGGGCCACCTAACCTCTGACTTTCGTGTGAGACTATTGGATTTTTAAGTTTAACGACTCCTCTGACTTTTAATTCCTGACCTACCTAAGCTCTGACCTTCGTGTGGCCTCTGACCTTCAAAATTCACTTGCCGAAGCGACCGACCTTTTTTATAACAGGGCCACTCGGGAAGCAGTCCTAGCGATACGCAGTCCTTACGTTCCGTCTCACACCAATAAACCATAGGATAAAATATCGCCGCCTATCCCCAGATTTTATACACTACATAATTAACAATATATTTAACTGTGAACATTTCTTTTCAAAATGACTACCTTACTGCCTAAAGCCTCTAACCTGTGAATTGACATAGGAAAGAAACAACCTACACATAGGGGAGAGGCCGCATCTCTTTTCCAGATCTTTGTTTCCAACTCTCCACTATAGAAGCGTTGTGATCCTATTTTTCGTGCAGATTTTGTGTCATACTCATCATAATTTGGCAGTATTTGTTTTGTTGTTTTTGATGTTGTTTTTGTCTTATTTGTGTACACGAGCTTTTGTGTCATGCTCATCATACTTTAGCAGTAATTGTTTTGTTAATTTTTGAGTTTTTATATTTCTGCGAAGGTATTTTTATCTACGTCTTATGCGGCTAACTTTAGTCAGTAAGGTGATACTCAATCGTATATGCAAAATATTTTAGGCGGAAACCTGGCGTCGAACTAGCAACCCTTCCTTTACAAGTATGACCATTAAAGGGATTCTCCCATCACAATCAGTTATAACTGCTATAATTTCTAGCGTATATGAGGATTGAATACACTTCTTCTCTGCTGAGATAAGTAACTTTTTTTAAAATAATAATATATATAGATAAGCAGTTATGTCCCCGTACTATCATAAAATATACAGGCCTATTTAAAAAGAATCTTACACCTTTTAATTTATCACACAGAGTTCCTTCTTTTATTAAAAAAAAGCCATTCAAGATATTAGCTATCTTCATACATATACAGTTTAATTATCACCCATAAAGAAATATTTACTGTATTCTAATAAATTAAGGTGGGCCTATGAATAAACGAATCAGTTCTGTACACATGTATTATTTTTCAAAAGTATAAAATCAAAGTTTATACGAACTGGCTTTGCTAGCTCTGGTAAACAAGTCAAGGTCACTAGCACAAAGGTATAAATAGTTTGATTGAGCGAACCAGTCCTTTATATGTGTATAGTGTCTAGTAAACAAGTCAGGGGTCACAGTTGTATATATACTCCGATCAATAATCTAGACTCACATTACCGTATATTTTGGAGCATACGCGCACTGATATTTTGTGCGGTGTGCCCCTGTTATAGCAAATAAATTAAAGGCGATAAAACTTTATTACTAATGGACATACATTAATAAAGAACAGTATTGAAGATATATACATACTACGATACTAAAAGTTCATTTGCTTTTACAAATATTAATCAATTATGAAGGCAAATTAAACTTGATAAGAATAAGATAGCTAAGCAATCTTTAAGACCTATCAAATATTATGAACTTAGAGATTCAATGATAAAATAGTCTACTTACACATTACATATGTGAAAAATAAAATAAGAAAAAACTCATTTCCCTTTAGAAGGAATTATGTTGGTGGCAGATATAGTTGATTTATAAGCATATACAAAATTCAGTAATGGTTATAGATATATTTTAACGGTGATAGATGTCTTTTTCAAATATTCCTGGGCTAATTAAGTAAAAACAAAAACGGAAGATGAGATGCATCATGTCTTTATGAAAATATTTTAAAAGATACCCCCCCCCCTCCACGCCCCAACAAAAAAAATTAATAAATTTAAAAAAATAAAACACAAATAAATTTTTTTAACAAAAAATAGAGTTCGAAGAAGGAAAGAAATTTTATAATGTAAAGGTAAAGGTGTTATTGGACACAAAAATACTGAATATTTTTCCCCTTACTCAGAAAAAAACAAACAAAATAACCAAAGCAACATCTGTAGTGGAAACATTTAATCGAACTCATAAGACTAGAATGTTGAAGTATTTTACTGAAAATGAAACCAGAAAATGGGTAGATATATTACAAAACCTTATTGATGGATTATACGAAATCATACATCAATCTAAGGACATATCGCCTATTGAAACGAGCAAGGAAGAAAATAGATCTATTTATTCTGCTATCTTACAACAGATGCATATGGAACACCCAAATATAAGATAGGTGAGAAAGTCAGGATCTGTAAATATAATTTATGTTTGTAAAGGCTATCTGATTCGATAGATGTATTTATATATCTCTATTAAATCCTGGTAATACAGAAGTTTAGTTTGTTATATGCACTGTGTAATTATTACTCGGAGTTATTAAAACTTTAGAATTATGTTTCTGACTTTCAATATCTATGCTTTCTTCATTTTTGTCATTACCAGTTATTTCCCCTATGACTTTTTTAATGCATATTTCAAGATCATAGATCCCATCAGTTATTGATATGATCTTGGTTTCATTCTTTTCGGTTATATAGTAGAATGTATTTAGTTTTTTTGAATGATATGAAATATTGTAATAACCAACTACAAAATCTATTCTCTGTAACGAAATGTATAATTTAGCATCTCTGTTATCAATGGGATTTGAAAAAGATTTGTTTTTCTCAGACTGTCCTTCCTTAGTAATGTAACTTGACGTCGCCATTTAAGTAACTAGAATCCTAGCGAAGCGCAGTGCTCTTACGTCTTTGCAGCCATTTGTTGTATTCACTAACTATCATATTAAATTCATCGTGACCTATTTCATTATCGCTTGTTGCTTTACTAATGATTTCATCAATAGTATTCATCTTAGTTAAAGCTGAAGTTACAGTCTTATCGCGTTTTAAAACATTCTTATATAAAAGTTTGTCTTTTAAAGCCTTTGCAACAAACCATAGTAAAGTTGCACCAAACCCTGTAAAAACTAGAGGTATAATCATTTCTATGGAAAAGGCCGCCGCAACTCCTAAACTAGCAGCTGCAACACCCATTCCACGAGAAACGCTTGCCATACCAACCTCAACAACGTTTAAAAACTTAAATGCTGTTTTATCTTTTTTTCATACACCTCTGTAATGTTCAATCTCTTTAACTGTTAATTTTAATTTCATCAATTTTCATCAGCTTAAAATTAATTGTCGTCGTTGGGTAATTGCACTTCATTATTTAGTTATCATGGGTGCTAGTATTCCTCGAACTAATAGATACCCAAAAGTAAACTGATTAAAAGAAATTGGAATAACCAACTTTAATAGTTCTTCCATGCCCATATTAGTTTGGGCATCTATTTTAAAATTAAATAGCCTTCTCAAAATCATACTGAAACTTTCTCTAAATGTTGAGTTGAATGCTAGATGGTAAATAGTGTTCATTATTTTGTTTGTTTAGCTTGCCATTTATAAATATAATATAAATTTAATTAACTCCTGACTCTGCTATTAAATTAATCTTCAGCATTTCTGGAAATGGATTTACCTTATTTGACTCTTTGGGGGATTTCTTAGTTGTCACCGCTACTGATTCTTTCTTTAGGTGGGTTTTTTATTATATATATATATATATATATATATATATATATATATATATATATATATATATATATATATATATATATATATATATATATATTAAATATATAACACATGCTCCTATAGTCACAACCTACTTTAACACAATCTAAGTCCTAAGAAGCAGTCCTGTTCTCAGTAGTCATACTATTTTTAAATTTTTCTGCTTTGGCATTCTTATATTCTTGTGAACATTTTCCAAGCTGTTTTCCAAGTTCAGCTTTACGTGGATTTTTTTATATCTTTTGTGAAGTTACCTTCTCTTGTGATTTAGGAATCATTATTTTTCTTCGGTTTTACTTTCTAGAACTTGTTCGCTTCCTTCCATATATTTTGTAAGTAAATAAAAGTTTTCCTAAATAGTTATTCAAGTTATTTTCAAATTATATTCAAGTTTCCTCCAAGCTGCAAACATGTTAAATATTTACTGACTTTCTAGCGTAATTAGGTTGTGGTTTTCTGAAATTTGCTAACCTTTTTTTAAAAAAATTAATGTCTTAAAAGTTATTAAGCTAGCACTTAATGCCAAAATTGATAATCCAAACATAAAAGATAAAACCCCACAAAAGTATCAAGTTCTCTTTGTTGTCAAGTAGTCTTTTTTACTGCTCTTTCTGTAATTCGTTTAAGTTATCAATTGGAAGAAATATAATCCTACTCCTGGCCCTAATAGTGATACTACTACACGTAATCCTAAACCTCATACTACTACTGGTCCTACTACATCAATACTGCAAAGAGTTATTGACTATCTATACAAAGAAAATAGTATTCATAAGTTTAAGCTAAGTGACTGCGAGTATAGAATTACAAATAAAACATTGTTTTACAAAGAATTTGGTAAGCCTGCTGTTCAACTTTCTAAGTTTTTTAATTAATAGGTCGGAGAAAGGAAATGTCTGGACAAAGGCAGAATAAATTCCACCAATAGCGATTCCTACAATAAAATGAAAACAATCAGGCAACAGATAACAAATACTTTGTTGAAACAAATTTGTCAGAATCTTCAGATGTTCTAGCATAAACACATGAGTATTTAAATAAGAGAAAATATTGATTATGCGAATCAAATTCAAAAACTAATAAAAATTACCTAGAAAAATCTATGACTAGAAAAGGAAATGTTCGTAGATTGTATACAGATCAAGAAAAAGAGAGTTAAGAGGATATGTGACTGTTGTTAATGTTGTAAATTCAGAAGTAGAATGAATGAAAACAAATCTCGACTTACTTTACAACAATAACAAGAACATAAAACAGACAATGCTAAAAAAAAAACAAGATCCAACTAACAAACCTAAATAAATTGATTTATTAGAAAGTTATGAGAGTCAAAGAGCACAAATAGTTGGTCATTTAAGAGAAATAGAAAATAACTTTAGAGAAAATATTAATAATATTGAGTAAACAAATTTAAGAAAAGTTACCATTAAGTGGAAAGTTAAAAAGTTTGTTCAATGAAAAAGGTGTAACAGTTGCTACTGTTTCTACAACTATTGGTATTATAGCAACAACTCTAGGCCCAATTATTGCAAATTATTTAAAAAGGATGAATAATCGGTAGCAGAGGTACTTGCGTTGGTTGTGGAGGTGGTGATGGAGTGGTGGCGGTGGATGTGGCTTTGGGGTGGTATCGGTGGAGGTGGGAGCAGCAGTGATAAAGCATTCATTGATCAATTGCAAAAAGGTTTGAAAAATATTCCTGAATATTTGTTAACTCAGTTATTAAAAAGAGCATCAGCGGCATCGCCTAGTATCATTGGTAGTGTAATAAGCTGGATTTTAACATCGGCAGGAAAAATTATTTCTTTAATAGCTGATATGCCAATTTGCTGATTCTTGCATTAATGAGCTCGTTCGTTGAAATTTTACTCAACATTTTTTTTTTTTAGTAACAAAATGATTAGAGATTAAAATCTATGAACTAACTAGTTAATATATTTTGAAAAGTAAATTGCGTCAGCTCATGCAAGCATAGACATAATAATAAATACCTGTTAATTTTTTCATGATCTATATTATTAGTCATATTGGTTGTAGGTTTGTCTACATCATTTTTATTAGTATTATGATCGGTGTTGTGTTTCTGTTGGACAGTTTATTATAGGTGGTTTATCGACTTCTGCTACCTCGGTTTTTACATCAGAATATACTCCTGGTTTAAATTAATCTGATGACATTTTCAAATTATTATTATAACCTTCTATACCATCTATTTTCATCATCAGATCACTGTGTGTTCAAAATACGCGTTCCCCTCCTGCACAGTTTAGTTTAACTTTTGAATCTGAAATATATTGTTGAAATATGTTTATAATGTTCTCACTTGAATCATAACCTTCTTTACCTAAAATTAAATATTCAAACTGTTTTGTTTTTTTTTGTTGATTTTTTTTGTTGTTTTTTTTTAAACTCTGTCATTAACTGTATATTCAGACTCCGTAATAGGACTGCTTCGCGGGGTGCCCCTGTTATAAAAAGGTAGGTGACCTAGGCATGTGGTTTTGAAGATCAGAGGCCAGAAGAGTCGTAAAATTTAAAAGACTAGTGACCTGAAACGAAGGCCATAGACTATGTGGCTCAGGTTTTAAAGACCAGAAGAGTCGCAAAATTTAAAAGACCAGTGACCTTAAATAAAGGCCATAGGTTATGTGGCTCAGGTTTTAAAGATCAGAGGAGTCCTAAAATTTAAAAGGTGATGGCCTCACACGAAGGACAGAGGTTTGGTAGCCCAGGTTTTTCAGTACCATGTTCTCAACCAATAGCCCAGGATTTTTTGCAAACTTTGAAAGGACTTTAAGTAAAATTTGTAGGTCCAGTGGCCCAGATTTTTAGGGAAATTTTGATAAAAACACTGGGTCGCTAACACGCAAATTTTAGTACAATAGTTAACATTTAAACCCTAAAAAAGTTAGAAATAGGGTGAAAATGCGACTTTTGTCAAATGTTTCAAATATCAGTTAATAATTTGGGAATATAGAGTAAAAACTTAAGATTTTATAGTTTAGTGTAGAAATTTTAGTTGAAATGTGCTTTAAAACAGTGTTTTTAGGCAAATTATTCAAAACTCGCCCCCCCCCACCCCCCACCCCAAAAAAAAAACAACAACAACAAAAAACAAATGAGTTAAACAAATTAGGTAACTGGCCTTGTATCAAGGTTTTCTCTACTATTTCCTTCGATACCCTCTATCAGTCGTACATTATACATAGATTTCTACTCTTGAATATGTTTCTTGTAAATACATTAAAAATGAAGGATATAGTCTACAAAAATCCATCAGGGAAAAACTTTAAAGAAGTATTACAGCGTAAAAAGCAAACTGCTCTCCGGTGACGTAGGTCAACAACGCCACTGCGTGCACAGACCGTTTGACCCAGGGGTCGTCCTCGCTTTGAGTTGTCAAATGCAGTCATTTATGTGTTGAATTTTGTCGAATAAAGATGAAAAGTTAACAATATCAGTGCTTGAGTTGCTGGCTGAAGTCTTAACATTTATATAGTTTAGGCTGCTTTTTGAGAATCCCTTGAAAAATGAGGTTTAAAAAAACAAGTGCACGCATTTCTGCAGGACATTTCAACTTGTGGTGGCAGTGACATTTCGAGAGAAGCGAGAGCGACAACTGGGGAGCCGTTTGCTTAAATAGGGGGAAAAAGCCGGAAAATGGCAGAGAACGCATTAACGCTGAAGCACGCTAGCCAAAATAGAACCATGTCAAAAACATTATTATATCTTTATTATATCGTTTGCACAAGTTCAGTAAAAGAAAGTTTTCCATTAAGTTCATACTTGAAAAAAAGAAACTTGGAAATGTTTCAGCCAATAATAAGTCATCTCAACTGATAAGACGCCGTAATGAATGCTATAACAATGCGTGACGTACAGATGAAGTCTACTGTATTAATTTCGATTTTGTTTTCCAATTGTTGGTGGAAAGGCGCGAGCGTATTCCAATTAGGTGCCTCCATAGTAGGGTTGGATGAATTAAATTCCACATTGTATAACCGTGTTATATTCGGTATCATGCTGTACTGTTTTCTCGTGAAAGTCTAGTTTACATACACGAGCAAACAAAGACGAAACAGCTGAATCAGTGGTTAAATGAAGCCTCTATTGTTTTCGCTTCATTTCTTCCTTTTGCTGCGCGGACGCGGAGTATATTAATTTCGGAACGTATTTCAGCCATTTTAAGGCATGTGTACTCGAACTAAATATAAGCAAGAAAACCAGATTGTCCGAAATGACACACTGATATACCCAATATGGGACACACTGGTATACCCAATATGGGACACACTGATATACCCAATATGGGACAAATTTTGCACTTGAGAGCCGCGGTGGCTCAGTTGTTAGCTTGTCAGTCTCGTAACAAGAAGGGCGTGGGTTCGAATTTTTTCATGGGATTAGCCTGAATCAACTACATTGATGCGTCCTGGGCAAGGCACTTTAACATACTTGTCTGGGCCCTAAATAACCTTCATGTATTGATTTGCCACAAAACGCCCAAATCCAAGAACCAAACCTATGAACACAAGACGTGTTTATTTACCTGTACTGGGAAGCCGCCGCAGCCAACACACACACACACACACACACACACACACACACACACACACACACACACACACCGTAGGATCGAGGACAAGGCCGATGCGCCTTCCTGCATGTCATAACAGTCGAATAATGGAGGCAGCCTTTGTGTCCTGGGATGATGTTCCAGCTAAGAAAGTCTTGGAATTGTTTTAAAGAGTGCGATTTATATATATTTTTTAAATGACTTCGTAGTTAAAGGATTTTACCCTTTTTTGCCTTTATCTTTGTTTTGTATGCCTGTATGTCTTTATCTATGTTTTGTATGCCTTTATCTTTGTTTATCTATGTTTTGTATGCCTTTATCTTTGTGTTGTATTCCTTTATCTTTGTGTTGTATGCCTTTATCTTTGTTTTGTATGCCTGTATGTCTTTATCTATGTTTTGTATGCCTTTATCTTTGTTTATCTATGTTTTGTATGCCTTTATCTTTGTGTTGTATTCCTTTATCTTTGTGTTGTATTCCTTTATCTTTGTTTTGTATGCCTTTATCTTTGTGTTGTATTCCTTTATCTTTGTTTTGTATGCCTTTATCTTTGTGTTGTATGCCTTTATCTTTGTTTGGTATGCCTTTATCTTTGTGTTGTATGCCTTTATCTATGTTTTGTATGCCTTTATATGCCTTTATCTTTGTTTTGTATGCCTTTATCTTTGTGTTGTATTCCTTTATCTTTGTTTTGTATGCCTTTATCTTTGTTTTGTATGCCTTTATCTTTGTGTTGTATTCCTTTATCTTTGTTTTGTATGCCTTTATCTTTGTGTTGTATGCCTTTATCTTTGTTTGGTATGCCTTTATCTTTGTGTTGTATGCCTTTATCTATGTTTTGTATGCCTTTATCTTTGTGTTGTATTCCTTTATCTTTGTGTTGTATGCCTTTATCTTTGTTTTGTATGCCTTTATCTTTGTTTGGTATGCCTTTATCTTTGTTCTGTATGCCTTTATCTTTGTGTTGTATTCCTTTATCTTTGTGTTGTATGCCTTTATCTTTGTTTTGTATGCCTTTATCTTTGTTCTGTATGCCTTTATCTTTGTTTTGTATGCCTTTATCTTTGTTTTGTATGCCTTTATCTTTGTTTTGTATGCCTTTATATGCCTTTATCTTTGTTCTGTATGCCTTTATCTTTGTTTTGTATGCCTTTATCTTTGTTTTGTATGCCTTTATCTTTGTTCTGTATGCCTTTATATGTGTTCTGTATGCCTTTATCTTTGTTTTGTATGCCTTTATGTTTGTTTTGTATGCCTTTATCTTTGTTTTGTATGCCTTATCTGTGTTTTGTATGCCTTATCTTTGTTTTGTATGCCTTATCTTTGTGTTGTATGCCTTTATCTTTGTTTTGTATGCCTTTATCTTTGTTTACCTATGTTTTGTATGCCTTTATCTTTGTTTTGTATGCCTTTATCTTTGTGTTGTATGCCTTTATCTTTGTTCTGTATGCCTTTATCTTTGTGTTGTATGCCTTTATCTTTGTGTTGTATGCCTTTATCTTTGTTCTGTATGCCTTTATCTGTGTTCTGTATGCCTTTATCTTTGTGTTGTATGCCTTTATCTTTGTTTTGTATGCCTTTATCTTTGTTCTGTATGCCTTTATCTGTGTTCTGTATGCCTTTATCTTTGTTTTGTATGCCTTTATCTTTGTTCTGTATGCCTTTATCTGTGTTCTGTATGCCTTTATCTTTGTGTTGTATGCCTTTATCTTTGTGTTGTATGCCTTTATCTTTGTGTTGTATGCCTTTATCTTTGTTTTGTATGCCTTTGTATGCCTTTATCTTTGTTTTGTATGCCTTTATCTTTGTTTTGTATGCCTTTATCTTTGTTCTGTATGCCTTTATCTGTGTTCTGTATGCCTTTATCTTTGTTTGGTGTGCCTTTATCTTTTTTTTGTATGCCTTATCTTTGTTCTGTATGCCTTTATCTTTGTTCTGTATGCCTTTATCTTTGTTTTGTATGCCTTTATCTTTGTTTGGTGTGCCTTTATCTTTGTTTTGTATGTCTTTATCTGTGTTCTGTATGCCTTTATCTGTGTTCTGTATGCCTTTATCTTTGTTTTGTATGCCTTTATCTTTGTTTTGTATGTCTTTATCTTTGTTTTGTATGCCTTTATCTTTGTTTTGTATGCCTTTATCTTTGTTTTGTATGCCTTTATCTTTGTTTTGTATGTCTTTATCTTTGTTTTGTATGTCTTTATCTTTGTTTTGTATGCCTTTATCTTTGTTTTGTATGCCTTTATCTTTGTTTTGTATGTCTTTATCTTTGTTTTGTATGCCTTTATCTTTGTTTTGTATGCCTTATCTGTGTTTTGTATGCCTTTATCTTTGTTTTGTATGCCTTTATATGCCTTTATCTTTGTTTTATATGCCTTTATCTTTGTTTTGTATGCCTTTATCTTTGTTTTGTATGCCTTTATCTTTGTTTTGTATGCCTTTATATGCCTTTATCTTTGTTTTGTATGCCTTTGTATGCCTTTATCTTTGTTTTGTATGCCTTTATCTTTGTTTTGTATGCCTTTGTATGTCTTTATCTTTGTTTTGTATGCCTTTATCTTTGTTTTGTATGCCTTTATCTTTGTTTTATATGCCTTTATCTTTGTTTTGTATGCCTTTATCTTTGTTTTGTATGCCTTTATCTTTGTTTTGTATGCCTTATCTGTGTTTTGTATGCCTTTATCTTTGTTTTGTATGCCTTTATATGCCTTTATCTTTGTTTTATATGCCTTTATCTTTGTTTTGTATGCCTTTATCTTTGTTTTGTATGCCTTTATCTTTGTTTTGTATGCCTTTATATGCCTTTATCTTTGTTTTGTATGCCTTTGTATGCCTTTATCTTTGTTTTGTATGCCTTTATCTTTGTTTTGTATGCCTTTATATGCCTTTATCTTTGTTTTGTATGCCTTTTGGGGGCATACCTAAACACGGCACTATATAGCAGGATTGTGTTGATGTTCCGTTAAACTTCATGTATACATACATACATTCGTACCTTACACGCGCGACACCTGGCGGTCAGCCTAAAGGAGATAACCTTTAACTGCTAATCACGGCATCTCAAAAGAAGCGTATTTGATGTAATCATGTTATGGAGTTTCGCCCCGAAATTTAAGTCCTAACACAAGTAAAAAGTTACAGAGATTTCAGAAATCATTGAAATGATGTAAAAATTCAATCAGGGCATTTTAGTCTACTATATTTCATTTCTCCATGTGGAGTGGGTGTTACGTAATTGTGTTAACAACCTTGAGACGGATCAACATACGAGATATTTCACGATAATTAATTGCAACTGCTGTTTATGTGCCTCATGTGCTAGCAGTTTGTATCGGTATTGTCTTGTTGGAACAAAAATCAAATAAAGAAAATGATTTATACTTTAATTCAGCACTCCAACACTGCATACAACATTCAAAGAAACAACATTCAAAGAAACATACGATTATACAATGTGAACTTTGTTTATTTTCCACCATAATGACACATCCTTGGTATACCAACATCCACGCTTATATACCAGTGTGAACATCCTGTAGGAATTTGATGCTCAAGACTTCAAGAAACATACGGTTATACGCTGTGAGGTTTTTTTTCTTCTCTTTTTTCTTTTTTTCTCATAACTTGCAGATCATGATGATCTTTCATGATGAATTTTCTATTGTCTTCCTTGTATAGGGACATGCTTCGAAAGGTTACAATATTTTATAGTTTATCACAGAGTACATATTACAAATATTGCGTGGTTATCAAATGCTGTCAGAGTACATATTACAAATATTGCGTGGTTATCAAATGCTGTCAGAGTACATATTACAAACATTGTGTGGTTATCACATGCTATATATACAACGTTAAACATGAACTCAAAAAGGTAATCGTCAAGAGCTGGAAAGGAGAGGATGGACAAATATACACAATCTTTCTAATAAATTACTGTAAAATAATAATCTATCTCTTATTTTAAACGCTTCATAAACAAATTTACCTAGTGAACATATTATTTTCATATTGCTAGAAGTTCCATCTACTTGCTCATGGATGATTTATTCCAGAAAAACTTTTCAATTAAAGTTTAATTGCAAGTGAGTATACACAGGGCATACTAAAAGAAAATGATATTCGTCTTCAATATCATCGTTGTCACATAGCATACAATATCTTTCACTTCTATCGATTTTATTGCTTCCATATCTCTATTTCTCCCATTTTCAATTATCAAATTATGAGAAGACACTTGAAGTTTTGTCAAAGCTGATCGATGTTTATGGTTACACAAGAATTTGAAATAATCTTCGAGGCCGAAGTCAGTTTTGATATGTTTATA
The DNA here is from genome assembly GCA_029931535.1 of Margaritifera margaritifera. Taxonomy (NCBI): domain Eukaryota; kingdom Metazoa; phylum Mollusca; class Bivalvia; order Unionida; family Margaritiferidae; genus Margaritifera; species Margaritifera margaritifera. The sequence goes on along the minus strand of JAQPZY010001440.1, from coordinate 33,167 downwards.
TAGAGACAGTTTGACAGAATTTTGTAATTTATTATTCCAGTCTGATAGAAAAGAATCTGTAACTCTTTGTTTATAAATTGGAATAAAATTGGAGCAATTTACAGAATCAGGAAACATCTACACTTCACCAAAACCAGATCTGTTTAAAGTATATTTTAGGAGTAACCCAATTAATACTGTTATTTTGTTCATTTTCAATATATAACTGAATTCATATATATATATATATATATATATATATATATATATATATATATATATATATATATATATATATATATATAACTCAGTATAATATTTGCAGAATTTTTAATTCTAAACCAATATTTAACTAACTTAACAAGCCTTAAGTATTTAAGTGGGATTCTTCCAAGTTCACCGTATACACCGATGTCAGAAGTAGATATTTTTTTACACTTAGCAAATATTTTAAAAGCCTTCGTTGTACACGTTCAAAGGAGTCAGCCTGGTGAAAACCCCATATCTCCGTCAGCCTGGTGAAAACCCCATATCTCTGTCAGCCTGGTGAAAACCCAATACCTCTGTCAGCCTGGTGAAAACCCAATACCTCTGTCAGCCTGGTGAAAACCCAATACCTCTGTCAGCCTGGTGAAAACCCAATACCTCTGTCAGCCTGGTGAAAACCCAATACCTCTGATGCGTAATTCAAAACTGGAACAACATATATATTAAAAAGTTTCAAACATTCATTATAATTAAAGTAACATTTTTTAAAATTACAAATAAGCATATTCATTGCCTTTAGTGCTTTATCAGCCAATGTTTGTTGAGCTTTAGAGAATTTTCCATTGCTCGAGAAAACAAGACCAGAGTAATTAAAATTTTCAACCACATCAATATTACTCGCGGCTATATTCCATACTTCGTCTTTTCTGAATGGAACACCTTTTCTAAAGACCATAACTTTAGTTTTATCAAGATTAATATTTAGATTCCATTTATTACAGTGGTCGTGCAAATTATCCATGAGCTTTTTAAACCCTCAATGTTTTTAGCAAATAAAACTAAATCGTCAGTAAACAGTGTCAAAAATAAAGCCAACTCGTCTAACTCTATCCAGATATCTCCCGTAGATTGTAATGATGTTCCCAGATCTTCAATAAATAACGAAAATATTATCGGTGATAACATTTCACTTTGTATCAAACCTACTCCATACACAAAAAGGCACTAAGAATACCCCAATGCGAAACACGTGATTTAACTACACTGTACATAGAACGAAGAACATTTAACATTTTGCCATTTATAACTTGTCTAAAAACCTTCAACCACAAATCATTTATGTAAACACTATCAAATACCTTTTTTAAAATCAACAAAAGCGGCATAAAACCTTTTACCTTGTGTTATGTATATTTAATCAATAATGTGTTTAACTATTGTCCAGAAGGTAAGTTGTACTTTAAATTCTGGTTACTAGTAAACAGAATGTTTACAAGAATTTTAGTACAAGGCCAGTCATGTTGACAGTTAGACTGGTTTTTTCCCATTTTATTGCTTCACATCCTGTTGATATAAGTCAAGAGACAATGTGTAAAATAGGGATTTGGTAAACAAATAATTAATTCCTGTTTTAGATCAGGCTGGTGGAATCCATTGGTGATCAGATTTTACATTGTGCAGTTGAAATCAGATATAATTCGAGAGGAATTATTTATTTAATATATATTGGAATTACTAATGTGCTCATTGACTTTTGAATTAATACATTACTTTGGACTTTTGTGAACTCATTCAAAGACATTCTGGATTGTATCATTGTGGTATATCTGGACATTCAAGACTATTGGAACTCATTCGGAATATTCTATATTCTTGAACTTGTGATTAGGACATTTAGGATTATTTTGAATTTGATTCTTAATATTGTATTTTTTAATTTCGCTTAGTATTATAGAGAAATAAATTGCTTGTCGATAATTACTTACATTGTTGGTTTCACTTTCTTTCTGTTACATATTTTTAAGATCTAGGATCGCAACACTTGACTTAAATATTTATTGATTTAAAACAACGGAAAACAAAAATAGCATCAGTAGTTCCAACTCTTTTCTTGAAACTAAATTGTGCATTCTATAGTTTGTCATTTTCCTCCGCCCAATTCAACAGTTTTAATTTTTTTATATTTTATAACATCGAATCGTCCTTAAAAACCACCTTATTATTACATTATAGCTTTTGAATATTGTACTTTAATCATTTTACAACTGCTCTCACAAAAAAAGAAGAAATTCTTCAAGATTTTGTTTTGTTCTAAATAACGCAAGAATACATGCAGTTCTCTGATGTTGTCTTAGGGTCCACAAAATATTCACCTAGTTTTGAAAAGCATTTAAATACCTATTTTGTGGTTAGAGTCACGCAATAACTTTAAAATTCAGTTTGCTTTAAATATTTCCAGTTTCTGGCGGGATGTTTACGTCCACAACGGGGAACAAGGTCCAGATCGGCATTTAAATGGTTTCACTGGTTTGTTGGTACCGTGGTACAAATTTTATCAGGTAGATGGTTCTCTCTCTCTCTCCAACATACAGCCTTCTTTTATGTCTTTTTCTCTGTTTCTTGGTGTCCCTGTCGTGGTATTTGTTTTCTGCCAGTTATCACACACACACACACACACACACTGAAAACCCTGATCTGACAAATGTGGCTTCTGAAACAGATGATACTCGGTTTCAAATGAAAATTAATTACATACATAAATCTTTCTTTCAGATTAAGTATTTCTGCAAGAGAACTTATCTTGTATGTCTACATTATAACACCTTGTTATGAAATTGTTATAATTGCAGCATCATGTTTATTGGGATTTATATTTAACTACTTTTTTCAACCGTCTTTTCTTCTCAACCCATGAAATAAAAAGGTGAAACAGGCATAGAGACAAAAGCCAGTCACGGAGAATAATTTCGTATAAACACACGTAAATGCTTTCTCCCCCCCCCCCCACCTCCCCTCATTCCCCCTCTCTATCTCTCTCTCCCTCTCGATGTACATCTCCGTCTGTTTCTGTGTCACATGATAAGTGAATGATAAATTGACTGACGTCATCATCATTTCAGTGTTGACGATGATAATTGGTGTGACGTTTGTCCGTGTATCAGTACGATTTTACGTGATGTGGATCCTGGTAGCTTTCGGTGTCTACATGTTTGCTATTTACTTCATTCTTGATGTCCAATATTACTGGATTCTTAAATCAGGTAAGTTTAGCAGCTTTAATTAACGATTTGCAATCTACGCTCAAGTGGCAGTCAATTACTGAATATTTTAAATTCCAACGGACCTTTGGTTCATCCTAGCACATACTTCATTTAAACCGTTTTTTAATGGCACATGTGCTACCAGTTTATCGAACCTTGTGCCAATGTATACTCTGCTATTCTTACACACACACACACACACACATATATATATATATATATATATATATATATATATATATATATATATATATATATATATATATATATGCATAGTGTATTGTAACATCGTAACAAAAACAAACACCAGAAAAAAAGAAATAAATTTTACTAACCTTTTCTGAACCTATCACGCCTCTCATGATCGCTCCATGTGTAATATAAGGTTATTCATTTTTATACGCCCGCTATTATTTTATGATGTTATCCGTCCGTCCATCTGTCTGCTACCAAAATAGTTTACTCACATTAACTCCAGTTTTCCACCATCTACAGCTACCAATCTTTGTGGATGACTTGCACTGGAAGTAAGGAAGAACCCTATCGATTTAGGGGTCAAAATGTCAAATGTCAAGGTCACCGTGACTGAAAAATAAAAATGGTTTCCACACAATAATATAAGTTCTCCATTATCTATGGTTACCAAACTTTATGGATGACTAGTTATTGAGGTAGGGAAAAACCCAATCATTTTGGGGTCAAAAGTTCAAAGGTCATGGTCACTGTGACTGAAAGAATAAAAATGATTTCCGCACAATAACATTAATTCTAGATAACAAACCTGGATCAAACTTCGTGGATGGCTTGCACTTGAGGTAAGGAAGTTGCATATTGATTTTTGGATCAAAAAGGTCAAAGGCCAAGGTCGCTGTAACTGAGAGAAGAAAAATGGTTTTCGCACAATAATATTACCTCTACATCACAGACCTAGACTGAACTTTGTGGATGGCCTATTGATTTTAGGATTTCCTAATATTTGAGAAATTCATTAACTGTTTATTTGTAAATAAAATGACACCATCAGCAGCAATTCCATAATTAAAGGATGTATAATCATCCTGCTGACTATCTCAATGTCTGACGAATATCTCTGTCTAGTCATAACTATTATATACAAGATAACATAAAACCTCAATTTTAGGAGATTGAAACTGGGGCAAGTACATCAAAGTGATGTATCGGTCCCATATCCCAAAGAAAGTTATTCTTATGGGCACATATACAAACTGAGAAACAGACACGAACAAATGCACTCTGTTTTAATCCACTCAAAACCTCACCACTGCTGTCCTCGTGGGTGCTTTTGCACATTTTAATAATGTTTTATTTTTTTCTTCTTTTCTTAAAGTGTTTATTTCTTTTTTATTTAAATCAATTTCACAACCATACTGTGTTTTTGTTGTTGTTATTTTGTTTGTTTGTTGTTTGTTTTATGTTGTTTTTTTTTATTTATTTATTTATTTATTTTTTTTTTTCTTAAAGGCAAGCTTGAACAATATTACCGTGCTGAAGGGAGTGGTGAAGAACCTTCTTTTGTCAAGAATCCACCGGTATGGAAATCTATATTACATTACTTCATCAACAGTTATGTGTATATTTATTTTTAGCTCTATCGTTTGAAATGTTTTAAACTGCCTTGTTATAATTTAAACTGTTATTGTGACAATAGTTTTATTCTCTCAAAAGACGCAATGGCACAAAATAAATTCGTTTCATTGTACTTACTAGAGACGATATCGGTGATGAATTCAATCAAAGCTTAGTAGAGATGATATCGGTGATGAATTCAATCGAAGCTTTGTGCAGACGATATCGGTAATTCAATCAAAGCCGTTTGCAATGTAAACTGTTACGTTACATCCTATATTCGAAATTTAAACCCTTCATACAAATTTACATGTTTGTTTTTGTTTGTTAATACAATAATGAAATATTCTAAGTTTAGAAAACCTGTGTCATTTCGGATGTATTGAGTCTGTTGACGACCAAACAGATGAATTATTATATGCTGACTTCTATCAGGTTTTCCTGGCATGTATAGTGGGAAATGCGATCTGTATAAGATAAATTATGTATCGTGGGAAATGCGATCTCTATAAGATAAATTATGTTTCTCTGAACTCTGATTTATAAAGACAGTGCATCCTTGGTTCATGACAATTTAATTTCTGTCAGAAAATGGAGTGAAATCGAGGATGGTAGAACATCAAGGTCGCCTGCCATATTTAAAGCTAAGTCCTGCTATAATAATAATAATAATAATAATAATAATAATAATAATAATAATAATAATAATAAAAATAAAAAAAATAATAATAATAATAATAATAATAATAACAACAACAACAATACTAGCATGGCAATCCGGAAATCAATCCGTAAGTGCCAATATTGGACTTCGATTTAAAGATCATTTGGCACAGGTGCTTCTATAGATTAAAATCCCTCTTTTATGCCGTTTTATGTTATGCTTTTATTTTTCATTTTAACAGTAATTCTTTTTTTTTTTTTTTTTTTTTACATAGGGATGGATACCGCGAACTGTGATCTTCGCAACGCATGTAGCAATAGTATCCGGTTTTACAGCCGTCATTCTATTCCTAATTCTGGCTCATTGACGTTGTGAGAACTAAAGTCATTTGTGAGTGTACACCAATTAATTAGTAGTGCAAAGTGTGCAACATTTAATTGGCAGTGCAATGTGTACACCATTTAATTGGCAGTGCAAAGTGTGCACCATTTAATTGGCAGTGCAAAGAAAATGAAGATGGTTCACCTGCATGTTGCAGCTGATGACAATGCTCGTTTTTGTCAGAAACATAGTGAAATCGTGTTTCTTGTTTTTTTTGGGTTTTTTTTGAGAAACAGACACAAGTGTTCTATAACTTTTGTCCTTTGTAATAAAAACAGATCCGTTGACTTCTGTTTTTTTTTTCTTTGTCTTTTTGGGGTTGGGGAAGTGTGTGTGTGTGTGTCTGTCTGTGTGTGTGTGTGTGTGTGTGTCAGGGGTATTGGAGGTATTAGAGTTAGCTTCTCCAGTTTTTATGTCGTGTATTTTATGAGTGGTGCCTTGCAAAAAGAGTACACACTATTAGTATAATAAAATTCATTGTGAATGCGTTGAAATAGGACAAAAATTAATTTGTATAGCAAAGTATACTGGGGCGTGAGCCAAATGGAAGTAGTAGTCGTTGCCTAATTTGGTCCCAGTACCAGGAATTATACAAAATAGCATGAAAGGGAAGGGGAATGTTTTGTTGCTCCGTGGCAATGGGCGGAATATATTAACTTCTGAAGGTGTTTCAGCCATTTTGATGCCAATATTCCTGAAATCCATGCGAAAAAAATACACGTGATTGCCCATAGTGCAAACTAATATGCAAGTGTACAACTAAATTACTGTCTCATATCAACGTAGGTAATAAGGAATAAGTAACCGGTGACTGATTCAATAAGGAATAAGAAACCAGTTACTTATTCCCAATTAAAACGTTTTGACATCGAGTTGTTTACCGATTCCTTATTCACGACTCAATAAGGAATAAGATACCATTTACTTATTCCAGATTTAAAATTGGTATATCAAAGTTGAACACTCTTCAGGGCATTCATAGCTAGTGGTCTACGTAGACCCATATCATATTTTGAGACAAAACAATTAGTCGATCCCAATCGGAGAAAAATAAGAGTATTTTTTTTTTTTTTTTTTTTTTATCGGTACCAGCTATATAAAGCTGGATATAGAGAGGACTGATTATATTAAAACTATAAATGACCTGAACCCTTCCTTAAAATATTTTCAACCGAACCCATCTTTGACCGTTTCTAGTTAGGGATCTGCTCCAACAGTAGGAAAAGTTTACAGGAAATTCGTCGAGCCGATTGCGAGAAATAGGTATATAATATACGCAAGCTATAAGAAAGCCCACAAAGAGATTACCTGTTAAGTCCACATATGAAACATCCCCTCCTTAAAGGATTTTGACATGAACCAATCTTTGAGATTTCATCTCTAGGGATATTTTTGACCAACAAAATAAGTCTTCACGAAATTCATCCAGAGGAAGCAGAGAAATAGAAGGGTCCTTATAGGTACCAGCTTTGTAAAGGAGGTACACAGTGGACCGATTCTATCAACAATTTGCACCAATTGAACCCCTACTTAGAAGATTTCGACTTCAACCCATCTTTAACAGTTTCAACATAGAGATCTGCTCCAACTGTAGGAAAAGTTTAGAGAAAATGTCATAGATCCGATTTCGAGATATAAGGTGGTAAATATATGGAAGCCATAACAAAGCCAGAAAGGGGATGAAATCTTACGTCCACGATTGGACCAAAAAAAACCTCCTCAAATAATTTTGAAGTAAAGAAACTCCTTGGCTGGTGGAGCAGAAGAAATTTATCCCTTATTGGAAAAATTACTTTGATAAAGTCCTTGATTTTGCCTGAATTCATTCATCTTTTTGCAGCTCTGCCAAATCCTCCACCCCATATAGAAAAGGAACTGAATACATTATTTTTCCAGTTTATTTGGGGCGGTAAAACGGAGAGGGTTAAAAGAGACACTCTTATAGCTTCTTTTAAGGAAGGGGGATTAAATACGATTCACTTGCATTCATTTGTGAGTTATATAAAACTTTCCTGGATTAGGCGTCTTTTACTAAACAAAGATGGTTTATGGCAAAAACTGGTTTCTGAAAAAATATTTGGAAAATTTGGAGGTACGCTGTTATTTAAATTAGGAAAAACTAAATTAAAAGAAAGGACTAGGTACTACAAGGGTCAAATTTGGCCCAACCACCAAAAGGCTCTAAGTTTTGTACAAAGACTCTTTAGGATGCATTTTGTGCAGAATAATAAAAATTTTGTTGAATTCAATCAAATTATGTATGCTGGAGGCACCAAAAGTTTACCTACATAAAATGACGTTACTTCTGGTTCCATTACGTTATCGTGATTTTAATGACGTCATGCATGCAAAGTTTAATTTTTAAAGACTTGTTGATTATATATATATATATATATATATATATATATATATATATATATATATATATATATATATATATATATATATATATATATATATATGCAAATCTCCGGGACTAAAGGACTTTGACAAAAGACTTCTGCAAATATCAACAAAACATCCATAAGAAAAAATATTTATTTTATGCTAGGCAGTGAATTACTGGATTTTCCGAGTGAAATAATTGTAATATTTCACTGCAGTGAAAAATATGATATTTTTGCACTGACCGTCAATAGAGATGGATAACATTATGAGTAAGACATTTCAATTCTTTTTGTAAGATCCTTGCCTGGTGTAAAGGTTAAGGTGGCTGCTTTGCATCCAAGCGAACCGAGTTCAAATCCACGAAGGGATGAAAAAAAAATCTTTTTTTTTTGTCTACTGTTAAACCTTCAATTGGGAAGGAGCATTATGTAACTACTGATATTTACTGATATTTTATGTGCAAATATACAAAAAAAAAAAACAGCAGAACATAAACGGTAAACCGCTGACATTATCGTGCGGGATGCAGCAATAAATCAGCTACTTCAGTGTTTTATACAAATTGTTAGACAATACGCTTGAGCGTAAAATAAAAAGAATATTTGCTTGCTCCGAGTGAATAACGGATATATTTCATCTCATGGGTGAAATAACTTAAGTATTTTCACTCGTGGCTTTGCCACGCGTGAAAATACTGAGTTTTTCACCCACTAGATGAAATATATCCGTTATTCACTCGGAACAAGCAAATATCCTCTCTATATTCAACTTCACTGCGTTAATTTATTTATTTAGTTTTATCCAGAATGTCAGTACTTACCCTAAAAACAAACAAATGGTGTGACATTTACATGCATAATGTATGGCAAGAAGAATATTGACATCAAGTCCCTTGTCGATAACAATTCCAATACAAATGAGCTAACTACATAGCAAATACATGAGTATTTCGCCATACAATTATCGTCACAAAAAATCTAAATGTTGTACATCATCACTGTATGTTTAAAAGAACTAATTATGTACACATGTATAACTAGAACACATACAGTATATAACTTGACTGGAATGTACAAGGCAATACTATTAAATTACTGTTTGGTTATTATTCTAAGTTTTAATAAAAATATTAAGCAAGCAAATGCATGTTCTCGTAATGACCTATTCACAAAGAATATTTACACAGTCCAAAACAGTATGTACTTAGATCTTTCAAAATGATATATATTATTAAAACCACAGAGAAATCTGACATAACAATATTGACTGTTTTTTTTACCTGGACTAATTACTTACAAGCAACTTGTAACTTATTTTTAATGATTTATTACTCTTCGATGTCAGCTGTATCATCATCATCACCACTGGTATCATCATCATCACCACCGGTATCATCATCATTATCATCATCATCATTCAACTGAGGTTCAGGAAGGTATTGCGCATCATTCAAATAAGAACTCCAATCAGACATCAAATTAAAAGGTGCATTTTGATGACGTGCATATCCAAGGTACCAGATGATGGCTGCTATGTGCGCACACGTACCAACAACACGGGCTCCGGATCGACATTGGCAGTACCAACCTCTGACTAAATATTGATCATAATCAAGCCAGAGTTTGTAGGCTCTACTGGACACATGCCGGCTCTGAATTTTTGCCATTAGAAGTTCATTCTGGTCTTTACGCACTAATAAATTATAACCTTCATTCTCGCTAAGGTGCTTACGGGTGTAAGATTTTGCTAACTTCAGTTGATATACTGCAAAAGTCATATTTTGCAAGTCTTCCTCATCAAGCCTTAGAAAGTCAGGAATTACGGTATCTGAGGCATCTATCTTTTCCCAAGGATTTCTCATCTTGTCTAGACCCTCATGATCCACATTCTGCATGAGCTCATTACCATTAAGATTTTTTCATATCAATGTGGAAAATAAAGTTATTACGGATTACTATCTGTACTAAGTGGAACGAAGAAGAAAAAATAAATTTCTACTTTCCTGGGAATCGTACCCAGGTCGGCTCTGCATGTAAGCGGACATTTTACCATTGGACCACGAAACTATGTATACAGGACTTGTATTTATATGAGCTATATAAAGTTTTTTGTATTCTGTAGCAGCCACATGGATTATCTTTCTATTAAATATTTATGGTGTTTAGCAGACTGTTTATATAAGATATGGTTTTATACATGTTTGCAAATCAATATAAATACTCTTTTCATAGTGCGTTTCCTCACTAACCATTCCAGTTATAAACATAGTGAGTTTGGAACTAGAGTCCCCTAGAGAATCTGGCACCAGTTACAGCACTGTCGTTAATTCTCATGGATTATCTTTATTATTGATGAGACAAAATGTACCTTATATTGAATGTTAATTATTTATTCTGCCATTTCAAATTGTACTACATTGAGTCTTCAATAAGTGATGAATGTGAGGTAGGCCTGACTGATTCCGTACAGAAACTGCATAAACCCTCAATCGCTTTTTATGATTGGAATTTTTTTACCAAACAATTCAAAACGAATTAACAAAAGTTTCACAGTATTGCAAACCACTGTATATAATGCTCTTATAGAGAAATATTTGTCCAAAATACCAGTCTGATACAAATATTTTATAAACCAAGCTGGATTTGCTTATTTCTTCATAAAATTCATCGTCTGCAAATCAACACCGCCTGATAAAGTAAAACAGCATTTAATTTCATACTTTACTCATTTATTGTGACATAATATTTGTAAAATGAAAGTTACATACCTTGTAAACTGCTGCTCCGATAAAAATGTCACTGTTACCTGCCATATTATCTAACCATTTTCCTTAAAATTACCGTATCCCACATGAGTGAAACAACATACAATTTTCTGAGATTACAACTTATCTAATAAGGGAAACATCTTGAAAGTTTCCCGTTGTTTCATGGCTGCGGGAATAGTTTAATATATATAAATACATTATAGTCAGACAAATTTTTCACATTTTCCGCATTCTATGCCTCACGCGCGGCTGCAGATGACGTCATCGCACGCGATAAATATGAAAATAAAACGTATTATTAAAGACAAAGGTATGTCTATACAAAATAAATATAACAGCTTTTAAAATAAAGAAAATACATTTTGGACATTTTCTGAGGCCATTACAGTGATCTAGAGTCCCTAGTCCTTTTGTTGTTTATTACTGGCATCAGTACCAAAACAGGAGTGCAAAAGCCAATATTAATATGGTTAAATTTGATTTAATACACTGGAATTTTTCTGGAAAGTGACTCTTCAAAGGAGGAATTACCCATTTTTTCCTCAAGTGAAATATTGTGGGTTCACATGGATTTGAGGCCATGTAGTATTATTACTACATCAGGTTTGGAGATTACAAAATCAGTGTTACATTGTTATCTTGGAAATAGGGCAATGTTACTGCATGGGTTTGATGATTACCAATGTAGTATTGTTACTACATCAGGTTTTGGAGATTGCAAAATCAGGGTGTTACACTGTCACATGGAAATAGGGTAATATTACTATGTGGTTTGGTGATTAGTAATATAGTATTGTTACTACATCAGGGTTTGAAGATTACAAAAGTCAGTGTTACACTGTTGCCTAGAAGTAAGGTAATGTCACTACATGAATTTGGGGATAGCAGCGTAGTATTATTACTACATCAGGTTTTACATATCACAAAATCATTGCCTGGAAATAGGGTAATGTTACTACATGAGTTTGGGGATAGCAATGTAGTATTGTTACTACATCAGGTTTTGGAGATAACAAAATCGGTTTTACACTGTCACCTGGAAATAGGGTAATGTTACCACATCGGTCTGGGGAGCAATGTAGTATTATTACTACAACAGGTTTTGCAGATCATAAAATCAGTGCCTGGAAATAGGGTAATGTTACTACATGGGTTTGGGGATAGCAATGTAGTATTGTTACTACATCAGGTTTTGCAGATCACAAAATCAGTGCCTGGAGATAGGGTATTGTTACTACATGGGTTTGGGGATAGCAATGTAGTATTGTTACTACATCAGATTTTGGAGAACACAAAATCAGTGCCTGGAGATAGGGTATTGTTACTACATGGGTTTGGGGATAGCAATGTAGTATTGTTACTACATCAGGTTTTGCAGATCACAAAATCAGTGCCTGGAGATAGGGTATTGTTACTACATGGGTTTGGGGATAGAAATGTAGTATTGTTACTTCATCAGGTTTTGGAGATCACAAAATCAGTGCCTGGAAATAGGGTATTGTTACTACATGGGTTTGGGGATAGCAATGTAGTATTGTTACTACATCAGGTTTTGGAGATCACAGAATCATTGCCTGGAAATAGGGTATTGTTACTATATGGGTTTGGGGATAACAATGTAGTATTATTACTACACCAGGTTTGCAGATCATAAAATCATTGCTACTACATGGGTTTCGGGATTATTGCGTGTACACAAATTTAAAATTCCTTTAAAAAGGACAAGCAAGCAATTCCTTTTTTTTTCTGGAAGCCATTTTTTTTTTTTATTAAATAGTGATATAAAATATAAAATGTTCAAGTTCATGTTTTAAATTATTCTCCTTTTGGTCTGTAATTATCACCTAAGGATAATCTGTTAAGTGTATTTAACTTGTCTCAGTACAAAATTAAATTAGTATTAACGCACTGTAGCAACTTAGTGTACAGATATAAAGAAAGACAGACAATTTAGAAACCATAAACAACAAACACACAGCGACAATAATACCTTAAGGAGATGAGAAAGGTTGCACCTATTTAATAAACTTTCTTTTCCTATGTCTATGGCATCACAGAAGCATAACTGCACAAGGTTTGGTTGCGTTTACAACAATTGGGGTTTGCTGCAGAGAACAATTTATATTACAAGATAGCGGTCTAAGTGGGGTGTCATATGATGTCATTGCTGACAAATGTTAGATCCAAACAAGGGGACTAACTTCCCATACTCATCAGAAAATGAAGCTTCCTGGATGTATGAGCTAGTTATAATAAATTTTTACAAACAAATCAGTTTCATTTGTAAAGACAAATTTTACTCAATGTTAGGATACATTGGTTCATATTTCAGTTTAAAAAATGAAGAGAATTCAGAATGTTTGGCGAAAATCTCCATCCAGTTTCTTGCCTTGAAAGGAGGAGGATACCACCAAGAAGCTTAAAATGAGCTTCTATTCTCTCAATAAATGGATCTGAAGAAAGTATATCTCTTTCGTGCACCTAAGGTGAAATATGAAAAGTTGCTAGATCCATGGGACATTTCTAGAAAGACAACACTACATCGATATTAGTTCTCTTAACATTTGTATACACACTTTGGAATTAAAAAGAGTGTCATAAACCCATTTTGTATGTTTACTTCTAATTGTCAGAAGACATTGAAACTGTTTCGAGTGGTAAATAATCTGATGATTTAAGGGTCAAATATTTTACATGTTACTCACAATTGACTAGGCTAGGCAACTCAATGTATGCCTTATCACCCTTCTCTGTGTCATATTGAACAGAAAAATCAAACTCTTTTCTATAGCAAAAGGTCACTAAATGTATGAATGTTTAATTTTTGCCAAGACAAACTAAGCATTACTCTAATTATGATGCTGATTCCTGAAACAATTACCATTGTCCCTGCAGATTGTAAGATTGAACAGTCGGCATGTGTCCTATCCAACCTATAGCACTACCCCATGGGTGAAGAAAACACATCAAGGTAATAAGTATGCAATCATATTTAGCTTGCATCCAGATAATGTTATCCACTTTTTCATATTTAAGATGACATCCATTGCATTAATTGTAAGTTCAGATACATCTAGACTATCTTACTTATGGTAGGCACTAAAAAATCAATACTGGTTATGTTGCTTTTTCTGGAAATAGTTGCATTTTTTAAAAATGACAGGAATTTTAAAGGCAACTGACATTACGAGAACCGGCTCAGTCACACCTCTTTGCTTTGAAGAAATGTCAAATGTTTTTGGCCAAAATCGCCACCTAGGTAGTTGCTTTGGAAAAAAGATACAAAAATAAAACTCTTAAATGGTACTTCTTTTTTAAATAAATGGATCTGAAGTATATCACTTGTGTCGATCAAAGGTAAGATATGCAAAGTTTTTATATCCACGGGCTATTTCTGGAAATACAATACTGCATATATAGTAGTTCCTTTAACATTAGTATACACCATTTGGAATACAAAAGTGTTATCAACTCAATTGTTTGTTCATTTCCAATGGTTAGAAGATATTTAAACTTTTGTGAATAGTCAATATTAGAATTGTATACTTTCAGAACCAAATATGTAGAATATTCCTCACAATTGACCATCCAGGACACCCATTCTATGCCCTATTATGGCTCTCTGTGTTATCTTGAGTGAACAAATCAGATGCTTTTCTAGACAAGACAGACTAAACATTCCTATAGTTATGATGCCAGTTCCTGAAATAATTACCATAGCTCCACAATTTTAATAACTGAACAACCCACATGCGTCCTATTCATCCTAAAACAGCATCCTACTGGCGAAGAAAACACATTTCAGCAATAAGTATTCAATCCAGTTTTGTTTGCATACAAAGTTTTAAGTAAATTCAAAACTATGTAACAATGTGAAATCTTGCTGTGTATAGTGCGTGCATTTGTAAGAAAGAAATATAGTCAAAGTCTGATGTTCCCATCTTTAATAGTAGCAAATAATGCATTCTTCCAATATGCACCCATAGAACTGATTAATTTACTGTTTTTAATTGCATGCATTAACAAGATTAGCTATGAATGCATTTTGGCTGCTTTATTTTCAAAGTGATGTGTTGATAATGGATTTCAAGATATCACTGCACTAATAAAGTTAATTATTTAACTCCATCATTTTTCCATATCTTCGATGAAATCCAGTGCATTAGTTCTAAGCTCAGATGCACCAGGATGATATTAAGTATGATATTCACAAACTTCGACACAACATATCCAAAACTCGGCATAGGTTAAGTTGCATTGTCTGGAAATAACATCATTTGAATGAAATCACTGGAATGTTTAGTGCAAGTGTCATCCAACGTAAAAGTCCAGAAGCTGAACTCAATCAACAATATATTTTCTGATTAGGCATTAATGCTGATTTCTATTGAATGCAAGTAAAATAACTCACTGGTCAGCATCTATAGGAAAATCAGAAGAAAAATATTAATGAGTTTAGGAACTACAATGCAATAACAGATAATTGGCTCCATGATTATAGTGATACCTAACAAAGGTATATGTATATATATATATCTATATATATATATATATATATGATTTTTATAGAAATCAACTGGAAACAAGAGAACATATATTCAGACAATATAAGAAAACTAAAATTTTGGTTGATTTTTAGGATAATACATTGTATAGATTGAATTTAACAGAAAAATGTATAATGTTTGTTTTTTGGGAAATTAAGGAACAATTGTCAAATACAATATTGATAATAACATAATAGTTCATTTACACACTGAAAATTAAGACACTTTTGCCACTTGTTGAGCAATGTAGGTTTTTTTTATCTTAAAGAATCTTAGTTAGTTTAAAAAATATATAGTTTGCAATAATTTTGTGAGGATCATATATTTAGCCAGCATTGGTTTAAATAAAAACAAAGTACCTCCCCAGAGACATGGGGTAGAGACTTGATATTTTAAGCATGATAAGAAGTACATACTCTCCTTTGTCCCCCTCCCCCCCCCAATAAAACTGAGACTTGTTTACAAGAAGGTAATATTGACATATTCGGTTTCATCATCATCATCAACTCTCAAAAATATAAGATATAGACTTTATGTATATTATACAGATAAAAGACGTCAATCACGAATACTTAAAATAAGTTCTATATTATTGGGAGGGTTATATAACATTGGTAAATATTCCTAATAGAAAGACAAAACAAATTATATAATCATATCATTTTACTAACAAACTCAATACACGTCGCTCTATCGATCTTATCATGTGTTTTTTTTGTGCAAATTGTACATCATGGAAGAAATTGTATCACACCATAAAATATCTAGCATATAGTGTTTGTATCGTTGATTTTTTTTTTCAGAAGAGGGTACGGTAGATGGCATTCGATGCCACCAGAGCGGTGAAAGACCCTCGCACTGGAAGTATGCTGTTGCAAAGGTTGTTGTTGCATGTGCACGTTTGAACTTTGACCCTGTACAGTGTGCTTTCATCGCATTGATTATCAAATTCCAGACTCGGAAAACATCCTCTTGTAACAACTGCAATGCAGAAATATGTTCAAATTAGATAATTCATGAATGATGAAACTGCATTTTGATTTTTTAAAAAGTCAAGAGTACTACTTGATAATGTATACAATATTATTTTATTTCACTGTATTTCCTGTGGCAACATGTATGAGACTAATGATACTCAGGGGCGGATCAATTATTCCTCAATGGAAGGGAGCACCAAATGCCACACATAATTACCTACCTATGTACCTAACCAACTTACTTAGTAACTAACCACATACCTTAACTACATACAGGCAGACAGACAGGTGTATATAAAAAATATAAATCATACACGTGTGACGCCCTTCTCCACACACCAGTTCCGGACATAGTGGAATGGAGGACTGGGTCTACCACAGGTACTGTAGTAGTACAATTGTCCATATACCATTTGGAAGATAAGAAGAGGAGCACAAGAATTTGTGTTAGCTGATGCTTTCCAAGCTTTTATTCCTTTGCTATATTGCTTAATATTGAAAGAGACTTGAAGAACTAAGATAACACCATATAGAATTGTGTTAAGACATGGCGCTTTGATAGCCTATGGTAACAGTTTCACCATTCCATGTCAAATACATTTGGATCAATTGGGCTTTTCTGCATCAGGTTCAAAATCTAACGCGAGTGAACAACAGGCCTAACTTCTGGAGCAAAATAGAGTTGTTCGGGGAAGAAAACCAGACGTCATAAATAGCAGCTACTTTTTTGTCAATGATGTGATAACTTTGCATATATAAAATTAGAGACAAAACATCGCCACCAATCGGACATATTTTTTTCAAGATAGTGACTTCTGTTGTGATTCATGTTTTCGGCCGTTATTTTACTATCATCAATATTTCATGAAATTGATGTAGCGTACTAGAGGCACTGTGTTGGGATCTATTAACCTTGACTATTTATCTTGTCACTTCGACCAATCATTGTGATTGTCTGATACATAAAGCCAACGCCAAAGCTCGAAGCATTTTGAATGATCTTGAATTAGGGTGGTGAAATGGAAAGTTTTCAGTTTCTTCTTTCTTACGATAGTGCAATAGTATGCACATTAAACAGAAAAGCTTAAAGGCACGAACTCAAGCAGTTTTTATATTTGCACAATATTCATACAGCATGTTATACATAACAACATTTTTGTAAGCATCGACAAATAGGAAACAAGTAACAAGCTACCCTAAAATTAACAGCAAAATATCTCTCCTTACTATACGGCAAACTATTAAGTTTTTGTGCCACAAAGATTCACCATGCTTTCAATTTGCATATTCACAATTGATAGTTGAGAAACTGCTCTAAGCCCGCCCACGTTCATTTACATAAGGAAATCATTTCTAATATATCAAGATGAAATTGTAAGGACATGCTGAACTAAATATTAAAAAAACCAAATTTGAGCAAAATTAGATAAATGGTTGCTATGTTAATTTAGCTTCAAGTTACTGTATATTCCCCATATTTTATTTAAAACGTGGGAGTAAGTCCCATACAGCAACCCACATTATGAAACATTAGGCAATTACTCGTACCTGACTGAGCTTACAGTATTATAGAGGATCTATATCCTGGATCAGGTCACAAGGTCACAAATGACCTTGTTTTCATTTTTAAAAAAGCAACATCTACCACCACCCCGATCCCCACGAGACAAAAGTAAGATAATAAAAACCATGAACCCAAGACCCGTATAAACTCTTTCTTTTTCAAAAACCAACACCCTACCCTACAGAATATTTTCTTAGACTGTATGCCTCCTGGCTCTGCCACTACAAACTTGTTTTTATTTTTCAAAAACCAACACCCTACCACCCACCTCAACGATCCAAAAGTATATTAATAGCAACTATGAGCCCAAGGCCACTCGCATATCTTCTTTTTGTTTTTCAAAAACCAACAACAACATGAAAACATCTTGCCCCTATGCGTCATAGTTTGGGCCACCACATTAAATGTTTTAAAAAAATAAACATTAAACATATGTGCTCTGAGGTTATAACCATTACTGAAGAAATAATTAACTCCTACTGCTTTTGAAATGGGTGAGATATCGTCTGTGCTTTTTTAAGTCAGACACTCCTTGGGTTAAAACCCATATGCTAAATTAGATAAGTAACAGGGTATTAGATGCCAGCTCTGGGATTATAACTTATTTTGTAAAAATTAAACATTATTAAGTCCAGAGCTACTGAGACCATGACAAAGTAGCGGATGTGGGTGAGACACTGCAAGCCACGCTTTAATGAACAATTTAGTACAATATTAGGGTATTAAACCACATGCTAGAATAATAGATGAATGCCTACTATCTATTATTTTAGATTTTCAAATTAAAACATTTGTAAAATAAGAAAGAAAATTTAAACTGTTAGATAAATAAATAATGTACTATCATTTAAGACAAATAACAAGCAGTACATCTTACCCATGTGCAGCAGTTTAAAACATTAAACTAGCTAACAAGAGTTATCGAAGTTAACAAAGCAAATTAATTTAACAAGATACAAATATATTACAGTCACATTATCATCCAGCACAGTTCATTGGTATGCTGTGTGTGATACACATCCGTGCCAGACTATCGGTTAGAAACTGGCTGCAATGTCAAACTTACATACTGTTACAACAGTTGTCCATGATACCGTCGTAAGCCACGAGCAAAAAGAGAACGTTAGCAGGGCGTAGAGAATTTTTCGCCCGTAACTTGCGACAATGATGATACCCTGTAATCTGTCCTCCAGGCAAAACACAATAACCTCTCTCTCTCGGTACTATATGCAATTTGAGTGCTTTCTTTGGGTCTTTGTGTGAGTTGATCTGAGCATTTTTAGTCTTTTACCCATCTCTCTCTCTCTCTCACACACACACACACACACAGCTACTACATTTACGCTTTTTTATTTTCATGTGAGTATGAAATAAGGACACAATCTGAATCGTTTTTATTTCTAATTTCTCATTACTTCATGAAATTGAAAAAGTCATGAAACGTAAAGAAATATTTGTTGATTGTCTGATGATCTTATAATTCCCACAGCATGAACACCAAGCTGACAACGTGATATACATACACGGAAACAATGTTTAAACTTAATCCTTTTCTTGTTAGTCATGGTAATTACAGCTTTAAGATACGAGAAATATTTCCGTGGGAGATGATCTTTTCTGCCAAGATTCTTGTTACACGTAAACCATGTCCCATCATAGTTTCATGGGAACCGCATTGTATATCTTATTAACCGTTATCAAGGCATAATAATGAATGAGGTAGACTGAAATAACACAAGAATATACATCATCTGTCACATATAATTGTCATTTCCTACTATTTTTGTTTGAAGTTAAGAAAGAAAGAAAAGGTACTTTATTTTTACCCCTTTGAAAATGCCTCTGGTTAGCGATATCATAGACCCCTTGTGACTATCAGTACACAATACATAACAACATATGGGATTCTCAATCCAAGCCAACGTCAATGTTTGTGTCTTCATTCAAAGATACACCTAACAAACAAAGTATCCCAGTCATACAAACTGACCGATATGAACAAGTAAACTATTGGTATCCTACTCTCTATGATAAAATAATTTCTCTCTAATTTATAAACTTAAAAGAGAGAAATCGTATTAAAACCAACCCAAGTACACACAGGCACAAGGGATCAAACCTGGGAACCACAGGCACAAAACTATCTAGATTGTTACAAATATATAACAAATGTATTTCCAGAATGAAATATCGGATACAAGCCATGTTCGCCAGATTTGTCGCCTCTTTTATTGAGAGGGTCCTTGCATCTGTCCGAATCTTCGCATTCGTAACAATCAAAGGCATTCGCTGTAAAGATAGACATATAACCACAAAAGTGCATGAAAATTCGCACAATGAATGTGAAAGTTTCAAAATCGGCAATTCGTGTAAATATGTTTTCGAACATTATTTACATCACAAATGCAAAATGAACAAGATAATGCTCAGATGTGAAAGTACAATCAAGATTGCGTTGAATGTTGCAAATAAGTTTTTTAAAAAACAGGTGCAAAGAAACAAAATAAGCGTTAAGATATAAATAATACCCAAGCTTATTATTAGTAAAGAAGTGATTATTACATACATAAATATAAATAAATGTGTATTTATTTATGTATTTATTTATTTATTTCTTGATTTATAACATACCTAAGTTATTACTTGAATAAGAAACTTAATATACTTATGACTGAAAGAGAATTTTTAATGGTAATAATAAAATACTTCAACTTAGGAACACCTTTTTCACATTCCTATAAGTGTATGATTATGTTTTCTAGTATAGAACACCAGTGCATGATAATTCTATCTTGTCTCATACGTGGCCTTTATCCTGACTTGTGGACTATGCAGACCTTCTACTGCAATCATAGTGTGCACAACATTGCAAAAGCTTCCCACTTTCAGTCATCACATGAACATTCTTTTACAATAATTAAGATAAACATTAATTATAGCACACTGGTTGAAGTTAAGTGTTCCACAAAGAACCCATTTTGCAATGATCGACCTAGCTACATGTACGTCTTCTTTAGTCTTATCGAGTCGAAAAAGCTGTTGTTGTAAATGTTATTTTTTTAAAATTCATATTCTCATTATTATTTTTGAAGGATAAATCAATTCTAGATCAAAGTTGAATCGAGAACTATTTCATTATTTTTGTCTGTTTCAGTTAATCTTTTGGATAAAAGTGAACTTTACTTTTTGACCTGTTCACATTTGTATCATTGCACAGGCTATCTGCAGTAAGTGTATATTCAGACGCTGTGTATTGCCATTACCTTAGCAATTTTAACCACTGTTCTTTGAAAGTTAAAATCTGTTTAAAAGTCATTGAATGTTTACATTGAATATTTCAGTGTAAACCTAAATTGTTACGCACTATCTTAGGGCAAGGAAATGTTCAATGGGTGTTCTACCGTTTGAAAGTTACAGCAGTATTCACAATAAGCCATTTTTACTTAGGCTTATTTTGTCGTTCATAAATTTGAGAAAAAGAATCCATCAGTATGCTTCAGTATATGATAGGGAACATCCACGCTCAGGATCAAAATTTTGCTTCAGACACTCGGCACAGCCTCATGTCCGATGCAAAATTCTGACTCATGTGGAAATTTCCTATCCTACACCGATGCATATGATGAATTATATTAATCTCAATTAATCTGAGTAACAAATATACCAAGAGTTGCAAAATCTCACATTACCTGATTGCAGGGAGACACCAATCCCAAAGACAACCATGCACGTGACACCGAATATTCTCATTTTTACTGGAGGGTGTCTTTATGGATTTTCAGTAATGTAAATTGCATATCACTGCATCTCCCACTTTAATATATATTGTGGGGTTTATGGGTTTACGTATTTATACAGAAATTCGATTTGGTCGATATTCTGTACAGATTTTATCAAGGCAAGCTTTTAAAAATTTGCCCCTCCCATTGGTAAAACTATCGAATGATACTGCATCTAGCAAATTGAATAGATTGTTATCTGACTATTGATTGGTTGGTTGTCTGCTTCTGAAATCTTTATTCCAGTCATGCTAATGATATATTAAAATAATTTCCTATGTACTAGAGGTTACAACAAAGGAGATACTACCGCTTAATTTTTAGTTTACACTGTGGAAAAGATGGATTCATCGTTGCGATAAGTAGGTATCAAATAGGTAGGACTAGCACACTCGTGAAATTTATAAGAGTACATTCTATTGCGTAGGCTTCATTGACGCACAATATAAAACAATATCACTGTGATAAATTCTAATTCCATATCTCCTTATTTGTCAACATTGTCAGAGAGGTGATAGAAATATGTCATGATTTTAAGATAACCGGCTAAATTTATGTATTTGATGTTACATCTTTGCAACAATGCTACATAAAGTATGCGTTGTCTTTTTAGTGGTTTTCTTTGCTATTGTATTGATTTTCTCCATGTTCGTATGCCTATCTCCATATTCTTTATCTTATCCCTGTTTATAATATAAAGAGTTTCCATCCTTTGCAGTCATTGATATATGGGTATTTTACTTTGAGGAAACAATTTCAGCACATATAGTCTTTCTCTTTAATGAATTATGGTATCTTACTGTTAATTTATATACAAAATATATTTTCTGGACAGATCTGCTTTAATTGATATTTCATGCAATCAATACTTGAAATAATTTATTATGCAGTAATTTAGAATGAGATTCTTATATCTGGGCATTCCTTTTTTATTCTTTCGGCTATTCATGTGTAAATATTTAAGACAGTACATGTCTTTCGGCTATTCATTTGTAAATATTTAAGACAGTACATGTCTTTTGGCTATTTATGTGTAAATATTTATGAAAGTACATGTCTTTCGGCTATTCATGTGTAAATATTTAAGACAGTACATGTCTTTCGGCTATTCATGTGTAAATATTTAAGACAGTACATGTTTTGTTTTTTTAGGTCTGGGCACTGTAATCAGATTTGATGGTAAGCCATTGCCTTGTGCTTACCTTAAAACTACCAAACTACACACTTGTCTCAATAACATGGGAATGTCTCTTCATCCCGAGATATATAGAGGATATCAACGTTTTTGGAGTACATATAAGGAAATATTTCACAATGAATTTCGGTTTGCAATACATGCTCATCTATGCTCGATTTCTCCATCATTTTTAAACATGATTATGATTGTGATGAGAGTTAAATCACTACTTAAACAATTGTATTACTATATTTTTAATCAAGAGCGTTTATCTGAAACTTTTTACCGTTTGTCGTAGAGTGTAACAGGTATACAATACTGTATGGGTGACACAATATCGAATAGCAAGAGGTCATGTAATTTCAGTCACTGATAATGAATGCATTAAATTATGTGGAAAAGCAATTATAACAGAGGCACATTCTGTTGTTTGGATTTCGATTTTAGGTATTTCTTGATGATGCCTACTCATTGATTACATAAATGTATACTAGAGGGTCTACAGAATGTATACTGTATGATCTGTTTATCCTGATGGAGAGAGAGAGAGAGAGAAGAAGAAGAAGAAGAAGAAGCAGAAGAAGAAAAATGAAATAGGCTTAAAAATAGAAATACAGGTGTGAATAACCAACATATGGGCAGATATATTTCCTAAACGGGAAAAGAAAGTAGCTTCAAATGTGATATCGCCACTGATACATTTCAATGTCACATTATGAAATATATAATAAATAACTCTACCAAAAGTATGTATTTTTTACCATAGAGACTTTTGTATATGCTAACCTGTTGTATAACCTTGAAATTTCTTTCTCGCACTTAAAAAGCCTATTCTTATGACTCTAGGTCTTAAAATAATGTAACACTGGAAAACTGCACGCACTCATAGTCACTGTCTGGCAACATAATAAATACACGCGTGTTGTCAACAATGTACTCTGCTATTTTCTTTTAACTCTGACCTTATATTACCGTATGTAATTGTGTACGAGAAGAATTCATGATGAACATTATTTCCATATGGGACAAGCAGTATTGATGCAGTAGTTATTTATTATTGTAATTAAGAAAAGAAAACAATACATTTTTTTCTTAATGATACTGTTCTACAACGATACATTTCAACAAGGATTTGGATTTCAAACTAGTATCGGCGAAGACTATTTCTTTTATTGTACAATATAGTCTAGAGTGCTTCTTGTTCATTCTTCTAAAAATAACTTACAATGGGGCAATCTCAAAATTTTGAAAAGACATTTTTACATAATTATAACAACAACAATAATGACCAACACTTAATTAAGCTTGACATATTTACACATGTTGTAAGGGTATATATATATATATATATATATATATATATATATATATATATATATATATAAATATTTTGAATTGTAGATTTTTTTATAATATCAAATATAATGTGTAATATGCCATTTATATTTCCTCATTTTATTAATAAAATCACATTTTTAACAAATATGGTGTTGAATTTATTTTTAAAAAATGGAATCACACCTCCACTTAATTACATCTCAAGAAGCAAATTATAAAAAAATTTTTAATATATATTTTAAGAATTTATGAAAATAATTTCTTGTGTATAGCTTTCATTTATTTGATTAATAATAATAAAAATAATAAATATTTTCAAACATTGACTCAATTAGTTAAAAAGAATGTTATCTTCTGGGCCTCATTTATAAACATATATACCAGCTAGTAAGAAAAATTATCCTTTCACACTCACACAGACAGACATACATACACACATTACACTAATAGAAAAGACAAACTTCACTAAGTATGTAATTTTTTTAAATTTCCTAAACAGGATTCCCAAATGTACTTGGATATATTGATGACATTTTCATCAAGAGCCAAGTACCACAGGAAAATGAAGCAGAGTATTTACACAAAAAAGTTTCCATTCTTTGAATGTTCTGGTATGAAATGTTTCTGTTTTTATTTAGTCATCAAGAAGCTGTCATATTTACATGTGCAAGAAGTCAATGTAATAACATATTATATTGAATGGGAATAATACCCCTTACCAAACTTTCAAAAACATGCATAGAATATCACAGACTGAAAAAATAATTATAATTGTACACATTTACTTTTTGGAGTGCAAAATGTAGACTACCATACAATTTATGAATGCACACACTATTCCCATCAGAAGATATAGACCACTCTCTCAATGATCCCTCTGTGGTCATGTGCTTTATTTACTAGGCTAGCTCAGCTATGGAATATGAGTAACTTTCCACATGCTTTATCTATTAGGCCAGCTCATCTACAGGCTATGAGTAATTTTCCATTTTTGGTTCTTGTCTCTGGATGTTCACGTTTCTTCACCTTATGCAAAGACCACTTGTACCACTACATAGCCATGTGGTTCAAAAATACCTTATCAGTCACTGTATCATGATATAAAAAATACTTACTGATGCATGCTAATGACAGAATAGGATTAATTTAAAAATGCACACTAATTTCTTTTAATTATAGCATATATCCTTTGGTACAAGTGTGGGTCTTTTAATTTATTTGTGATTAGATTATCATCAGATTAAGCTATATTACATAAAAAATATGAATAAAAATGTGTGATCGGCTTATCACAAAATATGCAGTGATCATTAGATAATTATGGTGAACTATAATACTCGTAAAACACATATCCCCATGCTCCACTGCTTTTTCAAAACTAACTATCCACCAGTCAAAATCTAACTCTCTGATCAATGTGCATTTGATTAGAATAGAAGCAGGGGCCAATTTAAGTTGAATACTAGTATATGAATTCATTTCTTAATGCCAGCTGTGTATTTGTGTGCAGATATATACATATCTCTTTACTTCCAAAAATATGCCACCAGTGTCAATGATATTTGCATGTATACATTATTTTTTTCATGCCTAATAAAATCATACAGAGTGAGGATCTCAATATCTAAAATTGTGACCCTGACAAAGGGGTTACAACTGTATGGAACCAGTGGTATTGCTCATGGGTTCCATTCAGTGCTACATGTCACATTTGTTAGCAACTAGGTCAGTTTTCAAACACACCAATTTTCATACATGTTTGTTGCAAATTGAGACTTATGTACAATTTTGTTTTGTTAAACTCACTCCTTAACCACACCCCAATGTCTGGTTGCACCAGAATTTAAAAAATGCAAAGCAAATTGAAAGATCACCTTAAATATTATCAACCGTTTAGGAATTTCTCTTGAATAGTTTAGGATGATTTCTGCATAATGACTTGTGCACATCTTTCACAACATCAAAATCATCACCAAATCATTGTTAAATATAAGGAATTGAATCAACCTATAACATGAAATTTCAGGACTGCACCATGGGATACTACTTGGTGACTCGGGTTACCCTTGCCAAAGTTTTCTTATGACACCATACCTAAACTCCCATGAACCCCGTATGGAGAATTACAACAAAACCCATTGCAGAACTAGGGTTTTAATTGAAGACATTTAGTATTTTGAAGAGAAGGTTTCCTTTCCTGCACTTTGGGCTTACGATCTCATCCATGAGGGCTTGTCAGTTGACAGTGGCCTGTCCTTGTCTACACAATTTAGGTATAGACAGAAAGGACATCATTAGACATAATGACAAAGAGGATCTCATGATATGAATGGGCCAGAGATGAATGACATTTTGGGCAGTATGTTAAGAGATCATATTGCCTGCACCGTCTATTAAGTCTCATTTGGCATATGGTATCTATGTAGTCTCCAGATATATTTTAAAACAATTATCTTTGCTGTTATATATTACACGTTTTGTCTTTATAGCAAAATTAAGTTATATGCAGAATATAATTAAAAACCTTAGCAAGACATATTTACACAATAATACTATGTTCAATATATTTTCTTCTTTCACAGAAATCATATTTAGGTGTGCAATGAAGAAAGAAATGCATACTAATTTAATTGGTCATACTAGTATTTTTCTTGTCTATCAGTCTTGTCTGAAGTTGAATGGAAATACATGTAATAGCAGAAGGTTTGAGACAAAATCTTTCTCAAACATTCAGAATGAATGTGTCAAGTTTAATAATAAATATAAAAATAATGAATTAATTTACCTAACTGAGCCTGATTTTTCACACATGATGATTAATTGAAGAAGATATATTAATATACCATATTTAGAGCATACTCAATTACTAGTATATCATAAGTAATTTGATTTTCGTCATCATCAATCAGCAGCATCAGCAATAGTATTAGTATAGTCAGAATACTATCTCATGAAGTACACTGCTAATGTAACATTAATCTGCAAAAAGGATCTTTTGAACACAATGGACAATACTCAAACAGCAGATGCAGTTCTAATGTCACAAAAGTACATTAAACCAGCCTGAATCAGCCACATCATGTAAGGATATAATTTCATTCAACATTATTTGTTTGTGCAATATCATTACGTAGAAAACAAAACAATAATATAACTTGAAAATGAATGGAAAAAATGTGTTATATTTAATGATCACAGCTAGAATGTACAAGGATAGGTGATCCTCTACCTTCTCCATAGCAATTTGGTAATTTACCACTATAAACACCTCCTAACTTTTCTTAAGAACAGTGGTCCCTCGCAATTTTGATAATATTTGAAATTTGATATTCAATTGATATTCACTGGAGTAACACACTGGACTTCTTGTTCTTCTGCAGGGCAACATAAAAGTCAGTACATTCCAATGTATCAGTGCTTCACACATATTGCCATCTGTGAAAAATAAATTGATATATCAATGCTGCATATTTTAATCGAGTGTTTGTCTTTCAATGAAAATTAAGGATAATATCTAAATATATTTGTATATGTGGTTGGAGGTGGTGGTGTGGAGAAAGTGAAAAGTTGTGAGGAAGAGAGAAGGGACAATACTGAACCATCCAATTACAATGTTTGAAATGCATCATTTTGATTATCTTAATTTAAAATGACAATAGTTAAGAGTCCTTTCTATATGTGTGGTGGTGGTGGAGATAGTGATGGTGACAATGTAAAACATTCATAGTGATCGATTATTGTCTTAGTTTAACTTAGCCATATGTACATAGACAATTAATATATCTATGAGTACATTTAAAAATATTTACTATTGTTGGTTCTACAAATATTGTAGTAATTGAAATAACTACACATTGTCATACTAGTGTCAAACAGTGAATGATTACAATAATTACAAATGCTCATTGTTTTGTTGTTTCAAATGATAACTTGTAACTAACATTATGAACTTAGCGTCTTCTTTATACATTTCTTCTAGTTACATATAAGTATTCCTTTAAAACAGGGAAAAATTCAGTACAAAAATACAAACATGCTGTGTTTCATGAATAATAATTAAACTGTTTGGAATTGCCACTAATTGTATTCTTGTTTCTTACTTTGCTATCCTCAGTGAATGAGAGTAGTAAACTAAAACAACGAAAATAATCTCTTATGAAAAGATTAACTGGAGATTTTTTTTTAACATGCTGTGTATGTAAATCAAAATCTAATTATCCAAACACAATTCATCATTCATGTCTAACATTAAAAACAAATATTTCATAATAATTTTGAAAAAAGTATAAATTCCAAAGAAACTGCAAATGTATGCAAAAATATGACTGTTTCTAATTCTGACAAATTAAAATATTGTAGTAGTACTCCTAACTTCTGTCAGCTTCGTATGTCATTCTTATATTGTTATTTTTTATGAACATTAGTAGATAATATTATACACCTAAATGTTATTAAGTAAATCTTCCACATTTCTTTTCATATAAGGGAAGCCACTATATGAAAACAGAATTTGCAATTACACTTTCTTATGTAATGTGATAACTATGTGAAAAAATTACATAAATTTCAAGTAACATTTGAAAATAACATCATTGTGCTATGATTTCTATTTTTAAAAACTTATGACATTTTAAGGAACATAGTTAATTACTATATGATGTTTTATTAAATTCATAGTTCCAAGTACTGCAATAAATATATACAAAAGTAGTGACAGAAATTAAAACCTATCTACTAAAATCACTTTTCAATAAATTGTATGCATCATGGAGTTTTGTATCAGTGTATAATTAATTGTCAAGATATATATATATATTTATAAAATAAAATAAAATAACTTTAGTTTAATTTGTTGAAATAAAGATTATTATGGCAATTTATACACAACAAAACACAGATCCAGTTAAGCTTTTATTTATAATTATAATATTTGCCTAGGGGGACTGTCTGCTGCTACTGATGAAACTGTTTTGGTTCATTCTGTCAGTGAGTGATTCAGCGGTTACTGAATGGCACAACGTGGTTGTACAGAGGTCACAGCTGGGCTGTGAAACTCTCTGACAGAATGTTATGGATAACCCGTGAGTAAAGTTTCTTCAGCGGAAACTGAAGGAGCCCAGTGAAGACTGGGCTGTCCAACGAAGGTTGCGATGTCAGCGTCAACTGTGTGGACTTCACTCAATGGGTTTAGTTTGAATATGCCATATAGCACTGACATTAGATTCTTGGGTGAATAAACGGAATGGAATGAAGTGAATGCCCAAAGAGAACATATGTGCAGCAGATGTTGTCCCCCAAGAATGTAATAAGCTGGGGAAGCCTTCAGTGTTCAATGAAGAGAAAAAAAAGAAAAAATGTTTGTTTATACAACAGCAGCATATCAAAAACAATGGAAAAGAATAGTATACACACATTTAGAAATAAATCGACAATGGCAAGAAACAGCATGCAAATACTACAAGTAGACTGGTATTACTACTGCAACGCTAGACTTGCACTTATCAAGACAAAGTCACATGAACTGCAATAAGTCTATGATATATGAAAATGTCAAATCTTGTGTGAATGTCTCGGAGTGGTTCCATGCATGCTTAAAACACTGCACTATTTCACAGCAGTCATATCAAACATAATCGAAAAGATAGGTATACATACAGGTAGGAAAAAATCGACAATGGCAAGAAACAGCATGCAATTACTATAAGAAGACTGATATCACTACTCCAACACTAGAATATTGCAATTATCAAACAAAGTCACCTGAATTGCAAGAAGTCTATGATATATGTAAATGTAAAGTCTTGTGCAAATGAATGGCCAAGAGTGGTTCCATGCATGCTAAAAACACTGTAGTGTTGCACAGGCATCTGATCATGTATCGACAGCATTATGTGAAATAATTGCGTACCAATACGAGTAGGATGATGGTGGCATAGCATGAGAAAGATACATCTTGGAAGATGGCAAAGACGAACCCGCGGGAAATTGAGAATGAAAATGATTCAATGATCACATCCAACTCGGGCAGGAAGCAAGATGATCACATCCATGAAATGGGCAGAAGAAGACCATGAGAATGCACAAACACCTCCATGAATTGAACACACCGAATGCACATATGGCAATGACGATGATGGATATGCACAAACACCACAAAATGAACACTGGTATCACACGCGTGCAGAACTCCAACATATGATGAATATAGAAACACAATGCACGACTATGGAAACTGGAACCACAGCAATTACATCACATGGCAATGCACCGTAGAACTGGATCCAGAAAAACACACCCAGGATAGAAGAACACTGTGAATGTGAGACCTTCTATCCTTGTATGTTGAATGCAGCATGATCATGGTCGCTGTGTATTGCTATCTGCATCCATGGCTATGGCCCCCTGCGCTGCCCGGATAGCACTGTGAGGAGTGCGAATGTATCTTGTGTAACAAAATCTGAAGACCACCGGCCCAGAACTTTGATGATATGGTCTTCCAGCCGAGCCGCTGCCATTGAAGTAGCTGCACCTATATGGAATGAATGGCCACTAAACTGAGAAGTGTCCATTCCCATCTTACAGTAGACAAGTTGCATGTGATTAAGGAACACAACTCTTGATAACGCTTGACCTGTAGCCGTAATGAAGAGTGGGGCATATGGCTGGGGTGATGAGCGTCTCCTGAATTGCATAAAAGTCTTCAGAGCAGAGAATGGACATATAGCACGACCTGCGGCATGAAACTGAACAGTCACACCCTTATGGAAAGGGTCGGTTTTTGAAGATTTTAACTTGAGAAAAGCAGTTTCTAGGTGGAAGTGCACATCGCCGACACAGAGATGAACGGTTGGATTGAAGGAATCCCAAACAGTGAATTCCCCACATCTCAGAAAGCCGAAGAAAGTAACTATGCAGACAGTCAATAACAGCAAATCGGTGTGTGTGTCAAACACTCCTCCTCGCAGAATTGTACAAATGCTTGTTAGGATATTGTACGTAATAGGCTGGCACAGTTTTGCGGGTGAACCTCGAGTTTTTTTGATGGCCTGGAGGATGGTGGCAAGATGAGGCAGATTATTTCTGTCTGTGGTGAATGGTGATTGCAAACCAGCCTGCAT
This sequence comes from Margaritifera margaritifera, assembly GCA_029931535.1. Taxonomy (NCBI): domain Eukaryota; kingdom Metazoa; phylum Mollusca; class Bivalvia; order Unionida; family Margaritiferidae; genus Margaritifera; species Margaritifera margaritifera. The sequence goes on along the minus strand of JAQPZY010001440.1, from coordinate 1,653 downwards.
AAACTTGAACCTAATGCCACAGAGGTACAATTTAATTGCAGAATGCTTCAAGTTGAGGACTCTATTGCAATGTGTCGCAAAGTAGATTAAGGTGTCCTCCGTAATATCTGGCAAAAGTTGCATGTTTGAGGCGAAGCCACACATCAGCATGAAGGTCCTAAGAGCGTTGAGTGTTGTAGGCGATTTGTGTAGTAGGGCTTAAAGCCTGGTTCTATAAAATGTCTACCTCTGTATCCAGGTCCACAAGACTTCCCAGGGTGGAGGGCATTCGCAGGGTTGTAGATCTGCGTCCGGAGCCAGTGCATGAAATTTCTGAAATTGAAGGCGGGACAAAGCATCAGCTGTATTGTTGACAACTCCAGGAATGTGTTTGGCAGAAAAATAAAAGTTACAAGAAGCCGCACACCATGTAAGTTTATGCATTAATTTCATTATATGCAGAAATATTATACATTTGCCTGCCCATTCCGCACCCCAAATAACAGCAGCAACAACGATGGGGTACAACTCCCTGAATGCCATATAGAAATCATTCTCCACAGATAAAAGCATTTTGAGTTTTGAAGTAACCTCCATACCCTACTGTGGATGAAACATCTGTGCATAATTCAAGTTTGTCCGATGTTGTGGACTGATTGTCAAGAAACATAGAAACTCCTTTCCATGTAGCCAGGTATCGGTGCCACATATATAGTTCCTCTCTGCAATTTGCATCAAAGTGTACATAATGAATGAATTCCCTGACTTTGGTAGATAGTCGTATGAGGTACGACACGAACACACGCCCTGGCAGGATAACACCGGTAGCAAAATTTAAGTGGCCCAGTAACTGGAGCAGTTCTCGCTTGCGGACACTTCATTTGTTAAGAAAGTGTTTAATGTAGTTCACAATATTTTCCACTTTATCTCGCGGTAAACGTGCTTGCATTTGTTCAGAGTCTATAATTATTCCCAAATATTCTATAACTGGTCTTGTTTGGAGCCATGGGAATCTTCAATCTGTTGAAAATTTAAGTCAACAAAGTTCTCTCACCAAATGCAGAAGGAGGATCTATTGTAAGAAAGTCGTCAAGGAGGTGCAAGATGACGTCAATACCATAATTATGTTTGGCTATCCAACAAATCGCCTCAGACAAGGTATCAAATAATTTCAGACTTGAACATGACCCGAAGGGGAGGCAAACACAAACATAATAATGTCCTCTCCATTTTACGCAGAACAAGTACCATTGCAAAGGCGCAATGGGAATCTGTTTGAAAGCATCTGAAATGTCAGTTTTGCACATAATAGCTCCCTTACCATAACTCTGAATGATTCGGATGGCATCATCAATCTTGACATAGCTTAGGGAGCATTTATCCTTGTCAATAAGTTCATTGATACTTGCATGAACATGGTCAATATCGGGAGATGACAGGTCAATGATAAGTCTCTTCTTTTTTGAATATTTACCTTCCGTGATACCAACAGGACTAACTCTGTAATTTGGATATGTTGGAGATGGAAAAGGGCCAAGCATGCAACCTTTGGCACATTCCTTTGCTAATAACTGATCCACAATATTCAGCTGTTTAGAAGCAGAAAGCAAGTTTTTGCACTCTTTTGTAGGCAAGCGAGTTTTATGCACCATAGTGTCAAAACCATGTTTCAGA